>OZ010604.1:85759630-85949630 GCA_963932145.1 Acanthosepion lycidas | reverse complement strand
AAAATTCCAACTTTCTCTTTCGGATTCTAAGTATAAGTATGTCCTTTTTGTTCCATCTTCACGAAAGTTCTCTCGTTAGTCACGAAAGTTCACTCGTTAGTCACATGTCTAGACCAGAGTACTCTCAGCTTCCTTCTCTAGAATCACATTTTTGTTGTTTCAAGTATCTTCTTCATCTGTAAAGATATTATCCAACATTTACTGTAATATAGTTGGACCGTTATTACATAGCAGTTCAGTACACTTTTCTTCGTTTCTAACAAAGTTTTCTTGTTTCTTAATACTGTGCTTAGCTTTTGAAAGGCATCTTTCGCATTCGGATTTCCGCGTCCCATTTTCTGTCCTCTATTAAAGCAGTTCTCAGATATTTAAATTTTCGCACTTTATTCACTCTGCTACCTCCTGAAATTAATTTGCATCTTGATCCGTTCTTCTTGAAACATTCTGTCTTCTTACAATTGATACTTAGTCTTTTCTTCTCGCTTTCTTTCACTGCCTTGTGTAGGACTTCCTTTAATTTCCTTTCTGTGTCTGCTATTAACACCACCTCATCTCATTTACATATATTATGTTGTTAAGATTGTGTCTGCAAATAACTTTTACTGGTTTTCTCAGGATCGACTCGGTGTAAATGTTGAATATGTCCGGTGAGAAGATACATCCTTGTCTTACACCTCTTTCTATTTTTGTGTATTTACTAAATATATTTTCTCTCCATATGCAGGCGGTTCACTCACAGTATAATTTATGCCTACGTCTAATATATTTCTTAAATAAATCATGTTTACCTAAAAGTTGGAACCATTCCTTGTGTTGTACTATCGATAAAACACAGGTTTACATCCTTTTCCATTGGCATTGCTCTTTCCGATATCAACCTGAATACAAATATGGCAACCCTTGTAAAAAACCATTTGATTATTTCTGCATTGCTACATATATTCTATTTATCACTATACGAAAATTTGACGTCTTAAATTTCAATGTCGATATAATTAATATTTTCAGCTTTATTTACTTTCATGAAAACAACTTCTGAAACTTTCAGATTAACTAGAAAATTTTATCCCCAAAATGAAATAAAAGTAATTTCCTTCAAAAAATTTTTATTTCATAGTCTTACGTGTAATAAGTCAGCAAATTACAATGATGCTTGTCCCATCATCCCGATCGCAATGAAATAATACGAAGCCAAGAAGGAAAATCTTAAAATAAAAAAAAAATCTCATCAACTAAATGTTGCCGAATATTTACTTAACTGACATCAGACTAAATTACCAAATAGAATTTTTTAAAACCCTTTCTTGGCTGGGTCGACAAGTTTATATCCCGCCCTCGTAAAAATCATAATATCTAATGTCTAAATATTTCCTAAAGGAATAATAATGACGTCTATGGTAATAACTATGCTAAACAATGATTGAAATCGTTATGGCGATTTCGGTGTCAATTCTGGGTTGGTACTGACAGCAGAAGATTTGATCAAACGTAATAAATAAAAGTCCCTACTGGATATTAAAGTCTGTCAGTAGAATGAATTATTTAGCTTCGTCGAAAGGCGGGAATAATACAAAATGGAGTTGAAGGAAAAAAAAAAGGAAAATGAAGAAATAAAAGACAGTTCTCTTGGATGAGGCGCAAAATCGAATAATTGAAATAAGAAGAAATACTTTATGAACAATTAAGAAAAAAGAAAATGAGATGCAAAACCGGGTGTTCAGGAAGAAGATGAAATCGAAGCGCGATGATAATGAACAGCAGATAAGAATGAATTTTAAAAAATGCAAAGAGATATTAGGTTGGTGCAAAAATAATGTCGTTTTCTCACATATGTTACTATGTGAGAAAACGACATTATTTTTGCACCAACCTAATAATATGTGAGTAGGAAAATAAATTAGAAGGAAGGAGAAGAACAAGACAGGAAAGTTGAGAAAAGAAGACGACGACGAAAAAAAAGAAGAAAACGACGACGACGACGAAGAAGAACATGATAACGACGACGACGACGATGAAGAAGAAGATGATAACGACGACGAAGAAGAAGAAGAAGAGGAGGAGGAGATGGAGGAAGAAGAAGAAGAGAAGTATTATAGGAGGAGGAGGAGGAGGGGGAAGAATATCAAGAAGAGGAGGAGTAAGAAGAAGAAGAAGGAAGAGGAGGAAGGAGAAGCTCGATTTCTTGATTCATTTTTACTGTTTATCAACATTTGCAGGTTATTTAAAGCCAGAAAATATTCTAAGATTGTAATGTTTTGCTATAAATCGATGTATTGATACAAGTTTCACTAATTAACCCATAGCTGGGTGGATCCATATCTTTCCAAAAGCTATTTTGGCGTAAGTAAATATAACGAACATACCTGGAATTGGAACAATTTCGAACCATTATCCATTACACCAGCCCCACAACCAAGCCTGCAGCAGCTGCTATTCCCAAGCGGTCACCCATCTAGGTACTGACCAGGCTCAACCTTGCTTAGCTTCGGTGAGCGTACGGTAACCGATATTTGACAATAATATAACCGTAAGCCTTAGAAGAAGATATAAAGAGAAGAAAGAGAAGAGAAAGAATAATAGATAAAATTGATAGTTTTTAAAGATTTCAGATGCATAAAAATTGTGAGAAAGATATAAGAAGAAAAAGACAATATTTTAAAGTTATTGAGTGATAAAAAATAATGTTTGAATTTGCTAAAAGGTTCAACAAAGATCAAAGAACAAACCCAAAAATAGAATCAAAATATTGGTAAAAGTGTAATTATCAAGAAAATGGATTGGAAAACCAGAAAATATTTGAAGAAGCTCGTGTGGTGAATACAAACAGTGGAAAGTGGATAATTTGAAAAAAAAAAAAAACGTTAGCTAATGATATGAAAGCAAGGAAACTAACAATTTAAAGCAAATATCGTAAATAGCGTAAAAGTTATATACACGATATTAATGGAGTTTGCCCCCAGCTACACCATATATGTATCTATTCGAAATAGTCCAGTATTAAAATAAATCTGTGTCAGAATGAATAATGACATTCAAAAAAAGAACATCTCTAAAGACCAAAAAAAAAAAGTCAACTTTCAAATAAGTTCTAAGTGGCAACAGTAGAAATATTAACATTAACATGTTGAGGAGATTTATAGAATGTCAATGAGTTCTTACTGATATGTAAAATCATTCACACACACACACACACATATATATATATATATATAATTATTTATTTAAAACATTTATAACATAAATATGTTATAAAATCACTACAAAAATAGCCATTTTGTTTCAGCACCCTCGGTGTCTTATCAAGTGACGACGTTGAATGTAAAATAAATGATTTTAAAAGTTTCAAATTAATTAACAATCCTTCGCAAGGGGAAAACGTTGTTACAAAGGCTAGATGGACCAATCAAAACACAAGTACAAGAAAATTCAAAAAGCTTGTCAATAAATATATAAGTAAATTTAAAATTTGAAAATAATTACAAAGAGCGTAATTCAGAAAATCCGGTGTTAGAAACCATAGACGCCATCTTGCTGGTAGTGTAATCACGTGATCACTGACCATTTTGTGTAACATCTCCTTGACCCTTCGTTGCCAATCGAATTACGTCTTAATAATAACATTTTTTTCTCTGGCATAACATATTTTGGATTTATTTATAAATAAACGTTTAACTCACACTTTGCATAACAAGAGCTGTCAGGTAAGTTATCATTAATACTTTTTAAAATGATAAATATGTTGAAATTTTCATTAATATATATTTTATCAACATTGGTTAGTTAATGCCAACTTTATTGTGAAAGCATTGACTTGAATTATCAAATCTGGCCTAATGTCATGAGTGTTTGAAAATAAATGCACTAAATTCATCTATGAGAATTTCTAGTAGCTATTTGTGGTGATGTCATCCCTGTTAATGTCTAAATTCATCATCTGTTATTATATTTTTTTTTACAGTATCAATTTGAAGTAATTATTTACTGTTCGAGTATAAATCTGTTATTCTCTATTTCCAAGGCATTACGGCAAACCAAGCTACGCATAATAAATACCAATTATTTACTTGTAGAACTAATTTTTACCTGGGAAGAAAGAAAGACATTACTGATTTACATCGAGAAATTGCGTTTATATTTTGCTGACGGCGATCATTTTGTGGGCGGCACAGAACATTTTTTTTTATTATCTTCATTTGCGTTCCTTTTATTTTCTCTTGGGAAACAATTTCTTTTCGGAAGCATCGAAATGAAGACAATTAATTCACTTCCAATCATGTATTTAATTAAATATTGTTTTTCAGCGCGTCGCCGTATTTTTTGTTTTCTTTGTATACAGTGGAGACACTTTCTTGTTTAAAACAACTAAAAATATTTCTTCGATAAGCTTAGACACATTTTAAAAGAAGGAAATTTGGAAGGAAGCATTCCAAAATGCTAATGAAAAATGCAAGATATTATTTTCTCGTATTTTCATAAGACAATATGTTGACGAAATATATTTTTTGAAACTTTTTTGGTAGTATATATCTTCATATTTTGTTTGGATACAGTTAATTGTATTAGGAAACTTGTCATCTATCAAGACAAACTCGAATAGAAATTAGCCACATCGTAACTTCCTTTGCGCTGGTCAATTATATTAAACTCAATTACTGCATTTGTTTACTGGAAGACTATCAGGAAAATGTCTTGACCATAGAATTAGAATTAAAAAGGCCATGTACCAAAGTTTCAAGTTCATTTTTATTAAAATATTAATTATTAATAATTTACAAATAGATAATCTTTTCCTGGAATCTGATCAAGGCCTCTGATCGGAAGTTTTTTATGAGTTTGGAACCACCTCTTGATTGCTGTTGTTCCCAGGTCCATCCTTACCCAGGGTCGTATTCATTGTTAGGGTCCCAGCTATGGTTTAATAGTTAACTTCAAAACTGTGGTTAAAACATTATGAAAGCCTAAAAATAAATTTTTCATAGTAAAAATACCAGCAATATATCTTTGAAGAAAAAATAATATTGCCAGCAATACATTTGATTCTCGACAAAAATCGTCATTACAAAAATACGTCAATGAAAACTGATTTCTTACAAAGAATATATATTCTATTCATACGAACCTATCCTAAAAGGCAACACGAGAATAACCCACTCGTATTTGCTAAACAAGATCAGCCACTATACCAAGAATGTGAAACTACATATGGTATTAAACATGTATTAACCAAGTGTTCAGACCGTGCTCTCTCTCAAGAAAAAAAATGCTATAATATAAACAGAATGTTTGAGCTCTTCGAGAAAGCAAAAGTGGATGACATAATGTCATTTCTTAAAACAGTGGGCATTTAACAAAAATATAAAGCAAATTATAATAAAATCAATTTCTCTACAAACTGTATATCTGAAAAGAATACATTAATGAAACCCAGACTCTCGACAAAAAATTTCTTTATAAAAATTACGTCAATGAAATTTGATAAACAAACTGATTTCTTACAAAGAATACATATTCAATTCTTACAAAGAATACATATTCAATTCTTACAAAGAATACATATTCAATTCTTACGAATTTTATTCTAAAAATCTTATCGGTATTAATTAATCCACTGAGGTTGATATGCCGTAAAACAAAAACAAAAAAAGACAAACCAAACCAAACCTGGAAGCTGACCAACCTCGGGCGTGATACGAGACTAAATACAAAAGTAAAACCCTTTTCCATACAACAACGTTTATTTCCACTAATAAAGAACAAATGCACATAACCCTTCTATCATTTAATGAATTTCTTCATCTCTTCTAGAAAGAGGTTTTTTGTTGCTCACCAAATCACATCTCCATCAATTATTTGTTGGGGGCAGCCAACGAGCACGGATCTCAAGCCATGCACTACGTTTGGGTTCAGATCCATAACTGAAACCAACGATTGTCGGTTCCACTTATGGCAACGTGATTCGTCGCTCCCCCAATCAAAGCGTCCACCCTCTTGAGTCACCGTGCGCGATGTTGCAATTGTTATAATTGGTCTTCCTGCTTTCAAGCTTTCAAACCCTTTCTACCAGACAGCTTTCGTTGATTCATGGTGTTTGCTTCCTACTAGGCCAACATCTGGAGATGTATTTCCACAGGTTTGACTTCCTCTGTCCACAGAAAGCATACCATGGCGGCTTGTTCCTCGATGGTACAAAGCGTCTGACCCCGTTCCTCCCTGCCACTCGATTGAACGATGGAATGCTCCACGCGGCGAGCTACGCCTCATCCTATACACGTCAGTACCTCCCTGTTGGTTTTGCCACGTAATTTCAAAATCGCCTTTACTTTCTGATTTGCCCTCGTACAAGCATTTATAGCCAAAGCAAAAGGCGTATTTTGATTGTTAAAAAGCTTATCTCGCAGACACTGTATAGTAAATTTGTTCCTTACTAAGTGTCCTACTCTCAGCGGATTTGCGTTGGAAGGTGTCTGTACAGTGCAGCCTAAAGGATTAATAGCTATAAAGTTAATTTCGTGGATTAATTCAATAAGCTGATGGATGCTATTCTTACATTATTATGCTATTATTAAACGCAGGAAATATGCATGGAAATGAAATCTGAAAATAATCATGTGTATCATGGATTTTACTAGCACAGAATCATTACTTGGAATAGATTATTTGTTTCACGATTTCCACGGGTTTTGGTAGAGTCACGCAGTATATTTTTACATATTCCTGTGGTGATAATGAGAAAAAGAGGAAAAGCTTTTACAGACGTTTCGCCTCCTTCTAAAAACGGTCTCAGCTAAAAATATGAAACTGGTTCCGACCTATCTTTCATAAATTTGCATATGTGGAAGAAGTTGGGGAAACCAACTTTAATGAAGACAAATAAAATCGCGAGGTCAGTGACGGGAGAAAAAATACAATTTATTGGAGAATTTATTACAAACGTCACGTTAAATAAAAAAACGCGAAAAGCTAAACTATTTGTCATAGAAAATACCACGAACTTGGTACGTATTGGATAACAGAATTTCAATTATGGGATCTACCGATAAATTCTTTCTGTTACAAGTTCGAAAGTTTAAACTCAGAAGCCCCAAAATTAGTAAGGAAACTTAAGGAAACATTTCCTACTGTTTTTTCTCCAGGTTTGGGAACGTTTACCAAGATGGAGGCAAAATTCCAGCCAAAAGAAAACGCTCAGGCGGTATTCAAAAAGAAAAGGAATGTGCCATTTGCTTCAGTTGAACAGATAGATAAAGAATTGGACAGATTAGAGAAAACGGGTGTATTTAAAAAAGTTGAATGATTAACACCGACGATATATGTGAAAAACAAGCTCCAGAAAGTAAAGATGAAGCCGACACCGAGAAAAACTGGGGAACGAGTTACCCGCAGCCAATGACATGCAGTATTATTAAATGATTTAAGTCAACTGAAGTCACCACAGAAAACGTTAAGAAGCACAAGATCAACAAAATGGAAGCTAGAGGCTGAACAAATAGAACGACAAGAAGAACCTACAGAAAACTGTTTACTCCTACGGAGTAAAGTTTTAGGTGGGGGATGTTATAGAGGAACATACTTATTCTATAGTTAATAGAATCTCCCACCTATAATAAGTAGGAGTAAGAGGAGTCGCTCAGTGGTTCGGTCAGTCAGTCGACTGGCTGTTCGGTTGAACTCTCTGGCTTCGGGCGGAAATCCCGCATTAAAAACGGCCTTGTGCCACATGACGCCCCAGTGGGGGGGGGGTGACTGAATATCGTCGGTCAGTCAGTCGACTGGCTGATCGGTTGAACTCTCTGGCTTCGGGCGGGGAGGAACCCGAAAAAGGCTATCCGAAGGGCGGATTCTCTTTCGGGGAGGTAAACCGGCCCTGAACCCGTTTATACGTCTTCACTGGGCATATTTTTGGCCGAGCTCGGAGATCCCACGTTAAAAAGGCCTTGTGCCACATGACGTCCTCGTGGGGGGGTGACTGAATATCGTCGGTCAGTCAGTCGATGCCGGACGAACGTCAGTCGGATACTAAAGTATCAGCGACCACAACTAGATTTCTCTGCGTCATTACCTATTATATCAAGTTCCTAACGTTTTGTACGTCAAACCTATTTTAGGACCGACTTAGTACAAAGACAAACCTCTACTGTGAAACCACTCCATAACAGAAACAAACCCTGTGTGTTAGGAAATTGCGTTGGAAGTTTTGAGGAAAGGCTAATAAAAAAAAGCCTTCATCAAACGTTACGGCCAGAACGTGTTTTCTTCAGGTCTGAAGCAGTCTGTGGAAATTAACCCAGTCCAAGTTTGTTCTCATTTTTTCTCTCTGTTAATTAGTAGACTGCATTCTCTCTATTAATTCGTAGACTGCATTATACTGTAATTGCTTTTGTTATTGTTGTATCGTCGAGGTGAATGGTGCACAGAGAAGAATGAATGCTTAACATATTTATTCAGCACCAGCATCAGGAGCTAACGGATACATACAAAAAGCACAGAACAATAAGTTACAAAACAATAAGCAAGACAACTTACAAGGAATAGAGGAGGGTTAAATGCTGTAGAGCCAAATGAAGTAAGATCAGTCCAAATATTAACCAGCCTATTATCAACTTATTAATCAAGTGTTGAAGTCCTTAATCGTAGACTATTTAAGGCCATGAGCCAGGGCATCTGGTAGAGTGCTGAAGGGGTGCTAGTTACTCCCCAACAGTTATGATCGCTGGAATTGTGTATGTGCCTGGTCTGATGTTGATCGTAGAGAATTATGAAATCAGTGCACTTTCAATATATTTTAACTTAGAATATATGCATACCTATGCGTGTATATAAAATAGAATGTTGTTCATTTAACACGGCAAAATGTTCCTCCCCCAGCCAGCTCCCACGTTGTGCACCACACAAGCCAATGGGCCGTTCCTATTCAGGAATATATCTTCTTCAGATATAGAAATAAATCTCCAACTCGCAGTCTTCATTTTCGGGAAATCCGAGGAATCACTGTTAACCGATTGCATAATATGTCCTCGCTAGAGACATAGTAGATGAATCCGGCCAGCTCTAATCTTGAATCCTAAGAAGGACATCTCATGAAATACAGAAGAATCTTTGGCAGTCTGAATTCCTGTTGAGAGTTGTAATATGTAACACTATCTTTTCCTTCTTTCACTGAGTTTGTTGCGTAAATATGTGATATATTTCCTCTGCTTGTGACAAGTGTAAACATCGATGTATAATTTTGTGTATGAATCAGAGGCATAAAACTCAATCTGAGAACCAAACATGTTTATCATTTCTTTTTTTTTCGGCAATTCCGTTCCGTCCGTGAATTAAACTCATATTATATTTATGTCAGTAATAGCTGTGTGGGTGGTGTAAATAGTCTAACATTCAAATCTTCCACAGCGAGACCATTAATATAATTCAAATTATATCTTAACATAAGTTTAGTTTATTTTTTCTACATCAGATGACGATATTTTACATTGATTTTAATCCCATTTTTCTTCCCACGGAAAAAAAAAATATCGTTAATTTTTTCAGTTGTTTATTTTATTCATTGATATTTTTCTTTGATTTTATTAAATCTTAAAAATTTCTGAAAATGTTAAAATTAACCACAAAGTTTTTTTTAGTAGCAATTTTGCTATTTTAGCGATTTTTCTATGATATTCCGGTAATTCTGATGAGGTTTTTATTAAACGAATTGGTGACAACAGGATAAAAATCTGGAATATCCAACTGGTTTTCACGTATTCCAGCTTATATACTCTGTTAAGATATTTCACATCAATCATTTTAACAGATATCCGTGCGTCAAATAACAAATAAGTTCTATAAATGTTGATATTCTAAGCGTATCTTAGACGTAGCACAAAGCCGAAAGTATGGGGGACTCAGTGAGGGTCGAACTCACTATTCAGTCAAACTTGTTCTAGCGCGACAAGCTTGTTAACCATTACACCACATCGAAGTACCCTAAATGATTTTCTAAACGTAGTTTAGACGTGGCACAAGGCCAAAAGTATGAGGTACTCAGTGAGGATCTAACTCACTAATCAGTCGTAAATGATCCAGTCGTACAAACTTGCTAACAATTATACGACGTCTGAGCGGCCAAATCAGTTTTATTAATGATGGAATAAAATCTAAATGAATGAATCAGTTTTATTTGGTTTTGTATTCATAATGGTATTCAGAAGTCAGGAAAAGCAAAAGCAAAATAATAATCTTTTGATAAATGAATGGAGTTCGCATGTCTTTATTTGGCAACCTCTGGTGTATATTAATCGATTCTGTCTTGTTGACATCACCGACTCTCATCCGAACATCGGAATCGACATTCTCTCTTTTTATTCACTTTCTCCCTCTCTTCTTAGTGGCGTTGGCGGCTATGGCAATGACATTCAGTCTACGAAAGTCTATTTTTTTGTCTCAACTACTTATCCCTGCAGACTTCATATGATCCCACTAGAAATTTTCAATGTAGAATTATTCAAATAAACAGGATTTGATAGAATAAGAACGAAGGGGATCGTTGTCTTTAGTTGCAGACTCCATGTCATAGGAAATACGGATTAAAAAAAATGGTCGAATTAAAATTTGGTTACCTTTGATCGTTAAATGTCAAGACAAGTAACACGCATTTCTAAGTATAAATCAAAAATGTATTATATTTAGTAAACGTGTTTCCGTTTGTTCACTTGACTATTCTTTCCAGGAATCGTCCAGAGACTTTGCGTAAACCTATGTTGAATTTGTTTAACTTCGATCGATATTTCAAGTTGAGGCATATAGGCAAAAGTTTGCGTTGTCATCAATTTTAAACTAAAGAATGCAAAATAAAAAAATCGATCTTCTTTTATAAACACGCGTCAGGCTAAATTTAGTCTGTACGTCCGCACCTTACATTAACAGAATAAAACAGTCCACCTCGTTAACATATAATTAATGCTTACGAACCTTTCATATATATATTAGTAACAAATGACATTTACAATATAAGCGGTAATATTTAATTTTTTAAAGAATTTTTGTAATAAATATCTCTTCTGTATCATTTATTTTTCATTCAAAATTTTAAAATTATTTCTGTTGATAAAGTTTTATTTTTAAATTCATCATGTTTGTGTAGAAGGGATATCAGCCTTGTCAAAAATCATTTATAAGTTAAAAAAAAACCTTTAGCTTTCGTAATAAGAGGCATTGTTGTTGGTTGCATTCACATTATTGCAAAAATAAGCTGTTTAATTAGATATTCTTAAACATGTACCAACATATTAAAGTAAAAAATAGTACGTTTACTGAATTAATTTTTGTTATTTTTGTTATTAGTATAAACATTACGAAATTATACAGATGTTTCTCTCATGGTCAGCTCTGTATAGGTGTAGAAAATTTAAGTAAACTTTGCATAATAACAAAAAGAACATTAGAAAATAGATCTCTTCCTGGAAATTTTTTTTGTTTGTTTGTTTTATTCAATTCACTCCAAGTTAAGCGATAATGCAAGGAAAACGCGAGGGCCTACTCAGGGTAAAAGCGAATAAAAAGACTTTAGAAGGAACCAGAAATGCTATCCAAAACGGGGAACAAGAGATAAACCTCTACTCCTGTTCAAAAGAATGGAGAGGAGTTACATCTAGACACCTGACTCCACAGACTGCAACTCCATTGATTATTATGTGTGGAGCGCAGCTAAGCGAGCGACCAAAAAATCCTTGTAACACCAAGTTGAACTGAAGACAAGGATTATGGCAGCATACACCAACTTAAACAGGGAAACCGCCCAGAAGAGTTGCAGGAGATTCCGAAGTTGTTTAGAGACGATTATATTGAATAAATTTACTGTTTAGTGTTTCAAGATATTTTAATTTTGATAAATATATGTTAAAATGAGATGTCAGTGTTATTTTCATTTCTGCGCCATTTAGACAATTTATCCATCGCACTTCGTAGATTCGAACAAAAATGTATTCGTGAAATCTATTTCACACTTAAAAATGCTCCCTGCTCTTCATACCATTAATAGTAAGGTCACCAACAAGACCTCCAACCCCCAACAATCAATACATTCAAGTCAGCAATCAGCGGCAAGTTTGGCAAGTAATGTCCAAGAACTTCATGGTTTAGTGCTGTATAGCGTTTCATGGTTGTGTCGCAGTTGGAATTGAAGAGACATTGAAGCAATTATTCGTTTCCATTTTATTCATGAATTTTTATTAAAATCCGTTTATATTAATTAGATTATTTGTAGAAAATAAGCAAGTTTCGAAAGTCGCAGCCATTTTACTTCTCCACTCTGTGGATTTTGCCAAATTCAAATTTTCTTTACGGTGCTGAAGTAACTGTTTATCTCAGGGTGTTTCTTCTGCTGTGTGATTTACCATATTAGGAAAGATTAGGAAAGATTCTTATTGAACAAATTAAAAAGGATACGGAAATTGCAAATTCTCATTCATATCACAGAATTGCACCCAAACACTTTCTGTTCAACGTTAATTGTTCAAGCGTTTTGTCTGCACTTGTAATTCAAAACTCATTCGAATTGTTGGCTCAAGTTAGCAAAGTTCTTTCAAAACTGGCGGATTCTAGGCTCCGTTTAACAACAGATTTAGTGAATTTCATTACCTAAAGTAAGACAGACGTTACTGCTTTTAAAATATTTGCAGGCTATTTAAAAGGCAACTAAATGTATTTATCGGCGAAAAACGTAAAAGTTTCCTGTGGATCAGGGAGAGTAAAATCAATTAAATTTTTTAATGAATGCTCGACAACGTTAGTGCCGTGGCAGACTAAACTAAATGTTGTGAATATTTCTTTTAATGTGGCTGCTGTAGAGCGATATATAGCAACCTGAACTCGGAAACTAGTGATTTATACGGAGTGGGTTCAATTTTCAGTGAGAGCACCAATTTAATGAGCCTAACTTGGTCATGCAATGAAAGTTTCCAATATGAATCTATTTTGTAGACTAAATACAAGTGTAATGAGTTTGAACCGCACTAGGTGCACAACTATTTTTTCTCTTGTCTAAGTAAATTAAATATAATCTTTCTATCCCCCTTAGAGGTAGGATGGAGTAATGGATAGCGGTTTGGAATGAGGAATCGGAGAGTCAATTTCGAATTCCGGTCGACTTCATTACATTCATTTACGTGCTAATGCCCTTGAAAAAGATATTGATATATTTCTCCTCTGCCCCCCTCCCCCCAGCTGTGGATAAATAGCATGACAGACTGGATCCTATGAGCTTGATTGGCAACCGGTCTGGAATTTGAACTCGTCTCTCCGATTAACAATTACGCGCTATTATAGATTACACCTCCCTTACATGCAAGTTTACAGTATCTGGTATTCCCAAGTTGTCACCCATCAAAGTACTGACAGGGTTCGACGTTGCTTAACTTCAGTGATGGTACGAGAGCTAATGTTTCAACCTGATGTGGCTGTAAGTTTGCCTAGAGAAGTGAATTGACTAAAGAATATTCAATAGATGGCGCCGACTCCCGAGGTCATTAAACGTAGTTACAGGTTATTTAGGATTACATTTCTATTCTTAGTTAATTTGTGAAACGTTAGATCTCCAGCGCAAACCACGGTTGCGGGGTCTGGGCAATTTTTGTCCTTGGCCTGAGTGTAGGCACTTGGGTTCCCCACATTAAACACAACCTTGTATCACATCTCGTCTCAGTGAGGAAACCGGGGTAAAAACAAATATTACACGTATTTATATATATATATATATATATATATATATATATATATATATATATATATATATATATATATACATACCGGGTGTAACAGCAAAATTGTCCAATTGTTAGATTAAGCGTTGAACCGTTGTATCTGGGAAATTATTAAAAATATCTTACTGGAATTCTCCGTGGTTTTATATAGTACTATTGGACTCTACTTTGAATAATAATCTCTAAGTTGAAATGATGATGTCTCTTCCTGTTGTGACCTCTTGATCCAGATTTCCTCTCTACTGTTCCCTGTTTTTTAAACTTATACACCATTTTCTTGATAGTTCTTGAATGGACTTTAAAGATGGAAACCAGTGTATGAATATTGGTACCATTACTGAAGGCCTGAATGATTTTTTTCTCTCAATATTGATCATTTGGGAAGACAGTAGGGCTGACATAAAAGGATTTTAAGCTGTTCTTTTTCTAGCTGAATAATTCAAAGGGTTTTTCAGTGATTCGTTACAAATGGTCTCAAGATGCCTAAACATCATGTCTGAAAACCCCGAAAAAAGAATCTCAATTAGTTTAGTAGTTTGTTTTTTTTTACATATTGTTATGGGGTCCACCCCTTTTCATATAAATGGACTCTACTAAGTGTATCTGGGCTGCTGCTGTTAAATACCCAGAGTTACAGTCAGTGAGAGTAGTCGTATGGCAGTAGTCGCCGGTGGTCGGAGAGTGTGAGAATATACGAACGGAGATAGTGTGAGATAACCTCTTGTAGAAATCAGTTACAAACACTTAGACTCTAAGGAAGTCCTACTTCGAGACTGTATATATCTATCAGTATTTGCTACTAACCACGTTCCTGGACTTACTAAGAGTATTACTCTTTGTATGATTGTGTAAATACATTTTATGTTTTATATTTAATTATTGCGTTTGTCATTCCTTGGAGACCGAATTCATCTCGGAATCCACAACAACTTGGCGACAAGGATTTGAACTCACGCGGATAACCACAACAACTTGGCGAACGAGGATTCGAAACTCACACGGGGAGAGAAAAACTTTTTGTACGCCTAACCACAACACATATTAAACATTTTGTGGGATAGACAGTTATTCCATGCGCTTAGGCCATTTGGACAATTTTTCTGTTACACTCGGTAGACATTTTAATCAATTCAACCTAGACAAGGTGATAATGCCCCTAAGACACAAGGGGTTACTAGGAATGAAAAAGAATGAAAAAACTTTAGAAGGAACCAAAAACCCAGTCTTAGAGAGGAAACAGGAGATAAATCTTTATTCCAGTTCCAATAACCTGAAACAGATGATATGCGAAACTATCTACATTTATGAGGAAACAAATAAATAGTAAATAAAATTTCGCTCTTTAGGCTTTTAATATGTTTAGAATATAAAAAACACCAGATGTGACGGTGACCAAAAGTTTAACAGCTCAAAAAACATGGAATCACTGCATCCAATTCAAAAGCAGTAATAAAAATAAAGATATTTAACTCTTATTTAAAAAAAATCGCATTAATTAACAAAATCTTTCAAATGCCTTAAATTAATATATTTTCAAAAGAAGATTTTTCTCCCGGAAAATTTAAAAAATTCAATGCAGGTCCTGTATTTGTCTAGATTTATATTTTTGTAACGTAAAATAAAAGCATTATCTTAAATTCTTCAATGCAAAAATTCTAATAAAATCAACAAAATAAAATGAATTAATCATTTTATCCAAACAAGGGGATAATGTAACTAAAACGTAAAATCATAGTGAAATAGAATGAGAAAACTTTATTAGGAATCGAAAAACCAATCCTAAAAAAAGAAACAAGGATAAAACACTATTTATATTCAATAGAAGGGGAAGGAGTGTGAACCAAGCGATAGGAAAATTAAGATTCAAATCATTTCTTTTAATTTAGTACAAAGTATAGCGAACAAGTCAGCTTTCTTCATCTAGATATTTAGAAATGTTTGTAAGGCCAAGTAATTCTTCGAGTATCAATAAAATACACTGGCGAGTATCTATATAATTTGAAGAAAAACGGGTCTTTACAGTGAAAAATAATTTCAAATCATGATAATCAGAAAGTATTGAGGAACATATTTGAAAAACACACACGTAATATATGAAATGATATTCATCAAATATTTAGAAGGAAAAAGGGAAATACTTTCAAAAAGCACATATAATATAATATGGAATGAAATTCATATAATATTCAAAAAGCCCGAGGGAAATAATTTAAAAAAAATACGCATAATGCAATATCTAATGAGACTGATCTAATATTGAGAAAGCCCATGGGAAATACTTTCAAAATCAACGCGTAATATGATATGTAATGAAATTCGTTTAATATTAAAAAATCCCGAGGGAAATAATTAAAAAAAAAATAATATAATATGTAATTAATTTGATCTAATATCCAGAAAGCCCTAGTGAAATTCTATTAAAAACCACACAATTTTATATGTAACGAGTCTGATGTAATACACAGAAATTCCGAAGGAAATACTTTCAAAAACCAAGCATAAAATAATATGTAATGAGTTTGATCTAATATTCAGAAATGCCGAGTGAAATAAGTTAAAAAAAACACATATAATATAGTATGTAATGATTTCATATAATATTAAAAACGCCTTAGGAAAATACTTTTAAAATATACGCATAATACAATATGTAATGATTTTGATCTAATATTCTGAATGAACGAGGAAATACTGTCAATAACCACACATAATATGTAATGAAATTCATATAATATTCAGAATGCCCGGGTGAAATACTTCCATAAAACGCACATATTGTAACATGGAATGAGTTTGATATTATATTCAGAAAGCCCGAGGGAAATAATTTCAAAATCCACACATGAATATGTCATGAGTATGATCTGATATTCAGAATGCTCGAGGGCAATCTTTTAAAAAATCACACATAATATAATATGTAATGAGATTGATCTAATATTCCAGAATATCCGTGGGAAATAATTTCAAAAACTACACATAATATAATATGTAATGAGTTAAAACTAATCCCTCAGAATTCTCGAGTGAAATAATTTCAATAACAGCATATATGCAATGAATTTCATCTAATATTCAGAATGCACGAACGAAATACTTTCAAAAACTTCACATATAATATGTAATGAGTTTGTGCTAATCTTCGGACATTCCGAGTGTAATACCTTCAAATACTACACATAATATAATATGTAATGAGTTTGATCTAATATTAATCTCATTATTTCACAAAGGAAAATTCTTTTTAAATTTTGTTTTAACAAAGATATTTTTCTGCGTTTTCAAATGACTTGTTTTTTTGTAGGCGCCACTTCTAAATAGTTAATGAAAACTTAATTATTTTTAAACGTTTTACTTTTAATTTTTGAATTAAATTAATTTTCTTTAATGTAACGGATTATCTTCAAAAGGAATTCGAACTTAAAAGCAACAAACATCGTTTGTACTCAGAGTGATCTGACTTTACAATTTCATAATCTATTTTGCAGCCAATTTTGAAAGCAACAAAACAACAGAATTACTAAACATTTCAGTTACAATGCTGCTGCAAACGTAAAGATATTGAATAAAAATAGTTGAAATATGAAATTAATTAAATAAATTATAATTAATAAGTCGTTTAATATGTGCTATGTATCACGTAGCCCCCACCCTTTTTTTTAAACAAAAAAAGGGTATCAAATCGACCATACTTCAATTCTATTAATATCCCATTAATTCCATTAATATTCGAAAAAACTCTCTAGAGATGATGAGACATGCGAATCGATAGCTGTCCATTTAGACTCTTGGCATTTGAAATTAAATGCGTTGGTAATTTATTTACTCCGAATTAGACTGGACATATAGCAACAAAATATTATATGTAAATTAATATATATATATATATATATATATATATATATATATATATATATATATATATATATATATATATATGTTTCAGGAGTCATACCAAGATAGTCAATTTCTAAAATAAGTCACAATCGTATCACATCAAATAAAATAATACAGTGTAAACCGGACATAAGAGAGTTGTCAGGACCGGAGAAAAAGTCTCTTATATCTGGCTTTCTCTTATATCCGGGTTTGGTCTATTTTGTTTAGGGAAGTATGGCTCTAATTTGGGACCAGAGAAAAATTATCTTATATCCGGGTTTCTCTTATATCCGGGTCTCTTATATCCGGGTTACACTGTAACTTATTCTGTTTCTATCTATCTCATTCTTTTCATTATCTATCTATCTTTCTATCTATCTATCTATCTATCTATGACAATGTGTTTTTGTCTATCTCAGCCAGTTCATATATGTTTATATGCATTCGTATTGCTATGTCATAAACCTATACATAGTTTACACATTATCATTATTATCGAGGCAATCATTTGTACTTCAGTATCATCTCCTGATACATTTTTCGAGGAATTTATTTTCTTTCCGTTTTTATTAAACCGAATTTCTTCTTTTATGAAAGCCAACATGATTTACAACTCGACGTTGGCACTAAAGTGTATCACTTGAAACCAAATTCTAACAGCAGACTATTTTCACAAATGCAATCAATATTCACACATCTTTTGATTCGGTTATAATGACGACATATTGGCATAATCTCCATGATTATAGTGAAAGATTAAAAGAGAAATAAGGCAGTCAGGCTCTCTTCATTCACTAATCCTTAGCAAATAGCTGCGACTTTGTTATCAATTCATTAAACTTTTAAGAGGCGCCATTTTGATTGTAAAAAATGTTTTGTTGTCTTCTAATGAATGTGCGTTCACCTCATTTGCTTCGAGTGGAATCTTTTTCATCGATCAATCAAAACAAAATTCATTTCCATTTCGAAATGGGTATCAAACTATAGGTTTCAGGATTTACCATTATGTTGAATTGAACGAAAAGAAAGCGCACTGGAAAAAGGCGGGAAATAAGAATGAAATTCAGACGTTAATTTTGAAAATTTTCTCGAATGTTTTCTTTTCAATGAGGAATCCTTGAGATTTGCGAAACTGAGGTTATTAAATTCGATTCCAGAATTATGCAAATATTTTTTCAGTTTTCAAATTAATGCAACTGCTGAAACAATGACAACGCTTAAATTAATATCTGCTTCACTATGAACCGTTCAAATGTTTTACCACAGTAATATTTGATGGTTTTGCAGGAGATTAAGTGACAACAAATCTCTACATATCTCCAACATAAAATTATTATTATTATTATTATTATTATTATAAGGTTTATAGTCTGTTTGTTTTAGAAGTTGGCTTCAATATTTCAGCCAGAAAGCTCAAGAGACTTGATACAATGGAATATTCATACACCCGTGTTCCCCCTCACTGGAATATAATTGGCTGGTGTCCGTCATAAATACAGACGGACGTGTAGATACGACAGTGTTTAAGTCTATGACGACGCCCATTGGACTACGCCATTGGCTATCCTATTGGTCTACACCTATTACCTGTGACTACAACGAGTACCAGTCAATTACTGCTACTGTGTACTACTTGGTTACAGTAGCCAAACCCACTTAGCTACTTTGATGAAATATAATCCCTTTCCGAGATATATCCATATTAATAGATCATGATTGTTGGTATAATTAGTGGTATACGTAGCTCATATTCCGAACATCAATTTTCTGAAATGTATCATGTTGTGTGATTGTATATATCAGTTTCAACTTTCATTAAAATATGTCCGGATATGGACAGATGACTTTTCTGATCAGTTAAAATGTGTAAATATATTAAATTTGGAAAACTAGAATGATGTCAGACGGTGTAAAACTGAGTAAAACATACCGAAGAAACTTGAAAATATGAAGAGGAAATCACTACAAAATGTGTATGGTTCTGTGAATATAAGGGATTGTGAATGCAAATGTTTAATGTTCTATGACTATATGACCATTTGCATGCAAATGTTTAGGATTATATGAATCTATGAGAATCTGCATGCAAATGTGTTTATTGCCCTGTTAATATATTGAACGTACATGCAAATTTTTAGGGTTCTGTGAATATATAAATATGCGCATGCAAATTCCAGTAGTATAGTTTTATAACCCGTCACATTGATAAAACTTACTAATAGTAGTTGAGGATACTATAACTTTGAAACTCTTGTTTATCTTACTAATTTTACTACCAAGTGTAGCGACAGTTGATATTTTAATTTGCATCAGTCTTGCAATCGCCTGAACATGAACAGTCCAAATCTTGTTTGTTCGACAATTGACAAATTACATTTCGCTTGTAGAATTTTATCGAAACGTTCATCTTGGATTCAAAACAGTATTTAAATGTTGTCAAATTCATTTGAATGATGAAACTACTTCTATTCTCTTAACCTATTAATAGGTTGTCTCTAATTTTTTTATTATTGATGTCAGTTTCACTTGCAACGTGTTGTAGCTGACCAGTTGTATTCAAGAATATCCGTTGACTAATAGGCTAGCCAATCCACATTGTAGACGCTTGCTCAGGCGCATTTGTGTTTATTCAACACCCACAGAGCCCACTTGCGGTTTATACTGCAACTATGCTGAGCAGACCTTAATTATAGTTTCTGGGAAAGAGCGTGTTGTCTAGTATGATCAACAATTTGAATAAGGCCAGCACGCTCAAGCCCTCGGCCACGATGACTTGCGACTTCGTGCTAGCACAGCTATCGACTGTCCTCAAGGGTTCCGTCTACACAATTTCACTCACAAGGCTTGGGTCAAATCGAGGTATGGTTTTCAGGTGCTTTGCAAAGGTTACGCACGCTGGCATCGACTCCTTCAGTCCGATAACATCAGGAAGTCTCCTTCCTTCCCGGGGTCTCATGGTCAGGATGCAGACATTCTAACCACTCGGCCATAAGTTATAGGCCATAAAACATATTTGATTAACACGATATTGCATATACGAAGATATTTTCTTTCTTATTTCACATATTTGTATCGTCTCCTTGACATTCTATAACCATAATCAGTCTTTCATTCATTTCGTCCCGGGTATGACGATAAACTACATCCGTGTCCAGGGTAAGACGATATACTACATCCGCGCCCAGGGTAAGAGGATAAACTACGTCCAACAGCAAGGCCTCTGATCAGGAGGTTTCGAGGAGCATGGAACCACATCTTAATTGCTGGTGTTCCCAGGTCCACCCTGACCCTGAAGTGGTAGCACCTATTAGGGTCCAAGCTATGGGAAAATAGTTAACCCTGAAACTGTGGTAAAAACACTATTAAAGTGTAAAAATGTGTTTTAATACCAGAAATACTTTGTAAAAAAATTATTATCAGTGATAAATTTTCGAAGAAAAAAACTATTTACCAACAATATATTTAAAAAAAAAAAAAATATTACCAACTATACATTTTTGAAGGAAAAATTTAATACCAGCAATAAAAATTTTTGTTGGCATTAAATAACCCATTGAGGTGTCGATATGCCGTAAAACAAACCAAACCAAACTTTCATTCATTCTTTTATTTTTGTTTCGATTTTCGCATTATTTGCAGCAGTTTTTATTACTTCCTGGAGATCGTCTCTTCATGATTATTGCTTCCCTTTCTCAAGTATATGTTGGGTACAAAATGTTTTCTATTTGGTTCATATCCACAGAGAATCGCATCTTTGAAAACATTCCAAATTTGCTTTTACCCACCTGAAAGTGAAGGAATATTTTCTGCACGAATTTTTTCCGAAGAAGGAGTTATCTGTACTTTCATTATTTACATGTGACTATTATCCTCATCTTTGTTATTATAATCCCAACATTTCAGCCGTTGTACACTCCAGCCTTCATCCAAGGCTTGTTGATCCGGGGAAAATCTTCTGTGACGTTCGAACTGAACCCTTTATTTATTCTAAGGGAATATATTTTTTCTCATTCAACTAGCCATATCAGGGGAATTCTCCCACGTGACAACCGACAAATGGATGAAAGCGTTGATTCATGTATTTCGTAATACCTTAACTGTGAGTTCAATCTCTCGCCCGGGCAGTGCCTACTTGAACTCAGTGCAAGCGGTGCGATAAATAATTGATCAAATCTAAATGAGAATCAGACGAGACATTATTAAATTCAGTTTTCTTCCTGTTGTTATCTCGACAATGATTTCAATTTCCTTTTTCAGTGTTCTTTGATGTCTGTTCAACTGTTTCTGCAATTTTCAACATTATAGCCCCATCATTCAATAATTTTACAATTCACTTCTCTTCTGAGGCCATATCTTTCTTTCAATCCAGAGCAATCTTCATGTTTTTGAAGTTAAAAGTCAATATCAGTGATTGTATTAGTAAACATATATATATATATATATATATATATATATTTACAATATGATGACCAAATCCTGAGTTGCATAATAAAATACCACATCACTAAATACTTTAGAGTAAATATTTTTAACAAAAGCAGATCATTATAAAAGCTAAAATTCACATAAGTTGTATTTATTTGAAAAATATTCTCACTCCTGAAATACTAATTTTTTTTTATAACTAACTTGAATCTTACAGTCTGAGATAATGCTGAAATAATGTGTATGTCCCTAATGTCTGAACACCCTAGGCGAAAATGCATATTTTCAAGAAATTGAATTTTCAATAATATTTTATTTATCTGAAATATTAACAATTAACATCTTCAATATGATTTCCATCAGTTGTGATGCAAAGGTTGATGCACATTACAAGATTCACGTAGATTCGATGCAGTTATTTCACATTGTCTTCAATTTTAGCAGATTCACTCTTTATGCGTTCAATTAAATGTGTTGTATCTGTGATTTATATTTTCAGTAGACCTTCTCTCTTAGCATACACCAGAAAAAAGGAGTCAATTCTCGCTTCTTTCGGTAAAAACATGTTTAATTTATGGAAGTAAAATAAATATAGTTGAGATTTGCTCTGCATTCAGACATTAGCGACACCCTGTATTATAAACTGCATTTAAAATTGTAGTTTTATTATCAAAGTAGATTCTAAAAATGTCATGATTTTGTAAACCTTTTATGTGTTTGACGGTTTTATTTCATCATTGTACTTATTATATTTATATATCCTGAAGATTTTGCTAACATCAGTTGATTATTAAGTCTTTTGTAAAAAAAATATGTGTTTGTGTGTGTCATTACATACATATATATATATATATATATGTGTGTGTGTGTGTGTGTGTGTATATAAATATATATATATATATATATATATATATATATATATATATATATATATATATATATATATATATATATGTATACCAAGCATAGGATCGGTGTATACGGAATAAATTCCAATAACCAAGAATTACTATTCTTAAAAGAGTGCTCAATACAGAGTAGAGCGAACATAATTATTTATTCGAAAATTATAACATAAATATGTTATAAAATCACTACAAAATAGCCATTTTGTTTCAACACCTCTGGTGTCTTATCAACTGATGACGTTGAATGATAAAGGGTTTTAAAAGATTCAAATCAATTAACTACCCCTTTCAAGGGCAAACGCTGTTAGATAAGCTGGAATGACCAATATACAAGTATACAAGACCAAAATACAAGTATACAAGAATTCAAAAAACTTGACAACAAACCAGGAAGGAACGAAAACAGAGACCTGGTGCAGTTCGTGCCACATATCCGCAAATGACCCTCCGCAGGTTTTGATTTTAGAGTTGTCCTTCTCCTAGACCAATTGCCATCCAAGGCTATAGAACCCAGTCTGTCCTGCTATTTTCCATAGCTAGGGGTGAGAAGAAGAAGAAGAAGAAGAAGAAGAAGGTTCATATCTTTCCCAAGGTTATTAGCACGTAAATGAATGCAATGGATTCGACTGGAATTCGAACTCGGCTCTCCGATTCCTAATTGCCTCTTTACTATATATATATATATATATATATATATATATATATATATATATATATATATATATATATATATATATATATATATATATATATATATATATATATATATACACACAAAATACAGGGTGTTTCAAAAAGAATACGCCAAAATCATTACGCTGTTTTTTTCAGGTCTGTAGCATTGTAATGGACTGAATCAGTGGTTATTTGATAGAGTAGTTATCAAAGTTTGATTGGATGTCAGCTTCATCGCTCTCGTTAGTATAACTTCTGGTGCAGCTGAATTGTGGGAAGATCAATCAAAATAGCGACTCCTCAGCAGAAGGCGTTTTGCATGCTTGAGTTCGCGAAAACAAACGCCATTGTCACGGTGCAGCGTGCTTTCAGAACAGAATTCGGCATTGATCCGCCCCATTGTGAGAGCATTCGACGGTGGGTTAGACAGTTTAAAGAGAGTGGTTGCCTGTGCAAAGGAAAGAGTCCTTAAAGACCACGTGTTACAGAGGAGCAAGTGGAGAGGATTCATGATGCATTTGAGAGCAGCCCACGTAAGTCCGTACGTCGAGCAAGTCTTCAGCTTGTCATCCCTCATACCACTGTCTGGCGTGTGTTAAAGAAACGATTACACATGAAACCATACAAACTAAGCCTCGTCCAGGCATTTACTAATGATGACAAGGTGATGCGGAGGACATTCTGTGAGTCAATGCTGGAGATTGAGGAAGGTGATGAAACTCTCTTTTCACGTTTAGTTTTTAGTGACGAAGCGAATTTCCATTCGAGAGGAACAGTCAATCGTCACAATGTTCCCTTTTGTGGGAACAGAGCACCCGCATGAAACTGTTGAGCACGAAAGACATTCCCCTAAAGTGAACGTCTTCTGTGCTGTGTCTCAAGACAAGGTATATGGTCCCTTTTTTTTAAGGAAACACCGTAACAGGACAAACCTATCTCGAAATGCTTCAAAACTGGCTATTCACTTTACTGCAAGCAGATTCGAATGACTTCATTTTTCAGCAAGATGGAGTACCACCCCATTGGCATCTCGGGGTTAGAGCTTATCTGAATGAAAACGTGCCTCAGCGATGGATTGGAAGGAGAGGTGCTAAAGACCTTGCTCTCTGTGCTTGGCCTGTCAGATCCCTGGACCTCACTGTGTGTGACTTTTTTTTGTGGGGGTATGTTAAAGACCAAGTTTATGTTCCAGCACTTTCAGCAAGTATCGATGACTAGAAAGATCGAATAACAGCTGCAATCAACACGGTGGACCGTGACATGCTGAGGCGCATTTGGGAGGAATTCTCATATCGGCTTGATGTTGTCCGCGCTGCCGGTGGTGGCCACATTGAGCACTTATAAAACATGAAATGAAACTTTAATGTATATACAACACATGTGTTCATGCTAGAGGTTTGTAATTTTTTCGTTTTTGACACATCACGTGATGCTTTTGGCGTATTCTTTTTGAAACACCCTGTACTTCTCACAACATGAGGTATTGTAATATTTATAATATGATCAGGTATTATAATATTTATAATAACATCAGGTAATACTGTTTTTGTGTATATATGTATGTATATATATATATATATATATATATATATATATATATATATATATATATATATATATGTATATACAAATATATATATATATGTACAAAAAAGTACATATATATATATATTAATATATATATATTCAAGTATAAGCACTTAAAGAAGAAAAAAGTGACGTTATTGCTAACTAAAATTTGAATCAATTTTGCAGGTAGAATTTCGCCAAATTCAGTTCATTCCACTGTAATGAAATTGATTACAGATTAACACTGACTACGCATCTGAATATAGTCGCTCTGGCATTTTCTTTATGGGGAGTGGGCGATATGGATTCTGAAGTCCATGTCTCCCCCACTCCATAAAGAAAGTCAATGTGCAGCGTCATGTTTCATTTGAATTTCTCTGCAACTGCCTAATTATCAATATCAGATGGTCCCATCGTATGAGAAAGGCTGAAATCGGTGACCGAGTTAGAATGGGAGAGACAACCATTCCCGGGATCAGCCAAAGAAAGCTGAGCCTTCTTGGACACATCTGGCAGATGGATAACTCAAAGATGGTGAAGCTAGCTTCTTCGATATCATGGATGGAAACAATAGACGAGACAGGCCAAAGGTTCAATGAATCGACATCGTTCATTGGTGGAAGAGCATAAGTTAACTAGAGCTGCCAACGATAGACGGCACTGAAGAGCGATTATTCAGAATACTTTTGACACAAACGGACATTGGAATCATAAATAAAAACAGATTAATATATCATCATATTTGATCAGGTGCCATGTGCATTGAACACTTGGCTGATCCTAGCTATCGACATCTAATTTTACATCTTTTTTCCATTGTCCGTATATTTCCTGGTTTGTCGTCAATCTTTTCCAAGCATACGGCCTTGTAATATAAAGCAATCTGTTTTTCCCTTTCAGACAACATGGCCTAGGAATTTAAGTTTTTTTTTTTATTCTTTGTCCTCTGTGTGGGCGTGTTGCAGTACTGTTTCGTTTGTTAGCCTTTCTCTGGGGATATTTTCAGAACTCTTTTAAAGAACCACATTTCTACTATTTCTAAAACTGTCTATAGCGTTCTGCTTTTACAGTTCATATATCAATAAGATTGATCAGATTTACCATTTTAGTAGACTATGTATTTCAAGCAAAAATGTCCGCAATTTTTCTGGATTTTGTATTCGCTCTCATCTGTCCCATCCATTTTTGTGATATTACTCAGTTTACAACAGAGCATTTAAACTTAACAGCAGATTGGATTTTAACAAAAAATAAATTTAATGAAACTCTGCCCTGAATAACGTATTTTCCAATCCCTCTTTTCTCATTGTGTTCCAGAAATTTCAACTGGTTCTATCTGATTCTAAATGCTCTTTTTGTTTCAATTTTCCATATACTTCCTCGTTTCTCATATGCTCCGTCTATGCTATTCTGAAATACCCTGGATGGTTCGTGAGCGCGGAAAGTTTGATAGATGGATTAAACTATTTAAGTTAAATTGGGATAATGGGGAAACTATCTTCGGATGTTAACATCAAACCATTTAGCCCCCCTCCCTTTTAACACGAGTTAAATGTGTCAATGGTTTATTATATATAATATAAAACCTTCCTCTGTCTGATGCTGTTTTTTGAAAGGATTAGTTCAGAACGACGGTGTCAAGAATCTTGGAAATGGAATTGTTATGCCGTGTTTGAATTCTGACTGAGACAATTTCACTTCACCTTGACGTCCTAGAATCTCACGGCTATAGGCTACATTGTGAGGACAGGGTGAGATCTACGGCTTTCGTTGACAACCAGCCTTGAAGAAAGATAATGCTGAATTCAAAACCTTGATGAAGGCAACGGAAATAAAATTCCAGTACCATTCCCAAAGACGATAATAACAGTTCACGGTTCTTCTTGACAATTATAGTTCTCATTAAATTCCTATCCTTTGTCGTTCTTGATAAGTTTAGCCTTTTTGTTATGTCTCCTTAACCCGGTTCAGCCATCCATTTACTCAAGCTCCATAGGTAGGTTATGTGTTATATTCTTCTGACCCTCTTTTCATCAATCTGTCCCTGTGAATATCAGATTTTCGAAGCTCTCTTTCCTCATTATGTTCCCTAGAAATTTCAACTGTCTCTTCTTGATGTTAAGTATAAGTTTCCATTTTGTTTGCATTTTCTCTAAAACTTTATCGTTATTCACATGTTTGCTTCATGGTTTTCTTAGCATCCTTCTGTAGAGCCATATTTCTATTACTTCAAGTCTCTTTGAGGAGATTGTCCGACATTCACTGTCATATAAGAAGAAGGATATTACGTAACAGTTCAATAGCAGTTTAGTACTCCCTTCTTTGTTTATAACGAAAGCTTGCTGTTTCTAAATATTTTGCTTAGATTTTCGAAGCCATCTTTCGCTATCCCAAGGAACATTCGGATTTCAATGTCCCACTTTCCGTTTTCTACTAAAACATTTCCCAGACATTTCAATTTTTGCAATTATTTGATTCTGATGTTGGATTATTTCTTTTAACTGACCACCATGCGTTTTCTTTCTTCTTGCAGTTGATGCTTAGTCCTTTCTCCTCGCTTTCTTTCATTACCTTCTGTCGGAGTTCTTGTTGTTCCCTTTCTATGTCTGCTATCTACACTGTCATCAGCATAGCTTCTGTTGTTAAGATTACGTCCGATAATAATGAGTCATTGTAGGACTTCTAATTCTCTCGGAATCGCATCACTGTATAAGTTGAATAAGTCTGGCGAGAAGACATATCCTTGTCTTACACTTCGTTCTATTTTTGTATATTTACTGAATTCATATTTTCTTTGTATGCAAACAGTTTCCGGTCAGTATAGGTTCTAAATTACTTTAATATCCTTTCCAAATATGTTAAGGTTAACGAGCAGTTCCAAGATTTTACAGTTAAAAATATTTAAATAAAGTTAATCTGTGGAGAAACATCATCGCTCGTTCTGAAAAGACATGACACTTAGCGATAACGAAATTTACTGAAAAAATAAGTTATAGGACAACAGCACCCCCTGGATAACTGCTCCTTGGAAAAATGTCTCTATAGTAGAACTATCCTCGTACAATGGAAAGGGCATATCTTTTAAGAGTTTTTCTTTTGACTCATTAACAAAGATAAATTTCTAAAACACATCTTGAAGTTTAAAGTGTTATCCTGACTTGACCTGACCCGACCCAGCCAGCGGACCGGTCATCAAAATTCGACAGTCAGAATAGCAAATACTGTACAAGACTTGGAGAACCGCCATGTGTTGGTCTTTTTCAAATGTACCGCCCGTAATTCGCAATTTTATTTGTATAATTCTAGTGATATAAAAACATCAATCTTATTATTGATTATCCTGACCTGACCTGACCTAACCTGACCTGACCAACGGGTCACGGGTAGTCTAGTAGTGATATAAAAAAAATAGCAATTTTATTATTGATTATTCTAACCCCTGACCTGACCTGACCTGACCTGACCTGACCTGACCTGACCTGACCTGACCTGACCTGACCTGACCTGACCAGACCAGCAGGTCACGGGTAGTATAGTAGTGATATAAAAATATCAATCTTATTATTGTATAATTCTTCTTACTGGATAACCAATCAAACATAAGAATAAAACTTTAATTAGTTTTATTCGTAGATGTTGATGCCCTGTATCTTTTACCGTGTGCAATGCTCACGGGTCACTCATGGTACATGGTTTTACAGTGTAAGAAGCACCAACCAAGAATGGCGATCATGACTCTAAGACGCAAGAGGGTCCAGTAGATGTGAAAGAGAAGAAAAGACCTTAGAATGAACCGGAATTCTAATCCTAATCAGGAAACATGCGGGAGGAGTGTGAACCAGGCGATAGGCGAACCTATCTGCTAATGAAAGAAAAATCTAAAGAAATAGTAAATAACAGTTCAAAGTTTTGGGCAGAGACGTTAGAAGTATAGAGTTGAGGTAGATTTTAGAAGGAATCAGAAGACCTTAAATAGGAAACAAGGAATAAACCTCTACTCCTGTTCAAAATTCCCAGAACTGCCCGGATAATAGGCAAAAAAGTTATCTGATTTAATTACAATGTCAAGCAAATGGAAGTGAAGCCCAATTCTGAAACGATTGATCAAAATTCTTGACAACATCTTAAAAGAAATAACGAAGTCCTGTTTATCTGAAATGAACGGTATTAAATAACAGCATTTGTATTCGACTTACACGCTTTATATTTAAGGACGAAAAAATGGCAGACAGACATGAAATTAATGATCAAATTACTCAGAAGGGTTAATAAAAATATAGGGTATGACAAAACCTCTCGTGGTATAATTTGTGTGTTTTACTGCACGTATTATTGTTTTTATTTCCATTACATATGCACCGTTTAGTGGAATTTCTACCCGATTCTTTCGTCCAATTCGCGAAATTAGCCGTGTGTAAAAGGCATGAAACCATCTTCCTGTAGCTATAAGTTAAATAATTGAGGAGATAGTGCTCTCTTGCACTGAGATGGAAAATCTTGGAGAAAAGAATTCAAAAACATTTTGAAGATGGATGATTTTCGTCAGATTATCTTGCCCAAGACACGTCCCTAATGTAATGGTTGCAGTACATGTTGTGCCCTTATGACCCTCATCGGTTAAAGTACTCGTGACGTGGAAAAGTTTTCAGGTGGGAGGGTGACCTAGGGCTGAAGAGAACCGATATTTGAATCGGCCAAATGTGTTCAAACTCGGGTTCAATCATCACAAAATGTATAAATAGTAACGCATATTGGACTTCTAAAACATGAAGAAGAAAAAGTGACGCCATCTTTAAAAATGACTGGATACCAATTGATTTTGTTCTTAGCAGACACTATTTTGTTTTCCTTTTTGTCAGATCACTACCAATATTCTTCACCCATTCTTTGTGCTGTTCTTTTGTATATCGAGAGAGACAGACTGTAGCCATAAAAATAGTCCTTGGGCTCTACTGATTTCTTAGATGAATTATTGGCATTACTTTTTATTGAGGTGATTTTTCTTTCATTTTTAATTTCCTCTTTTTTATCGCAGTAAGATACTCATTTCTTTGATCTTTGCGTCTACTACAATTTAATGTAAACAAACAATATGGCGAGGAATCAATCAGATTAGGAAACTATAGCTAAATAACTAAATTTGAATCGCTAATATTCTTACACCAGTGAAAATAATTTATGACTGACAAATTTTCTGTTCCGTAGTGAGGATATTTACAAATATAAACCTTAGATACAACCCTGGACAATACAAAAAAGTAGAAAAATAAACATTTTCCCGACTAAAAAATCTTTGTTAAAGTTCTTAATAATTAAGAATAAAACGTTTTATTCTCAAGACATTCGTAAAGGCACTTTTTAAAAATTAATAAAGACGAGATTTCATTTTATTTTCTCTTATGGAAAATCGGAATGCTTGATATTCTAGTCGTGTTTATGTCCCAAAATTAAGTATCCTTAATTATTTCTCGCATTCCTTTCATGTTTTTTAATGCCATTAGGTCACAAGTATGGGGTTCCTTATGAAGATTGAACTTACTAATTAATTTTAATGATAAATCCTAATAACTCATTAACCATTACGACACACTAAGGCGCCATTTCTGTTATATCTTATCTTCCTGCAGAAGTGATGATACATAAAAAGAAAAAAAAACTCATATGACTCATTGGATACAACACATACTTGAGAAAGCCTGAAAATATATCGGCTGGAAGGCAACAAAGATAAAAAAACGTGTGGATTATTTGATAGTCTATTAGTAAATTGCTCTCATGTAGCATGGAATTAATGATCAGAAATCGATTCCATCGATGAAGTGTTTTTTTTTATTTTAACGTTTTTCTGGAGATAATTGGGCTGTAAATTGTACAACTGATATTGATTGGCCAATGAAAGTTGAAAGTTGATACTTTATCATGACAAAAATATATGAATAAGCGTACAAAATATGAGAACGATGAATGTAAACTCATATATATATATATATATATATATATATATATATATATATATATATATATATATATATATATATTTAAATATATGTTTAGTAGTACAAACTTTTATCACTGCCATAAACAGCAGACAAAAATTAGTTTTATTCTTATCACTCATGATAATAAAAAGTAAAAATTAAAAACGGGCTAGCTAACCGGTTTCGTACCTCGCTTAACAGAGCTAAATCGAGGTAAATAGAAAAATTATATAAAAAAGAACAATGAACAAAGTATATTGGGGGAGAGAAAAAGTATTTAAATGGTAAATAGTTGGAGGTCTAATACAAAGCCCTTCTGTTTACATTGGGAAGGCGTTAATGATAGAATATAGATGGCCTCCAACACTTTTAGGTGGTGATTAGAGTGGGACTTGCTATGGATGGTAAAAGCGTCCGCACCAAATCTAACAGCGCAAGTATGTCTATTTGTAAGGTGTTCTGCGATGGAAGACCCGTATGTATCGGTCAAAATGTCTGAGGGAGTGTACTTAAGGTTTCGTGTTGTTTTATTCTAACATCCAGTCTTTGCGTCGTTCTCCCTATGTAGTGTTTTGTCCGTTTTATATATATATATATATATATATATATATATATATATATATAAATATAAAAGTGAACATAGAGGTCAACACTTAGAGGCGACAGTCTGTTTCATGCTATATGCAATCGTCAAGCCACCAGGTGGCTTGACGATTGCATATAGCATGAAACAGACTGTCGCCTCTAAGTGTTGACCTCTATGTTCACTTTTATATTTACACACGCTCTATCTCTGATATTGAGCACTTTATTCCATAAATATAGCACACCTTAAGACTATATTTCTTTATATATATATATATATATATATATATATAGGCAGCAATCCTTCCTTTATGCATGTTTCATTAAAATCGATTTAATTTTTCTTGTGTTCTGACAAGAGCTTTCTTTTCTGGACAAAGTGTGTGTAAAAAAAGAAATCTCTTGTCAGAAGACAAGAAAAATTAAATAAAACCTTAACCGTACTACCTTGTCTGTCGATTTTAATGAAACATGCATAAAGGAAGGATTGCTGCCTATATATATATATATATATATATATATATATATATATATATATATACGCACACACACATACACATATATACATACACGTATATATAGGAGGCACTGTGGAGTAATGGATAGCGGCTTGTTGAGGAATCGCAGAGCTGAGTTCGATTTCCAGTCGAATCCATTACATTCACTTACGTGCTAATACCCTTGGGAAAGGTATGAATCCCCTACGTCTCCCTCCAGCTATGGGTAAAATAGCAGGACAGACTGGGTTCTATAGCCTTGGATGGCAACTGGTCTAGGAGAAGGACAACTCAGAATTCAAAACCTGCGGAGGGTCGTTTGGGGACCTTGTGGCATTCGGTGCACCAGGTCTATGTATTCGTCCCTTCAAAAAGTGTGGATGGTCCTGCACGAAAGCTTCACCACTATAATCAAATCTCCTGTGCCGTTGTCGGGCTGTCGGTTTCCTGGGAACTGATCTGCTTGACCCTCATACGTCGAACTCTACGGGAGAGTCGACTATATATATATATATATATATATATATATATATATATATATATATATATATATATATATATATATATATATATATCAGCCTATCTATATGGAAAAAGGTTATATATATTTTTATAAAACTTTACAGTTTTCGGAAAATCTATGAAAAATTGGAAAAAACGTTTTCGTGTGACGCGTTTCATCCTTTAGGAATTCATTAGACGAAAACAATTTTTACATTTGCTGTGATTACACATGCACATGAAGGAGAGGGGACGATGAAACTTTAAATGAATTGCCAGGAAATTTCTCATTTCTTGTCCTTTATCTTAATCTCTACTTGTCCCCTCTCCTTCACCACATCCTTTCTTTTTGCTCTTTTTATAGTCTGGTAAACTACGGCTGGATTACAGAACTCTTATTCTCATCTCATGGGTCATCGTTTATTCGCGACGCTTTATGAAGTTAGAAGAATTGGTTTCTATTGTCTGATTATAGATTGTAGACTTTGGTTCTAAACGTTGTGCTGACATTTTAAAAACAAATTTTGCTATAATTCGTTCTTAGCGGGAGACATAACCTTAAGAAGAAACTCCAGCCGTTTTTTTTTATAAAATAGAAAATACCTCCCGCTTACCAATGATTGATAATTTTAATTCCATATTAATGTGAATAATTAACTTGACTATTATTTATAGAATTATATATATAGAATTAATACATTTTATTAATTCAAAATTTTGTTTAATTCAAACGTTTTCAGTAGATAGCCGTGTTTAAAATATAAATCCTGTTGTTAGTTTAAACATTGGGCATTACGTCTGCCGGTCTGCTCACTCAAAAAGAAACAGAAAGATACTATCCTCTCCGACAGACTTCAAAACTGCGTGTCACTTTGATCCTTTGTGCTTTAGCCCACTCAGCCACAGAGACCGTGACCGTGAAGAAAAATAATCTAAGTGAAATCGTCTAGATTATATAAGACCACCAAAAAAAATGTTTGAAATTCCCAGCATCCCCCCTTACGTGCGCATGCGTAGTCGCATCATTGTACCAAGTTTAGTCTGACGAATTCCTAAAAGACGAATTTTAAAAAAATGAAAAATCTTACTTGAAGATTTTATATTCGTTTTAGTTTCAAGCTGAGAGATTAAATTAAATGTTTCCAATAAACAGAATATTTAGCTGCATTTCTCAACGAATTTAAATTGATTAGAATGAGTTTTTTTCTTATTTTCATATTTGAAATATATGTTTACTCTCAGCACTTGGAAATAATTTCTGACTTTTTCATTAAAATCCGAAAATTTGTGCAACTATTTGCAAATTAATGTCTTTTCCACTCCAAAAAGACCCTAAAATTTTCTATCTTACTTTATTGTCACTCGCTGAAACAGGAACAATTTTAAAAAAATTATCTAATAATCAAACATCTATCTGGTCTTTCCTCTTAATAATAACATACAAATTTTGACGATAAAACTTTGTTTTTATTAAGTTTAGGGCATTTATTTTTTAGTGCATTTTTGGAAGTACTTATATATATATATATATATATATATTATTTGATCTTAATAAGCATCAGAAATATATCAATCAGCTGTTGAGCGCAAACCTTTAGAATCCAGAGATAATTACTTATCTAGTTATATCAATACATCACAAAAGCACATTGTAACATCCATGCCACATCAAGAATATATATATATATATATATATATATATATATATATATATATACCTGATGATTGCATAGCGGATGAAACTCCGTGTCTTACTGTCGGCGCAAAAATATGCAACACACACACGCATATATATATATATATATATATATATATATATATATATATATATATATGCGCGCGTGTGTGTGTTGCATATTTAAATATGCAACACACACACGCATATATATATATATATATATATATATATATATATATATATATATATATGCGCTCGTGTGTGTGTTGCATATTTTTGTCGTGATCCATTTATACATGTTTCATTGAAGGTTTAAAGAAATTTATTTAGTCCACGGGGGTAAACCGTTCATCAGAACTACCCCGTTGGACTACATAAAGTATTCGATTCAGAATTCCAACGAAGTCCCGAGTGTACAACGGTTGAAACGTCGTGAATATGTCAATAAAGATGAGAAAAACAGCCTGAACAATGTAAATAGTCTAACTAGTTACAATACCTCATGTCCGAAACATAAACAAATATGTATTTTTTATTCAGTTATTCCACTGTTCTTACAGATTTATTTTAAAATGACGACGTGTGTCTGTCATGATTCCTGTCCAAATCGATTTTGGTAAAATTCCTTGGCCATTTTCAAGAGGTTCTTTGCTAGCATAATTTAGTATAATTTTCTGTCTCCATTGTGAGCCGAGTTGTATTGAAATAACAGTAATTCTAAGCTATATATATATATATATATATATATATATATATATATATATATATATATATATATATATGTGTGTGTGTGTGTGTGTGTGTGTGTGTGTCTGTGAGTGTGGTTGGGGGTGAGAGCCTGTCTGTGAAAACTACGGTTTAAAGTAAAATAAAATTGGTTTGTAATGAGATGTCACATTTTATTTTGTCTTTTGAATCAATCTCCCAATAAAATCAGTAACATCTACCTTCATATATATATATATATATATATATATATATATATATATATGTATATATATATATATATATATATATATATATATATATATGCTCTGTAAATTTACATTGAGCACTATCTTGTAACAATAAAAATATCTATAAGAACACCGGATTATATATCTTACTGTTCTTTCTTTTTATTTACACACACACACACACACACACACACACACACACACACACACACACACACACACACACACACACACACATATATATATATATATATATATATATATTAGATACATAGATACTGTAGACATATGAATCAATACAACATGGTGACTGCTAGTTTCACGCTTCAATGCAATTTCCAGCCAATCAGAAGACGGTGTTGATTTTTTATGCCCACACTGTCTATATCTATAAAGGTTATACTTCTGATATTGAGCACTATATCAAATGTTCTGTTACTGTCTATCCCTCACTTTCTCTCTCTCTCTCTCTTTCCCTATATATATATATATATATATATATATATATATATATATATATATATATATATGTGTGTGTGTGTGTGTGTGTGTGTATAAGAGAGAGAAAGAGAGAGAGATAGGTGAAGGTGCAATATTTGGAAATAAACCAACATGTTACACAGCAGGGAAAGCGCCATAAATGACAGGTGGCGCTACCATAGCTTGACGTCATTGAAATTCCAAGGCATATATCAGTTGCGCTTTGATATCGTTGTGAACATCGGCTTGGCTGCCCATAGCAAAAGGCGATGTGAATTATCGGATTTTGAACGACGCGCGATAGTACGAGCTAGTGTGATAAGACATTCCATTTCTAAAATTGTGTATGGAGAAGATATTTGACATATCTCCCTACCCACGTCACTGAGAATGCCTGATAGAATTCAGTACCCTGCACTGTGGACAGCGCAGAGACCGATCACAGATTCTTAATGAAAGGGACTAGTGTAGTCTGGATTGAATTGTGAGACTGACGAAAATCACATCCCCATTGAATGCAGACAAGTCTTATTCACAAGCAATTTAGAGCTTTATAAAGTTTCAAAATAATTCTAAAATTATAGAAAATACGGCGTTGGAAACCTTTTGATCAACTTTGTAAATTCTAATGCCGTGGTCTAAAGCTAATCGAGTTATTCTAGCAGACGATCTCCATTGAACACTGTTTACATTATTCGGATTATTGTCCTCATCTTTCTTGCCATATTTATCACAACGTTTCGGTCGTTGTACGCTCCAGCATTCTTCAGATGGCTGGAATGTTGAACTGAACCCTTTATTGTCAAATGGATGTCAGTTATCTCCTGTTATTTCACCTCTCCAAGTTCTCCACTGCCTTAACCAGATATTGAACTCAAACTGTCACTGGATCTAACCAACGTTTTTATCCATGTCTTTATGTGCCATATGTCTTTAAGGACATCTGTGTATGAATTTCTGGGACTTATAAACCTAATGTCTTCGGCAACCATTTTCACCAGTGCTATTATTGAAATTTTTGTTGTTATTATTGCATGTTTTTTAGCAGAGCTTATATTGCAATCTTCGTTGTTGTTATTGTTTTTCTCTGGCACTTCTTATTACTGGTTCCCATATTGTATTCATTTCTATGTTTAGTCGGCTCAAGAGATTTTGTGGCCTAGAATATGTGCTGATTCTCTAAGTTTACGAATTTTCTCATGATGTTCTTTTCCTATGTTTTCAGCTTGATCCCACAGAGAGCAGTGATCTCGCTTTTCTATCCATATGTGGTCAACCACGCCCTATTTTTCCCATCCCCCCCCCGTGTTAAAGTTTTTTGATGTTCTTGAAGCCTTACGTTAAGGGGGCGGCGTGTTTCCCTTTTATATTTCTTTCCGCAGCTGCACGGGATGCCATATACACAGAAGGAGGCCGGAGCGTACAACGGCCGAAACGAAACGTTGTGATAAATATGGCAACAAAGATCAGGACAATACTCATGTAAATAGTGTACATAATACCTCATCTCAGAAATATAGACAAATCTCCAATGGGTTTTTCAAATTTATGGCGTTAGACCAGACAAATCGAAACAGTAAAAACAAGTTAAATTTCATTTCAATAGTAAATCTACCATTCATCCGAGCATTGAATATTTTGCCGGCAGATGTGATCTGGTGCAACTACTATATAGCTTGAGATTCTTGACAGAATCCAAAGAAGGGTCTGTAATGGATTGATATTTTGAATTCAATCATTTTCTCACTTGTGTTTTTCTACAAATATTTTCATGGCAATTATTTTAATGACTCTTCCTCCTTAGTGTCTTGACTGCATGAACGTAAGCGTGATACTCGATTTGAAATTAGGTCTCACCGTTTTACTGTTGAAATAACGAAATCTAACTGAAAGTTTATTTTATTGTACTTCACATCTGTAGAACTTTCTTCCTATTTCTTGCTTCCTTGCCATTTACAATCTTCAAAAAAGGTAAAATCAGTCAGCATTTTCTTTCTTCCTATTCTTTTATTGTCTTTTCTCCTCACTAAAGTCTGCTCATTCTCTTTCACTACCAGTAATCCCTTGCGTCTTAGTGGCATTATCACCTTGTTTAGAGTGAAGTGATTAAAAAAATTATCTTAGGGCAAAATCAGTTTTTATCTTAAGAGCATTTATCTCCACCTGTACAGAAAATACAGTCGACTGTGGGGACGGGATTCGTCAGTTATTGTTTTAATAATTTCACGCTAGGAAAAGCGATAATACCACTAAGACGCAAAAGCTTACTTGAAGTGAAAGAGAATGAGAAGGCTTTTGTGAAGAATAATAAAAATCAGGATTCAGAAAGACAGGCTAATGCTATTGACATTGCATTTAAATTTTTGAATATTGTATGTGGCAAGGAATCGAAGAGAGTTCTACAGCTGGAAAATACAAAAATAAAAATAAAATATATTGGAAAGAAAGAGTGCTTGTTGTTTGGAAAAGTTAAGATGCCTAAAAAAAACATAAAAACAAAAAAAAGACAAAAACTGAAATGATTATGGAGAGGCTAATTATTTGAAACAGCTCTTAGCATTATCATTTATTTCACTAGTTATTACTGATGTCTTCTTTTTGTCTATATGACCTTATTTGGTAAGGTGGCGTCACAGTAAGACAGGCACCGAAAAATAGGAGATATGAGTTCTACATTATATGAATAGGTAATTTATTCGTCATACCATTCGTCCAATGATACTTCCTTCATCGAAAACGTCAAAATTGCGACACAGTCGCAGTCGTGTTTCGATGCGTATCAACACATCTCATCAAGCGATTTCAAATTCACAATTTATCATTTTATATATATATATATATATATATATATATATATATATATATATATATATATATATATATATACATGCATACACATACATATATATTTTGTATAAGAAAAATACCAAGAGGATAGAATCCAGGTAGAACTCAATGTCCAGGACAGAGTAAGGATATAATAAAAAGGCTTACACACATTCCATGCTCATAATTTATTCCATTGGAATCGTAAATACGATCCAATTCATCAGACCTACAAATCTTTGAATTTGTAGGTCTGATGAATTGAATCGTATTTACGATTTCTAATGGAATAAATTATGACCTCGGAATATTAGTGTTTAAGCCGTTTTATTAATATATATATATATATATATATATATATATATATATACAGAGAGAGAGTGAGAGAAACATAGAGAGAGAAGGGGTGGAGGGAGAAAGAGAGAGAACAGAGCAAGGAGCGAAAGAGAAAGAGAAAGAGAAAGAAAGAAAGACTAAGTGTAAAAATGTATGTAAGTTTTTAATGGAACATCTATCAAAGTAAAATTCCTCTGAATCTAAACACATTTATGTGTTGGTCATTTCAGATTTAATTTTCATTATTTCTCATTAACGTGTAATTACATAGGGAGATTCATTTCCTAAATAAGAAATCTCCAGAAATAGCGGAATAATCCGGGGTATTAACTATTTATTTTTTTTTGAGAAAGTAGCATTTCTCATCTCTTGCGAATATGCTTTCTTTCTCGGCAGTGATTCTAAATGAATGCTGTTTTATGTGCAATACTTTTTATATTCACTTTCCCTGATTCAGCCCCAGGCTGTCATGAACATTGTGTGCTATTTTAACGCAAGAAAGTCATGTGAGTCCTAAAAAGCAGTAAGGAACTAAAGCTAGTTTCAATTTTATATATATGAATAATATGATAAAATTCTCAGTTAACCTGTAGAAAAAGATAATATTTATAAATGTAAAAGACAATAGGAAAACTGTAATAGTTGCCAACGTGTTTCGTCCATTGTGGACGGATTCAACAATTTTCTTTTGATTTTGAGTGCTGCCATTGAATATTACCCAAATATTAATCTACGCCCAGACTTTTTTTCCCTATTTCACCTTTTTTAACAGAATTACTATTCTCCCAAACAAACGTACCTAACAGTATCGTGAAATCAAAAGAAAATGGTTGAATCCGTCAACACTGCAATAATAACAATATCTCCACACGTGACAGTAATTGACGCAATTTTCAGCTAACAGTATGAAAATAGCGTTCTCTAAATTCTTCCAGTTGCTAAAAACATTTTGTTTTGTTATTATTAGTTAATTTGTTTAATAAATTTCATGTCATTTTTTGCCTTGAAAAAGTCCACATTGGACGAAACGCGTCGGCAACTATATCAGTTTTCCTATTGTCTTTTACATTTATAAATATATGAATTTTCGGATTTCTCTCCAAAATGTTGCAAACCAAATTAACTCTCATTGGAAGAATACTCAACTGGGGATAAAACATGAATAAACAAATCTGAAAATAGCTTCTTTTTTTCGATAATTTTGGTGTTCGCTTATCTGGAAGTTTGACTTATCTAATCAAATTCTTCAATATCTGTCTGAAGTTGGATAGATAATCGAAGAAGTACTGTAAAAGGAGGATTAAGAACGATTTAAATGTCTTCTGATAAAACAGCGCCCTCTACCTTGAGTGGATTTTGTGCTTTTCATTTGGTGAACAATAGTATAAAACAAATTCACATCAGTTGATTCGACGACTCTCGGAATCGTTTTAAATAAATTAAATTTCATTTCACTTATTTAGCGTCAAAATAGATTAAACAAAACAGCATCAAACGTATTCAGGGTCACTCGTGGGAGTGCCAAAGTAGTATTAAATTTCTCGGGACGAGTCTTAGTAAATGTTGGCCGCCTGTTCTGAATCTGAAAATTAGCAAACTCGCTTGTGTAATCGATTTGTATTGGAACGAAAGTTATAAATGATTTTTGATAGGTGACATTTGAACACATGATTTAGTTTCATACGTGACGGAAATCGAAGGCAAATATACATATTCTGAAAGAGGACATTTTGTGAATAAAAAGCATCTATTTATGAAATGGAAAACATGGCTACAGAAAGAAAAGTGTATCTTAATATATGAATTTGATCACTATTTACATTATTCGGACTATTGTCGTCATCTTTGTCGCCATGTTTATCACAACGTTTCGGCCGTTGTACGCTCCAGCCTTCTTCAGGTGGTTAGAATATCGAACTGGGGTAGACTGTTCTAGTTCCACATGCCATGTTTAATGAGTGTCAGTTAATCCTGTTAATTGCCCTCTCAAAGTTCTCCACTGCCTTAACCGAGTATTGAACTCACACTCTTTGGGTCCTGTCACTGGATCTAACTAACGCCTTTATCCACTGTGTCCCTGAGGACATCTGTGTATGAATTTCTGGGTATTATAAAACTAATGTCTTCAGCAAGCATTTTTTGTTTTAGAGATATAGATTCTAATGCCATTTTCTCAAAGTATTCCATGTATATATTAGCCATTGCTGGTAATATTGGCGAGCCCATTGCTAAGCCCTCATCCTGTTGATATATGTGTTATCGCATTCCGAAGTATGTTGTTTGTGTACAGAAAGTCAACATCTCCATCAGATTATTTATTGGAATACTTGCCCGTTCTTCTAGGGATGTGTCAGAGGCCAATCTGTCTCTGATTACTGAGAGTGCCTCCTCCGTGGGTACCTGGGTGAATAAAACTCACCACATCCAGGCTCAACCTATATTGGATAGGATGCGAGCATCTTTGATTATTTCCACGAAGTGGGCGGATAATGTAAATAGGGTACATAATACCTCATCTTAGAAATATAGACAGATTCTCAAACGGAAGTTTAAAAATATCGATACAAGGGTCGTCTCAAAGAAAGTCTCAAAATGAACCCCAGTTAGCATGCTGGCAACAGAAAGATGGTTTGTGAATAGGAGGTTCCTCTTTAATAGACGACTGAAAAGATATATCAACAGATATTACAGCCTGATCGGAATTGCCAAAAGGACAGAGTTACGATGCTTGTCAGTTAGGTATTGTTTGATGCAAAGATTATGCAACCATAAAACTTACAAATCTGATGCAGTACAATCTTCTTTCTATACATTATATCCCTTTTCAAGATTCAAGTAATCCTTAGTAAATGTTCATTTTCATTATAAAATCTCCAATCTCCAGGAGTCAATGACGATGACACGCTATAAGCAAGCAAAGAGATTTTGCAGACTTGATTTCAACTCAATTTGAATGGCATTTTTCCTGTAGATCAGATAAAACACCAGTCTAATTTTGGTATCATATCTTTCCTAATCAGTCTGCTAGCCAGCTGTCAGTTATGTCTCCAGGCAATCAAATCTTTCGTCTTCAAACGTAACGGAGGTATTCATAAATTCCCTGCGCACACACCGCCATTTTATATATAGATTTTTCCAAGCTTATGGAAAATATTTCCTTTTTATTGATCACTTAACCCCATCTATATCGATTGTTTGGTCAATGGCGATTGACTGACATTGTCTAATAGCTGCACATTTTATTAAATGTAAGAGGAAAAGAATTCGGTTTGCATATTTTATAAATATTTAACTGATTTAAATATATTTTAAATACATAACTCCCTCTATCCATTCGTTATGCTCCATTTTGATCTGTAATTGCAAATATTTGAAAATATTTAATGTTTTAATAACGATCCGACTCAAAATGTAAACAGAGATGAATCTTCCTTGAGCATAAATGAAAGAAGAGATCTTAACTTATGTAGTTCAAGTGCAACCCGAAACTATTGATACATTTATACGGGGTGCGACAGAAATACCTCCCACATTTTAAAGGTTGACAAAAAGTCCAACGTAACTGTTATAAAAAAAAAAAAACGTCTTTCATTGTTCTTTAAACAAAGGGCGACAGTTTTTACTTGTTTCATTTTCAAAATGGCATCGTTCATATGGTGGCTCCTATTCGCCATAAACTTTTATAGACAATTTCTGAAGTTTTCCATTACCCGGAAGTTCAATCGCTTTGAGGTTTTCCATATGGCTTTCATTTAAGTGCTGAACCTGTGGCCCTGAAACTTTTCAACCGATAGCTGTATCAATGTTCTATCCGGAAACAGCATCCTTCGTACGTAATGAAATGAGCATAACAGGCTTTCTGTGTTGAAATTACAGAGTCAACATTTTAAAAAAATACGTTTCAACAGCAAAGCGCACCTGAATATGTAATGAAATTCACTTGAGATTAAACCTCAAGATAATACCAGGTTTGACAGAAATACCTCCGACCATTTAAACGATAGCAAAGAACAATGTAACTGTTATTAAGAAAAATTTTTCACTGTTGTTTAAACAAAGGGCTACAGTTTGTATTGTTTCAGTTTTAAAAAATGACTTCCTCCAAATGTTAAACTCTATCTGCCATATACTGTTGTAGATGATTTTTAAAGTTTCCATCACTTCAAAGTTCGACCGATACAAGGTCTTCCATATTACTTTCTTTTAAGGGATGGAATTTTTAAACCATAAGAGAACTGATTTTTTTATTCGGAAACAGCTTCATTCTGACGTAACATGAAATAAGCATAAAAAAACACTATGTGCTGCAACTTCATATAAACTAGTCTTAAAAAAAAAAAAACGCTTCAACAAAACGGTGTGCACCGATCCAAACCATGATGGTAATTAATAGTATCATAAAATAATGGTAAACTATTAGCTAGATGAAAACAGCATTGCCACTTATCTAAGTCTATTGACACCACAGAGGTGACAGTTTAAAATGTGGAAGGTATTTCTGTCAGTACTCTATAACCTTACGCACATACACTATACGCGTGACCATGTCCACTTTACCCTGATCCATCTCAACACTATCCTCACAGATATCGATTATACCTTCAGATACGTCCTTTTTACCGACACCCATATAAAATCTACCCGTAACAATGGTCAGTATACCTTCACATATATTAACTATGCCCTCACCCATACCCACTCTGTCTTCATCTATGTCCACTCTGTCTTCATCTATGTCAACTCTGTCCTCATCTATGTCCACTCTGTCTTCATCTATGTCAACTCTGTCCTCATCTATGTCCACTCTGTCTTCATCTATGTCAACTCTGTCCTCATCTATGTCCACTCTGTCTTCATCTATGTCAACTCTGTCCTCATCTATGTCCACTCTGTCTTCATCTATGTCAACTCTGTCCTCATCTATGTCCACTCTGTCTTCATCTATGTCCACTATACCTCCTCCACTGTGCTCTATACCGTCACCAACATCCGCAATCCACCTCCCAAGCAAGGCGATGATGCTACTAAGATACAAGGGTGTGGGTGCCTACTGGGAATGAAAAAGAATGGAAGGAACCGGAAGTCCAAACTCTAAATAGGAAACAATGGATATAACATCAGGACAACCTTCAAAAGCTGGACAACAATTCGCAGATTCCTCTCCCGAGTAAGACCCCCCTCCATAGAGGAGAACATGACTAAAGACTGTGTGTACACTATCCCGTGCAGCTACGGAAAGAAATATATAGGGGAGACAGGTCGCCCCCTTAAGGTAAGGCTTCAAGCACACCAAAAAGCTGTAACACGAGCGGAAGTGGAAAAATCAGGTGTGGCTGACCACATATGGAGAGAAAAAGGAAATCACCGTTCTCTGTGGGATAAGTTTGAAATCAGTCTACCCAAGAGAGCGAAATAAAGGGTTCAGTTCGACATTCCAACCACCTGAAGAAGGCCGGAACGTACAACGGCCGAAACGTTGTTATAAATATGTCAACAAAGATGAGGATAAAAGTACGAACAATGTAAATTGTGTACATAATACCTCATCTCAGAAATATAGACGGATAAAACTCTATTCCTATGGAAAAGATCGGAGGCAGTGTGACCGTATACTCCCATCATGGTCATTATGTGTTCTATTGGCCCCTATCCACATCCATTATATCCTTACTCTTGTTCTCAATAGACTCATTCGTATCCATTTTAACTCCATCCATATCCAATACCTTTGAGAAAGGTAAAAATCTACCACCTCGCCCCCAACTATGGGTTAATTAGTAAGATTTAAACCATTATTATGTCCAAAGAATCTTACAATCTAAAATATTTTTGGCTTTAAATAGCCTTCAAAAAGGTTGATAAGCCGTAAAGAACAAATCAATCAACTATTTGTATCCACTTTATTCTCACCCATGTCCTCTAACCTCATTTATATCAATTTACAAAAGAATGAAACAATTACTATGGATTACAAAAAATATTTTATCAAAAATTTAATGAAAAATATACTAATTTAAAATTCATAGATCTATCTACATTTGTTTATATCTATATATATATATATATATATATATATATATATATATATATAGGTAACATACTGGAGTTTGTTAGTGTCGGGTTTTATTGGATCAATAATCCCACGTTGATATACGAGTGTCAGTCGGAAAGTTCATAGGCTGACCAACATATAAATAGACACACCAATTGATAGACTAAATTTATACTAGAATGCAGCAGTTGTTGTATTCTGGTACACTTGCATCTCTAGTAGTATGCCAACTAGTGCGTCTACCTATAGCCTATGGACTTTCCAGCTGAGCATAGTATATTGTTTTATAAGCAATTTCATTGCGAACCTGACACACTTCAACAAGATTTCAGTGTTTCATATAAAAAAAAAAAAAAACACACATTATCACTACTCTCTAATCATCTTTCCCTTAGTCGTTTTCTGGATTAACAAATAATTCATTTGACCAGGCGAAAACAGTTGATAATTAAGCCTTTTATTTAATTTCTTTTAGTCAGTTTCAATGCTTGTATGTTATATTGATTGATTTTCTACGTACAACGGCCGAAATGTAATAAATATGGCGACAAAGATCAGGACAATATTCCGAATCATGTAAATAATGTTCCGTTTGAGAATTGTGCCATAAATGCTTTTGCACCTTCTCTTGCTGCACACCTACCTGTTCAGCAGCTACACATCACAGGAATTACTTTTTTATAGTACCGACCACAATAGACACCTTTTTGTTTTTGCTCGTAATAACTGTAAACGTGCCCTCAAAGAAGCCATGTCTTTGCTGACAAGGCTCGGGATAGCTTGCAACAAATTTAGTTTTCGTGACTACTTATGACTCTGTAATAGTGTCTTAAATAACATAATTTTTTTTTATCGAAGCTTTCCCCTTTTTTTTCAAGCTCTGAATATTAACAAAATATCTCGGATGATTTTATACTTCAGCCCTAATTATAAACATATTCCGTGAGATCAAGAAAAACCAGCTATTTCACACACACACGCGCACACACACACAAGCACGCACACACACACACACACGCGCGCGCGCGCACATACACGTACGCGCACCCCAACACAGACGCATGCACAGATACGAGCGCACACACAGACACGCGCGCATACGCACGTGCGCATGCAGACACGCACAAACATGCGTACATACATACAAGCATGCGCGCACACACACGCACATACACGTACGCTTACGCCCTCCCAAAGAGTGCGAGTTTAATATCCAGTTAAAAAAAGCAGTGGAGAACTTTCAAAGGGGAATTAACAGGAGATAACTGATAACTGACATCCATTAGACATGGCACGTGGAACTAGAACAGCCTACCCCAGTGAGCGAAATAAAGAGTTCAGTTCGACATTCCAACCACCTGAAGAAGGCCGGAGCGTACAACGGCCGAAAGGTTGTAATAAATATGGCAACAAAGATTAGGACAATAGTCCGAATAATTTAAATAATATCCAAGAACATACTCTTTAAAGATTCATATATTGTGACCTTGTGCCAGACATGTACCTACATCATTATATAGACTTCTAAATAATGACAAAATTGCTTTTTTCTTCGCTTAAATTTAAGGAAAGAAATCAGGTCATTTTTTTAGCGATCTACTTCTAACTCTTTGAAGTCTTGAAAGCCATTGTAATGTGATGCCTTATTTTAGGTTTATGATTTCTAAAGAGTTCCCACCTTAGCTGACTGTGTAGACCTCGACATAGCGTGATTCCTTTTCCTTTCAACAAGGGTGATTGTACTTTTGCCCGATTGTCCATAAAATGAATTTATGATGAAAGGTTTGATTTATTGCAGGCAGATGGCATCTGAACGTCAGAGAAATTAAATGATCCACAGGAATTTACGCCTTAAATAAGCAAAATGGTAAAGCTAAGTTGGCAGCGATGAAGTTTTTCGGTTTGTTTTGTTAAGCGATAGCATCTATCAATTATTATTTCCGCCAGCCACCGTGTTGAAATGTCGGCATTAGAAAAATATTTATTATGAAATAATGGAGATTCCTTTTTTTCTAATAAAACCAAGAAAATAAATGTTTAGTGAATCATAATCATTATAAGTGCAGAACGAGCCAACCAATTCTTAATTCTTCGATATGTTAAAGTTTGTTTTTGGTCAACTTTATCTATTAGTGTAAATTGAAATGACAGTAATGCCGAGGCATTTGAGTGGGGATTTGATCCCGAGCTGATAGTTTAGATATTTTGAAGGGTTCAAAAAATATATAGGAAAATAAAAAAATAATTCACTTTCTGACATGTCCTTTCAAGATGTGGGTGATCTTGACTCTACAATTATTCATATATTTTGCTGCTCTCAGCAATACAGTGTAACCCGGATATAAGAGAGTTGTCGGGACCGGAGAAAAAGTATCTTACATCCGGGTTTCTCTTATATCCGGGTTTGGTCTAATTTATATACATTAACACAGGCTCTAATTTGGGACCAGAGAAAATCTCTCTTATGTTCGGGTTTCTCTTATATCCGGGTCTCTTATATCCGGCTTACACAGTACATTCAATTTTGTGACCTTGTTTTCTCTTCCTAGGACTTATTTCTCTACCCATTAATAAAACATTATTTACATTATTCAGACTATTGTCCTCATCTTTGTTCCCATATTAATCACAACGTTTCGGCCGTTGTACGCTCCGGCCTTCTTCAGGTAGCTGGAATGTCGAACTGAACCCTTTATTTCCCTCACTGGGGTAGACACATGGCACAGTGGATAAATACCGGTTCAATACCCGGCTAAGGCAGTGGAGAACTTTCAGAGGGGAATTAACAGGAGATAACTGATAACTGACACCCATTAGACATGGCACGTGGAACTAGAACAGTCTACCCCAGTGAGCGAAATAAAGGGTTCAGTTCGATATTCCAACCACCTGAAGAAGGGCGGGGCGTACAACGGCCGAAACGTTGTGATAAATATAGTAACAAAGATGAGGACAATAGTCCAAATAATGTAAATAATATACATAATAACTCATCTCAGAAATATAGACAGATACTGAAAGGCCGAAACGTTGTAATAAATATGGCGAGAAAGATGAGGACAATAGTCCGAATTATTTTGATAATGTACATAATACCTCATCTCAGAAATATAGAAAGATACTGAAAGGCCGAAACGTTGTAATAAATATGGCGACAAATATGAGAACAATGGTCCGAATAATGTAACTAATGTACATAGTACCTCATCTCAGAAATATAGATACCATTAATAAAAACTTGTCAGTTACGTAATTCTCCGCTATTTAAATTCTGCTACTCTTAATACGCCTTAGTGAACTTCTCCGTGCTTTCTTTTCTCACGACGTGTTGCACTCATTAAAATGTCTTTTTTCTTTTTCTAATAGGAATCTCTTTATGGTTTCTATTCTCTTTATAATTTCCTTTGCCGCATGTGCTTAGGGTTATATTTTGTCAAAATTAATCGAAAGGAACTTCATCTCGGTTGTTTGATGTTTTATTTTAATTTTTGAAAACATTTTTTTTTCGGGTTTCACTGCCAAAACAGAAGGGTAAATAAAAATTCTATGTCAAATATTTCAACCAGACATTCGCAGAGAATTGAAAATTTTTAACTCTTCCATTTCAAGTTGTTCTATTCCTCTCCCCTTTTACAAAAGAATGTTATACGTTTGCGTAATGCCGGTGGACGCATATGTCTATAGAGTTTTCTCAAACTTTGAACAGCGTATGTCCAAAAGTGGTGATCATAAGGGCTGCTAGATTTTCTTGTGAAGCACTGATCCGGAATCTAGAATTTGAGAAACGGTTCTGAAGTAATTATATTTATCTTACGAAATGCATATCATTAGTTTTCAAGAAGGATTTCAAAATGGCGACTTTCAAGGGAAGACAACTCCTCACAGGTTGATGCTTGGCTAAAAAATATTCTTTACACCTATTCCTCCCTTTGTCTTTAAAACCAGACTAACATAATAAAAATATGCATTTAAATTACCATCTGAAAAATTATTGAGAGCATTTAAAATAAATCTAAGCAGCCTTCCATCTACAAGTAGAAAAAAATGCCTGCTACGTTTCAATTCAAGATACATAACTGTGATGAGTGAATGATAAGGATTTTAAGTACTTCAACGCAGAAAGATTCTATCAGCTATTAATAGTTTGATTGTTACAGAGATTTTTTCAATGTTATTTATTAGTGATAATTGTTATGATTCAAGGCGTGACAGAAATGGTGCATAATGGTGCATATGTACCGAACTGATAATTTGAAGGGATAAAAGCAAGTGCAGCGTCCTGTGTATGATGATGAACTACATCCGGCAGAAAGGATTCTGATCGGGAGATTGGAGCTTTTGTGGAGCCTGGAACAACCTCTTAATTGCTGGTGTTTCCAGGTCCAACCTGATCCGGGGTGGTAGCACCTGTTAGGGTCTCAGCTATGGGGAAAATGGTGACCCCCCAGCCACCAAAAGAAAAATCAACAGTACATTTTTATAATAAAATGACTAAGAATACATTTTTATAGATGACAATCGATGCAACACTAAAAACGTATAAAAATCCTTTTTATTCAAATTACTAATTATTCCATACCCTATTATGCTATCTTCCTTGTGTGTTAGTTTGACCGCAATTTCAATTTCCATTCATTCTTCACGGAATGGATTATCTGGTATTCATTTTTGTTTTCTTATAATTCAATCAAGTGTTATGGTACTCATTCTACTAATTTATTTAGTTTTATAGTATGCCACACTTTGTTTGGCACTGCTTCAATGACTTATCAGTGAATTGGTGACTTTGGTCTTTTTAACTGATCATTTATTTTACTAGAAGTTTTTTTGGGTTTTTTTCAACGCTTCTTACCGGCGACTTTAAATTGGCTCCAGAAAGAGTAGTGTTCTTTTTTATTTATTTTATATCATGGGAACCCTACCAGATTCTTTCCGTGACAAAAAATAATTGACAGTTTCTATTCGTTTTTACCTCTGGATTCGACGGCTTCATCTCCTTACATGCGTGTAAAACATAGCAAAACAAAAACAAAAATAAAACAACCATATTGACAATACGGCATTTTAAAATGACAGACATAATCTTGACATTAGGATTTTTTATTTATTGTTTTTGCATTCGTACAAGTGATTTGTTTTTGGTGTGTGTAATCACTGCCCAAACGACCTGTGGATACAAGCTATTTCGTCTAGTCTGTTAGCCACTATCAAGGATGTTTCTTTTTTCTGAATTTTAAAGATATTTTAAAGCAATAGGAATGTTTTAATTTCCAAACACACACGGTACATTGAGGCATTCGAGAAATCTTCATAAATTTTAAGATTTATGGAATGCGAAGGCCGATAGATGGAATAGATTCAAATAAAAATGTGGCGTTTATTTTAAATACGAGTATACGAGAGTAAGTCAGAAATTATTTACTTTCCCTCGTAAAAAACTTTTGACGAACTAAAATGTCCATTAATTATTTAGAAACATAAACATAGAGAGAGCTTTAGGAAATGGATTAAACACACACACACACACACACACACACACACATATATATATATATATATATATATATATATATATTAGTGAATATCTTTCTCTTGAATATTTCTTTCTTTCTCTTTGTCCCTCCTTCTCTCTCTCTCTCTCACTCGCTATATATATATATATATATATATATATATATATATGTGTGTGTGTGTGTGTGTGTGTGTGTGTGTGTGTGAAAAGTGTGTGTATATAAATATAAATAAATATATATATGTATAATTATTTATATATTATATGCGCGGTACTTAGTTATTATTGACGATCGCTAAAGCGTGAAACCCAGGGTCACAAGCTCCCATCTATCCAACCATATATATATATATATATATATATATATATATATATATATATATATATATATATATATTATTTATTTATCTATTTATTATAATTTTAACATATAGACAAAGACAATTTATTCACTACAAAGATGCAACTTCGTTTCGGTGCATTTCAACTACACTTCAGCGGGTGAGAACTGAAAATGGTTATGAACAATCCTGCTTGCTGGCATGCCGTTAAATAAATAATTAGCGCTCTACTGTCGGTATCGAGCCCTCTTTTGGATTAATGCTGTAAACATTAGTATATATTACTTTCGTTCTCATTCATCTTCTAAGGGACTTTGTGATTACATTCACTTACGTGCTAATACCCTTGGGAAAAGTATTAATGCTCTTTTTCTCCCTCCAACTATGGGTAAATAACAGGTCACACTGAGTTCTATAGCCTTGGATAGCAACTGGTCTAGGAGAAGGACAACTCTGAATTCAAAACCTGCGGGGGGTTATTTGGGGATCTTGTGGCGCCACTATAATTAAAATCATATGTACTGATTTCTATCTGTGGCTTCCTAAGAACTGAGCTGCTTGACCTTCATACGTCGAATACAACGGGAGAGTCCACCAGCATATATATATATATATATATATATATATATATATATATATATATATATATATATATATATGGTTTTAGATCCGTTTATTTTCATACGAATTTTTCTTAAAAACCCAGTAAGTTTAATATAAATCCAGTCTATTTTAAATATTAAAAGAAACTGTTTCATAGTTTTAAATCCGTCTATTTTAATATATATATATATATATATATATATATATATATATATATATATATATATATATATATATATATATATGATCATGTGTTCATTTTAAAGTTGGATAAATGTAAGCTATAAAAAACCGCCGTGCTTTCATCCAAGAAGGCGATGATACGCAAGAATGCTGTATGACTAGTAAATATGTTCAGAATAGATTTCCTTTCCTGTGTGGCTACTTCACTGGTGCTAAGTCTGTCTGTCCCTGTGTGTAAATAAATCTCCGAATCACTTCACGTTCTGTGAATTCTTCAGGCAAAACGAGAAACAAGAGGAAATGTTAGAAACGGTGGCGCCAGACCCCCCGGCATCTAAGCAAACAAATCATAATTGTCCAGACTATTCGAGATTTACTTGTAAGGATCATCTTCAAGCTCAACGCCTTTCTTTCTTTAATTTCAAATTGTGGGTGGCCAATTCATGTCGACCCTACGTATTTTAGCTAATGCACTTTTCGAAATCCTAAAATGAAAATATGATATTCAAATTAGATGGCGTCTCTCTTTGCTTTTTTGATCAAGAATTTTCGGCCATTTTACTCATTATTATTTGTCATGCTGTGCATATTCACACCAGATTTCTACTGGTTATCGTCGAACATTGAGTATCAGAAATTATCTGAAATCTACAGTACCTCCCTCAGTATCCTTTTCAAGCCCATGAACATTATGATTTGTACAGTGTCAAGCATTCGTCGAATTTCCCATTCATCTAATCTCAATTTTAGTTCTCTAGACACATTTCCTAGTTCACATGCTATTTAAATGAATGACAAATATGTACTACCAGGGATGGTAATGGGAACAACATTGTTGAGAGGTAGTTGTGGAGAACCATGATCGCCTATTTTTCAAATGGACAGTACATCGAGTAACTCTTTGTCGATGTGCCCACTAAAGTATGCCTGATAGTGAGTACGTTAGAAACAAATAATTTACATTGATTTAAAGATGTTTTATGTAAAAAGCATAGTTCGATAACACATTTTTCTTTCTCTTGCTTTAAATCCCATTGCTTAAGAGCCTCATATATATATATATATATATATATATATATATATATATATATATATATATATATATATATATTAGGTTGGTGCAAAAATAATGTCGTTTTCTCACATATGTAACTATGTGAGAAAACGACATTATTTTTGCACCAACCTAATATATATATATATATATATATATATATATATATGAAGAAATATACTTGTAAGGTTTGTTACATTTATGGGATAAAGTGCTCAATATCCGAGATAGAGCGTGTGTAATAATAAAATTCACGTTAACACTTAGAGCTGACAGGCTGTTTTTTATGCTAGACGCAATCTTCAGGCCACAAGTGGTGCATTGTGGGTAGTATATTTTGGTGGTTATGTTGCCGGAAGTCGTTTATTTGTTTATTTATTTTGGTTAAATTTAACCAAAATAAATAAATAGAGTCGTTTATTTGTTTATTTATTTGGGTTAAATTTAACCAAAATAAAAAAATAAACGACCACATATACCACAATAACACATCTTAGTATTAGTATGTTGGGGATAGTATGTCCATAAAGTTCTTTCTAGTTATGGTTATTTGCAGGATATAGTCTCCCGTTGCTGTGCCTGCTTTGCTGGAAGAGGCTGTGACATCCCCGAACTATCTAAATCTAGAGAAGAACCCAGTCGTTCTTCTGTGAGATCCACGGGCCCCTCATGCAGCGTAACCCTTCTCTTCCGGTGCCCATGTATTCAGTTTGCAGTCGTATTGACTTAGTCTTGCACACTGCCTGCCTCTTCCCCATTTGCCAACAGAACGTTCTACATGGCATTGCACCTCTTTGCGAGCACCTTAGATTGCATTTGGAGGTTTTTCAAAGACACCACCATGGTGTTCCTGCTGACACCAGTCAGCATCCGTGTTGTCACGTCGGTGATCAACGGGGAAATAATCAGTCTGCTAACGACCTCCAGTGCCTTTGGGATGATAAGAAATTCATTCCATTTTGTGAACGGTGCTTATTTTTCTTATAAAGCCGCATAGTCCTCCGGTCACTTTTGCTTTGGCTTCTTGGACGTTCATGCATATATTGCAGGAGGTTGGAAAGACTCAGCCACGGTGGTGGGGTTCCCATGTCAACACACACAACAATATATATATATATATATATATATATATATATATATATATATATATATATTTATGAATCATTCATACAAAAAACAAATACAAAGGTTAATGATTTAATTGGCGAGAATCCATCGTCGCGAACAATTCAAATAATATACAAAAACCCCGAACCTGTTTATGAATGAAAATATTCTTGTTTTATAAATTACAGTTGCATGAGGTCTTATTATTTTTACAAGCTTTCGTCTGTTCCTACAGACATCCTCAGGTATGGAAATAGATTTTGTTCTTGTTTTTACTCTCAGTAATAAGAGGACAACGAAAATAGATATGTAATCCGAAAAATGCTATGAGAAATGTGTTATTGTTTTGGAACGCGCAGTCGCAACGCTGAGTTTGAATTTAAATTTTAAGGTTGTGCGTTTTTGTACAAATATAGTGATAAGAGAATTCTTTTTTACTGGTAGATTTTCCGTCAAAGTGGCATGAACTATATTGTTCAATAATTACAGTAATGTCGCACTTATTATCCGAAAGTTGCACTTGGATCAGTTATTTGAATTTCAATAAAGGTGCAATTAATTTACAAATTCATATATATATATATATATATATATATATATATATATATATATATATATATATATATATGTATGTATGTATGTATATGTGTGCGATGGATAAATTGTCGTATAAATTACTCAAAAATGAAAATAATACTGACATCTTATTTTAACGGATATATTTACCAGAATTACAGAAACATATCTTAAAATACTAAAGAGTAAATTTATTTAATAAAATCGACATTGGTTTCAGCCACACCCACCAGGCGACTTTGATATCCCCCTGCAAATCTTCTGGACGGTCTATTTGTTTAAATTAGCCTTGCCTTCATTCATCTTTGATGTTATATTAGTTTTATTAGTCTCTCGCTCAACTGCGCCCCTCCCATATTAAAGGGGGGTTGCAGTCTGGGATGCTAGGTGACCAGATGTAAGAGGTGATATGTTCGCAGAAACTGTCTAATTGTGTCGCTTGTTGCAGAGTCTTGTTGTCAGACATAGGGTCTTCCAACAGCTCTACCTCCTCAAGGCACTTGATGTAGACCTCCCACTCTGGGGTTCTTTTCTTATCAGAACGATCGCAGTGAGTTTTCCGAGCTTCCGTAATCACTATTATACTCAGTCAACTCTTTCCGAATCCTGTGCACTTCCCTCAGATTGACACCCAATCATTCTGAAATGTTCGTATTGGAGTTTCTGGGAAGAAAAGCCAAGCAGTACAGCATACCGTTTCCAAATTTCTGAAATTTACGAGTTTTAATAGTATGGTCAGAATTGAAATCAAAAATTTCCATGGTAACATCAAGGGCGGATTGTTTAGAATCGGCAGGGGAGGGGTGTTAATAATTTGTATCAGTATAGAGTTACTTTCATAGATGCCGGGTCAGGGTAAGGTGGGGGTGGCTAAATTTACGACGGAGGAAGTTTTCGCATAGTCTGGCTTGAGCGTCTACGGAGATTTTTTATTTATTTTTATTTTATTCTTTTATTATATCTCTTTATGAAAGGGATTTGTGTATATAAAAAAGCCGTAACGTTTTTATGAAAGTTTTATAAATCTTGTTCTTATGTCCATCGTCTTTGTCATGTTGAACTGATATTGTTAATTATATATTTTATGAATATGTCCTGAAAATGGTTTATTAGACCGAAACGTCCAACGTTGACATTATATTAACGTTAAAACAGCATAATTGCATATAAGGATTTTTGTTTGTTTTTTCCGTATATTTTTCTTCATATATACGATAACACATAGTTTTAAGTTTTATGGGTTAAAGTGCTCAATATCAGGGATATATATGTAAATACAAAAATGGACATTAAAGTCAACACCCAACGGCGCCAGTCTGTTTTACGCTAATCGCAAATGTCAGGACCTGACGATTGCCTTTCAGCATGAAATAGACTGTCACTTCTGGGGGTTGACTTCAATATTGACTTATATATATATATATATATATATATATATATATATATGTGTGTGTGTGTGTGTTTGTGAGGGGTGTGTTTGTGCGTGTGTGTGTGTGTGTGTTTGTGAGGGGTGTGTTTGTGCGTGTGCGTGTGTGTGTGTGTGTGTGTGTCCGTATATATTTATATGCAGTATATCATGTAAAATGAAACGAATTCGCATGAATCCCACGTTTTAAGTTTTTTCTTTTTTCATTCAATGTAAACCAATTCTCATTTGCCAATCAGTGAGTCAACACTGTCTGTTTTTTCTTCCATTTCCGGTTGTCGCCTGCAGTTTCCAACAAAACACAAAATCAAATCAGTCTGCATCGGAACGGCTTGAAGAATGAAACTTCTTTTCTTTTCTGGGTCGTATTTTTATTACTTGTCTTGTCATTCTATATTGAAGAACTGTTGGAAGGAGCAGACAGACTCACAGATTTCAAAAGAAACAATCACACTGTTGTAGATTGAACCAGATCAGGGGCCTTTTTTTATCGACTTGCCTTTTGCTTTATGTCTGCAGATTTTATTGTCGAAATCCAATTCGCCATTACATTTCGACAACAAATCATTCTAAACTACCTGCTTTGCTTATTTTCGGTTTATTTTCTTCAATTCTGCCGCTTCTTCATTTCTTCTTATCTCTGTTGAGAAGTGCATGCAAGTAGACATTCATTTACACACACACACACAAGCACACAAACACACACACAAGCAAGCACGCACACACACACACACACATATATATATGGGAAACGTAATAACAAAAGTGATAAATACACAAATAAGAATAAAAGAAACTAAATGAAAATTGTCTCGACTATATATATATATATATACCCAAATGCAAATTTAAAAAAAATAATAATTTAAAAGATTACAATTTAAGCATTCCCTCTCCGTGTGCGTGTGAAGTTATATCAAAGCAAACATCACTTTAGTCCGATGAAAAATTATATATATATATATATATGTTTGTGTGTGTGTGCACGTGCCCGCACGCGCGTGTGTGTTTGTGTATAAATGAAAAAAAGACACGAGAAAAACTATTCTTAGCAGACGCATTTTATCCTCTAAGGGATTATATCAAGGCAAATTTGACGTCGGCTAAGAACAGTTTTTCCTCTTGTCTTTTTATTCATTTTTTTTCTTTATAGACACACTCTTTCTGAATTTAATCTGCAATTATATATATATATATATATGTATGTGTGTGTGTGTGTGCGTGTGTGTATCTGTGTGTATTTCTGTGTGTGTCTGTGTGTGTGTGTTTTCAGCCCTAATTGATGGTGAAAACGTTAAAATCTCCCCATAGCCAGTGTGTTTGGAAGGTGCTGCACTTTAGAAAATTGCCTGAAAACGAAACAACGTGTTCTCATAGTGAGAATCGGCTGCCGGAACAGAGTTTAGAAGCCCTCAATGTTTGGGTTAAGCACAAAGTCACGGTCTTCGTGAAGTTCATCGTTCGATTCCATGCGTTAATGTCCGACCAGTGAAGGCGCCTGCATCCGGGTTTGGCTAGGCGCTTGCATCCGGATTTGGCTAGGCGCTTGCATCCGGGTTTGGCTAGGCGCTTGCATCCGGATTTGGATAGGCGCCTGCATCCGGGTTTGGCTAGGTGCTTGCATCCGGGTTTGGCTAGGCGCCTGCATCTGGATTTGGTTCGCCGCCTGCATCCAGGTTTGGCTAGGCTCCTGCATCCGGGTTTGGCTAGACGCCTGCATCCGGGTTTGGCTAGCCTTCCGACCAGACAGATATAATTGGAAACCACTAGCCAATCTAAATAATTTTTTTTCTTTGCGTGTGTGTGTTCGGCAGCGGGTGGGTCACTCTCTGGATTTAACAATTTGTAAGTTTCATACATTATTTGATTTCATTTACTCCGACTAAGCTAAAATACTGAAATTATTTAACCTGTTTGTTTATTTTTTTTTTTTTTTGTGACATGTCCCCCCACCCCGGACATGACTCTATAAATTCTTCTCCCTTGCAGCTCTTAATCCATTTTGTCTTTTTCTTTTAGCCCATAAACCGTGTTCTAGCTCCCATTTACTGAAGAAAATCGCTAGGTAGGTTATCTGTTACTCTATCTACGTTGCCTTCAATCTGCTCTGTGAGTGTCCAATTTTCCAAGCCCTCTTTCCTCATGATGGCTTTAAAAATTTCAAATGTTTTCTTTTACTGATGTTAAGTATGAGTTTCCTTTTTGTTTCCATTTTCTCTAAAACTCCGTCGTTGCTCATATTTTCGGTCAATAGCATCCTCAGCATCCTTCTATAGAACTACATTTCTGTTATGTCAATTCTCTTTTTCATCTTTGATGAGATTTGTCCAATGTTCGCTGCCATATGGGAGGACAGATTTTTTTTTCTCGCTCCCTTGAGTACTATATTATTATTTTATTTCATTTCCTTTGATTTCTGGTGTATAAGCATTTCTTTCCAAGTCCCAACCAGAGACCTATGGCTAGAAATGGCATCATGACATTTTCCAATGAGCAGTTTAAAAAAAGAAAATTAATCACAAATATCTTACATAGGCAAAATTTTTCGTAAGGTCTGGGCTGAACTCGTGAGTACAATTTTTTGGATTTCTTTAAGGCATGGTCTTCCAGGGATCCCTTCAATGAGTCCATTGGAATCTTTTCCAATCAATCCGCGGGCTCCCACTACAGCTGGAATTGTTGATTATTATTATTATTAGTAGTAGTAGTAGTAGTAGTAGTAGTAGTAAGTTTTCCTATTGAAATGTGCATAGTGCAAATGTAATTAAGAAGTGTTTCATTTTTTATTAAGAAATATTTAGCTACGTTCATGTATCGTACTTACGATCAGACTGATCATTTTTGGTGGTGGGGGGGCGAATCTTCCAAAAAGAGGGGGAGAAGAGAGTGAGACGGAGACATACAGACATATAACACGTCACAGTTCAGAACTCTTTTCTTTGTTTCTAACGATGTTTTTCTTTTTCTTAGTACCCTGCTTAGCTTTTGAAAGGCATCTTTCGCTTTCCAATACGCCTTCAGATTTCAGTGTCGCAATGTCCGTCCTCTGTTAAAACACTTCCCAGATTTTTTTTTTTTTTACTTGTTTCATTTTGGTATCTCGGATTTGAAATTTACATTTTGGGCTCATCATTTTGCTAACAATCCTTCATTCTGTCCTCCTGCAGTTAATGTTTAGTCTTTTTTTTTCGCTTCTATTCAATACCTTCTGTACTTTTTTAAGTGTTCTGCCTGTGTTTGCTATGAAGGGTTAACTAAAATCTAAAATTCGCCAGCCTCAGATTGTCATTAGCCAGCAAAGTAGATTAGGTGAAAACAACTCAAAATTTAAGGAAACATTATACAGTAATGGGTTATTTTCATTATTATTATTAAATATAGGCTAATCCAGATTCTATTCGAAATATGCTAGTAGAAAATACAAGAATAATAACCTCATCCATATATAAAAAGATAGATAGATATGAACAGACTTAGATAGATAGATAGATAGATAGATAGATAGATAGATAGATAGATAGATCCTAGATACATAGATAGATGCTAAAATAAATACATAGGAACAGTCTAGATAGATAGATAGATAGATAGATAGATAGATAGATAGATCCTAGATACATAGATAGATGCTAAAATAAATACATAGGAACAGTCTAGATAGATAGATAGATAGATAGATAGATAGATAGATATGAACAGACGAGGACAATAGTCCGAATAATGTAAATAGTTTACATAATACCTCATTTCAGAAATATAGACAGATTCTTATTATTTATTTTGTTACATAAAATGGGATTCTATTTATCGTCAGGCTTACGGATCTCCTTTATAGAAGGCAATTATATATTCCGTTTTTATAATAACAAGAGGCATTACTCGACACCAATAATTGAATAAGCGAAATGTTAGAAACATGCCATTACTTTTGTGTGTATTTACCTACTTCGGTTATAGAAGTAGAAATCATAAACAATGCCATTGAAAAATTACTTACATTTTCCCGCCATTTTTGAAGAAATGTGTTAACTGGTTTAATTATCAAATTGTTTACGATTTGAATAAATAAAAGTTTATAGGAAGATTAATTTTGTAAACCAGCATTTCAAAACGGCTTCTTAGCTCGTTAGAATGCAATTCTGCTTTCCTAATATCTAAAGTATTTCCAAATAAAAACAACGTCTTTAATATCGTAAATTTGAGGTGTTAGCAAGAATGTTTTATGGGAGAATGCAATAAGATGATATGTTGAAGAATGGCGGGCAGTATTTACTTATTATTAGGAACACAACAAGAACAAAAGCAAGAAATAAAGTGAGCGAATTTTCTTTGGTGCCAAGAAGCATTTGGACATTCCAGTAGGAATGTGGGTACCAAAAGCAAAGGCGGTGTATGTGGCTTCTGGCTGAATTGGATGACAACCAAAATGCTTCAGGCATAACTAAGTTTATGAGAGAGACACCTTTCTAAAAATATTAGAATTGATATCTGCAGGATAGACATTCGAAGTAAGAGGAAAAAGATTTACAAAAAATAAAAACCTCAAATGACAACACATTCTTTGTAGAAAATGACGATAAAAAGGGGGAAGGAGATGATGTGAATGAGTGGGAGGAGAAAGAAAAATGAGGAGGAGGAGGAGGTGAACAACAAGACTAAGAAAACATAGAAACATGGATAAGAACTTTTGCTGCATTTGCAAGAGTTAAAAAATTAAGCGAAGGAAAGACCGACGGAGGAGAGAACGAAATAACGGATTTATTTCTTGCTACTGCTCGGTGCAAAGCTGCGAAGAAAATGAAGAAAGACCGAAATCACTATTAAAGAGAAAGCAAGAAACACAATAGGCAGGATAACATATTACGAAAATAATCAGGAATAGTAAAAGAAAAACAAGGGTATACGACCTCTCCGATTCAGGGAGGTGTAGTATCGTATGCAAATTAGATAGACAAGTATAGAGAAAAAATGTCGAACATAGGGCCTATGGCTAGCAATCTCCGTTGTTATTCAGGACACGGAGAAATGTACTACAACTACTACTAAGCAGAGCGATGATATACAAAACATAACAAAAACCTTACTCGAGATTTTTTAAGACTATAATTATGAACAACGTGATTTCTCAGGTGAGAACAGAAATTGTTTTCGAATACGAAACCTACTTTCACTATGTGTAACATATGAAAGGATTCACTGTTATATTAAGACGGATACCAAGTTCGTCGGCGTTCGAAGCGAGGAATATTTGCAATGAAATTAAAATATTTGCTAAAATTAATTATATATAATTTTTAAACAGAAAGACACAAATTCCAGCCGCGTTCAACAGGCGAAGCCTCGGTAGAAACAATTGCTATGCAAAATAGCTAAAGAATTGAATACAACTGAAACATTCACAACATGAGAAAAAACTAACAACACGAAAAATACTCTTAAAAATGGCTAAAGAAGTGACTCGATCCGGGGCCTTTCCCACGTTGGTTAATACTTTGGCGCTGAATCGAGTTGGCCGAACCGTGCTATGAAAAAAGTCAAGAATGCTTCCGCCGGAAAAAGGAGAAATATCATAACAAATAACGAAGAAGTTCGCTGGGTTAATTTCCAATGGTTTTATACAATCGTTGATACAACAAAATTAACCCTACCCATTCGACTCTCTATCGTGACACTGTATCTCCTGTTTCTTAAACTTGGATTTAAACATTCAGACAAGATGTTAGGTTGTCGTGACTTCTCATCAATTATCTTGTCTGGCTCAAAATCAACAATTCTCTTCTCTGACTCAAGATCAGCAATTTTCTTGTCTAGCTCGACGTCGCAATTCTCTTGTCTGGCTCAACGTCAACAGTTCTTTTCAGCAGCAGGTCACGTGGCTTCTCCCGGCGTCTCCTGGCCATTGCTCGGCTCGGGCGCCTCCTGCTGGACTCTTGTTGCTTCTCGCTCAAACTGAGACTGCTCACTGTTTCGGTTTAGATTGATCTAGCCTAACTCTCACTATATCTCGAGCTCATTACGCATTCATCAATTAATTATTTTCCACAACCCTGGAGTCGACACCGACCCTAAAACAAGGCGTTCTAGCATTTCAAAACAATAAACTGTTTGTTTTTTTTAGAAATTCCTTCTTTTTTTTCACAAACAATAATTTTCTCATCAATAAGTTTTATTTCAATTCAGAATTTCTTTCGCTTGTCTATTTACCAAATCCTGAATAAAAAAATACTTTTTCAGTTTTCAAAACAAACACCAGATTGTTTACATTTCTCCAAACCATATTTTGAACTCCACATTTCATTAGGCAATTTCTTTTGTTTAAATTTTTGCCTTTACCAACATTCGCTTCTGGGTCCTGACTGACGTTCACTTAACAAAGCAATAATATCTCTTTCTTTGCCGAATTCCAATATGACCTAAATCTTCCCTGCGACTAATCAACTGTATTTTAATCAAAACAAAATTGTTTCAAATCGGCAAAAGAATTTTCCGAATATTTTACATTCCGGCGTTCTTCAGGAACAATAATTCTTATGTTCGTTTCTGTTTATCATATCATTTTTTTCCTTCGCTTCATATTTCAATTCCTGCTTCTTCACTTTAACGTTTTCTTGATTAAGGTCTTCAAAACTTCTAATGTTCCAACTCTAAACGGGTTTTTCACCTGAACCCAGGTAATCCTAGTTTTCACACCACCAGTGTCACGATAGTGTCAGTTTCCTTTCAATTACTTTCTATAATTGTCACAACTTCTGATGCTTACCTTGGGGTCAGCTGGTACACAATACAGGGATGTCGTTTATGATTGGCTGAGCTGAATGTGGGAATGTGAGAAAATGTGTTTTCGTGGAGTTAAGTTTTACACGTTTTACACATTAGACGCGGTTATTTTGTATCTCGAGGAACTTACTCCCCAGTGGGGAGGGGTCGCACAGTGAACCCACTGGTTAGTTAAAAATGTACACATCGTCGTGTTAATAAAACAGAGAAGTTCAAAATCCCTTTTGTTGAAGTTCTCATTTTACCTCCAAACAAACCAACTAGCAATCAATCAACCGGAAGATAGCAGAGAGAAGAATGCAACATATGATTCAATCAAGACCGTAACCCCCAAGACTACTCCCAGAACGAAGGGGCTATACAACAGATAGATAGATAGGTAGATAGATAGATAGATAGATAGATAGATAGATAGATAGATAGATATGAATAAAGTGAGATAGATATAAACAGACTGACTGAGATTGATAGATATATAGATAAATAGATAGACAGATATGGACAGACTGACCGAGATAGATAGATAGATAGATAGATGAGCACAGACTTAGATAAATAGATATGAACAGAATCAGATTGATAGATAGATAGATAGATAGATAGATAGATAGATAGATAGATGTGAACAGACTTAGATAAATAGATATGAACAGAATCAGATAGATAGATAGATAGATAGATAGATAGATAGATAGATAGATGTGAACAGACTTAGATAAATAGATATGAACAGAATCAGATAGATAGATAGATAGATAGATGTGAACAGACTTAGATAAATAGATATGAACAGAATCAGATAGATAGATAGATAGATAGATGTGAACAGACTTAGATAAATAGATATGAACAGAATCAGATAGATAGATAGATAGATAGATAGATAGATAGATAGATAGATAGATAGATAGATGCATTTGGGTAGTAATTTTTCGTTTATTCAAGTATAGTTAATTTTCCTGTTTTCCAGTGAATATTTAAATGTAAATTGTATAATTTCTGAGTACAATTGTCTTTTATAAATCATTACCAAACAGTTTTTGTCTTGTCTTATATCATTTTCATCGTTTTTCATATATCGCGTTATCTCGTTTTGTTTTTTTTTGTTTTTTTTTAATATATCCCCTCTTCTCCGGTCAGTTTTCATTCTTGTGACTTTTTATTAAAAATATTTAGATTTAGATTATGATTGTGCTCCTATTGGACCCTGATGGTGTCTTGTTGTTTTTAGTACTTAATTCCGCTGATACTTGTAGCCTTTTTGGTAGTTTCTGTGATATAGTACGTTTGCTTCATTGGTAAGGATTTATCGAATGTTCTTATTGTTACGTTGGATGCTGGTAAGTGATTTTAGTTGAACTAATTAAAACACATATAATTACATATGAAATGATGTTAATTTTTTAATAGATGATAACATGCAATTTTATTAAAAAAAATGTCATCTAATACTGATGGAAAAATGAATGTGCATTTTATCGCGGTCATTATCTCAGTGGTTGTTCTTGAAATACGAAAATAGTAACAGCGACCATCTTTACAAACGGAAGAATTAGAAGCTTGGAAATGAATTGAAACTATAACGAAGGCGGAATAACAGAAATCATGCAGGCTGAAGTAGATGTGATGCAGTTTGACGCACGGAGAAAGCTGCCAGATATGGTTGGTGTGAAAAGTCAATTACGTTGGTGAAAAATGTTGCAGGCATCTGCCTATGGCTAATTTGAGTTCTTGCTTAATATTTACATCGGCACAACAACATTAGAGAGTTTCTATTCTGATCAATTTCAGGTTTTGTATTATTCGAATACTCGATCCTCAAATTGTCAAAACACTATTTGCTTTTGGTACACTGAGAGACACACGGACAGATTGTTGAAATAGTTTGCAAAATTCGGCTATTCTTGAAACCACAGTTATATTAAATATCGAAGTTTGCTACTTTATAGAGATTATTGAATATAGGCTAGAACAGATTTTATTATGCAATTAAAAACTTTACAACTTTTAATGTCTATTTTAATAGCTATACTCGACTGGTATAAAAACAAACCCGGAAAATACAATTTAAAAATAAAAATATATTTAAACAAACTGTTATTCGGGGAAAAATTTTGGAAAAAAAAGACTAAAGACATCCTAGTAGGTCGAAAAAAATCGCTCAACACCGTAATGCCTGGCGAAAAGAAAAAAACCCAGTCAATTAAAATAAGACAGAACGTAAAGTGCTCAATACATTAAGTAGAGTAAAGTATAAAAACAATTCTAGTTTCTGGCTCACTAGGATATATATATATATATATATATATATATATATATATATATAATCAAAAACCTACCGATATTTCTCACCCACACAAGACAGACATGCTTACGGAGGTGTTGAGGCCTCACACTTATACACCCACACGAATATACACACTTACACACATCATACTCACTCACTCCCTAATGAGCCAAATGATAACACACACCCACAGCAATACCCACGCTTACACACATCATACTCACTCACTCCCTAAGAACCAAATAACACACACACGCACTTAAAAGAGACAGATTCCCTTTCCAGGAACCAATAAAACTGTCAAAATAACCAAGGGAATTCAGAGCAGCATGAATCCATCCAGCTCTTATCTCAAATAGCAACTTAAAAGAGACTCTTTGACCAACACAAGGACTGACCAAAATATATGATAAAAAAAGATAAAAAACCAATGAAAACTACCGACAAAAGTTCATTTTCGCCATCAAGACATTCATTTCTGTAGTTCACTGCTACCAGCAAGCAGAAAATTATTTTTCTTCTGATTATGGCCATTTTGGCCGAAACTAGTCGAGGAATCTAAATGAAATAATAATAAAAACGAAAGAATATCAATATACAACCCAGTGTGCCTGAAGATTTTAATTTTTTAATAATTTTTATTTTTAATATATATATATATATATATATATATATATATATATATATATATATATATATATATATATATATATATATATATATATATATATCGGTGCTTCGTTGTTGGTGTAATGGTTTGCAAGCTTGCTAGGTTAATTACGACTGATTAGTGAGTTCTATCCTCACTGAGTGCTCCTTACATTCGACCTTGTGCCACATCTAAGCCACGCTTAGTAAATCGCGATATTAGGCGTCTGTTTATCCCGCGCTAAGTTTTGTTGAAATTCAGTCGTTTTGTGTGCAGTCTGGAGTGACTTAGCATGGGATGGCAGACTACCTGCAGGTCTGGCAGACGAAGCTGGAATGTTGAACGAAGGTTTGAGATTGCTCCAGTTCATGATTCTTTAAACAGTATGGCACCGGTTACTCAGGCCGATACCTGTGAGTTTCATGTCCAGTTTGTGGACGTCCTTAAAGCGAAATGACAGGCGCCTTATGTTGAGAGTTTCTCGTGGCGATGTGTGTTAATTTCCGAGTTTATTCTCTTTATTTTTTACGAGGATAAAACCCAATTAAGTTAAGTGATCTTAAGCACTGACATTTCTCCATTATAGCTGACTACAGCCAGCCCTTTCTTGTAAAAAGGGGGGATGATGTTGCTTAGCAACTAATTTCCCGAAACAGAAATCTAATGAAGCCGATGTCTCGTGGCATCTGTTGTTCACGACATTTCTCCTGAAGCTGACCCATAAATTCTATGCCAACGGACACAATCATATATATATATATATATATATATATATATATATATATATATATATATATATATATATATATATATATATATATATATTTACATATATATATATATATATATATATATATACACATATTATGAAATGGAAAAAGTCCAACAATTATTTTAAGGCATTTTTATGTTTATAGATTGTTTTTAAAGATACAAATATTTAAGCAAATGCTCTGTTTATAATTTATTCGGGCCGGTAAATGTTGTTTAATACTCTTTATTATAAACAGAGCATTTACTTAAATATTTTATCTATAAAAAGAATGTATAAACATAAAAATATCTTTATATATATATATATATATATATATATATATATATATATATATATATACATATATATATATAATGTGGAGGAGGTGTAATCGCCTGATGAAAGAAATATAATAATAATAAAAGTAATGATAATACAGATATCGGGATCAAAGAATGTGCTTTCCCATTGACATGGCAGTTCCTGCAGATTGTAATATTTCTTTGAAGATCTTCGAAAAACTATAAAAATAGAAGGATCTTGAAATTGAAATTTAAACAAATATGGGACATGAAGATATCAATAATTTCAGTTGTAGGTGGAATCCTCAGATTGATTGGAAAAATGTTTCGATAGATTCAATGGATGGATTCCTGGTAGGCCGTACTTTAAAGAAATACAACAATTTGTACTCACAAATACAACACACATATTATGAAGAGCTTTATCAATGTAAAATGTAAGTGATCTTAGTTTTTTTTTCAAGAATGATAAGCGAAAAATGCCATGAAGCCATTTATGACCATAGTTCTCCAGTTGGGACCCAGGAGGAAATGTGTAGCCGAAACCCAAGGAAATAATAATAATAATAATAATAATAATAATAATAATAATAATAATAATAATAATAAGTTTCGTCGAGAGATAGCAACGATAAATGTTGCATTGAATCATGTGAAAAGGGATAAAATAACCAATGGCGTAGTGAAGCTTCTTTGAGCTACGATTTGCGATGAGAAGGAGTAGAGGCCAAGCGAAGTGGGAAAAATGGTGAAAAGAGAATGATGGTGAGAAATGTGTGTCTGGAAGGTGATATACGAAAACACGGGAAAAATTTGGGCAAGATAACTGTATGCCACAAGGGCAAGGAGAACAAGGATAAGTAGGGTTAAAAAGTCAGAATTCAAAGGTCAGAGTCAGAGGGCATTATACAATCAAAGAATAGATTAGTCAAAGGTTAATAGCAAATAAAAAATATAAATTCGATATACGAACAGAAAAAAAAAAAAAAACATTTCGAAGAAAATAATCTTATTTTTTTCTCTAGTAATCAGACAATGTTCTTTCGGTGCCCGAAGTTAAAAACAAGAAAAATTCTGATCAGAGATCTGGTCTAGTCTGCATTGCCCACAATAAGACAGTGACTTGAATACGAATTGCTCAGAAAAAAACCTAAAGCACGTGCCAAAATAGCAGGATATAATAATATCACGACGAATGATGTTGAAGATCGTTTAAGGACTACGTGAAAACCCCCGTTCTGGATGTAATTCGGTGATTTTGGTTGAAGCCGTTTTCCATGACAGAATTAGACAAGCGTTAAATGAATGTGTTGTCAAATCGATGCCATCTCAAATGGATGGGGGAAGGGTGTAAAACCCTCATTATGAAGGATGAGGGCAGAGACTAACATCTTGACAATTACTGTTTCATTACATGTCCGAATAACCTATTAACTGTCATAATTTCAGAAAAGACTTAAGAATATCTCTTAAAGAAGAGCCTATTACGAGACCAGCGAAAAGGCGACGGCAAAAGATCTCGGGCAATTAGAGACCAACTTGTTATCGATAAAGCTGGGTTTCAAAAGTGCAACCGGCCAACCAACATACGTCCAGTGTGGATTGATTTTAAGAAGGTTTAGGATATAGTTGCCCATTTCTAGCGACTGAAATAGCCAAAAATGACATCTAAACAGTCAGATATGTACAAACGCTTTCCAATAGTGAAAAAAGGCTTTGAGCGAATAAAGCCTGATACTTTGCAAAGATCACCCTTCTTTGAATGTTAAGCACTGGCGTTACAGAATTGCAAACAAAAAACTGTACCAAATAACAGAAACCATATCATGTGAGGACTACCAAAAGCAGCAACACATAAAATGAATAACACATGCAAGTCATTGACATAATCAAGTTGTTAACATTCCACACCACTTCAAACAAAAGGTGAGGAAGGAAACCTCCATCAATAATGGAAAGAATGATGACAGCTCTTGGACTTAAGAAGAGAAAATAATTATATAATCAAGATGTAGACATTACACACTACTTCAAATAAAAGTTTAGGGAAGAATCCTCCCCCATCCTCAATACTGGAAAGAGCTACTGGACTTGAGAAACCTGTTTTCCTGAAAAATGGTTTTAACTAAGATTTGATATATATTTCAACTGAAAACAGTAGTCTACTCGGTCAATGAATGTCAAAAGTTTCCTTGTAGAGAAGCGGCTAATACTATTTACCATTACAATTACAGGGATTGAATTAACAACAACAGAAAGCATTGCTCACCCAAAGGAAATTGGATCCAAATACCTTGGTATTCTGGAGTTAGGTGATATTCTTGAGAGACAAATGAAAGAACAAATGACATGGAAATATTAGAGCTTTCTCAGAAGAAGCTGTAACCTTTTCATGTAAGATATGTAAATTTTCCCTCTACTTTTCGTGGAGAGTATCATCTGATCACAATTAACTTTTGGTACAGAGCACACTCCTCAAATAGCAGTTTTAGGTACTTTGTGTTCAGAGTTTGTACCACTATACCTTACTACAAATATCGCCCAGTTATTAACAGTAGTTATAAGATTACGAGCATTCGACTTCTTTTGTATGTTGAGGTTACATATTTCTTATAAAAAATGGTATTTTGTATATAGCTGACATTTAAAAAAAATAGATATTAATAACTATATCTCTATCTATAAAAGGCAGGATGTGTGTGTGTGTGTGTGTGTAACGAATGTACGACCGCAATTTTAGACAGATTTGCACCAAAATTTACATGTACATGCTCCAAGTTAGTGGGAAGGCCAAGACCGACTTTGCATTTCCCAACTCCCATCGATAGTGGAAATAATCGATTTTTTCATGCTTCTACGGCAGTTTTAATGTAGTTTGCGGCCATTTTCTACTGGCCAGAGTGAGAGCCTATAGCTGGATGCCACGTATATGCAGGAAGATTCTATTGGCCAGCGTGAGAGCCAACAGCTGACTGACACGAATATTAACTAGCATGCTAGCTTGCAAAAAAAATCGATAGCTGCATTCATCACAAGTGGGAAAAATTTAAATCTTCATGGCACTTTACTCCAATTGGCTCATTTGCTTGCTTAAACTGAACCTTGGTTGTTATTCTGCAGAACGGGGTTGGGTGTGAAAAAGTATTTGTTGTTAACATTCTTTTTTCATTCGGTTTTTCAAATTACGAGTCCTTTTTTTAAAGCTGATCGTTTTGTGTTCATTTTGTTTAGTTCTTTTTTCGTAACAGATTTAATGTTTAGTATAGAGCTTAGAAAAAATTCGCAGTGTGAGATAGGCAAGAAGTAAGGCATGTAGCAACATCAGCACGGCAAAGGGCACTCCTTTAACTCCTTTAAGTTATCATATATATTTCAGTCTATGATAATATAGTTATTTTTTAAATAAAAGCCAGAATCTATCGATCTGGAATTGGAATGAAAGCATTGATAGCACCTATCCTGAATTTAGGATGTGGAATTTATAAATAGCAAACATTTCAAATATCTCAGTGTATGGAGCAGTTTAACAAATTAAGTATCGGAGAAAAATAATTGAACATAGAGAATATTTCACGGATTTCCTATTTGAATTTTAATTCAATGATTTTGTTCAATGATTAACTTGAAAATGAAGATTCATAGCTAGTTCTCCGACGCATCATTAAATATTTACGCTTAACAACTTTAATAAAAAAAATTGCAATAAAGATTATAAATATGAATGCTGGTCATTACTTAAAGAAGTAAGGGGGTACAAATGAAAAGATTTGAAAATTGAACAAAATTTCTATTCCACTGAAACAAACCTTAATCACATCTTACTTTCTTTCTTTCCTTCTTACTGAAACCAAGTAGCGTCTCTGATATGTTTTTTCCGTCTTTCCACGCGATCAAATCTGAATAGTCTATTATTCATGGGGTATTGGCAGGGCGTAACGGTCGTGCTAACTAATCGAGTGATAAGAAAAATTATTTATGATAAAATCCTCAGTTTGCATTATAAAAATTTCCTGCTATCAATAAGACATTGTAAATATTTAACAAAAAAAAATCCCCATTGATATATTCTTCGCATAAATATAATTATCTCCTGAAAATGTCACCAACATCGATTTGCTGACGTCATTTTTAAAAATCAATCACTTGCATAATAAAAGATGACATAGTTTTACCTGGATTCTCAGGAGGTGAAAGTTGCTTCGAAATCCGGTTGCACTGGCTTTTAAAATGCAGCTTAATTCGTAATTTTTTGTTCAAGTTGATAGCCGTCAACTTTGATAAGAGATGGCAACAAATGTCTTGACTTTACTATTGCATATTACTCAAAGAAAACAAAAATGTAAACATTGATATTGAAATCTAGTAAATATGGAATCTTTACCAGAGTATTTTACCATTGGTTATGGAATGAAGTGGGTGGAAGATGAGAAAAAGGGGCTTTAAACATTACATTTTATTAAAATACATTTTAATAATTCTAGGCCAGTGTGTGTGTGTGTGTGTGTGTGTGTGTGTGTTTAAAAGCGAATTTCGTCGACGCTGGTTCGAAACGTGGTTCCTACCTTCTCTTCTGCGTTGTATGAAAGACTAGCCAACTGCTCTCTGAGAATTTTTATATAGTTGCATGTATCTCGCTTCCACGGTAGCAAAAACAGATACAGCTAGGCGTTCACGTGCTTCTGAATTCAGCGGATGGGGAGTAACTCTAAGCTCAACGCAACACCTGGTTTCCTTGTTCTGGTATGTAATTGAGTGCAAGACTTATTTCGGTATAATAAACTACAATTATTGGATCACTGTGTAAGGGGGACAATAATCTCCAACGTACCCCTAGCAAAAGAAAATACGAAGATGTTTGTGTAGGGGATGTGTATCTGATGAGTAACATTTCGATCATTTGCTGGGATTTCATTACTTTGAAAAAAAAGCCGGTACTGAAAAGGTAATTTGAAATTATAATCGATGAACTTTGGGAAAGAAATATTTGGAAACCCGAGAAATAATATGAAATCGATAAGAATATTAAGGAAGATGCTGGGATATTGATCTTCATCATAGATCTAAGTAATAAGGAGTTAATCATCTGACTAAAAAAAAAAAAATTGATTCGATCAATAATAAAAAGATTTCCGTTTGTGACAAACACTTGATAAAGGCTGAAGTACCTACCGGTCATTTCGGAGCTATCAAAGCAACAAATGTGAATTTACTAGATTTAATAATTCATTGGATAATGATTTTTCAGTTTAACTGAAATTGGAAAATCTATTTTTCATATTTAAACCTTAAAACAACATCGTAAATTTTCTAGAAAACCCAGAAAATCAAAATGAATATTTATGCATTTTAAATCCAATTGATTTAAGCAAACTATTGACAGGAATTCGTCTAAAGTTTTAATCGATGAATATAATGAACAATATAACTTTATAGATTGATATATCATTTATCCTTACAACCGCTATGTCAGATAATAGGATATGCCATTATAGGAGTGTAGACCCGTTCAACTCGGTGTTACCATAATAAGAATTTTTTTTGTTTTTGTATTTCGTTTGATATCTTAATTTTAATGGTTTAAAAAACAGAATTCTTTTGTGCAGTAAAATAATATTTAATATGATCTGGACAGTCCTTACGTAAATAATCCTGTCTTTTTTATAGGTACTATGCTGTTTATAGGTAGAATTCTATTTATAGGTGCTATACTGTTTAAAACTAAAAATGAACATTCAGAGCAATACGAAATTTCTGAGATTTTCGCATGATGAAATTGTGAGATTATTTAAATATGGCCGCCACTTATCTTCTCGGCTCGAATAAACTAGCCGTCATGAAAATCGACAAGTATATAATTCTCTGTTTTCTATTTTTTCTTTTTTTTAAGAAAAAATCATTGGACTTATCCTGACATTAAGGAATAATTACCTTTCTGATAATATACGAAAGAATTCCCAAAACAGTAGTTTTCCAGTGCAAGTTATAAAGATTTTTTTCAACATGGAACTTGCGATTTTTTCAAATTTCCATAGGGACTCGAATTTTTTCTCTGGTCACGTGGTGACATTATACTCTGTAACTGATAATATTTCACATCTGTTCCGGGATACGAAGAAAGACAAAACTTCACCCGTCTCTCTCTGTCTGTCTGTCTCTTCATCACCGTCCCTCTGTATCCTATCTATCTCTATCTATCTTTATCTTTCTCTCTCTCTCTCTCTCTCTACACACACACACACACATATATGTATATATATATATATATATATATATATATATATATATATATATATATATATATATATATATATATACTACAGACAAAATTTCATTTTCTCCAACAATTATTTTTCTCCTGATCATGGCCATGTTGGCCGAAACTAGTCGAGGAATCTAAATGAAATAATAAAAACAAAGGTATATTAATATACAACCCAGTGTGTCTGAAGATTTTAATTTTTTTATTGTTCAATATATATATATATATATATATATAGCGAGATAGGATGATGGATATATATATATATATATATATATATATATATAGAGAGAGAGAGAGAGAGAGAGAGAGAGGGAGAGAGACAGATATCTAGTTAGCTAGTTTGATAAACATATATTTATATATATATATATATATATATATATATATATATACAGAGAGAGAGAGAAGGAGAAGACTTTTGCAAAAGACTTTGGAATTTATATTACTGCAGAGGACCGAAGATTAGCAAAATTCAGAATAATTCTTTTACTAGCATACAACAATACCAAGAATTAATGAGAAAAAAAGAAGCTGTATATATGATAAATAACAGCGGTAAACGTTTATATATCAACACTCAAACATATAACCGTGCAGAAATCAGTATTAAGAAAAACAGGTTTAAAAAGAACTATATCGCGTTAAAAGAAATATATCGTTTAGTGTTCGCCATATTATGTTTGGTTTCAGGGGAATGAAAAGGTTACTGTAAGTATGTCTATGTCTATCCAACAGGGAGTATGTGGTGATAAGAATGAGGAGGTTTGGTTCCTCGGCGTCTATTTAGAGGGAAAAGAAAGGAAACAGTCAATTAACGGCTGGTGTCTTTCCATCTGTTCCTCATGCTTTCGTGAGTAGCAGTCAAGTGGATTTTTTTTTTAAGTCACCGTAGTACCAGTCGGTGCTTTTGCCGTAAGTAAATTTCCTACTACTCACTTTTTTTTTTACTAGTTCATTTTTTCAGATTTACTACCGAATCAAATTAGTTTGGATGAATACTAGCTGCCTAAATACACACACACACACACACACACATACACACACACACACACACACATACACACACACACACAAAATTTTGAAAAATTTAATAAAAATTAAACAGGTAGAACCTTTCGGTTCTTTTTAATCGGAGTTGTTTGCGTATATATATATATATATATATATATATATATATATATATATATATATATATATATATATATATATATGTATGTATATATATATATATATATATATATATATATATATTCCTCGGCGTCTATTTAGAGGGAAAAGAAAGGAAACAGTCAATATATGTATATATATATATATATATATATATATATATATATATATATATATATATATATATATATATGTATGTATATATACATACATATATATATATATATATGTATGTATATATACATACATATATATATATATATATATATATATGTATGTATATATACATACATATATATATATATATATATATATATATATATATATATATATATATATATATATGCATATATATACATGTTTATATATATATATATATATATATATATATATATATATATATATATATATATATATATATATATATAGGTATAACAACAACATTATCCAATTGTTAGATTCTCCGAGGAGCTGCATTCGCTGGTTCCCAGACTTCAAGCACCCGACGTGGCTGGCATCCCGCTCTCACCCTTACACTGTCGAAACTACTAAATGTAGCCGTCTCTTCTAATCCAATAGCTTCATATCTCGCACCTCTCGCCTGTGGAACTCCGTTCCCTATTCCAGTTTCCCTGAGAACTATAATCTCCAGCTATTCAAATGTAATATCAATCGACATCTCCAGTTGCCTTGATCTATCCACTATCCTTCTCCTCATCTTTTCCTCTATCACTCGTATCTGATTTTGCTCCAAATCTTCTGTAACCCTTTGCGTCCTAGTGGCTTCCCGCCTTGCTTGGGGTGAAACGCTTAAAAAAAAAAGAAAAAAAAAGGTTTGAACTGTTGTATCTTAGAAATGATTAAAGATATCATACTGGAATTCGCCAAGGTTTTTATAACACTCTTGGGCTCTACTTTGAACAATAAGAATGTATTTAGCTCGAAGTTGAAATGATGATCCTTTTACCTGTTGTGACCTCCTAATTCAATTTTCCTCTCTACTCTTCCCGCTTTTTTTAAAACTTATTCACCATTCTCTTAATGGTTCTTGATTGGACTTTGAAGATGGTAGCTAGAGTATGAATGTTAGTACCTGAATCATCTTTTTTTCTCTCACCATTGCTCAGTTGGGAAGCCATAGTGGGGCTGACACAGAATTATCATAACCTGTTATTTTTCTAGCTGAATATCTCAAAGGATTTTTCAGTGATTCTTAAGACGAATGCTGTGAAGATGGCTAAACGTCTTAATCTAAAAAACTCGGAAAAAGAAACTCAATTACTTTAGTGTTTGTTGTGTTTTTTTTAGATTTTAAACATTTCGTGGGATGAACAATCATCCCATGCTGTTAAACGATTTGGACAATTTTGCTGTTACATCTAGTATATATATATACATACATACATACATATATATATATATATATATATATATATATATATATATATATATATATATATATATATATATATATATATAAATATTAATTATAATAATACCAAATTTATGTTTTTTATTTTATTTTATATTTTTTGATGTGTATTATTTTTATAAGTACATTAATATAATTTATCACTGCATATTTTGTTATTATTAATATCCCTAATTTTATTAAGTTTATTAATATTAATAATAATATTAATTTCTTTATTGATTTTCTTGCCAAAAAATAGTTACCCCACATACACACACCTTGATTTCCAAACATTTTTCTTTTGATAACAGCAGTGTCTGTTTTTGGATTAGAATTTATATATATATATTTTTTAACTTTTCACCCCAAGCAAGGAGAGGGCGCCACTAAAGTTGTAGGAAGTGTAAAGAGGCGTGATAGAGGATAGGATGAAGAAAATGATGGGAAATAGATCAAGGCATCTGAAGATGTCGATTGACATTGCTTTTGGATAGTTGGAGATTATAGCTATCAGGGAAGCATTTAAGAGGAAGGTAGTTCCACTCATCGGAAGTGCGAGAGTTGAAGCTATTGGCGACTGTAAACGAGATGCCAGATCAGGGCCAAACATATTGTATATTTGTCTAAATATATTACATTAAATTATTAATAAATAATTCTTATTATTATTATATTTCCAATTTTATTTTCAAACTTAAATGTTAATCTGGGACTAAATTTAAATACAAAATTAAACTAGAATTCATTTAATTGTAAAAAAACGCTTGATTCCATTGGTGAAGTTGAATTAAAAAGAATAAAAACTTGTAATTCCAACAGATAATTTATTGTTAAAACAGATATATTTCGGAAAGCTTTTGTAATCCTTGATCACTCTTGAGAAATAAGTGAAACGGTGACTAAGCTATATTGTATACGTTATAAATTCAAATTAACAAAAATTCGATCGAATTCAGTTTGCGAGACAAGCGTGAGAATTGCTTAAAAAAAAGAAAGAAATTACATTTTCAAACCAGAGAAAAATAAAAAAATAAATAAGAAATACTCCTTCTAGTTTTTTCCTATTTTCCGTTGAATAAGGGAACTCCATGTTGAGTGAAGCTGTACTGCCACAATTCTATGACAGATATTTTCGGTACTTACTATTATCAATTGTTGAGCTGGCCATCTTTGGTTGAATTTGTGTTGGTTGGTCAATTTTATTTAGGTTGGTCGAAGTCTTTTTTAGTTTAAATAGGTCAAGGTCTGGTCACTCCCCCTGCCGCAATACAGAGTATGCTTGAGAAAGAGATGAAATTAATCCCTCCCTAAACTCTTCCATGTCTCTTTGACTACTCCTTTTACACTCTCTGTTAAATTACAAAAACTTACTCTCCCCATCAATTTTAATTTCATTTTTCGTTTCATTTCATTTTTGGAAGTCCTATCTGATGATCCGGCGTCCTTTAAAAGGGTGCTGGTGAAATAAATTATCATCATGGTACCTTAAAGTGGTCTGTTTTTCTTTAAAATATTAGCTCTGGATTTACATTGAGCTCTTAAGATTTCATCCTCCTTGGGATTACCCATACGGATTACCAAGTTCTTCATAACTTATATATATATATATATATATATATATATATATATATATAGAGAGAGAGAGAGAGGGTGATTCGAAAGTAACTCCTTATTTTATGTATGATATACTATTCCGTCTTGTAAAAATTAGATTTAGACAAGCTATATTAGGTCGGTGCAAAAATAATCTTACTATGTGAGAAAACGAGATTATTTTTGCACCAACCTAATATTATGAACTCTACTGCTTAATTTTTTATCGTTCTGTCACTTCGAGATATATATGTATATATTACTTTCCTTTATCTTCCTGCGTATCTGTCTACCTATCTCAATATATTCTTGTCTATATCAATTTGTTCATATTTATCTAAATACGCACACGCACACATGCATATATGCCTGCACGCACACACAAATAGACATACACACACAATAAGTATGCAGTTGACTCATCCACTGATACCAACACTTTCCATTCCAGTTTAATCTTTTTGCTAATTTTCCTTTGATGTCTTCTCCTTTGATCTTGAAGCTCAAACAAAACAAATTAATGATCCTCAGGTATTTAATATACGCTCTGTCGTTAATACACCTGCCCAAAGTTTTCAGTGGCCCAATTCTAATCGCATGTCAGATAATTTGCTATGAATTCTTATTCATCTGGATGCACATATACCTAAAGCCGCATAAATCATATTAGTAAATCCAATTGACGTTGTTTTCAGTATAGAAAACAAAAACAAGTCAACAAGTTCGAATCCAGTCTTAGACAGTCATGTACATTTCGTCGTAGTACTGTCCAAAGCTCTCGTCCCATTCATGCCACAGAAAAGTACTCATTCATTATTTCCTGCTGCTGGAACTATGTACGTCCTGTCACTTGAAGACATGGGCTGTTTCTTGATTATCTACTATAGGTCTTATACGTTTTGGTATATATCTATTTCTTTAAGGTAGGAAATTATGTTAACGGTTTCAGTATTTGCAAAGAGTCTTCTCATGTTGCTTTCCTTGTAGTATGTGGTGATATGCAAATTAGGTTGGAAGTTTTCTACAATTGGGCGTGGAGTTATCTTTTCTTGACTATATTGCGTACGTGTTGAAACTATACATGACACAACATACATTCAGTTAAAATATGTTAAGTTTTTATCCATAACACTGACTGATAATTGAAAACTAATCAAGAGATTGATTAAAATCACTTCATTTTCTCTTAGATGATCTGATACAAGATTTATTTATTTCTTCTGTAAATAAACCGGGTGTACTATTTGGGAGGGTAAAATAACGTATTCAGCAAAAGATATTGTCTTTTTCACCGGGAAAAGGAAATAGATTATCGTTATATAAAAATCTGAATAGATTTGAGTCGTGATCAGTTCAAAATTACACATTTAAATGCTTTTTTTTTTATTATGAAGAATATCCCAATTGTTTCAAGTCAAAGCCATCGTTTAATTATTGTAAATTTTGTGTTCATTATTTTTTCGACTTACAAGATTTTTTTTTATTGCTTTTCAAAGCTTCTCTTTCATTTCTAGTTTTCTTTTCATTTCGAAAATTTAATAGGAATTCAAATCAAACACGATTCTTTACTTTTCGGAAGTCATAATTCCATACTTTGATTATTTTTCTTCTTCATTTAGCGTGGGTGGTCTAAAAAGAACTCGGAAAATCGAGGAGCCGGTTTCAAATTCCACCTGAGATAGTTTGTTTTTACTTACCACTACTATTGTGCTCAATTGCTATGCAGTATCAAAATAGAGACATCAAAATCAGGCAAGTATAGAAAAGCGCCACCTGGGAAACGTTATAACAGATTACAAATGTGTGGCAACGAAATCCGAAGACACGTTGGAATAGTAAAAGAGGCCTTCAAAAAGCTAAGCAAAGTATCAAGAAAAAGGAAAAATTTCGTTAGGAACAAAGAAAAGAATACTGACCTGCTATATAATAGCAATTCCCCTTCATGACACTGAATGCGGGAAAATTTCCTCACAGATACAGAGGGGACTCGAACAACAGAGATAGGATTTTACAAAAGAATACTAAGAATGTCATAGACAAAATATTTGGACAATAAGTAAGTTTGGAGGAACACTGGAACGAATGGGGCACTTGTGTTTAAAATCAGAACATGCTAGTTGAAAGTTTTGGAACATATTATGAGAAAAGAAGGCTTAGATAATTTAACAACCACAGGACAGATTGAAGGCAAGAGAGACATAGCGAAGAACCTAACGAGTTTCTGTAAATGAATAGCAGTAAAGATGTGAGTGATAGTAAGAGGATATTAATTGCTTAGAGATACAAAGAATAGGAAGATGTGCTACAGAAAAGTAGAACCAATCTTTTTCCATGCCACTATGTGTGCTAAATACCAAGAAAGACAAACAGTCTAGGAGAGGAAAACTCTGATTTTGAACTACAAAGAAAAACAGGAAACCACTCCACCATATTGTTCAAGAATCATCAAGACAATGGAGAGTTTATATAAATCAACGTGCAAAATTTTGTACTAATTCCATAAAAGGATTATACACCTTTATTTTAATAGGAAATGAAGATTGTTTACACATAAACTTTTATCAGTTATGTCTGCGGACCTTGAGGATTGGAAAAGAAGTTGTTGAACTTTTCATTGGTGTTGTGTAACAGAAAATACACCGTTTTAATCAGCTTCAGACTGAAAAAACATCAATGTAAAAATATTATGTCAATGAAAGATCTGAGATAATAAAGTCATGAGAATCTGAAAGGGAAAAGATGTTCCATTTTATTAACATGAATGTAAGGTTCCTTGGCAATTCATTGTAGTTGAACATTAGCTGAGCTTTTTACAATAAAACTATGGGCAAACTATCTGCTGAAACAAAGATGAAAGTCGTCACATTGAATGGGAAGATGAGTCAATAAGTAAAATAGCCGAACGGCTGGGAATTTTCAGAAGCACTGTCCCAACCATCCGAAAGACATTTGCTACTACTGGAAGTGTTTTAAGTGAAAAGTTAGACAAGAAAGATAAAAGAAAATTGTCAAAGTCTCAGTAAACTATCCAAAATTAACAGCGAAGACAGTCTTTACAGCGAGGTTTCAGTTGATCCAATACGCATAGTATGACGAAAAACAAAGAAGTTGAACGGGTGTATAGCAGCAAAAACTATCATTAACCAAAAAACATCGGACTGAAGATTGAAATGGTCAAAAGAACATTTAACATGTGGTGCTGGAAAGTGGCAAAAATATTTTTTAGTGTTGATTAAAAGATAGAGTTCCATTCTAATGCAATAGAATTTTGTCGAAAACAAGTGGGACAAAGAAACAAAGTTGGTAAAATTTGGTGGTGGACATGTAATGGTGTGGGGGCGGCTGCATCAAAAGCTTGAAGAAAATTGATAAAAGTTGGAAGAAAACTAGATAGCGAAAACCATATCAGTTTACTAAGGTCTAATCTTTTGCTTAACTACGGAGATAGAGAGAAATCTTTCAATCTTACCATGCTCCCAGCCACATATCACATACAACAGAACGGTTTCTTGCAGATGAAAATATTCACCTTTTGCAAAACTGGTCAGCACAAAATTTGTATACAATTGAAACCCTTGTTACGAGAACTGAAGAACCAATTGCTCCAACTAAAACCGTGGAATCTCTAAGCGGTTTAGAATTAATACCAAGAAGAATGGGAAAAATTTCCCAATCAAAATTTGGGCGTTTTTTCATTCAATGCGAGTATATTTTGACGTTTTGTAAATGCTGCCATAATAAGGATCCCTTTTTGCAAAAGGAGATTATTTTTTAACTTTAGACGAGAAGAAAGAACTGAAATACAGAATTAACAAAAATGCTGTCACTTGTTTTCTGGCTCCTCAGATATCATAAAATTTACGGAGAAAAAGCATACGGCTAATCACTCGCGATTTCGAAGTAAAATTAACAAACGTAATTAATTTACCGAGGTGACGCAAACATTTTGATGTAACTTAGGAATGTAGCTGCTGAGAACATTTGCCATAAATCTATCATTATTATAATTTACAATTTTTAAATGGGTGAAAATGTAGTCAGCGTATTTTTCTATAGTAATTTCTAATGTAAGAGAATGTAAGAGTGTAAACATCCAAGGTAAAATGAAAGTGTCAACGTTAACATTCTTACAGCAATAAATTATATCTACTGTGATGTTTAGCTTTCCTTTAGCTGAGTCTGTCCCAAAGTCTGTGTGGTGCTGCACCAAGACACGGGTTCCTGGGTGACTGACATAGAAACTATTGCACTTCACCCAGTAACTTTAATTTTAACACTATGTGAGTAAATTCCAGGAGAAGTCAGGATTAAGAAATGGGGAAAGGAATTAAATCTCATAAAATGATAAACCTTATCATTAAATTACATCCTGATTAATCTTTCTCTTGCCGCTCATTATTAATGTTTCTGTTCGTAATTATTCTACACCATGTAACTCGTTGTGTCTTAGTGGCTTTATTGCCTTACATGAGATGATACCAATTTTTTAAAAAATTAAAAAGAAATACTTATAAATGTTTTTAGAAATATATATTTCTGAGATTTCTCTTCTATTGAACTTTGATGAGAGGGAATAGACAAACCGGTTAAGGTACCTTTTTTTTCTTTTTTTTTTTCTTTTTTTGTTGTGTGTTTTGTATTTAAATATTACCACTTTACAGCAATGTAATTTTCTTTTGTTCCCCCCTCTTCTTTCCGTTTTTCTCTTTTTGTTATTTTGACATTCCCGTTTATATCGTTATCTTTAAAAACAAACTGTATGCTAGAAAAATGCGTGGAGATATTGCCGCCTAAGCAGCTTTATTGAGACATTTTATTGTTACTAGTTACATTCTTATTTTTAAATCATTAACTAAATTTTTCATTGAATATTTTCACTTATATATAGATTTTCGCTTGCATAAGCAAACATAACAAATGTGTTGCAAAGAAATAATAACCACCACCCCCCAAAAAAAACCACACACAATTTGGGTAAGTTTCGCTAGAGAAAAAGCTTGGAAAGCCATGGGTTAAGCAGGCAATTATTTTGTCGTATTTCAAATCTTCTACATCAGCCACTGCAGGTGACAACATTTATGGAAACTGAAGATTATTTTGGGGCTGTGATGACGCTCAAAACATTTTTCACGTATAAATTATTGGTAATTTTTCCTTCGACATATGTGGGTGGAATATATAAGTGTAGGTCTTTTGTAAAAACAGACAAATGTACAGCGAAATGTCAAAATGCCGAGGATACCGTAATTGATACTTTTTTCATCTCTCGCTCTCTCATTCACATTGTCCCTCTCCTTCACCTATCTTTCTTCTCTCTTTCCTTTCTCTCTCACTTTTTCCCTCATTCATATAGTTTATCACATTCAGATATTTTTCTTCTCTCTCTCTCTCTCTCCCCATTTCTCTATCTCTCTCAAGCTAATAGATTTCCACAAAACTCCTTTCTCTCTCATTTTAATCGTCTTGCGCATTCGGCCATTTTGCTTCTCCATTATCTATCTATCTATGTATGTATGTATCTATCTAACTATCTATCTATCTCAGTCTTTTTCATTCGGCCATCATCCTACCCACTTTCTTTCTCTCTCTCTCTCTCTCTCTCTCTCTCTCTCTCTCTCTCTCACACACACACACACACTTTCATACTGTTTCTTATTTGTTCATTTTCCACAAAATTCTTCTCTCTCATTTTTCACATTCGGCCATTTTGCTTTTTATTCACTCTCTCTCTCTCTCGCTTTCACTCTCAGTCGTTTTCATTTGGCCATCTTCCTTTCCCCTCCCTCTCTCATAGCCTTTCTTATTCGTTCATTTCCCAGAAGAAAAAAAAACTCTTTTTCTCTCATTTTAATTGCCTTTTGCATTCGGCCATTTTTCTTCTGCATTACTCACTCACTATCTCACTCTCTATCTCCCCCCCTGTCATAACCTTTCTTTCAACAGTATCGCTTACTCCACCTCTCCCCTTTGTAGTCATTTTCCTTCTCGTCGTGTCTCTCTCCCCCCTCTCTCTCTCCCCACACCCTCTTTTCTATTCCTTCTCTCATAATTTCCTTACTCTTTTTCTCTATAATTTCTCAGATCTTCTTGTTTTTCATTGTCCCATTTTTCTTTCATTGTGACGTTCTCGAAGTTTCTTTCTCTTTCTCAATCTCTCTTTTCTATTTGTCATTTCCTTCTTCCTTTTTTCTCTTACATTCCCTGACAAATCAATTTATTCTTCACCGAATTCGTTTGAAGTATTTCCAATTTTAGAATTTATTTTTTGAAATTCCAAATCAGAAATTAAATTATTAAATCAATTTTCAGTCAAACGAAAACCCCCGAATCTCCTCGCTAAATTCCTTCAATTTTACAAAGTTTATAGAAGAAATTCACGCCCAACATGGGTTTGGGTTTAGCAGCTTGAAGCCTTACGACGGCCATAGTAAATGTTCTTTGAAATAGAAACCCAACAAAACTGAGAGCAGAGAACAAAGATGAAGAACAATTTTTAAAAAAGTTCCTGACAGAAAAAATGGTTTTAATTTTGGTTCTTTAAATGAAAAATGATATGCGTTGTAGACAACTAGTTAATTTAGTCCAAAAATAACTCTCTTTGACACAAGGTCGCTGTGTTGGAGCTCCAGTGAGGATGAAACATGCTAAAATAGTAATTGTCTGCTTGACTAGTTTAATAAGCTTTACTTCTTGCCGAGCAGTCCTTAATTACAAAGATAAATTATTTTAGTCATTTCACTCCAAGCAAGGAAATAAAGCCACTATGACGCACGAAGTTACTGAGTATTAAGAGAGGATGAGAAAAAACCACTATCAGGGTGAGAAGACAGTAAAAGAAGAAGAATTAAGAAGACAGAAGTTAACGACTGACATTGCATTTAATTTTTTGAAGATCAAAGTTTACTGAAAAACAAGAAACCGGAAAGGGAATTCCACAAGCGAGAAATGTGATAAAATAAACTATAAACATAGAACTTACGGTTCCATCCAACCATTTCAACTGTAAAATGATGAAACCTTGCCGCTAATCTAGTACTGCGCTTAAATTCATAAAGTTTAGGTACCATAGCAGAAAGTTCACCAGAACAATTAACATGAGAATGTTTATAGAAAAGACACAGGGAAGCTATATTTCAACGGTGGAAATGTGACTGAATTCGAGATGCCAGGCCGGGGCTAATAACATTGTATATTCTTTTTTGGATTTTATCAAGAATCTCTAAATATATAGCTGGTATCAGATATGCAGAAATATTCAAAGCAAGAACGAAGGACAGAATTTAAATATGTAAGATTCTGAGAGGGAAAGTTCTTTAGCATAACACAGTGAATCAACTTTAGTTGCAGACTTAGCAATTGATTCAACATACTCTTTCCACTTCATGTCAGGTGAAAATGTTAATCCGAAAAGGTGTAATGAATTACTCGCGTGTAGGTTAGCATCAGCCATGAAGGTAAAAAGGTTTCTCTCAGATTATCAAAAGAGAGCAGTTTCGTTTTTGAGACGTTAAAATTAACAAGCCACACCTTGCACTATTTAACAACAGATTTTTTACATCAGCTGCCAATTTGACTTTATCGATCCGATCAGATTTACTATTAAAACTGGGGTAATTAGTTGCGTCATCCTCATAGCTGCTGAGTTGGGAACTGATGACATGAAGAAGGTCATTTATGAAAACGCCTATGTTTATTCAAAAGATCTAGAAGAGTGGCTATTCAAGAAAACCTTCATTTCGTAATATGATAAGTGTTGTGGATTCCGGGATGAAATCCGGTACCAATAAATAACAAACCCCAAGAATGAATATAGGAAAATAATGCAGGTTAGTAGTTCCAGGAATACGGGTTAGTAGCAAAATATCTATACAGTCTTTGGTATTGAATTATCGCGGTATGACTTCTTACTGAGTCTACGTGTTCGCTCACGGTGACTCTTGATCGCTACGTTCGTTCGGTCTGTCTGTTACCTTACACTCACTCTTCCAGTTACCTACAACCTTTCACTCCTCCTCTTAGTCTCTCGGGTCTTCACGTAGCACTAGTATATGTATATACTAGGTGAGTCCATTTGTGTAAAAAGGGGAGGACCCCTCAACAATAAGAAATACTGAATCAGTTTAAAAATTCGTCCAGAAATACCATAACCTCAACTTTCAACTTGTTAAAAGACCAATATGCCAAACCCTGTCAAATGCCTTCGAGATATTCAAAACAACAGGTCGAGCTTCTTATCTAAAGCTTGTCAGACTCTTTCAGAAGCAATCACTAATGCATCAGCAGTTGACCTAGTGAATCGAAAGCCATATAGCTTATCTGAAAGAAGACCTTGTAATGTAAGATGATAACTAATTCAGAGTTAATTAGAGCCTCTAGTACATTACGAAAAGGAGGTAGAAGGCTAAATAGCGAATAGAATGTTCATATGGTGTCTGAGCTCTTAAAGACTGGAACTACAGAAGAGGATTCCCAACAAGCTGGAAAGCAAGAAGCAGCAAAGCATTTATTGTAAAGAGAACAAGAGACAATTCAGGAGCACATTTCTTAAGGACTATTGAATAGATTCCATCAAGGCCACGGTATAGGATCATTCAACAAGGATAAACGGACAATTCGACAGCATAGGAAGATTTCTTATTCTCAAAGCAGGAAAGATGTCCCTTGAGCATAGTGCGATTTCAGGAAGTGCACTAAACGACGGCGGTAACTAGACAGTTTTGCCTACATCAAAGCATCGGTAGTTGAAGTAAATCGGCTGTGCTTTCGTCTTCCAAAAAAATGTCACAACAGCATATGTAGTTGGTCATGTGTCGAAAGAGTGCTTGGCGACTACTGTGGTTGTACCGTAGTGGGTCGAGTCGTGTGTACCGCAATGTTAGTTGCTGTAACCCTCTTGAGATCACTATACTAAAGGTAGACTGTATCTGATTCTGTCAGTCTCCGGAGAGAAGAATAATAAGATGGAGAGGAGAGAATGAGAAGAAGAAATTTTGGAGATCTTTGCTCGTTACTATCCAGTAGTTTTGGACCGTGTCTGTTTGCTAATTGGCAAAACTTCGCGCAGAAAATATTCAACAAAAATAACGTAAAGATCAGTTACAGCTGCACAAAAAGTATAACAGAAATAATCAAAAGCCACAACAAAAAAATGACAACCTACAAAAATGAAACCAATAATCCAAAATGCAACTGCAGAAATAGAACAACATGTCCACTCCAGGGAAATTGACAACTTACGAACACAATATACAAGGCCAAGGTAAGTGCAAACAACAGCATAATGTACTACATCGGTGCCACTGAAGGTCCCTTCAAGAGGAGGAATAACAATCACAACCTTTCATTCACCAACAGGAAATACTAGAACAGCACTACACTATCTACATACATATGGTAGCAAAAAGACAGAAATATCACACCAACAATAAGTTGGAAAATATTGAAAAAAGCCTCTGCCTACAGCAACATTACAAAAAAATTACAAAAAAATTTACTAAACAAAAAATCAGAGATAATCTCCAAATGTAGGCATGAGAACAAGTACATATTATCCGAATTTATACCAAACCGATAAAAAAAAAACAAGCCACCAACAATCACAATTTAATTCAAGCTACCATCACAATAATTATATTTATCGTTATCGTTATTATCGTTGCACCATCATTAGTAATCACTTCTACCACTTTACAATAACTATTAACTACTAATACTATCATTACCACCAACACCCAACACTATTACTACCACATCACATCTACTATTAACATATAAATCCACTATAATATTAACGTAAATTACCCCCCCCCCAGTATATTTAATACCACCAAACAAAAACCAATAAGATCAGAGATAATTTCCGAATGTAGGCATGAGAATAAATACCTATTACCAGGATTTATACCAAATATATATATATATATATATATATATATATATATATATATATATATATATATATATATATATATATATATATAGAGAGAGAGAGAGAGAGAAAATAAAATAAAATAAAACACCAACAATCACTCAAGCTAGCACCATTTATTATTCTCCCACTATCATTACTAATCACTTCTACCAATTTACAATAACTATTAGCTATTTATATTATCATTGTCTCCAATCCCTTACGACATTACTACCACATCACATCTACTATTATCATACAGACTCGCTATAATTATTAACGTAAACTACCTCCTCCCTCATCATATTAAATACCACCATAAAAATAACCAATAAGGATTACAAACAGAAATTTCTGCCAGTTACATATACACAGTCATCAAAAACTAGCAAATAACCAGCTTTAAAATAATAACAAATAAAGCCTTTTTTTAAAAAATAAAAATAATAGTAATTTTTACCTATCATAATTTTACACAGACCCCACCACACGTATATACATACATGCAAGGAAATATTATTCAGCGAAAAAATAGAAAAATGCTCTGATTGCTGACATGTATACATTCACGAGACATTCACGAGAAATTTCCGCTACACTTCCAATCTTTGAATTTCAACATACAAATGCGTATGTATAGACACAACACATACATGCATACATATGTCAAATCCGAAACTGTCCACATATGTTTATATATGTATGAGTCCCGACGGACGAGCAAGTGTGTATGTGTTTCTGCGTACCTCATCGGGTGTACGGACATGTATCTATGTTTGCTTAGCACGATGACATCACGACGACGATTCCTCCACTCCCATAATAACACCAATACACGCAATCTACATAAACCCAAATTTTTAAAAAAATTAATCAGTTTGTCTGATGATCACAAAAGCTTAAAACCCAGGGTCACAAACTCACATCAATCCAACCAAATATGTTAGCTCTATCTCTGATATTGTGCGCTTTCTAAGTACTGCGCATATAATATATAAATAATTATATATATGTATATATATATTTATATTTATATACACACAGTTTTCACGCACGCACACACACACACACACTCACACATATATACATAGAAGATCATATATATATATATATATATATATATATATATATATATATATATATATATATATATATAATTTAATGAAAACAGACAACGTTGAGGATCCACTGGTTATAATTTATTTCTTCAGGGAATTTGTTTTCACTGTTACATCTTTACTTCTCTCTTTTTTTTTCTATATCGTTTCCTGTGAGATGACCTATAAATAGGTCAATGTCTGGTCCTTATCCCCACTTCCTCACTATTAAGTATTGTAATAAAAATAAATTTAAATCATTCCTATCTTTCCCTTTCCTATCAAATTTCGACCATGTCTATCACATTCTCTCTCCCCACTCTCTATATAACCTTACATCAACTTAATACTACCCCACAAAAGTGAAAAAATATATGTAAATGTAAATTAATTTTTCACCATTGGAAATGTGGTCTGAAAAATTCCCTGAAGAAATAAATTATAACCAATGGACCCTTAACGTTATCTGTTTTCATTAGATTAACCGCTCTGATTGAACATTGAGCTCTCCGGATTCCATACTCCTTGGGATTATCCATACGGATTAACAAGATTTTAATTACTTATATATATATATATATATATATATATATATATATATATATATATATATATATATATATATTATAAATTAATAGACTTAAAATATGGTTTTTCGCTACACAGTTCCAACCATGTTTCAAAAATGGAAGCTAAAAGCCCCGAATTTAACATTAGTTCCATTTCGTCTTCAAGCGAATTTTGGAGTAACTTTAAAAATTACTGGGTTTTAAATACACAGGTAAAACAAAATTCATGTTTCCAAGGTTACAGATAAATCTATTTTGCTAGACTAGGGGTGTCTGGGTGTTCAATATGCCTATATTTTAATGTATTGTTACGTTTTGGTAGTGGGTAGGGATGTATTTTTCAATGAAATCTAACATCCGTTAAAAGCGTGTCGTCTGGATTTTTTTTTTTTTTTGTTAACGGCTAAAATCCTTACGGCATTTTTTTCGTTCGTATATTTAAAGATTTTTGGGAGGTGTCTACGTCAGAATACTTTTCATTTAACTACGATTTGAAATATTTTTACTTTTAATTTTTAATATACTATATTTCTTTCAAGAACAATTAAATGTAATTAGAATCCCTTACAGTTTGTAGAATTATTATCACATCAAGTATATTACTAATTTTTTTTTAATTTTATATTTGAATATTATTTAAGTAAAATTTCTATTTCTCTGATTTATTAAACTTTATTTATTTAATTACAATTTAAAAGAAGTTTAGCTTAGAATTCATTTTAATGAACTACAATTTTAATTACAACTTTAAAATATTTTCATTATTAGTTTTTATAGACTATAATTTCATTTAATAGAAATGAATGTATTTAAGAATCAGAATTACTTACAGTAAGTAAAATTATTTTACAATTATATTACGATTTTAATTTTTTTTTTTTTACGGCAAAAATAGCTAATTCATTTCTCTGATTTAGTAAACTTTAGTTATTAATTTAACTACAATTCAAAAGAAGTTTAGGTTAGAATTCATTTTAATTAACTACAATTTTAATTACAACTTAATTAAAATTTAACAAAATATTTTCATTATTAGTTTTTTATAGACTATATTTTATTTAATAGTAGTAAATGTATTAGGCTAGGACAGAAACAATGACGTTCTTTCTGTTCTTTCTTTTTATTAATATACATACATATATATATATGTATATATATATATATATATATATATATATATATATATATATATATATATATACAAGTCGTTTATATTCAACTATTTACATATCGAGATTAGTATGCATATATACATATATATATATATGTACACACACACACACACATACATATATATATATATATATATATATATATATATATATATATATATATATATATATATAAGCATTGGGATTTTCATCCACGTCCCCTCTTCCTTTCTTCTCCTTTCCCACTAATGGCTGTAGCGGCCTAGTCTACTCCAGAAGGTTCATGAGCAGAAGTCACAGACGGGAGTAGGTTTCGTGGACGCTTTTGGGGGAGTCGAGCCCTACTTACAGAAAGTAGCAGATCCTTTTCATGTCGATGGTTGGACTCGAAATCTCCAGAAATGTGTGTGTGTGTGTGTGTGTGTGTGTGTGTGTGTGTGTGTGTGTGTGTGGCAAATTTCCATTCAAGCATTGCGTATGTACGTATATATATCTGTCGTGAAAGCTGGAATCCTTGGATTTCCAGGATGTGTTAAGTTCGATAGATGTTCTAGAAGAACACAAAGGAGACAAAGGCCAGTAAGTTAAATGTGCCTGACCTGTTCTGGCTCGACCTAGAGATGTTGCCTACAGGTCCGTGAGGCACATCTTGATATGGAAATGCGGTTTCTCTAGATTCCAAAAGGTAAAACAATTCACATATCCACGTCCTTCAACCCTCTTTTCACTAAATGTTAAAAGCTGGCCATCGGCGTCAATTACGAGTTGCGTAATTTCTCCTTGATTGTTTCGTGTTCGTAATGAAAGGGAGGTACGGTGGTGTAATGGAGAGCGGCTTGAGAAATCGGATAGTCGAGTTCGAATTCCAGTCGAATCTATTACATTCACTTATATGCTAATACCTTGGGGAAAAGTATGAATCCTCCCACTCTCCCCTACAGCTATTGGTAAATAGCAGGACACAACGTGTTCTATAGCCTTGAATGGCAACTGTCAAAAAGAAATAGCAATTTACTGCGGGAAAAAAATCTGCCTCGTCAGTCATGTATCGAAAGATACATGATCGCCTAAGCAGGTATCACGCATGGCCCATAACTGACTAATGGAAGTGGTATTGAATAATGTGAACAATGATATATGAAATGAATGAATGATGGCTGTCGCTATAAATAATGGGTAATATAACACGTCTCAGAGTCGGCCTCACGTATGGACGTTCATATAGAGCCGTTTCGGTTCGGTAAGCGTCGGAATTAAGTCTTCCAAATGCTGGAGTCTCTTGTTGAGATGGGCCGTAGTGAAGGATCTCAAATTCTCTATCGTTGACAATATGACTCATGAAAGGAGCTTCAACAACCTTTGGTCGTTACTCTTTTCCACTTACTGTGATCGGCATTGCTGGAATGATATTTTTATATAGGATGAAAAGTGTCTCTGCCGATACTTGAGTTTAAATATAGATCACCAGTGAGTAAACCATTATCGAATTAAGTAGACAACGTGACCATAGAAGAAACGCATATATGGTAGTTAGCGTGTGTCTAACGGATCACCATTTCTACTCTATCCTCTAATACTATACGGACCGTTATTCTCTACTCTATTCACTATATTATTTCTCTATTCGGATTACTATTCGGTGGTTACTATTCGAGCGAGTATTATCGAGAAAGTACTATTAGTGTGAGTGATATTCGAAGGCGTCTGACACCAGTATTGTTCAACGACGTTACTATAGTTGTATCTGCGATTGCAAAGTCTCTACTACAACGAACATTACAAAAACGACAAGTTGTATTTATTGACATTACAAAAATGGCAACGAGAGTTCGGTGACATCACAAAAGGTATATAGAAGGTAGTAAGGAAAGTATATTTGTTTGATTGGGGGAAAAAGGCTGGTCCGTCATATCAGACTAAGAAAATGTTTTGATTTTCCACTTGGGATTATATCAATTGCCTGGATTCCTGACATTGTAATATGGTCAAACAAAAGAAAACGTTAACATTATTGAACTAACTCTGTAAATTTTAAGGAAAACATCAACTGTGCCCATTAAAGAAAGATGAAAAATACATATGCTTTTGAGGAAAACTATGTTTAATTGTACAAAAGTGCGGGGCCAGAGTAGTTCCGGCTGAGAACAGATATCAACATTTTGTCAACAATCTGTTTTCTCGAGTCTCGAGTTGTAATCAAAAACCATTCACTCAAATCATATTTAAATAGATTCTTTTTTTAATAACCCAAATAATATTAACATAATACAAATATTGGCGACAAACTTTAGTGCAATGCGCGCACATATAGATCAAAACTAACCAAATATACATACATATATATATATATATATATATATATATATATATATGTGTGTGTGTGTGTGTGTGTGTGTGTGTTCGTAAAATTTGGTAAAACTAGAAATATATTTGTAAAAAGACAATATGAATAAAGACAAAAGAAAAACTTACCTTTGCCTTGATAAAAATCCATCAGAGGGCGAAACGTCTCGGCTAATGTAATATATATGCAAATATATATGAAAATATATATGCAAATAGATTTCTCTTAGCACACCATGATAAAAACAAGTTTTAAAATATGGTTCATAATATAATATTTAATGATTAAAATCGATTACAATAAATAACTTTCGTTCGGCGCTTTGTCAGAAGTAAATAAAACGACGGAATTAATTTACTGAAGGGGGTTTCTTTAAATAAGATGTTAAAAGAAGACATGAGGGCAGGAAAAAAAGGTCAGAATGTCTGTCTACACATTGTCCGGCTCTCTGTAGACACTTCGTCTACAGAGAGCCGGACAATGTGTAGACAGACATTCTGAACTCAAACACATAGATATGTTCATGTGGTCAGCCGTCTTCCTGATAGTTTGTGGTATCAAGGATCCTGTTTCAACAGAGTAATGATAAACATAAGCAATGATTGAATGGCTCGTCTGCCTTCGGTCTGGAAATGCAATTTGATACAGCCGTGCAGACTCACATCCATTACCATTCGCGCAGCTGGAGGTAAAAATCATATCTGCCATTGTTAAACGGAACACTTCCCAGTTAACTCATTACTAGACAGACTAGCCACAAATATACATGAATGATAAATGAAACCTCGTCTACATAGCAACAGAGGGCCATCTACCGAAAAATTTCTTTAAACAATAACTCAAAAACGAAGAAATTGCATACATATGTTTATATGAAATTTCTCCTTGTTTTGGTGCGCGAAACCCTCTCCTAAAGTTCGTAAAATATATATATATTTGGATTGATGTGAGTTTGAGACTCTGGGTTTCACGCTATTTGCGATCGTCAAATTTAATTTTAAATTGTTGATCTATATATGGTTGCGTATATCGGTGTTTTTATGGGAGTGGGAATAAATCCAAAATTTAAAAATTAATCAGACGATCGTAAATAGCGTGAAACCCAAGGTCACAAACTCACATCAATCCAACTAAATATGCTAGTTCTATCACCGATATTGAGCACTTTCCGATAAGCATCGCGCATATATAATATATAAATAATATATATAAAAAATTGCATATATATATATGTACATACGCATTTTACACACACACAAACACACACACACACATATATATATATATATATATATATATGTATATATATATATATATATTAGAGCGACGTTCGCCCTGTAAAAGGCTCGGGGTTAGTCGAGGTAGCGGGTGAGAGGTGGAGGCAGTTGATGCGGATAGGGTAAGGTAACATTTAACATGGACAGATTAAGATTGTAGAAATCGGAGAAACATCCTCTTGGGAGTCGGTTCCACAGGACAGTGATTCACGGGAAGAAGCTGCTCGAGTGGAACTTATTTTTCACAATGGAATACGGAGGGATGTGCGTTATTTGCTACAAAATGAGTGGCGTGGTGGGTGTTTGCAGTGAAGGTTAGAACTGGTGGAACGAAGGAATGTAGCTCGTCTGAGCACCTTCGATAGAAATAGCGAAAGAATAGTGTGAGGCTTGCCACACCCGCACCTGTGAGAGAGCGGTTGAAGGGTGGCAAACAATTTATCCCCTACAAGTATTCTGAGACGCTTTTACACTCTATCGATGCTGGAAAGTGAAGACTGGGTAACTCCCGCCAAAATATGACAATAGTACCCCCTTTTTGACATGACCTGGTAAGGTAGAGGATAGTATAAGGAGTCAGTTATTTACTGGAGCGATACAGGAACCAACCATTTTTCTGCCTCTTTAGCAATGGATCATATGTACGAGTTCCACTTGAGGTCTGGGCTGAGTTTAAGGCCCAAGAGTCTCTCAAGGCACGGAGCCTACCCAGAGGAAGAGGCATCCATTCATCGTGACTAGTGGTAGTTTTGGGGTCCGATCGTTGATGATGGAGTGTAACTGGTTTGGTTTTCGAAGCATTGAATATACCAGCCAGTTTTTCGTCATTGGGCAGTTAGAGCTCGATCGGATGAGAGATCAGCTGCCAGTTTTTGATCATTACGAGTTTTGAAGATGCACTCCTATATCGACATAGATATTCACAAATCATCTGAGTATATTCATAGGCTGTCATTTATGCGAATTAAATAAAGAGTTGGTCCGAGAAGTATCCCCTGGGGTTACACCTGCGTTGATTGCTAGGGCTCGGAGGACTGGCCGTTGACAATTACCTTCTGGGTTAGGAAGAATGCTATAATTTAGGAGAGCCTTACAGGGATTCAGTAACTGGAGAGATTGAGCAGTAAACATTTGCACCACACCGTATCAAAGACCTTCGAAATATCTAATGCTAGGTTTTTTTTAGGTGTAATTGTTGTTAAGAACCTCAGTAATTCTGTGAGTAATGACAGTTAGGGCATCAGCAGAGGATCATCGTACTGCTCGTCGCTCAAGTGGTTGCTCTTAACTCAACGACATTCTTGCTCATTACAGCCTCAAAATGTTTACTAATGATACTAAAGATACTGATGGGTCAATATTGAGAGGACGTAGAGTGTTCGCCTCCGTTCTTGCAAACCAGCCATACACTTAATTCTTTCCACGGGCATGGGAAGGATTTAGCCCTCATTTCTGTAGTTAAATAACATCACTAGTTTATATATATATATATATATATATATATATATATATATATATATATATATATACGACGTATATTTAGGCACCAAAAATTGCCTCAAACATGTTTTGTTAAATAATAAATAATATGAACAAGTCCTGTCTGTCAATTTTTTTAAATTAAATCTTTCAAGTTTTCGAAAATTGATATTAACTTTCGCGTTTTCCTCCATTCGTTTTTCTGCTTGTAGTTCTGCAAGTGTATTTTAATTCGGGTTTTCTTATGTTTCATGGAACGAATTTAAAGTCACTCACGGTGACATCATATAAACCGTTAAAACTTAAATTTTTATGTATGCGTGTGTATTCCCTATATTAAACACAATTCAATACAGGGTCTTCTATGGAGAAAGACAACTTATCTACTGTATCTGTTTTGTTACATTATATATATATATATATATATATATATATATATGAATATTGAAGACGACACTTGAAGGCCACGAATGTTGTCTTTTTTTTCGGCTAAAATAAATTAATCGAAATTAATCCAAATAAATAAACTAACAAGCCGCTCCCGATAAATTTACCGTTAGAAAAAAACAAGTAAAGATAATTAATACAAATAAATAAATGAAGTAATAAGCAAATTAAAAACTGCTCCTGCCTAAATTAGAATAAACTACAGCAATTAACCCCAAAATTGAATAAATAGCTTTAATTATCTTCCCAAACCAAAACTATTAAATAAGCGATATAAACAAACTTTTATTACGTTAATAAAATAGCGATTAAAATAAAAATAAATAAATGTATAAGATGAGAAATAAAAATATAACTATAAATAAAAATAAATAAAAACAAGCAAAATAATTTAACCAAAATAAATAGATAAACGACTTCCAGCAAAATAACCGGCAAAATAGAATACCTACAATCCACCACTGACCCGTATATATAAATGGCCAAGAAAAAACAACACTCGTGGCATTAGCATGGTACTGCTCGTCGCTCAAGTGGTTGCTCTTAGCTCAACAACATTCTTGCTGATTATAGCCTCAAAATGTTTACTAATGATACTAAAGATAAATTACTGCCTAACAGATATATATATATATATATATATATATATATATATATATATATATATATATATATATATATATATATATTGCTGTTAGGCAGCAATTTATCTTTTAGGCATGTCTGATTAAATAAATTATAAATATCATGTCAACTTATTTTTAGCATAATCCTTTCATATTCACGAATATTTTTCCGTGTATTACAATCAAATGAGGCAAGAAATGCACTGTAATAGTGAAAATCACTTTTATTTTACAAGTATTTCCAGAAAGAGATGGAAAGGATGTGGGAAATAAAAGGGACTTTCAGTTATATAATGCATTTTTTGCCTCATTTGACGGGAAAATACTAGTGAATATGTAAGGATTATGCTAAAAATAAGGAAGCATAAGCTTTGCAATTAATTTAATCAGACATGCCTAATATATATATATATATATATATATATATATATAATTAGTTAAACTTAGAGAGCCAGACAAACCTACCAAGGTTTCACCTAAGCGGATCTTCAGGGAAGGTTGAACGGAACAACAAAAAAAAAAAACGACGAGGGTAGGGGAGAACCGTTTATTCAAAATTGACGAAAGAGGGAGGGGTGGTTAAAAAAGAAACACGGGTAAGCAGGGGTGGGACTATTTATTCAATCGAAAAAAAAAAAATTAGACGAGGTCTCCTCTCCCCAGTAATTTTTTTTTCTTTCTCTAGTTTTAACTAGGTCTGCTCTACTCATTGTATTGAGCACTTTAGTTATTTGGGGTACTCGCATCGGTTTTTTTTGGAGGGGGGGGGCCTTGAACTCGTATGCTGGACGATTATTTTCGGTTAACGTACATGTTCTTGGTTCTTTCTTTTTTATACCTTTTTTCCCCTTTTGTATTGGCTTGTTTATTTGCAAATGAAAACACTGAAGATTTTCGAGCGAGTATAGTTTCTTATACTTACAAGATTTCTATTAATAATCTCTCTCTCTCTCTCTCTATATATATATATATATATATATATATATATATATATATATATATATATACTGCAACACACACACATATATGTATAATATATATATATATATATATATATAAATATATATATGTAATTTTTATATATATTATTTACATATTATATTTCCACGGTAATTATTGGAATGCGTTCAATATCAGTGATACAGCTAGCATATTTAGTTGGACTGATGTGAGTTTGTGACCCTGGGTTCCACACCCTTGCGATAGTCTGACGATCGCAAGGATGTGAAACCCAGGGTCATAAACTCACATCTATCCAACCATATATATATATATATATATATATATATATATATATCGTTAAAAATGACAAAGAAATTATTGCGGTTAAGTTTTTATTTAATTTTTCTGGTATTCTTTTAGCTTTCTTCTTTTCTGGACATAAATTATGTAGAAATTGTTTGAATGTTTTGTGTGTCCGAACGCTTTCGGCTATACCTTTAATCATTATCAAGAAAAATTAAATAAAAAACTTTACCGCATTACCTTGCAGGTCGTTTTTAATGAAACTTGTATAAAAAAGAGTTTACTGATCAAATACACACACTATATATATATATGTGTATGTGTATGTATGTGTGTGTGTGTGTGCGTGTGTGTATATATTTACGCGTGCCTATATCTAATACACTCTTAACTGCTGCATCATATATAAATCTCAAGCAATGTAACACTATATTCATGTATAGGTAAATATATATATATATATATTTATACAAAAATAAATTCAATACTATATATATATATATATATATATATATATATATATGTATGTATTTCTGGAGAATTGGTTGGTTGAATTAACTGAGAGAAGCAGGCGTCTCCTGTTTGACAATACTGGACAGCCCTATTGATTGCTTAGTCTTCAGCGTTAGACACTCAGGGATTTTATAACAAAAATATTGGCCATTTTCCAAATAAGTTCAAATATCTCTAATAAGCCAATAGCTGTACAGATGAAGTCACGTGTAAAGAAGCCTAAAAAATATACACATTTATGCTTAGCTAGTCACAAAGATTTCGTTGGAAACCAAGAAAATAGTGAGTAACAAATATGGAATTTTATTCATTGTATAATGTCAGTGCATTTTCTTTACATTTTGAGACAAAACTTGAGACAACAAAGATCTGGTTCTACAGAAGGATACTGAAAATATCACAGACATGACATGTGGAGCACGAGAGAATTTTAAGAAAATGGTACTAAAAAGGAATCTTATACTTAGAATCTGTTATGGTCCGGTTCCTTGTACCACGTTGATAGTCCAAGGTAGAACCAATAAAGAAGAACTCGAACACGGATAGGGAATAGCACAGATATATTACAAACATGAATATATACAGAGAAGTAGAATTGTTAGTATGAACAATCAGGTTTAGTAGTAATTGTCTGAACGCGACTCTGTTTCGGACTGCCTCTGACTCGACTGACAGACTTCTGACGGACTTCACTCCAGACTTCTGACGGACTTCACTCCATACTTCAGACGGAACAGTATTTAGTCACCCACCCACGAGGGCATCATGTGGCACAAGGCTGGTTTAACGTGAGATTTCCGAGCCAAAAATATGCCCTTTGAACCCGTATGAACGGGTTCAGGGTCGGTTTCCTCCCCGCCCGAAGGCAGAGAATTCCCTGCTTCCTCTTGAGGCGCAGTATTTATTACGTATGGAATAGTCCATTATCTTATTATGGTTAAGGTCCCATAACAGAATCAGAAAGAGAAAGTTGGAATTTTTAAAGGCAGACAAATGATAGACTTATAAATATGTAAGACAAATTCTGGGGAGAAAAACGCTCATTAATAGAGAGCATTTTCGTTTTGGAAGGGTTAACAAGGCATTTTTACCCCAGTTAAGAGAAGATTGTGGGTAGTTTTTTAGACCAGCCGCCATTTTGAGCATATCGAACCGATCAGACTTACAATTTATTCATCATATAATACAAAGCCTTTTAGTAGGGATGCCCAACCAAAAGAGATTTGTGTGTTCAAAATAACCCACTAATGTAGGCGGCAAAGATTATCCTTATTCTTATCCACATATTATAGAAATATGATTTCTGAGAGAAGGATTTTACATCTCCCCAGGGCAGTCATAAGCCTTTTGTTCTGTTATGATCATGTATCATAATTGAATCCGGGACAGATTAAAAAGGGTAGTGATAAGCAGATTTCTTTTTATTGTGTAATGGATAGCATCTCAGAATGTTACACGCAAGTACCATTAGGAAAGGCAGGAACCCATCTCTCCTCCGCTATGGGTAGGCAAATAGCAGGACAGAGAGAGTCCTTTAGCCTTGGTTGGAAAGGGAACGGCCTAGAAGGAAAACTCTGAATTCAAACTAACCTGGAGAGGATTAGTCTCTATCCATTTTATTATCTTTATATGGATAAAGAAATAAGAGACACAAAACAGGCAATGGGAAACTTTGACGGTTCACAAAACTGTGAACTTATAAATATATATTTGCTACATGAACTAAGCAAAATAACCGATAGAAATGATACTGGATTTTATAGGGATGACGGTCTCATAATCTTAAGAAACTGTAACAAACAAAACACAAACAAAACTAGAAAACAATCTTAAAGATTTTCAAAAAATATGGGATTCGACATAGACATAAAACTAACCTAAACGAAGTAGATTTTCTAGATTTCACCTTCAACCTAAGATAAGTTACATAGAGAAAGCTAATCATAAACCACTGTATATAGATAAGTATATATAGGAGAATACTACAGCCATTTAACCGTAGGCTTTCCGTCAATTCTTCCAGTGAAACCATATTCAACGAAGCTAAGAAAGAATATGAAAGAGTAGATAGTGGATTTCCGGCAACGCTCACACACCACACAGCAGAAAAAAAGGCGACAAGAAGAGAAACATCATATAGTTCAACTCACCGTACAACAAAGACGTAAAGGAAAACGTAACGAAAATATTCATTAACCTCATACACAAGCACTCTCCACAAGATATTCAACAGAAACACAGTAAAAATCAACTACAGTTGCACCGAGAACATGACACAAATAATAATAATAAAAAGCACAAGAGGAAAAAAATCAACAATCCACCTGAACAAATAAAAACCCCGTGTAACTGCAGAAGAAAGAACGATTGTCCGATAAAAGGCATTTAAAAATGTAATATAAAATGAACAGAAAAACGAAGAAAAAATAAACATACGAGTAACTTAAGGACCCTGGAATCAAAGAATCCACGCACACAAAAGTCCCTTTAAAAATAGTAAATACACGGACAGCTTTTTAAACATATCTGGGAGATTAAAACAAACCACGCGAAAAATATCATGGAAAATAAGTAAAAGAACATCCGCCTACAACAATCAACCCAAAAAACTGTAAACTATGCCTAAACGAAAAATAACTATAATTACCTTCCCAGACGAAAGCAAACTACTAAATAAACGACAAGAACTCATCTCAAAATGCAAACACGAATACATTTGTACTACGCTATTTAAAAATCCAAAACAAACAAGAATAAATGAAAATAAAATAAATAAAGATAATCAAGTAAAATAAATTAATCAAAACAAATAAGTAAATAAATTAAGTAAATAATAAACAAATTGACAAACCACATACACCAAAAGAAAACAGCGAAAAAAAACAAAAAACGTTAGAATAATATAAGAGATTACCCACAATGCAATAGGCTACCCACAATGCATCACTGACTTGGATATATAAAAAGTCGAGCAAATACACAACCAGCATGGCTTGGCGACTGCGTATTACATGAAACCGACAATCGCTTCTGAATGTTTACTTCAATGTCCACTTTTGTTTGTATATAAAGAAAGAAAGAAAGAACTGCCAGATTTATAATCCACATTTCTTTAGCATTTTTGAAAAACATTGCTCGATACACAGTAGAGCATAATATTAAAATCATTATTTAAAAATATGTATTCATCGCGACACAGAAATTACCATGTTTCGAAACCAAAACCTAAATCTTAAATTAAACATAAGGTTCATTTTCATTTTCAATTGATGCTCAATAACTTGCCAAATTATGATTTACTCTTTTTATAAGCCAAATAGTTGGTGGGGGAATGAGATTACAAAATTTTTATTAAAGTGTTGTTGTTTTTTTTAGACCAATCAAGATACAAATATAATTTTGGGTGGTTAAATTAAAAATCGGTTATGGGTAAGTATTGGGTTTGAAATTGTCTGTCTGTTGCTACTGACTTCCTTTTATGCGAACGTGTCATCACAGTCTGGTTTATTAAGGATACACTAGAAATACAACTGGAATGTTTTATTTATTTTTTATTTATTTTCATATTTTTAAAATACATCGAGATTTTCTTAAAGGGCTTTTTTTTAAAATATGATTAAGTCATATTATTTATATTTACATTTCTATTTATAATGATCTAAAATAATTTATTAATTATATTTACTAATAAACTATATATGGTATTGTAAAATTAAAATATTGGAATTTAATTACGCATTTATAAACTATTTTATTTATGATCAAATAATAAATATCTAATTATGCAAATTATCATTATAATTAATTATTTCTTAAGGAAAATATGAGACAATATCGACAAAAAAAAACTGCTATTTCATTTCTTTGATTTAATCCGTTTTTATTTTTCAGAAACTTAATAATATATAACTTTTCATGTAGGCACAAAGGAGAAGGGTCTTTTAAAGATCTACGCATTTAGTGTGGAAGTCTGGTGTTAGCTCCATCTTAATTTAAATTCATTTTTAGTACATTCACTATAAAATTTCTCAATATTAGGATTCTCAATAGATGAGATAGTGCATTGATAAACTATAAATTCTGTGAGACATTTATTATTCAAAGAACAATTTTTAGGATTCCTACAGTTACATAATTTTTCTTTACTGTTGTTTATTCTTATTTCTGGATCACTTTGATTATGGCTTAATTATTTATTTAAAATTTTATTATTATGTTTTATTTATAATTTTTCCTAAATTTTCAGTACAACTATAACTTAATTTTAGCCTATTATTATTAGTAGTAGTATTCCTTTGCATTTTCACACCAGATGCCTGATGGCTTTCACTGAAGACAATAATAACTCCTCAGATCTGTATTACCATTTTCATTGTTACAGGATAACAGAAAAATCTCAAATTATTCTCAGAATTCCATCTTTTTTTCTCATTGTTACTTGATTTTTTTCTCTTTCCACTTGAACTGCATCGTTTTTTTACTTCTATTCAACTGTCGCTCCATAAACTGCTTGCTGTAGCTGGACTACCTCCAGAGCCTCAGTATATTACTTTCTATTTTTCAAATTTCTTTTAGTTATCAATTATTCAAACAATTTTTTGTCTTCTTCAACGTGAGAATGAAGCATCGTCGAACCGTTTAAAATCTTTTCGCAAATTACAATTTATGTTCAGCTAGTTTAACGTAGCCTGTTACGTTCGCTTCTGTACTAATACCCTCGGGAAAGGTATGAATGCACCTCCTCTCCACACTGCCACCACATCTTATGGTTAAATAGGAGGACACACTCGGTCCTCTAGCCTTGGATGGCAGTCAATTTACACGCATCAATTTTGAATATTTTTATCCATTTCTCAGAATCTAATGCCCGTATGATGCCAGATTTTTATATCAAAATAACCCCCCCCTCCGAAAAAAATGTAAAATTCAATCTTCAGTACAATAGGTTAAATACAGCAAATTTGACAGGCGTATTATGCAAAATAGGAAAAGACAAACCTATTCGTACGGTAGTAAATATGGTTTTAAATTTATTGATTCGTGTAATTATATGTAATTTATATAATTATTTTATCAGTGAGGACTTCTATTCAGTAGAATATTTGTGATAATTCCAGCAAAGAACATCATGTGATGCATAGAGTGTCACCATCGTTATTCTTACGTTAACGACACAATGGGGAAGACAAGGGAGCTTAGCGTTGACTTGAGATAGTGAATTATTAACTTCTACAAGTTGGGGAATAGTTACGGCACTATTTCTTACCGGTTACTATCTCTAGATCTACGGTACAGTCCGTTATAAAGAAGTTTAAACAGTTTGGCATGACAGAAAATTTGCCTGGACATGAAAGAAAACACAAATTGTCACCGAGAACTGCACAAAAACTGTGTCACGAGATTAATATAAGCCCTTGTTTTGAAAGATATTGCCAAAAGTTTGGATAAGATGAGTATCAGCTTAAGTACTCGCACAATAGAACGTTGTTTAAATGGAAATGGGTTTTAAAAAAACTGACCACGACGAACCCCTCCTTAAAAAGCATGTCATATTATCGTTCGGTTTAATTTTACCAAAACGTTCTTGGACAAAGAAAATTGCTTTTGGGAATAAGTATTATGGTGTGATGAAATAAAAACTGAGCTTTTTGGACATAATGATGTACAGAAGATTTGGCACAAGAAAGGTGAGGCTTTTTTCCCAAAAAACACAGTGGCAACATTAAAACATGGAGGCGGATTGATGATGTTTTGGGGTTGTTTTAGCTCAATGAGGGGACTGGAAAATTAATTGCATTAAGAGGAATAATGAAATCTGCAGACTATATCAAAATTCTGGATGAAAATATACAATTTAATTTACTTTTCATCAAGATAAAGATCCCAAACATATGTCTAAATCACTGACTGTGTGGCTTTCGAAAAAGAAGATTGCAGTTCTGCCATGACCTTCAATGAGTTCTGACTTGAATCCTATTGAAAATCTATGTCAAAAATTTAATATTCGAATAAATCGTCAGTCACCAAATAACTTTCAGGAATTAGAATTTGTAACTATTAAAGATCGGAAGAAAATCGCAGAAAAGACTTTTTCAAATGTCATTAAAAACTTTAGAAAACAATTGCAACAAGTTATAAAGATGAGAGGCCATGATGTTGAATATTGTGAAAATTGTTCAATTTTTCTTTTTTTCATACTGTATGAATAATTTTGTCTTTTCCTATTTTGTATACTTTGCGTGTCAAATTTGATGTATTTAATCTATTGTTCTGAAAATTGAGTTTTATATTCATTTTTTGTGTTTATTAACATATGAAAAACCAGGCATGATACGGGCATTAGATTCTTAGAAATGGATAAAATTATTCAAAATTGATCGGTGTACGAATAATTTCGTCGTTCACTGTAGGAGTAGCACTACTCCAAATTCAATGCCATAGAGATGGCAAACGATAAACTATTTCACTATTTTCACAATTCATTTCATTTCAAGCTTATCTAAAAAGAATTAAACTATGATCGCCTACGTCCTGAAGGGGCATTTATTATTTTTTTTAAATTATAGAAAATACTGTTATCAATAAATTCAAACACATTTTTCTCTGTTTTTTCCTAGTTTTCTGGTCTCTAATTCTACAGAAGTGTTAGTTAGTTTCATAAGTGACCGAACGTTAGAGAAAAATGAAGATTTCTGAATGCGAAAAGTGCCAGAAGTAGGCTGGAAAGTTTACAAGGCGAAATTTAGTGATAAAAATAACAAAGATCCGGATACTCGTGCGAATAATTGAGCTTCAATACTTTTCAATATGTGACTGAAGTGTGACTTTTCTACTCGGCCATACAATCATCATCGAATGTCTCTTGCTCTAGTGCCATAGCTTATGATGAAACACAATTGGCTGGTGTAACGACTTTGATTCTCACTGAATACCGCACCTCAGTGGCCTTCTGAAAAACCACGTTTACTATAATGCTATGCTTAATTCGTCTCATAGTTGCGAGTTCGATCCTTTGTTTTGTCGCAAATTATGCTAATTAACTCGGTTGACCTTCAGTCGAGAATATGAGGTGAGTGGAACGCTTATTGTGTGGGTTAGAGATCTACTCTAAATAATAATTTGCTAAACTTCTTTTGATACTTAATTAAAAAAAAGTTATACTGTATCTAGCAGGCAGGGCTGATGCCTGGACGCTCTGTGACCAGAGGATCCACGCCTATATAATCTCTTTTTGAGCTTTCATCAAAATGTTTGATTTTGATTTTGTAGAATATTGGTTAGCTTGCTAGTGTTCTGACACACAAGTAGGCAAGTGTGGCCAGAAGCTAAAACTGACTTGAGTCATTTAATGGAGAGATATATGGGTGAATAGAGACCACTCATTCTAGCAAAATGGACCAACCTAACGGGTGCATTAGGTACTCTTCTATAAATAAGGTAAAATTAGCTGGCCTGCTTTTCCAAGAAGACACAAGAAGGCAGCCATGTTAGCAGGTAAATTACTTAACTTCTACATCCCCTCCTCTCCCCATTACACATTGGCCGTTGGGGAGGAATCAGTTCCTTATTGCCTACGCAATCACCGCCATCAAGAACCAGGATTCCCAGGGCGCGGTCCCGACTACTCCCGTACAATCGGCCAGTCATCGTTTTCATCATCATCGTCGTTGTCGTCTCCATCATCATCATCGTCGTCGTCGTCGTCATTGTCGTCGTTGTCGTCTCCATCATTATCATAGTCGTCGTTGTCGTCATTGACTTCATCATTATCATCGTTGTCGTCCTAATCGTCGTCATTATCATCGTCGTTTTCATCATCATCATAGTCGTCGTCGTTGTCTTTTTCATCATCATCATCATCAGTCTCATGACGACGCTGCTGGACTCCTGACCAACTCGATCCAAACCATCTGCCTTGAAAGATGGCGAAGTATTCGTCCAGGCGTAGCGTGTGTTAAGCAAGTAGATCTGGTGCCCTTTGACATCTTTTTTTGTTTTCTTGTTATTGCGTTTGTTTTAACTGCTGAGTGTCTAGCCACCCTCTTCACCAGAAAAGCCTCGGGAGGGAGAAGAACTGCTTTAGTCACTTATGATAACCCAACCATGCGCCAGGGAGTACTGGTTAACATCATACCAATAGCAATCATAGACAGTGACCTGAAATAATCAAAAGAAGACAAAACAGATACTTAGAAACTTTTTAATAAAATATTCTATCTATTTTTCTTTCCTTAATTTACCTTTCATTTTGCAAAGAAAGTATAGAATAAATATTCATTTATGAATAATTCCCCCAAATATAAAGGACCAGAGAAATATGTTATAATGCAATATTCCAGATACTTGAATATTTACTAAATGAAATGAAAATTACAATAAATTTCTTCCATAAACATAAGTTTTAAATTGGAAATATAATAATAGATAAAAGTTTTATTCATCAAAAATAGCCACAATATATTCACATGAATATATATTGTATTTGGGCAGCAATCTCACTTTTATAAAGGTTTTCTCAAAGATGACTTTCAACACCAGGCACTGCGATTAGGCTTTTTATTTAATAGTCCGGGTGTTCGTATAAGTGTTTTATTTTCTGGACACAAAATTTGTAAAAACAGTCCAAATTTTCTACATTTCCGAGCGCGTTTGGCTTTTCATTTAGCCATTATCGAGGACGATTTTTATTTTTTTTAAATTTTATCTGAATGAATGGTTTTATGTATATATGGGAATATTTCATTTTACAAACACTGTCAGCAAGTTATGGCCTTTTTGATATTTAATGTTATTGAGTGTTGGCTTTTCGCTTTTTATTATTATTTCTTCCATGATTTTTATTTTTATTTTTTTTTTTTTTACATGCAGATATATTTTTTACTAGTTTGTTGCAGGTGGAGTTTGGTAGCATTCCGTCGGTGTATAAATGAGTGCTAATTAAGCTATGGCCGGATAGGTGTAACGTGAGTCGTCTAGATAGACATGTATTGGTATGACTAATATAATTATTTATGAATTTAAATTGATCTGAAACACAGTTTCTTAATGTGAATTACTGCATGTGAAAAATAAAATTAATATTTTGTATGCCTTTCTTCTGACGTTGTGAATGAAATATAGGTATTGTAGATTTTTGAATGTGTTTTCAATGTATGTTTTTCTTTAGGTAAATATTAGTATATATATATATATATGAATCAATCTATCTATATATATATATATATGTGTGTGTGTCTGTGTGTTTGTGTATATATATATATATATATATATATATATATATATATATATATATATATCCAATTATAGGATTGATGTATACGGAATAAATTCCAGTAACCAAAAATACTATTCTTAAATGAGTGCTCAATACAGAGTAGAGCAAATATAATTTATTCAAAAATTAAGTCATAAATATGTTATAAAATCACTACAAAAATATCCATTTTGTTTCATCGCCTTTGGTGTTTTTTTAAGTGGTGGTGTTGAATGTAGTGATTTTATAACATATTTACGTTATAATTTTCGAATAAATCATATATATATATATATATATATATATATATATATATATATATATATAAATCGTGAAAACTAACCTTGTTTAGGTAAATATTGGTACACACACACACACACATATATATATATATATAAAATATAAATCGTGAAAACTTACATTCGTTAGTCAGGAGTGGGTGACAGAACATTCCAATGAAGACTAAGTGATGTCTGCCTCCTACGACAACTGAGCTACAACTGCACCCCACCACCTGCTACACACACCCTTCCTGAGCCAGGAGAATATTTGGAAGGAACAAAAGAATAAATTTGTCAACTAGGAATTTCGAGTTCTTTAAAACCTTGCGGGCTGATAATGACCTTATGACGAATGCAAGTTTAAGAAATAAAGCCTTTTAAATTATTGCTTGTAGACTTTTACATGCAGGGGAACTGACGAACGGATACCCAGTGGGGGCAAGATAAATGAACCTTTAGCCTTACATGTATATAAATGCATTGGCATAGAAAAAATTGAAATATTTGTTTTATAAAATAAACATTTTTGCTTACCTTATGTTGCGAAAATAATGACGGACAAACGCACCTCGTCTTCGATGTATTATGTTCCTGCGGAATTCTTTTTTTAGAAACGAACAGACGCACAGCCTGCACATACGATTTGATTATAGCCTGGTGAAGTCACACTTTTTGGTATAACCGAATACAGAGATCTGGTACACATAGTGGGCCACAAGGTCACGAATAGACCCTCCTCAGGTTTTGAATTCAAATTTTTCCTTCTAGAATGATTTCCAACCAAAGCTAAAATGTCTAGTCTTCCCTGCTATTTAACCCATAGCTAGGGAGAGACGAAGCGCATAAGGGAATGTGATGGACTCGACTGGAATTTGAACTCAGCTTTTTGATTCCTCTTTCCGAACCGTTATTCGATCCGCAGAACCACAATATCCATTTTATGTGAGTTTGTATGTGAAATGTTTGTAAGCAGTAACACTTACAATGACCCTGGCATATGTGGGCAGGGACTAATCAGTGGTTAATGATGACGTCTGTTGTGTGGATAAGCTAGAGGGAAATAGAGTGTGCCTCTCCGATTTTTTTTACCTTCTGTCCTATTGCTTTCCACTTTTCTCAGTGTAAAGCCGTTTTGGATTGTGTAACTCATTGATTTTATATCGGAACGGCAAATATATTGATACGAACACTTGCGATTCATGGCGTTTCTTGAGGGAAACCTGGAAAACACATCCGTTAATCTTTGAAAGAATTAATATTTGTTTTTTTTTTTCAGGCAATAAAAAATTCCCTATATAGCCATGAGATCAGAATAGATTAGCCTATCGTATACATACAAGTCACTATGCACGGATGACATTGCCAGTCGCTGTTTCATTTCGCGGGCGTTGGCACAGTCATTAAAACTTTTATGTTCAATAATTGATTAAACTAAAATTAATAATAACAGAATTTGAGGGACTAAAAAACTAATCAATTTAAATCTAATCGAAGTCTGATTGATTAGACAATGAGATCAATAAAATAAGTTTCCTACATTGCTCTCTGGAATGTTTTGGGCTTAAACAATTCATGCTTACATAGTGTATGCAATATATTAGTTAGTGGGGGACTTAAGTCCCTTCTCTTATCCAATAGGGTTACAATGTATAATGAAAATTTTTATATATATTGCTCGATATTATCCGCACATTTCACCATCCGTAGTCAACCAAACGACTGTGAATAGAGAAGTCCAACTATATATATATATATGTATATATATATATATATAGTTGGACTTCTCTACTCACAGTCGTTTATATATATATATATATATATATATATATATATATATATATATATATATTCATTGATGAATGCTTCATTAAACAATACAGACGAGTTATGTCTACGTAAGTTCCTTTCATATTGTCTGATAAGCTTAATAACATTATCATTGAAAGACGAAAGAAAATCACCATATTGATACATATTTTTTAATCCTATCTAAGGTTTCCGCTTACACATGCCATTATCAAACATGACAATTACATCACAATATATTAACCAATACACGGATAAAACAATAATGATAGTCTGTTTTTGTTTGCATGGATGATTTCCCAGCAACGACAAACTCGTGCATACGAGACGCTGGAAGCGAAATCAGACGATATGAAAAGAATTTACATAAAATAAATAGACATAACTTGTTGATATTATTTAATGAAACATGCATCAATGAAAAAATACTGCCTAAATACACACTCTATATTAAAACAAAATTGTTCCACAGAGAGCTCGATGCATTTATTATAACAGAGCATATGTATTTTTACAGCAAAAAAAACAAAAATTACCCCAAAATAGAGTATCATCTATTTCACGCCGTTCTGTACGCGGCTATCGTCAGCTACTAAGTGTCTCTCTCAGAGCATTTTTTTACATTTATTTCAATGTCAGTGAGAATGGGGTTTTTATTAGCAATTGGTAGAGGCGTAAGGAATCTTATCTCGTGGGAAGCAGTCTGGGGTTGGAATTTATTTATGGCTAGGACCTTTTGTTGTTTGTAGTTTAATATCAGTTGTTACTATATGGCGTTTCTTATACGAACCCCGAGAGTGTTCTTGTGGGATTCACAGTAAATGGTTTTTGTACTACAGGTGTCCAATATTTTTAATAAGCGATGGGGGATTTAAACTTAAGCCTATTAAGATTAATGTAAATTAGTTGAATTATAGATTTATAGATTGTGGGTAATACCTGAGCACCCAATGAAATAAATCATGCTGTCCAACACATTGATATATGTACATATCTTCATATATATATATATATATATATATATATATATATATATATATATATATGTATATTTACATGTCCATATAGGCCACTATACGCACACATATACCTCCACATATATGCACATGTATTATTATATAATTTGGAATTTATTTCTATGTCTACATTTCGTGATTAGTTCTTTCCGTTGATTTAATAGTTTGCATTGATCTTTATATTTTATTATCCTGATTTTGTTTCTTTTAAACATAGCTTGCACCTTTTCCCTAAAACTACTGGGGATGTTCGCGAAACCTAGAATTTCCCAATTTATTTGAGGATTCAGACCCTTTACCTTCAATTCCCAAAATTACTTCGAAAAGGGCTGTTTGGTGTTTTAATTTTGGATTGGTGAATGAATGTCTATGTCTATTGATTCTCTCTTTAAATTCTCCTGCAGAAATGCAGATGTAAATATTATGGTTTGTCGTATTTTCTTTAGGGGTAATGATTATCTGGTATACAACCCTAGTGGATCTGCTCTTGCCCTCTACTGGGCAGTTTTCCTTAATTCTACAATTACAGGAGGTTTCCATGTTAGATTTTGTTTTTCTTTTCCTATGGAATTTACTTTAAATTTAATTCTTATCGGAATTAATAATTTGGTACATATCATCAGTGCAAGAGTACCTAATTTTGATTGATTTCCTGTTGAATATCTTATTTAGAGGTTTTTTTTTGTTGAAGTGTTTAATAAATAAATTTAGGAAGTACTATCCGATATTATTCTTATAATTTGCTCTTTATCACAGATTGAGTTCTCATATGGACTGAAAAGTCCTCTTTGGAATAATCCATACCAATTACAATTTGGTATTATTCCATCTGCTATTTTCACTGGCATCCGACTGCATAACTGCTTAGCATCTCCTCCATGATTTTACTGTCAAAACAGTTAAATACAACCACTTCTTCTACTCTCGCACTTCCCGACAGTGGAACCTCCTTCCTCTTACTTGCTTCCCTTATAACTATGATCTTCAAAAATTTAAATGTAATGTCAATCGACATCTTCTTCCTCGTACTTCTTTTTATCTTTTCATCCCCTTCATCCCTTCATCCCCAAACTTTTCCCCTTATTTACATTCTTTGTAGCTCCTTGCGTACTATTCGCACTATCACCTTGCTTGAAGTGAATTGCTTAAACAAAAATATATATTTTTTAATTTGCATATTCCTTTTCTTAAGAATTAAGAGTGCTCTATTTTAAATACTTCTAAAAGATCATTTTAAATACTTTATAATACTTCCAAAGGACCTTTTTAAATACTTTTTAATACTTCTAAAATACCTTTTTAAATACTTTTAATACTTCTAAAATGTCATTTCAAACACGTTTTAATACTTCCAAAAGACCTTTTTAAATACTTTTTAATACTTCTAAAAGACTTTTTAACACAAGAGAGCGTTCAATATAAATGGGCACTCATTTGTAAAATTGCTAAGAATAAATCAAAAATTAAATGGAGAAAAAGTAAAAAATCATATATATATATATATATATATGTATATATATATATGTGTGTGTGTGTGTGTTATCACATAAAGGTTGGTAATGAACGCTAATACTAAGCACAAGAGCAAGACATATAAGATTCGGCAGCGGCGCGTAGAAGTAGCAGTCAACTGCAGAAGTGAGTCAAGTGAATTCCACAATGAATCACCAACTGCAGGATATCTACCAATGAGGAACAAGGCCGAATTTAATGTGGGGTATCCGAGCCTAATAGCTCGGCCAAAAATTCCCCGTAGGCTCCGTATAAAACGGGTTCGGGTAGCTGTTTCCCGAGACGAGACTTTGCCCTTCGACACAGGCTCGTCTGGGGATCCTCTGCTTGGAGGCAGAGAGTTTGACCAGCACAGCCTAAAACAAATCTGTAACTTCAGGATATCTACCAACAGCAACACGCGGTCAGATGTGGCACACGGCCGAATTTAATGTGGGGTATCCGAGCCTGTACGCTTGGCCAAAGATTCCCCGTAGACTCCATAAAAACGGGGTCAGGTAGCTATTTCCCAGACGAGACTCTGCCCCTCGACGTTGCCTCCTACGGGGATCCTCTCTGCCCGGAGTTAGAGAGTTTGACTAGCACAGTTGGAGACTAATGTCTAGCTGCAGACCAACATACAGTATTTACTACTGTATTTATGTGAGTGGAGACATACCCATTATCATCTGTAGGTATGCTAGAACAATATGTATAAGTATATATATATGAATTAAATAAAGAGATATGCGTGCGATTACGTTCATATAAAGACTTCCAAATAAATAATTATTTAATTTTTGGTATAATCAAAACAGTGCTCACTGTAGTGCAACAGAGCTATAAAGTATATATCAATACCTATATATTACCTACGTCATGCAGTTTCATGTGTGTACAATCACCAGCTACTACTATTAGGCTTCAAAAAAGTTTAATAAATAAAAACGAAACTGAAAATATCTCTCACTTGTTTTGCATCGTCGAAGAAATGGAATATCATTCTACTCACCGAAATCTCTTAGAGTAATGTTAATGGATTGAATAATGGTGAAATAATAAAATAATTTATTCAGCGGATAAGGAATATTGCGTTAATTAAATCTATGTTTCTCTTGACCTATATCTTTCTAATTTGTTATAAATTCAAAATTATGCTCCATTTGGTTTAATAGAGCCTGCCAGTCTCAAAGAAATTATTGTCAATTATTTTAATATGCTTTAAATATATGACACACCGTCGTCGTCGTCGTCATCGGTGGTGGCAGCGGCGGCGACGTATTTATTTAGCTACTTTATTAAATTTCTTCTTTGCTGATCGCTTCCTTTTTATAATTATGACATTGATGACTAAATTGGCTGCCAACGTTCAGCTTCAGGACTAGAAGCTACCAGTTTCACCAAAACCTGCTTCCGTCATCCATTCCTTATCGCCGTTTGGCTTTGGAAGATTTGGTTGCAGGTGAAAGAATATCAAAGTAGAAGGTGCCGATAGTGTGAATTTCTTTAAAGGTGGACCTCAACTTGCCAGGAAGTGACCCACACACTTGATTTCATGACCTTCCTCTGCGGCATATATGGAATGAGAATGCAGCATCCAGTTATGAAACTGCAATGGTAACCAAGGCTACGCATGATGGATATGCTATAGAAGGCGCCACTCGAAATTATAACAATCATAACATATATATATATATATATATATGTGTGTGTGTGTGTGTGTGTGTGTGTGTGTGTGTGCAAATATATAGAAAATAGGAAAGAACTCGTTAGGTAAATAATCCAAAGTTCTTTAGTATTTTTGTTATTATTTTTTAAAAATAGTGCTCGATACAAAAGTAGAGCATAAATATAATTATTTATTTAAAAAGTGTTGGAATCATATTTTTAAATAAATAATTATATATATATATATTATGAAATAAACAAAGTCCGACAATTATTTAAAACATGTTTATGTTTATAAATGTTTATATATTTTTATACAAATATCTTAGTAAATGCTCTGTTTATAATAAACAATATTAACCGGCCTGAATGTTCGAGAAATTTTCATAGAAAATATGCGTCATCTGACAGTAATCGAGCCTGTATCCTATACGGAACCGTCATATAGCCTGACGTGCCTTTAACAGATTGGGCCACAGAGGAGTGTTTCGGTTAGCAAGGTCTATTTTACTGTATTTGAACACAATTCTCCATAATTTTCTCTCATACATTCATATCTGCGTATCCAAATGTAAACAAATGACGTCATACATTATCAATTGGATAACATGAAACTTGACCAACATACTTAATGTAACTTTTTTTGTGAAAATATTGATTTGTCTAAAAAGAATCTGATACTGATTATTTTAGTAATTTTTCTTGCATGTTGATATACAAGAAAGGAAGGTTTCTTCCGTTTGCTTCATTTGCCATTAATGTGTTCTGTGAGTGTTAAGTTCTCCCAGCTTTCTTTCCTCTGCTTTACTTGCTTTGACGTATCCTATGAGTGTTTAAATTAATACAGGAATATCGAATAATGGTAGCAGATGCTCATTCAGCTTTTTCTTTTTGCTCTTTTAAAAAAAAAATAAGCTCACTTTTCTCGGATATTCCACGACTAAAACCTAAAAAAATTCTCTGTCTTTCTTTTAGATTTGTCTTTCTGGATACATCCACAGAAAATCAAGAATATATATTATTTCGCTATTGTTTTCAGTATTGTCGTGTAGATGAAGCACTATTTATTTAAAAATCAACTCCTCTACTGAGGAGGCACGGTGGAGTAATGGATAGCGGAATCCCAGTCGAATCCATTACATTCACTTACGTGCTAATACCTATGAGAAAGGTATGGCTCCTCTTCTTTCCCCCATCCATGGGTAAATAGCAGACAATACTTACGTTTGGATTTTCAGAATATTTTTGGTTAACTTGCGTAAGATTCATTTGTTATAGTAAATGTGTTTTTAGGTCAAATTGGGGGAGAATAGCCTTGGATGGCAACTGGTCTACCGCAGAAAGAAATGGCAACCTACTGCGGGAAAAAATTTGCCTCGTCAGTCATGCATCACCTAAGCGTGGATCACGCATGACAAATAACTGACTGACTCCTCTATACTCCCTGTACTTATACCGTTAATAAACAATTCAGTGGGAAAGTGTTATTTATGAAACGGATTCCCATTCACCAGGTTAGATTGATTTTTGGACGAACTCAGTGCCCCAAAGCGACAGGGAAGTGAATTCTAAAATGGCGCCAGAAAAATAGGGATATTTGTTTTGTGATGATTTTCAAATGAAATCACCAGGTTACCATCTATTTGATTAAATTAATTTTGAAAATGTTTTCTTTATATTTGGGAAACGATTGCACAAAAGTCAATATTTATCGGTATCATTGACGAAATGCTATAGAACAAAAGTTTCTTCATTTGATAAAGACTTCAAAAAGCATCGATTCATTTTCAATCGGAATCTAACAGAACAATTAAATTACTTGCATAAAAAAATATCGTGCATCCAGAAATTATATTTGATTTTATAACTCATTTACTTTAATCTTAAAATATTCTGAAACTTTTATACAGATGAATGTGCTTGTAGTGTAGCGGTTATCGGTACAAAAAGTTGTTATCGACACGCGGGGTTCAAATTCCGGCCGAAGCTGTTGCATTCACTTTCACACAAATATTTTGAGAAATCTATGAATCCATTTCTTCCCAATCACCCACGTTAACCTCTCTCTTTCCGTGGTTGTCAACCAGTCTGGGAGCAGGATAACTCTGAATTCAAAACTGATTGGGCGAGGGGCTTGCAAATGTCACAGCAATACCACTAGTGTACTGAAGCTGTGACCTTATATTCTACATGGATTAAGAAGGATCCATCTTCTTCATTAGCCAAATGATAGTGTCAGTTTGTTGCTTGCTGACAGCAGACAATACTTATGTTTGGATTTTCAGAATCTCTTTGGTTAACTTTTGTAAAATTAATTTGTGATAGCAAATTGTTTGAAATTCATTTTTATAGTAAATGTTTCTATTTTATATATGTAATATTCTGCTTCTCTGTTGAATGCTTAACTTAATTCCAGGCTACTGACAATCCATCTTTTCCTCATTTTCAACGCAGTACATGCAGATTGAGTGACGAAATTTACTAAAACAAAATTTTGCAAATTATTGTTCAATCTTTAGTTATTATTTCCCAGTCGTCGAAAAGATTTAATTTATTTTGAACAAAAAGTGACGAAAATACGAGTGATAGCAAAAATTTGTCCGCATTCTTGTCTAAAAATATGTTATGGTGAGGGTACGGATAATTTTTGATTTAATCTCGTAATACTTGTTTATATTTCTGAGATGAGGTATTGTAACTATTTACACTACTTATATTGTTCGGACTGTTGTCCTCACCTTTATTGCCATATTCACGACGTTTCGGTCATTGTACGTCTTCTTCAGTATCTATCTATCTATATATTTCTGAGATGAGATATTGTAACTATTTACACTATTTAGATATGACTAACAAAAGAGATTAATTGCAATCTTTATAAGAATCTAATGAAACAATATTTAGAAAATCCCATTATCTTAAACAAAAGGACATTTAATTTAAAAGTACAAATTTTATTTCCCAATTTTTTTGTTATTTGTCTATAGTTCTATTGTAATTATTTACAATATTTTCATTGTTCTGACTATTGTTCTCATCCTCGTTGTCATATTCATGAAGTTTCGGCCTTTGTACTCTTCGATCTTTTTCAGGTGATTGGAATTTCAAACCGAACCTTTTCTTTCGCCCGACGGTGTAGATTATTCGAGTTCCATGTGCTATGCCTCTTCCGGATGTCTCAATATCAATTATATCCATTTAATTAAACTCAGCCAGCAAAGGTGAACAAAAATTTGGAGTTTATTTTTATCTAAAAAATTAGAACAAATACCACAGTGATAGAAAAATACAAGAAATGTCTCCTGCAACAGAAAGAATTAGACGACTTCGAGAAAATATGGACTAGTTTCTAGTAAGAAACGTAAAATTCCATAAGCAACAAGATGGTTTCCCAAAAAAACTAAAAGAAGATATAACTAAAATAAACAATTCAACTAAGGTATTTATCGCAGAGGAAGAAAAACTAGAAATATATACGAACTAAGCCCTCCTAAATGTAACAAATTACTCAAGAATCACATAACTAAAACGTACAAAAAAGCAACAAAAACCAACAAAACACGATATAAATAGGGAAGCTTGAATAATCGCACAAACATTAGGCCGAGACAACCGATTTCGCCATTTTATATCATAAACTTTACTAATTTACTGGCGACCTACTGACCGGCTGATCGGTTGAACTCTCTGCCTTCGGGCGGGGAGGAACCCGAAGGAGGCTACGCCGAAGGGCGGAGTGTCTTTCGGGGAGGTAAACCGACCCTGAACCCGTTTATACGGGTTCAAAGGGCATATTTTTGGCCGAGCTCACGGGCTCCGAATTCCCACGTCAAACCGGCCATGTGCCACATATTGCCCTCGTAGGGGGGGGGGGACTAAATACCGTTCAGTCCGAGGTCGGGCGACCGGCTGATCGGTGATCGGTTGAACTCTCTGCCTACGGGCGGGGAGGAATCTGAACGAGGCCACGCCGAAGGACGGAGTCTCTTTCTGGGAGGTAAACCGACCCTGAACCCGTGTATACGGGTTCAAAGGGCATGTTTTTGACCGAGCCCACGGGCTCGGAGATCCCACGTTAAACCGGCCTTGTCCCACATGATGCCCTCGTGGTGGGGGGGACTAAATACCGTTCAGTCTGAAGTCAAGGGTGAAGTCCGTCAGGAGTCTGTCTGCCAATCAGTCAGTCAGAGCGAGCAAGTCAATCAGTCGAGTCAAGAGTCGAGTCAGAGGCAGACCGAAACAGAGTCACATTCAAACAATTACTACTAAACCTGATTGTTCGTACTAACACTTTCTACTTCTCTGTATATATTCCTGTTTGTAATATATCTGTGTTATTCCATATACATGTTCGAGTTCGTCTTTATTGGTTCTACCTTGGACTATCACCGTGGTACAAGGAACCGGACCATAAGAATATATATATATATATATATATATATATGTGTGTGTGTGTGTGTCTGTGTGTGTGTGAATTTAACATATCGTACATTAACTGCTGATATTAATAAAAAAAGTGCTCGATGTAATATCACACAGCTATTGTTAAGTATATATTAATAAAATATCCATATTATTTCTCACCGGTAGCACGGCTCGAAGTTTCATGCCAAACTTGGTCTTCAAGTGCTGGGTAGAGACTGACAGTGATGTAAATTAAATTTTAATAAAAATATCTGATTAACACAATACTGGCTATTTTACTGCCAGTTTATTCATTTATCGCCTCCCTCATTGTAAGTTTTTGTTTCAGCTTTAATAACCCACGTGATAAGAGTAATATTCCCACCATTCGTTTTTTTTTTTTTTTTAGTTTTAGGACCGTTTATTTTTATTTTAATACAAAATATTTGAAAAAGATTATCCACGTTTATTTTAAAATATTTTTCTTTATAGCTTTTTTATAGTTTTAATATAGTTTTTAAAAAATACCACCATTAAATCATTAATTTCCTTTAATTTAAAATATAAAATATAAATTTTAAACAGATATTTTTTTAAACCACTCATACCCGTATAATATATGGACTGCGTCAGCATTGCTTTAACCAGATATTTTATTAAAAATTTTATGTTACTTAATTTAAAAATTATGTAACAGCCAGTCTCTACTCAGCACCTGAAGATTGCACTGTGCATGAAACTCCGAGTCCTGCTAACGGTGAGGAATAACACACACACACACACACACACATATATATATATATATATATATATATATATAAGTATAAAATATTGAACAATAAGTACTAGTGGTAATCAAAGTGCTCTCTGTAAAATAATTAAAATAATTAATTAGCAAGATTTGTTTCTCTAAGTTATCTCCAAGAAAAATTCTGGCTTTAAATAACTTCTAAAGGGTTGATAAACCGGAGAAACGAATCAATCAATCAATGAAATATTGATTAGCTACACAGGCATGTCTTTTAGATTTATTGATATTCCCTGTAATATAAATGCATAGAAACTACCGTGGTCATAAAGTGAGGGATCAGTTTATATAATTGATTTCAATATAAAATTGATGCACAAATTTATATCCACGTTATAATTACTTGTTCGTTTATTAAATTCTGATTAGGCATGTAACCACCTCTTCTCCCCTCAGTTACAGGTTAATTAGTAAGGCCTGTATCACTAAACCATTATTTTCTCCCCACCCCATCACGAAATTCTTACAATCTGAAAATATTTTATGGCTTTCTGCAAAGTGTTAAGCTGTAAAAATGACTCAATTAATAAATGATGTTGGTTGAGAAGTCTACGTCATGTCCCATGACGTGCGTTTTCTTGTGAGAGAAGGTACGTTCAGGGTCATGGCAAACCCCACCCCAACTCGAGTGATAAGCTATCTGCAAGGCAGGAATCACGCAGGTATTTCATTTAAACTTTATATTATACTAGCACGCGATGTGTTACAGAGAGTGGGAGAAAGAGTAAAGAGTCATGATAAAGGATAGGATGAAGGGAAGGACGGAGGAATAGACCAAGGCATCTGGAGACGAGACATATATATATATATATATATATATATATATATATATATATATGTCTGTGTGTGTGGTGTAATTTAATCTATATTACATGAATCATTCATACAAAAACAGATTAGTGAAGTTAATAATATAAATGGCGAGAATACATCTTCACAAACAAATTTATTAAAATTACATCTAGATGAATGTTGTGATCCCTGTTTTTAATAAATTCAACTTGTATAAGGTCTTTTTTTTGGTAGCATTTTCATCTGTTCATACAGACATCATCAGGCATGGAAATTGATTTGTTTTTTTTTTAAATCCATCCAGGTAATAATGGAACACAAAAGATTCGATGTGAATTGAAATATGTTTTTTAGAAATGTGTTATTGTTAACTGGAAGAAATTCTGGAGCGTGTGGTCGCAATGCTAAGGTCGAATTTTTTGAAAATTTAAAAGAAAGTGCGCTTTTTACTAATATGGTAATTGGAGAATTCTTTTGTTGTAGTAGTTTTTTTCAGTCAGTGTGGCATGAACTAAATTGTTCAATAAATAGAGCAATGTCGCAGCTATTATCCCAGAAGTTGCACGTCGGATCAGTTCTTTTGAAATCAAATATGTGGTGCAGTTCAATTTATATTACAAGAATCATTTATACGAAAACTTCACTAATCTGTTTTTTGTATTTTTTTTTAAGCATTTCACTCCAAGCAAGGCGGGAATCCACTAGGACGCAAAAGAAAATTTACAGCAAGATCAGATAGGAGTGATAGAAGAAAGAATGAGGGTAGTGGATAGATCAAGGCAACTGGAGATGTCGATTGACATTACACTTGAATAGCTGGAGATTATAGCTCACAGGGAAACAGGAATAGGGAAGGGAGTTCCACAGGCGAGAGGTGCGAGAGATGAAGCTATTAGAGTAGAAGAGACGGATACATTTAGGAGTTTCGACAGTGAAGGGGTGAGAGCGGGATGCCAGCCTCGTATGGCGCTTGAACTCATGACGTCTGGGAACCAGCGAATACAGCTCCTCGGAGCAATTTCCATGGAAGTATTTGTAGAACAGACAGAGAGAGGCGACGGCGCGTCTGTGAGAAAGTGACTGTAGACGAGACGCCAGGGCAGGGCCAACTACATTACATATCCGCCTCTGGAGCCTATCAAGAACCCCGAGGCAAACAGAAGGGGCACCAGACCATATATGGCAGCAATACTCCATGCAAAGGCGAATGTGTTGATTTGTAGACCCTGATTTGCCATCTCGTTTACATTCGCTCTCTCATAGACGTGCCGTCGCCTCTCTCTGTCTTTTCTACAAATACTCTCACGGTAACTGATCCGACGAGCTACTTTCGCTGGTTCCCAAATCACAGTTCCATCCTTTCACTGTTGAAACGGTTAAATGTAGCTGTCTCTTCTACTTCAGTAGCTTCATGTCTTGTACTTCCCATCTGTGGAACTCCCTTCCTCTTACTTGATTCCCTGATAGCTATATTCTCCAAATATTCAAATGCAATGTCAATCGACATCATCGTCCTTCTCTTCATCCTTTCCTCTTTCACGCCTCCTGCTCCCACTCTCTATAACTCCTTGCGTATTAGTGGCACTCCTGCCTTGCTTGGGGTGAAATGCTTAATTTAAATCAATTATCTCTCCTACAGCTTATTGTATCCATTAATGTAACTTTGATCTTTAACAAGAATTTCTTGTACCACAGTTTCAGCATCTGTCTATATTTCTGAGATGAGGTATGATGTACACTATTTACATTTTTCGGACTATCATCCTCATCTTTGTTGCCATATTTATCACTCGAGGACACATGGCACATTAGATAAAGGCGTTAGTTAGATCTAGTGACAGGACCCAAAGAATGCGAGTTAAATATCTTGTTAAGGCGGTAGAGAACTTGGAGAGGGGAATTAAGAGGAGAAAAATATAACTGACATCCATTAGACATGGAACTAGAACAGTCTACCCAAGCAAGCGAAATAAAGGGTTCAGTTCGACATTCCAACCACCTGAAGAATGCCGGAGCGTACAACGGCCGAAGCGTTGTGATAAATATGGCAACAAAGATGAGGATGATAGTCCGAACTATGTAAAAAGCGCAGTTTCATCACCTGCAACCAACAGTTATTTTCCACCAGGATGATGCACAAGCTTACTGGTGACTGGCTGTTCGTGAGTTTCTCTATGATATCTTTCCAAACCGGTGGATTGGTAGAAGCGATCCAGTTCCTTGCCCACCCAGGTTACTACAGGTTAATCCCAGTAGACTTCAATGGTGATATTTTTAAGATAGAGACTATCATCGAAAGGTGCAAAACCTCAATGATCCTAAGAATATACGCCAAGCCATGTAGCCCCATGTATATCGTTAGAAAATAAGCGTCTACTGGATATGTTGAGCCCAGCAGTAGAATACATGTGGAAGTTATCTGTTTTTAAATAAAACCTTTGTTTAACTGTTTTCCAATAAACCCTATAGGTTCGCCCTTACGTCTTTATTTTTATGAATTTTTAAAATGGTTCAGGTAATTTATAGATAACTTATATTTATTTCATATAAACCGCTCGACGAACAAAGCCTAAATAGTGTCAGTTCTTTTAGATAAACGTCCGTAGCAACAGCTTGCGAGATCAGCTAAACATTGTAGGTTATTTGTATGTATTAAATTAAAGTGTGTCTGTTACAAGATAACAATAACGCCCTTCTCAGTAAGGATAGAACTTATTCCACTGCCAATGATTTGCAATAGTATTTCGTTTTATGCGTAAAGCGAAGTTCTTGGCGCATTCGCTGAAGACTAAACTTACTATCAAATTCCTTCAAGATAGCTTCCTGACTATTACTTTCAAACAGACACCTAAGAAACTGTACTTACTCTGATACAAGGCCACACAAGTAGAATGCACAGTAACGAGTATTTTTTTTTTCATGGAAAATATCCATTTTTACTGACGGGAGGGCTTTTGAAAATAAATAAATCTGTATGTACTGTGTTAGGGTTACACACTGTCTATTTATGTTATGAATCATCGGAATATATAAACCGCAGATATTTTTGATTCGTTTGTTTGTTTTTTATTCATATCGCTTTCATCTCATTGATTTGCCTTTTTTTTTCTCTTTCGACCGCAAACGTGTTTTATATTTCTCCCGCTTTTCCCAGCCAACCTTCTTGTCTGGTGGCCATTGAAAAAGCCTCGGTTGACTTTTTTCTTTGTTTGCTTTGGGTTGGGGAGGATGTCCTTTATTTTTGAAATAATGTTTACCTTTCAGAGTTCGAAGCTCCGCTAAAGATATGTCCATAATTAAATGACTCTGTTTGGGATTTTCTTTCGTTTCTTGTTTCTTTTACAATTGTATTCTACACTGAACTTCATTACAGCGCCATTTTTTTTCAGTTCTGTAGCCATGACAACGGCACAAGTATTGATTTCTGCTTCTTCTCTGGCGCCAAATGATGTTGTGAAATCAAACCAAAAACAAGAGACAGGAAATCAGAAATTGAAGTGCCTTCATTATCCGGAAAATCTTGCGACCGGTAAGCGAAGACCAAAAACAAAATCCGAAAAACACAAGAATTACTGCATCAGGCTCAAAGTGAAAAACTGACTTCTCAGATTTTCCTTTCTAACACGGGGCAGGTGGAGTAGTTTTAAAGGACACCGGGGAATTGCTTATCCATTTCCTCTCCCGAGACCGTCTTCTTCCCTCTCCCATTTGGAGTATTGCTTACCTACTCAATGAAGCATTTTATGTTCCTTTCCCTACCGGATCACCGTTTGTCTCCCATCACTGTTGCATTCTTCCCCCACCTCGACTAGAGTATTGCTCGTCACTGTTTCTACTAAACCCTCCCCCCATAAGTGGATTATTGTCAGACCACCCCCACTACTGTTGCATTCATTATCCCCCACCCCGCCACTGAAGCATTATTCATCTACCTCCCAACTGGTGCATTCTTTCTCCTTCTCCCCCAATGGAACAGTGTTCTTACCCGCCACAGTTGCATTCATCTTGCCCCACCCCTCTCTAGGAGCATTGTTCACTCCCACCCCACAACCAACAGTAGTACATTCTTAATCAACTTCACTGGATAATTCTTGGTTTCTTTCCCTATTTGAGAAAAACAGATCTTCTCTGCGTCAACTGATTTTTATTAGAGACTGTTATGGATTTTACAAGTACGGAATTAATTAATTGAAAATAAAGCCTGAATGATTAACGTAAGATTAATTGTTCCCTGAAATTTTGTCGATATTCAAAGCTAATCTTTTAATGTTGCAATATCCGTTACACGTGATTAGCATAATAATCGAGGAGTTACGTGTTCGAGTCTCGGTAAAGCGATGGACGGGAAGTTAGAGCGAGAGCAGACGTATCAATATCCGTCATAATTATCACATGTCATGGTGATAACTTACGCTTCATAGCTGTTAGTTTATCAAAAATTCAAAGACGATTATTAACAGCGGACAAAAATGCCAACAAACAGGGAATTAGCAAAAGAAATTCTTATAGACAAGGACATTTGTAAGAATCAATCGTAGTAATAAATACCAAATAAAGGTGTGGTATTCGTCAGTCTCGAGAGACCATCGATCTACACCCAAAAGTTATACTTCAGCTGCTGATGACGGAGCAGCATTTGTTATGGCTGTAGAGGCTCACACGAGAAGGAAGACGCTCTCCCACGATGTCTGCATGTTGTTTTCTTTTCGTCGAGGGCGCTTCTCACTGGCGGAAAACTGCCATTTCTTCTCTCCTCGCTCCAGCACTCGGTGTAAATTGCGTCTCCAGGGCCAGCGATTGTTGGCAACATCTACCCACCTCTCGATGTCCATGTTATTTGCCCTCATGTCTCTCTTGTAGATGTGCTTGAAATGAAGATGGGGTTGCCCTCGTATCTTTTTGCCAGTGGCCCCCATGCAGAAAGAACCTTCGGAATCCGACCATCAGTAGAATCTTGCTTCCCGTATTTTGCAGTCTCGGTGAAGCAACCCTGGAGTGTTCTTTCCAGGCAACAGGCCTAGGCAGGGTTTTCATGAGAGATTGGCGGTTGCCCATACAGTATGTCCCCACGCCACCGATGTTGTCCAACGGAAAGACAGAGCCCAATACATTTTGGCACCGGTGTCGTCGCAGGAGATGCCAGAACAAAGTTGAACATAACATCGGACTGCCTTAGGCACTCCAGTTCCGGATTTTTCCTCAGGGTTTACTCCAGAAATCTTTCCCATGATTGTGTGTGGCTGCAAGTCAGTTGGGGGGGGGGGTTAAAATCAAAGTTTTCCTTCTCTTGACTACGAAATAATCAAAGAATTAATGAACATTAATGAACAAGAATTAATTGAAGAAGTAAGTATTAATTGAAGAAGTAAGTATTAGGTTGGTGCAAAAATAATGACGTAATAATGTCGTTTTTTGACGTTACGTCAAAAAACGACATTATTACGTCATTATTTTTGCGCCAACCTAATACTAAGACAAGAATTTATTTGAATAATTTCTTGACATTACTGAAGTTGACCGGACAGTCATAAAAAAACGGATAATTTTTATGATTTTGTTTTATATCAGTTCAACCGTTCGACAAACGAGAAGTTAAAAGAAATTGAATACCAAATATACTAAAAAAGATAAATAGTAATCTTTTAGGACGAAGGAAGTGGTTGGTGCTGAGGCTAAGGTGGTTAGCATTCACAACGTTTGTAGTCAAAGGAGATGACAAGAGCTAGACATAGTATAGCAAGAGCAAAGAATCGCCACAAAGCAACAGCGGAGAATCGCCACAAAGCAAGAGCGGAGAATCGCCACAAAGCAAGATTCTTTCTATAGATATTCGGACATTGAAAGTAAAGAGTTTAGTATCAAAGAAAGAAACCTCAAAATGGGTAAAACTAAGAAATGCTTAAACGACAAACTAGTCAACATCAGACTGGAATCAATAACAACTGCCTTGACAAGTTCTCGAACCTGATATTGGGTGAATTCTAATATAATATCAAACTATAAAGGCAAGACTGGTGATATCATGAGGTATTTGGGGGATGAGTTGCGTTTTGGTCCACTAGATGAGTATCAAATTCGCAATATTAATGAATACATCTGCCAAACTGTTTAACGATCAAAGTTAGATTTACTACTAAGTTTGGAATGAATGCAGTGTTTTTTGTTCTTTGTTTTTTGTTGTTGTCTTAAAGGTTCAACATGTACAAGGTCTAGAGCCATTTGGGATAGAGGGTTACGTTAAGGGTTAGTTTATATGGATAGGCAGGAAAGCTAACGGTTAACTCTAGCCTTGAACAGTGATCGGGGCAACACGCAGTCGGTAGTCTGTTCCACAGGGTAGTGGTTCGCGGGAAGAAACTGTTTGAGTTGCACTTACTTCTCGCCCATGGAATATAGAGGGAATGTGGGTGGTTTGCTACTATGTGAGTGGCATGGCGGATTCTAGCCGTGAAGGACAGACCTGGTGGAACCATAAGATGCAGTTCTTCCGAGCACTTTCTACGGTAGTAACGAAAGAGCAATGACAGATTTTCCACATCCCGCCTGTGAGAGAGTTTAGAGGTGGGAATAAAGACACAAAGACTCGGAAACATCCTTGAACTTTATGAAGACTAGAAACTGAGAAGCGAGCAGCTCCCGCCCAAATATGGCAATAGTACTCGATTTCTTGCCTGATCTGACTCTTATAAATGTCTAAGATAGCTTTAGGGGTCAGGTACGGGGAGTTGATTATTTTACCTGCATCTTTTGCGATGGATCCTATATAGGAATTCCACTTGAGGTCGGTTGTGAGTTTGGGACCGAATATTCTCTCAAGGCACAATGCATCTTCGAGGGTACATCCGTTCATCGTGACTGGCGGTTGTTCGGGGTCTGATCAGCGGTAATGGAATGTAAGCAATTTGCTTTTACAGTCATTGAATGTAACCAGCCAGTTTTTTGGGGAAGTTAGTGTTAGATCGAAAGAGAGATCAGCTGCCAATTTCTGATCATCAAGACTTTTAAAGATGCGTCCGTATACCATTGTATCATCGGCATAGATACTTATAAATGCTTTGTAATAACGCGTTAATATTTTATATTGAAAATAAAAAATAAAACTCGTATTGTGTTATTGATTCTTGTGTCTTTACCTTGTAACTTCTATGGAATTAAAAAAGCCAATATTAGATTAACTTTACACTTTCTTTAAAAGCCAACTTAAAACAAACCGATTTGAAATCTTGAAAACGGTGTTTCGCAAAGGATTGAGATAAAGTTAATAAACTAATATTTCACAAATGCATCATTGCAGCTAATTATAGAGGATCTAAGAATTTTTTTTCAGTTTTATTTATGGTTGTTTTCCATTTTAAGATGAGTCTTTATTTAATTCAAACTGAAATCCTACCGTTTTGCAATGAATTCAATAACAAAACCGGATGAAATTGTGTCTTTATGTCTTTTTTCGACTTCTTTAAGTCTTGTTGAAGCAATGTCGCGCATGCTCACTACCTAGACGAGTGTCCGCTGAAGAAAACCCATGAGAAATTTTTTAAATCCAAGTTTTTCACATTTCATTATCGATTTTAAAACAAAGAACTTTGCACACTAGTTTATTGCCAATGGTTCCAACCAAAAAACAACTCCCACCTTTCTTTTAGGTGTTAGAAAAAGCGATTCTAGTTCAGCTACACAAATAAATATCGTATTACCAAATCTTAAAACAAAATATCCAGCCTAATTTTAGACAAAGATCACAGATGACAAAAAAGACAAAAGATGGTCCGAAAAGACACCAAAACATTTTATCCTTTCCTAAAATAGGTCTTTGGTCAAAGGCCATCTTACATAAAAAATCAACAAATGGATGAAACTTATTTATTGATGTTACACCTACTCAAAAGCGATAGACCGCTTGGGAAGACCAGGTGATCTAAGCCTTGATGTACGGGTAGTTTAATGGATGATGAATCAGAATTGTTAATCGAAGAGGCGAGTTCCAATTCCTGTTGAATTTGTTATATTCAATTACGTGCAAATACCCTTGTGAAAGGCATGAATCCACTATTCCCGCTCCACTTATGAATTAGTAAGACTAAACCATTATATTCTTTAGATTTATTTACAATCCCTGGAATATAAATGTTTAGAAACTACCGTGGCCACAAAGAGAGAGATCAATTTATATATTGATTGTATTATACAATTGATCCCCCATTTTATATCTTCATTATAATTTCTTGTTTGGATTAAATAGTAAGACTTGTATCACTAAACCATTGATATCTAAAAAATACTTACAATCTAAAAAATATTTTCTGGCTTTAAATAACCTGCAAAGGGTTGATAAGACGTAAAAAACCAATCAGGCAATAAATCAAAGTGATAAGTAGAACACTATTCAAATTTTCCTAATAGATGCTCAAATATAAACATGAATGTGATAATATTTATATACCACACAGGAAATATCTCTGGAGCCAACGGAAGAAGATATTCGTTTCCTGTAAAATTGCTTATCAGCAGCAAGGTCCCTGGAATTGATGCCTTCATGGCTGAAGCATTAACATTTGAAGAGGAGAAAATAATAATTTGAATCTGAGAATAGAAAGTGAACCTGAAGATTGAGTCGATGCCGTTTTAATTTCAATTTTTATCAAGCCCAGAGGTTCAATGCCGAAACTATTGTAAGCATTTCCTTCTTTCCTGTTGTTGACGAAGTGCTTACTTGTATTCTCTTGGTGAGGTTAAACAAATTCATTGTTTCGTTTGCTGTCTATGAATAAGTGTATGGGTTCTATGTTTCTCATGGAACAGCAGATAGGTTAGCTTTACGCCAATTTCAGGAGAAATCAATTAAGCAAAACTTGTTCGTAGCACTGCATTGTCGAGTAGTCGAGCAAAGCATCTGATACTGTTATCCGAAATGCAGTTTAATATCATAAAACATCTGCACAAGACAACGCTAAAGTAAATTTTAGATGTATTTGCCGTTGCAATTGCTACACAATTGCATTATTTTCGGCAATACATTTTACCATTTATTTTGCTGCATTAATATTAAGAGTTTTTTTTTTCAAATGAGAACCTATATATAAAATTCTGTGACTTTGGTTGGTCCATCCATCCGTCACACATCCGTTTCTAAAATAACCATACATTTTGCCGATCGAAACCAACTATTGGGGAGAAGTGAAAACAGGTAAAGGTGTACAAAGTACAGTTCTTTTTACCCGGGAGCGCAACTTCGTACAATAAATTTTCATTATTTTGGAAAAATAAGTTTTATTATTTAACATACAAAATACTCCTACAGTTTTAAAAACAACTTAATGATTAAAATAACGAATACTTATTTAATAAAAAATACAATATTTAATTTTTTATATGCAAGAATCAAGTTTCCAGAGGCCTCCGTCCCTCCCTCCGTTACACTCTCTAAAATATTCATACATTGACCGATCGAAATCAGCTTTTGGGGAGAAGTGCAAATAGATAAGTAGAGTACAAAGTACTGTTGGTTTTCCTGAGGTGAGTAGCTTAGTAGAATAAATTTTCATTTATTTTGGGGGAAAAATTAAAATTTTTATAATTTAACAAGCAATTCACTCCCAGTATTTCGATGAAAATTAAAAAAAAAATATTAGGTTGGTGCAAAAATAATGTCGTTTTTTGACGTATTTTTTAACGTCAAAAAACGACATTATTTTTGCACCAACCTAATACTTATTTAATAAATATACAATATTTTGTTGCCTATCTTTTCTTAAAGTTTTTATATTTCTGTATCTGTCTATATTTCTGAGATGAGGTATTATGTACATTATTTACATTATTCGGACTATTGTCCTCATCTTTGTCGCCATATTTATCACAACGTTTTGGCCCTTTAGTATCTGTCTATATTTCTGAGATGAGGTATTCTGTACATTATTTACATTATTCGGCCTATTGTCTTAATCTTTGTCGCCATATTTATTACAACGTTTCGGCCGTTGGACGCTCCGGTCTTCTTCAGGTGGTTGAAATGTCGAACTGAACCCTTTATTTTGCTCACTGGAATAGACTGTTCCAGTTCCACGTGCCACGTTTAATGGATGTCAGTTATCAGTTATCTCCTGTTAAAGTTCTCCACTGCCTTAACCGGGTATTGAACTCACACACTTTGGGTCCTGTCATTCGATCTAACTAACGCCTTTATCCACTGTGTCATGTGTCCTTGCACTTTTTATATTTCATCGATTGGTTTCCGAAATTAAAGAAAATGTTCGCGATAACTTCAACAATATTAAATACTGTGAGGATTTTAACACGCTAACTAGTGTTACCAAAAAATTCTAGTTTATCTAAAATACAAAGAATCTTTAATCTGACAGGAATGAATTTTAAAAGCAAAGTCTTTTCCCCCAAAGTTTGTGAATCTGTGATATACTGATAACTGTAATGTAATTACTTATAATGAGTAAGGCTTTCAAAAAAAAAAAAAAAAACTGCATTTGATTTAAGATGTAATATTTTGGGGCTTGCAATTCATTTTTTAAAAAAAGTCAGTAATAATTCACCAATCTCCCCCTAGAAAAGCTCATGTGTTGCCTGAAATATTTATAAAATGTAAAACACCGACAAAGAGCGCTTTGTATATCTCGGCAGTTCAGTTTATGTTGATCGTAAACTAGGCGCAATGTTTCCATCTATATATAAAATTATGTGACTTCTGTTAGTCCGTTACATCCTATAAAATAGTCCGATCGAAACTAAATTTTAGGGAGAAGTGTAAAAAGATAAAAGGAATACAAATAAATTTATTCTTTAACCATCCGAATATCTTTTTCGTTTACCATGAAGTGTTTTAAAATTAAATTATTACCGTGAAGTAGGGTTTTTGTGAAAGTACTTTCCAAACAAATCAAATTATTCAAATTTCATTGATTGCATTGCGAAATTGAAAGAAACGGAAAATATTTAAATGTCAACAAAAAATGTTAGCGATAACTTCAATAACACTAAATACTGTATTTCAACACACATCAGTGTATTGCAAAAAATTCTAGTTTACATATTGTTATGGGACCTTATCCATAATAACATTATGGACTATTCCATACGTAATAAATACTGCGCCTCAAGAGGAAGCAGGGAGTTCAGTCCGAGGTCGGGCGACCGGCTGATCGGTTGAACTCCCTGCCTACGGGCGGGGAGGAACCCGAAGGAGGCTATGCCGAAGGGCGGAGTCTCTTTCGGGGAGGTAGACCGAACCTGAACCCGTGTATACGGGTTCAAAGGGCATATTTTTGGCCGATCCCACGGGCTCGGAGATCCCACGGGCTCGGAGATCCCACGGGCTCGGAGATCCCACGGGCTCGGAGATCCCACGTTAAACCGGCCTTGTGCCACATGATGCCCTTGTGGGGGGGTGACTAAATACCGTGCAGTCCGAGGTCGGGCGGCCGGCTGATCGGCTGATCGGTTGAACTCTCTGCCTACGGGCGGGGAGGAACCCGAAGGAGGCTACGCCGAAGGGCGGAGTCTCTTTCGGGGTGGTAGACCGACCCTGAACCGGTGTATACGGGTTCAAAGGGCATATTTTTGGCCGAGCACACGGGCTCGGAGATCCCACGTTAAAACGGCCTTGTGCCACATGACGCCCTCGTGGTGGGGGGGGGTTGACTAAATACTGTTCAGGCCGAAGTCGGGCGACCGACTGATCGGTTGAACTCTCTGCCTTCGGGCGGGGAGGAACCAGAACGAGGCTACGCCGAAAGGCGGAGTCTCTTTCGGGGAGGTAAACCGACCCTGAACCCGTTTATACGGGTTCAAAGCGCATATTTTTGGCCGAGCACACGGGCTCGGAGATCCCATGTTAAACTGGCCTTGTGCCACATGACTCCCTCGTGGGGGGGGGTGACTAAATACTGTTCAGTCTGAAGTCTGGAGTGAAGTCCGTCAGGAGTCTGTCAGTCAGTCAGAGCGAGCGAGTCAGTCAGCGAGTCAGAGGCAGTCCGAAACAGAGTCGCGTTCAGACAATTACTACTAAACCTGATTGTTCGTACTAACACTTTCTATTTCTCTGTATATATTCCTGTTTGTAATATATCTGTGTTATTCCATATCCGTGTTCGAGTTCTTCTTTATTGGTTCTACCTTGGACTATCATCCGTGGTACAAGGAACCGGACCATAACTATAAACAAATCAGAAAGTAAAACGTTTCAAAAATTTGGAATCTGGCTCCAGAAATAAATATTTACGTATTGCATGCTCAAGAGTAAGAAATCTTAAGAATGTATACTTCTCTGTTTTAAAGGGAAGAAAATAAATTTTCGTAAAAATAATGTTTACCATGAAGTCCTATATAAAGAAATTATTAACGCGCGGAGTATGGTTTTTGTAAAAGATTTTTCCAAGCGGATCAGCTTATTCAAATTTGTTTTGTGAAATTGCACGAAATGTAGAGTTTGTAAATCTCTTCAAAAAGCGATAACTTCAACAATACTAAATAATGAGATACAAAAACAGCAAAAGCGTTTGATAAGTTATAATCCTTGGTTCAACTGCAGAGACGTATTAAAACTGACATCGAGATAATGGTGTGTACTTCCTTTTGTTACTTCATATTTTCCCTACCACTCCTAAACATGGACAATTTACATGGGCCATATTAAAGTCACTTTAATCTTTACATCAAAAATGCCTTCGTTATATTCTCAAAGTGAGCTGGAAATGTCAATGCCCGACACAAATGTGCTTGCGAAAGCTGGTTTCATCTCAGTCCAATCAATGATTATAAGGAATCATTTGCGTTGGGCTGGGCATTTTGCCTGTATTAATGGTGAGCGTATTCTCAAGAAGTTATTTTCTGGTGGAGCTTGGCACACAGGAAACAGAAGATCTGTAAACCGAAGAAAAATGGTTAAAGGTGGAATAAAAATAACTCTGAAAGAACAGGGGATTCTTCGCGAAATATCTTTCAGAAAGCTGAAAGTCTTTGCGCTCGAAAATATGGATGGCTATCGCAGGCTTCGTAACTAAAAGGGTGCAAGTGAAAATAAAAATAAAAAAGACATTGACGAAAATCTAAGGCGATCTAATATTGAGCTGACTTTCATTAATTATGATAAGCATATATCACTCTTACCATTTTCAGTGGCATATCTGCAATAAATTCTGTGAATCACGGGGACTTAAAGAGGCATTGAAATTGATATCAGGATCAGAGAGAATAGAAATGCCAAAACAGTAGGGAGGATTTTCTACAATATTCTTTAAATAGTTGTATCGGCTTAAAAAACATTTGCGTTCTCACGCAAGCAAAAGCCATTAACGATATACGCTCTCTCTCTGTCTCTCTCTGTCTGTCTGTCTCTGTCTCTCTCTCTCTCTCTCTATATATATATATGTGTGTGTGTGTGTGTTGAGAGAGAAAGACAGAGAGGTATAGTGAGATAGTCAGAAAGAAAATATGGACATATAAATCAAAACTGCATGGTGACAGTTTTTAAATGCGATCTTCAGAACAGCTTCTCCTTTAGTGGGGGATCTATATATAGTTGGTTATGTATGTAGGTCACGAGGGGATTAAAAATTGAAAGAGGAGACCTGTACCTCTCAGATTCTTTGGCTGTTAGTTATTTACGTACATGATCTCTAGTACGCTCTAATATTATTTATTTATTTATTTATTATTATTGTGTACTTAAAGTTAAGTGTCTGTGAGAAATAATGTTAATCATGATTAGGTTATGGTATTTTAGTTTAGTCTTTTTGGTCATCATGTGGCTAGGTTGTGCGCACTAATTCGTTTTCATGCCATCATTTGGAAATGTGTTTAGAGTTTTTGTTTAGGAGATAACCTTGAATCTAGAAAGGTAATTATAGCTATTTTCAGCTCCATGGTGCATTACTTTGTGTTGTTCATGTAAGCTGGTGCCGTTTTTCTTGTTGATTTTTTGGCCGGTTACATTTTCTATTTTTCAGTTGCCATATATGATTTGAGAGTGTAGTACTGTTTGCATATTTTCTGATTTTAAATGATTTTTGTGTGTATAATGTCTTTTCCGGATACCTCCTGTTATATTCCCATATATTTGTCTGGGTTGCCTTTGGATCTTGCCCTAGCTTTATAAATTAAATTATTTTTTTGTTACTGTTCTGTGACTTTCTCCTGCACTTAAAAGTAGATGTAGTGGAAGTTTGTGGTGTAATAGTGATTCTTTTGTGGTGTATTTCTCAAGGATTTTCTCGATACAGCTATATGCTTTAGAATATTCCGGTTGAATATTTTGTGCAGTTCGCTTGATTTTGGGAAGTGATTGTCAAGTAAATTGATGTATAGTTTATGGGAACCCTCTTTAGCAAACCCCTGTAATCAACAAGTTTTCGATAGCATACACTGTTTTATATGTCTGCATGTATGTGCTTGTATATATATATATATATATATATATATATATATATGAGTAGGCATTGAAGTCAGCATGCAGCGGCAACAGTCTGTTTTATATTTAAACGCAATCATCAGGCGAGATTAGAAACCCACCATATTTAACCCGTCATATGAAATGAAGGGGGAACATAGGAAAGCGACTATCTTCGAAATTGGCGAGTCTGTTTGCCACACAGCTCATCGATGTGCGCGCGTCTTATTCAACTGCTATCGGCACGTAAGGTTGAGATCTTTGAGACACAATTAGTCGAAGAGAAGAAAAACATTGAATTCAAAACGTTTAAGTCAACCAACTTGCTACTGAATCAAAAGTTAGATATATAATGTTTATGTACTCTCCCGTCGTTTATTGACGTATGAGGGTCAAGCTGCTTAGTTCCCAGGAAGCGACACCAACACATTGATTACAAGGATGAAGGTTTTGTGCAGAACCAACTACACTTTTTGAAGGGCTGAATACAGGGAACTGGTGCACTACGTGCCACAAGGTCCCCAAACGACCTTCGCCTAGACCAGTTGCATCCAAGACTATAGAACCCAGTCAGTCCTGCTATTTACCCATAGCTGAAGGGAGAATAGGCTTACCGGTAGCTGGAGGGAGAAGAAGATTGAAGGGCTCTTGAGCCTTTTACTTGGATGAAATTTATTACAAAAATAACAGTTTATATAGACTAATCTAGTAGTCGGACGAAAGGCAGAGTCTCGTCTCAGAAAACGGCTACCCGACTCCGTTTTATACGTGGTCTACGGGCTCGGATGCCCCACATTAAATTCGGCCTTGTGCCACATCTGATTGCGTGGAGCGGTTGGTAGATATCTTGCAGTTGGAGATTCATCTCCAGCTGTGCTGCTCAAACTCTCTGCTTTCGGGCAGAGAGGTTCCCCAGAGGAGGCTATGTCGAAGGGCAGAGTCTATCAAGATTTTTTTGTGTACCTCCTCTTAGTACACGTGTTTCAAAGCAACAAAAAAACGCTGTCATTTTTAAATATGGAAGATTTGCAAAAAGTAGTTGCCCAAATGTTAAAACTAAATTTGGACCAGCAACAAAAAGCAGAAGAAAGACAACAACAACTATTTTTGGATTTACATAAACAACAAATGGAATTCCCAAAAATTACGCTTCAGAATGCTGAACTACAACAGAAACAACTTAAAGAATTACTCGTAAATGCATTAAAACTCTGAAAAAGATACATTCTCCCAGATTATAATCTACAATTCAATGGAAACATTTGAATACGTACCAGAGGAAGACAAAACGTTCCAGACTTTTTACAGGCGCTGCGAAGATATTTTCAACGTAGACTGTGAACAATGGCCCAGTAAAAAAAAGGTACGTCTTCTATTGAGAAAACTGGGAACTACAGAACATAGTAGGTTCGTAGACTTCATACTACCCAAGAAAACGACTGACTTGGATTTTTCAGAGACGATTAAGCTCCTATCGGAATTATTCGGGCCTAACACAACATTGTTCCACAAACGTTGGAAATGCCTGAACACAGTCAAAGACAACCAGCAAGATTTTCTAACGTTTGGAGCATCGGTGAACAAGCTATGTAATGATTTTAAGCTAGCCGAACTGACTGCCGATGATTTTAAGTGCTTAATTTTTGCACAAGGTCTAGTATCAGCAGAAGCCACCGAAGTCAGACGACGGATACTGACTAAGCTTGAAGACGAACAAGGATTGACTCTCCAAAAGCTGGCAGAGAACTGTCAAAGAGTAATATCTGTAAAGCGTGACTCAAACACTATCGAGGAATCAGGTGTGACTCAGATTAGTAAAATCAGAAGTAAGTCTACTTCCTATTCCCCTCAAAAAGACAAAAGGCAAATCTCATGTCCTAAATTACGCAGTAACCAAAACTCAAATAAGTTAAAGAAACCGCCCGGACCATGTTACCATTGTGGTAAATGTCATTGGATGAAATTCTGTCCAGTTAAGAACAAAAAATATTGCAAAAATTGCAATAAAAGTGGTCATACTTTAACTTCGTACTGGTACGCCAACAGAACGAGAAAACCCAAAAATAAAATTAGGCAAGCTCAATCTGACAATATTGTTGATAGGAATTTAAGAAAATATGTAACTGTGGATATTTTCAATAAGTCCATTAAATTCCAGCTTGACTCGGGTTCTGATATTTCAACCATTAACTGGCGTACTTGGCGAAAATTGAACAAGCCGACCTTATTAAAAACGGATAAAACAGCAAAATCCGTAAATGGCGAAAATATTAACATTTTAGGCGAGGTAATACTTACAGTAACACTAAATGGAGTTACCAAAAAGCTCAAAGCCTACGTATTGAAAACTTTAGATAACTTATTTGGAACTGATTGGATAGAAAAATTCAATCTTTGGGATTGCCCAATGAGTACATTTTGTCGCAAGATACAAAGTACAACGTCCAATTTGGTAAATCTAAAAAAGGAACTCAAACAACAATTTCCCCAGGGTTTTTTTCTGGCGGCCTTGGGAAATGTACTAAAATGAAAGCTAAGTTCAAGGTGAAGGACGGTGCACAAAAGGTATTCAAAAAGAAACGGAATGTCCCTTTCGCTGCTGTAGAGCAAATCAATAAAGAGTTAGATAGACTCGAACAAGCAGGTATTCTGTCAAAAACAGATTTCAGCGAGTGGGCAGCACCTACGGTCTACGTAAAAAAGAAGTCCAATCAAATACGAGTATGCGCAGATTTTTCCACAGGGTTAAACGATACCTTGCAAGATCACCACTATCCTCTCCCAAGCCCTGAAGAAATTTTCAATAAACTCAATAGTGGAAAATTTTTTTCTAAAATCGACTTCTCGGACGTATACCTTCAGATAGAGGTGGAAGAAGAAAGTTCCAAATTGCTCTGCATAAACACCCATAGAGGGTTGTACAAATACAACAGGCTGGCTTTTGGAGTAAAGGTTGCGCCTGAAATTTTCCAGCAGGTCATGGACGCCATGCTGGGCGATCTTGACTACGCAACAGCCTATTTGGATGATATATTAGTTACTAGTAAAACTACGGCAGAGCACCGGAACCATATAATAAACGTATTCGAAAAGATACAAGAATACGGATTTAAGGTTAAGGAGGCAAAGTGTGACTTTTCCTTACCAGAGATTAAATACTTAGGTCACATTATAAATAAAGATGGTCGTCGGCGGGATCCAGAAAGAGCCAACGCGATCAGAAACATGCCGGCCCCAGATAACGTTCAAGCGTTACAAAGCTTCCTCGGCCTAGCTAACTTTTACCAAGGGTTCATTAAGAACATGAAAAATTTGAGAGGGCCTCTAAACCAACTTTTAAAAAAGGACAAACCATGGTCATGGACCCCGGAATGCCAATACGCATTCGAGAAGATCAAGAAAACTCTTACTTCAGACCTCACCCTCACACATTTCGACCCTAGTCTCGACATCATAGTCGCAAGTGATGCAAGCTCGTACGGCATAGGCGCTTGCATATTACATAAACTGCCAGACGGTTCGTGAAAAGCTGTGGCTCACGCATCAAGATCTCTACTTCCAGCTGAGAAACAATAAACCCCAAGATCTCTGTAACCTGATGTTAATATATCTTTCTTAAATCTAATCCGTGTTCCGTGTTTACTTCTGTGGGCCCAACTTTGGCACTCACATCAATAATATTTAATTATTGTGTACAGATGCATGTCAATATGCAATTCCAGTGTCTCCTGCAGTAGTTCCAAATTCCTTGCACCATCCATCGTGATTGCCTGGCGACAAGAGGTGGAGCGCAGTTGTTCCAGATTTGGACGTACCTCTCGAAATCATATGATTTGGTAGATGCTGTAATATCTAATACTTCATGCTTACACAGTTGCAGTTAGTCGTGGTTTCAATGACTTTAGATCAAACTCAAATCACAGATGATGTGAAACTGTCATAAAACAGACATTCTTCTTCATTTTCAAGAGAAGCAGCACGTATCTTCTTACAATAACGTGTTGGGGATCGTGTAGTTTCATCAAATGGTCATCTCTAATACTTGTTTTCCTTAGACGGATACTTCAGCTCTTGTAGCTGAAAGTCCCTGACTTTTGGAAATTCACGATAGCGAAGCGCCCTCCTTTTTTCTGCATCATATGTTTAAATTAATTTCACGTTCAGAAAGTTGTAGAACTACAATTTAAGCACACTTTGTGGAGGGAAAAGTGAGGATTTATTGCCTAAACATAGTTCGCAACACAAATACTATCACAATGGCTGCTAATTTTGAAATGACACACATTTTTAGACCATAAATAATGTGTGAATAATGGTTAATACAATTATAAAAAATCTATTGCATCATGCAATCTCATATGTTACAAAGTCATTCATAAAAATTGTCCTGTTTCAGTTGTGGTCTTAAATTTTAGTTAATGACTAGATTCACGATTACAATACACATTAGAAACGCATTTAGAGATTCATTTCACCTCTTTATGTTGAGCTCTGAATCTTGTGTAAACCTTTTTCCATGAGAGTTTTCTTTTGTCTTATTTTTATGGAAATGAAGCTTCTCTACAATTCTACTAATATACGAGAGAGTGCTGAAAATTTCTCGGCCACACCCGCATCCCAAACTTAGGAAAAATGATCAAACTTTAAGTCCTGTAAATACCTGTTTGTTCAGCCATACTTCTTTTCATTGTCCCATATATTTAATTATATGTATATATATATATGATTATATATATATATATATATATATATATATATATATATATATGCAAGTGGTCGTTGAAGTCAATACCTAGAGGCTACAGTCTGTTTCATGCTTAAACGCAATAGCTAGGCGCTGTGTTTAAACATGAAACAGACTCTCGCCTCTTGAGGTTGACTTCAACGTCCACTTTTATATTTACATACGCTTTGTCCCTGATATTGATCAATTTAAGCCATGTTACACGCTGTTTGAATTTACACTATATATATATATATATATATATATATATATATATATATATATATATATATATATATATTGTGTGTGTGTATGTATGTATGTATGTATTATAATATTTCAGTTAAGAAGGAGGGAGGAACAAGATTTTAAAATTTTTTATGGGTATGTCTTCTTTGACTCTTAAACTTTTCCTTAACTCTTAAATAAAATACCATTCTGTTTTCAAAGGTAAATCATTTTCTTCAAAAGTTACCCAACATCGCTTGATAATGGAACAGATTTAAGTTCCGAAATATAAAAATTTCCATTTCACGGTGTAAAATATTTTTTAAATAAAAATATTATAATAGGCTCTACGTTGTAATGAGCACTTAAAAAAAGAAAAAAGAAAAAAGAAAAGATCAATGATAAAGAACTGTGGATTCTATACCTGACTCTGTGTGCGGTGCGTGCGTGTGTGTGTGAGTGTGTGTGTGTGAGGGAGAGAGAGAGAGAGAAAGAGAGAGAGTGATTGTGATTCCTTTTGATGTAAAATTATATATATATATATATATATATGTATATATGGGATGAGTACGAATTATCAGAGACTCAGAGTTGCCAAACTAATCACTCTGTATTTTGATGTGGGATTCACCATGACTCAATGCGATCTTGAGATCAAAACCAGTCCGTATGTAAATATAAAAGTGGACACTAAGGTCAAAACCGAGTGTCAATAACCTGGATCACACTTGAACACGATCTTAAGGCCATGTGAGTTGTTTGGTGGCTAAGCTATTTATATATGTTGGTCAATGGGGCATTATGGTTAGCATAGTCAGACCGCTACTACACCAGACAGTTACCAGCTTCCTGCCCTTTACATATTCGCTATGCACTATACCAATTTCACATTGGATTTTCTGCTGAACATTGACAACAGTAAAAGAAAAAGTAACCTGATAAATTTCAACAAATATGTAATTTACAACAGATGCTTGAGAGAGTTACCAACACTCTTAACGTTCGAACCCATTTAAAAACCACGAGTTGGAATGTTGATTTTAAAGGCAAACAGCTATGCTAATCTTGAAATAGGAACAACACAGAGTTTTTCACCCTCAGGATATATTAAAATCAAGATTTTGAATAAATAATTTCAAGACATTGTAATATTGGCGCAACATAATGATTCTTCTACTTGGCACTGGGTCAGACGAAGTTGTATATCAATATGTAATTCTTATCTCAAAGCAACCGATAAAAACAACGCATGATTCTGGAAATTTCATCAGATCTTCCGATAAAATGTTGCTACTTTCCGATACAAATTCCATTTTTAAACATGCGAAAGAAATGTGGATCTCGAACTAGAAGAGCTCAATCTGTTAAAAATATTTCCATAAGAACACAACTCGATAATGTTTAAATGTTGGTGCATGTATGTGAGCTTACAATGGGAAATAATGACTCTTTTCATGAGTGAAAATGTCTTTAGGAGACGGAAGGGATGCACTCAGAGATATGCAATTATTGCTGTTACCAGTGCACCGGGGGGGTTGGTAGACATATGCTGACGCGCACCTTATTTGCAATGTTCAGCAACAAATTGTGTTTTTTCAAATCTTCAAAATCAGAAGATCTACCGACTTTGAAAATTAGCATTCGTAATCTAGGGTCTTACTCTTATTTGTGTTCAATTAGTGTTTAATTTGTGTTCCTAGTACAGCACAAGGGTCTGATTGAGAAGAAAACAGTAAGAAAATTGTGCTTCGCCAATATCTATAAACAGAGAATGAGAGAAAAAAAGAAAGCTAGTAACAAAAAGAAAGAGAAAGAGAAAAAGAAAGAGAGTGGCAAAAAGAAAGAGAGAGAAAAAGAAAGAAAGAACGTAGCAAAAAGAAAGAGAATGAGAAAAGGAAATAAAAAAACATAGAAAGAAAGAAACAACCAAACAAGCAAAGACAGAGCGAAGCAAAAACAAAAGAGAAATTAAGAAAGAAAGAAAGAAAGAGAGAGAGAGAGAGTATGGTAAAAAAAAAAGATAAAAGTAAAGAAAATTTAAAATAGAGAGGAGCAAAACGAAAGAGAATAAGAAAAGAGAAAGAAAGAAAGAAAGAAAGAAGAACGCTACAAAAAGAAAGAGAATGAGGGAAAGAAAGTTAAAAACAGTGAGTAGAAAAAAGAAAGAAAGAAAGATAAAAACAGAGTGGCAAAAAGAAAAATAACGAGAAAAAGAAAGAAAGAAAGAATGAGAAAAAGAAAGAAAGAAAGATAAAAATAGAGTAGCAAAAAGAAAAATAATGAGAAAAAGAAAAAAAAAATGAGAAAATTGTTGAGAGGTCCACCTCTTTTTATACAAATGGACTCACCCAGTCTATACTTATACTACTGCCAGTGAATACCTGACGAACAGAGAAGACCGAAGGGTCGAGTCGAGTCCAGAGTGGCAGAGTAAAAGGTTGTAGGTAACCGTAAGAGTGAGGGGTGAGGTAACAGCGTTGTAGGAGTCACAGTGAGCGAGCACGTAGACTCAGTAAGAAGTCATACAGCGATACTTCAATACCAAACACTGTATATATATATTGCTACTAACCCGTATTCCTGGAACTACTAACCTGCTTTACCAGTTTGTATTATTACGTTAATATATTATTTTCATATATTCATTCCTGGCGTTTGTTATTTATTGGTACCGGATTTCAACCCGGAATCCGCAACAAAAATTAGGAAAGAATGAGAAAAATAAAGAAAGAAAGAAAGAAAGAAAAACAGTAGGAAAAAGAAAAATAATGAGAAAAAGAAAGAATGAGAAAAATAAATAAAGAAGGAAAGATAAAAACAGAGAATAGCAGAAATAAAGAGAATGAGAAAAAGAAAGGAAATAATAAGAAACAAAACCAAAAACTGGAAAAGCATTAATCAATAAAATAATGAAAAAACAAGAGAGAGAAAGAGAGAGGGAAAGAGAAAATGAAGGAGAATACAAGAAAATAGAGAGGAGAGAGAGTGGGAAAGAGAGAGAAAAAAGTAAAGCGAGAGAAAGAGAAAAAGAATGAAAGAAAAGAGAGAGCCGAGAAAGAGAAGAAAAAGATAAACGAAAAACATGAAAAGAAAAATCCTTTAAAATGAATGCAAAGAAAATCGAATATTAAAAGCAAAAAGAATCTTTTCCCGCCGGACAATATACATAATTTTTGGAAATGGCGTGACTTGAAATTGCTAAAACAAGGCGTCCAATTTACTTATTTGTATACACATATATCAAAATAGACATTTTCTCGAATTAAGTTAATAGCGACTGAGTTTATTTCTTGCACATTCGTGACCCACCACCTTCCGAAAAAAAGTCTAAGCTAGGTAGCCATACTCTCAACACTTGGTAGACTTAAAAGAAACTTCCTATCTGATCTCACTTGACTTTTTATTGTACTGCGCTAAATTTAGTAAATACAGAGACAGTTTTTAAACATAGCGCGACGGTTAACAAAGTATTTCTACACAATTTCTTGTCATGTGTTTAATGCTTCGTTACTTCTTCACTACAATAGTCTTACTCCAAAATGAATTTACCTACTATTGAAGTTGGTTGGCTATGATGCAATTTTTATCAACTTAAATCACGCAGATACTTGCTACGGTAGCATTCAAGTTTCGCTGGATATCACACATTTATGGCACTGAACCAGACTAAACCAACCTTATCATATAGATGCCGTCCGTCGATAGAAATCGCTTCGTTATTCGGTAAATTGTAGCAAAAGAAATAAGAGGCTGCAGTGTGGTAAGTTTCTACTGATATTCTTTAGGTTTTTTTTTCTTTTTATTAGTCGTTAATTATATGCGGGATCAAATAATATTTGGTAGCTGTCTCTGAGATTCAACTGACAACAAGTGTCTTCAGATCTACACCGCTTCTTGAAATCAGTACTGCTTAGCGTCCCAATTCCAATTCTTCTAGTTTGGACGCTAAGATCTTTAAGACAGTTCCCATTTCATGAGTTATAGACATTGTTCTTTGTTTCCCGCCACATAGAGTGTTGGATTCTCAAGCAAGGTCTTAGTTTTATTTTTTTTTCATTTTACCTCTTCAGTGGACTGCAAGAAAAAAGCCATCCACAATATCTTTTTTTATTATCAAGTTTTGTGTTTGTTTTTTGTTGTTGATTTCTTTTCTCATCAGCCTTCTTCATACTTGTTATAATGTTCGTATAAGCTTCGTAGTTTATGGTTAATAATATTGTAAGAAAACACTGGAACAAAAGATTAGTGAAGGCAAGGTTTAATCCCATGAAGGACATGGATTAATAATACATTAATAGCCAATACCCTAGTTCAGTGCGGCAGTACGTCCGACTCAACGCTACACCTTGCGACCAACTTTGCGATCTATGAGCAGACGTTCTACTCATAGCGAATGAATCAGTCTATATTCAACAATTAGTGTACAAAAGGTCAGTCGTCTTTCTACACAAGAATACCCCCTTCCTTGCATCATTAAATTTATTTAAATTTTATCATTACTATTATTATACAATATTTGTGTTTACATCAGATAATTGGTGGGAATTCTTACTGGGGATTAAGTAACAAAAAGTCCCAAATGTTTTGTATCTTAACAGTAACGCCGTGGCTTGGACATTTCTTCAACAACTAATTTCAGTCCTGTCGATTCTAGTGATTATGCTACGGTTCCTAGTGAATCTGTTATTATTGGAACAACCATAAATTTCATGTTCTACAGTATTCTTAGTTTTAGGATATGGTCCTAATATTCTTCAATTTTGTAATATTCAGATGATTTTCATTTTTACATCAGGTAATAGTCACTACCTGGAGAGGAATGGACTCCGCCAGGCTAAAACGCCGAAAACACGGCACATGATGAGCACACCAAGAAACCATTCACGGAGACACAGGCTCTGGCACAAGGCCGCGACAGATGAGGGAATATGGTGGAAAGCTCAGAACTCCAACGATTCCTCCCTAGTTTAAGGGCAAAAGAAGAAAAAGAAGAAGAAGAATTAGTCACTGGCAAACAAGTTTTAGCTCCTTCAGACGCCCAGTATCTTCTTCAGGGTTTTTTGCCGAGTTAAATGTCGTCGAAGTACAGAAAATCTTAACCCTTCAAATTACCACGATTGTTGTTGCCTGTCTTCAAAACATTTTTAAATTAATAATCATCCGCCTTGCTTTGTACTGTGTCTTTTTATTTATGGTGTTGTAAAATATTCCTGTATTTAATTGGGATTAATCTTTTGCTATATTTATTAATAATGTAATAGTTAATAACTTTTTGTTAATATTGACAAAATAAAATGCAAACATTTCTTAAATTTGGAAACAACTAGTTGATCAACCCTGATCAATATTAATCAAGTTGAACTAAAACATTCAAGACGAACACAGAAAAATCCATGATACAAGGCGTTTGACAACATGACGCCATTTTTCTTTTGGTTTTGTTTGGCTATTAGTATCTTGGTTCCATTGAAAGAAACGCTCGTACCAAATGTGATACGTCAAAAGCCAATCAATAAACGGACAAATAAGCCAGAGTATTCGATTGACATTTCACCTGAGGTCGAACCTTTTCTTAATCACTTTTCGTCTGCAACAACGGTGACCTTATACAGAAATATTCATTGATTTGGACATTTTCGAATTGTCATTAGACTTCGCGTGTCGAAATTTTGTTGTTGGAATAAAGATAGATCATGGAGAAAATGCTCCAAACCTGTTTAAGATTTGTGCGTGTGTCTTGATGTCGTGCAGGAATACGCTAATGTCTTTACGCGTGTGTACATGTGTGTGGGCAATACACATTTCTCTCGTATTTTCGACTTTGAACGGTTGATATTCAAAGAGTTCCGGTTTCCTGGAATAAGTGTATTTCACACATGGTGCTATCGTGTTAGAGTTTAAACATGAAACCGTCAACGTTCTTCTAAAAAAAAAATCACGAACGAGTCTTTGACAAAATCATGTTCCTGTTGAAGAAAAAAATGGTTCGCAACACCAGATCGATGTAAAAAGATACAATCGTGAATTTTCAAAGACTGTTTTCGCAACGCAGATATAACAGTTTCTGTCCAGTGTTCGATGTAGGATTTAATTTTCTTTAAATATCTAAGAAATTACTAAAGTAACGTAACCAAAATATTTCTTGTAGGTTTACTTATGCAATTGATTCTTTCAAAACTTAAAACTGAAATAATAAACAGTGTCTATATGCCGTGTCCCTTCAAAACGTTGACAATCTCTCCTAATACCTGATCAGCAGGGATAAGGATAAACTTTCTTCTCTTCCTCATGCCTTGAATATATCCTGTAAGTGTCAAATTTTCTAAGTCCTCTTTCCTCACTATATTCCCTAGTAATTTCACCTGTTTCTTACTGATGTTAAGTGTAAATGACATTTTTCTTTCCATTTTATCTAAAACTTCATCGTTGCTTATATGTTCAGTTCATGGATTTCTCAGCATCCTTCTGTAGAACCACATTTCTGTTGCTTCAAGTCTCTTTTCAATATATGAGGAGATTTCCAGCATTCAGTACCATATATGAGGACCTATATGAAATAGCAGTTCAGTACTCTTTTCTTTGTTTCTAACGGGATTTTCCTGTTTGTTAATACTTTGATTAGCTTTTGGAAGGCATCTTTCGCTATCTTAAAGAGCCTTTGTATTTTAGTGACGCATCTCTCGTCCTCTGTTAATATCTATTGATGTTGATCACTGCTGAGTGAAAAAGAAATATGACCTTTAGCTGAAATCATCTTTTATTTTTATTCTCACTAATCTAGTCATAGACGAACTGCTGTTCCTAAGAGTTATGGCATATACTAGTGGAGAGATGGGTTCGATTTCTACTCAAGTTGGTTACATTCACTTAAGCGCAAATATCCTTGGGAAAGGTATGAATCCATCTCTTCTCTTCTCCAGTTATGGGTTCAACAGTAGGATTTGTATCTAGAAAAATCATCTTTATCTCCCAAAAACTGTTAATACAAAATTCAATAAAAAAAAAAGAAATACTGCTTATAATTCAAAAAATAGATTTCTCCTTTCAATAACCTACAAAGGATTGATAAACCGTAAAAAAACAATGTATCAAATATGTGTGTTATGATATAGAAAAGAAAAGTCCTGCTCATAGAATATAACTCGACAGTAATGACGTAGCCACCCGCCTCGTATCCCCCTCTTTTCTTTATCAAGAAAAAAAGTAGATAAATATACAGTCGGTTCCACCAGCCAATGTGAAGGTGGCAGAGGTAGGGGTTTCTTGCTTTATACCGGAATTCATGTTACACTAAGTAATGACCAATCTAAATGTGCAACAGGCTCACCATTGCTTAAGGTTTATGGCCATATTATGTTGAAACATTAGTTCTCGTACGATCAACGATTGAGAAACGTCGAGCATGGTCAGTACCATGCTGTAAGCATGGATGTGCCGGAGTTGTCGAGGATAACGACTCGGGATAGGAAATCTGAAAAACGAGTTTCAATTCCAATCGGGTTCGTTAAATTCATTTACCCACACAAGAACGTTGGAAAGTTATGAACTTTCATGAAACTACGAGTATATATTAACAAAGATAAGTGATTTGTTTTATTACACACACACACACACACACACATATATATATATATATATATATATATGCGTGTGTGTGTGTGTGTGTGTGTGTGTCCTTAAATGCAAAATAACAGAGCAATTAAGTAATCAGCTATCAGTTCCTTACAATTGTGTGGTGCATGGAACTCCGAGCCGTACTGTATTTATTATTTATTAATATATATATATATATATATATATATATATATATATATATATATATATATATATATATATATATATATATATGTGTGTGTGTCTGTGTGTGTTTCTGTGTGAAGGGAGATAACTGCCTGCATATCAACATTTTCAGGAAAATCTATAACGAAGTGGAAATAATTTCATTTTCGTGTGAAGCGTTTCATGCTTTTTAGGATTTCGTCAAACTAAAGAGATTTTTATGTTGATGTGATTTACTCACGCGCATGAAGGAGACGAGGCAGTGGAATTTTAAATTTAAATTTATTTATTGTTTTTAAATATGTCTTTAGGTCTATAATCTCGCCATATTTAATTTAGTTTCTTTTTCTTTTTGATCATGACACCACCAAATTTTTTCACTTTGTCATAGGGGTCCTCCTAACACACACACACACACAGACACACACACACACGTGTGTGTTTATTACGTTTTAATTGCCAAATTATATGAATCGATGAATTATAATTTTTATCATTTTAATAATTTAATAAAAGTTTATTAGTTTAATAGTTAATTTATTTAATAATAATTTTAATTACCAAATTATATGAATCGATATGAGTTGTAATAATTATGTTTTAATTACCAAAATTATATGAATCGCGTTACTAAGGAAATGTGACTCGCGTTATTTTTTTTGTTTTTTTTTGTGGGGTGGATAAATTTCTGTTGAATTTTTGTGCGTGTATTCATAATCTATTTTTCATTTTGATATGTCCGCCCTTTTTGATATTCTTCTGTTGTTGATGCGAATAAAAGTTTTAAATACTATTTCACAGTAATAACATTTTGGTTACGTACATAGTGCTTTGTGGTTTATCCTCAAATTCATATTGCCACTATGAAACGGACTGAAGAGATAAAGTTGAAATATACATGTTTTTAAATAAAGATTGCTATTTGTAACTTGTTAACACATTTCAACACTAAAGTTTCAGTTAACCTCCTGATAATCCTCGACCATCATTGACTCCGAACGAATGGAGTTTTTTTGACAGGGGGTTATTCATATTTATTTTAACCTATTTCCCTTTCAAATAAGCATTACATATTTTTTTCATTTATTGTAGATGCAATGTAAATGAAATGTTCGTCTTCGTGTCAGACAGGAGAATCCATTTGCAAATTCGAATCAGGTCCAGTGTTTCTTCCGATTGCATGGCAGAAATGTTCCGCCTCTTACCATTTGTCTTCTTGCTTTCCTGTTCTCAAAGAAGAAGAAAGAGAGTCCAATAAACATTCTTTCGATGAAAGTTTTTTTAATTATTTCCTTTTGAAATGTAAACGCAATGACCTTGTTTTTGCCGTAATATTATTTTCTCTTCTTGTTCACGACTTTTATTCAATGTTCGATAAAATTCATAATACAGTAAGTGAGACAATGAAACATCCACTCATCGTGGGATCATTATGAGAGGAAAACGCAAAATGAACAATTATGGCGTGACAAAAGAAACTACTTTAGTGATTTAAAGAAACTGCTGGACAAAATTACGATTATTAACTCACCTGATAACCTCATAAATTCAGAATGAATCATTTAGCACAACTGGGGAAAATTGCAGGTAAAATAATATTAAAATATTAAGCAAACATTTTAAAAATGCCATTTGTGATTTTTAAATAATTTTAAATTATTTTCCCGAATTTCGTATAAATAGGCTTACGGCCATATCACGTTAAAACATTGGTTCCCGTACGATACCGAAGTTAAGCAACGTCGATTCTGGTCATTACTTAACATGGTTGCCACGCGGGAATACCAGTTACTGTAAGCTTGGATGTGCAGGTGGTGTAATATATAATTACTATTGTTAATTGGAGAGTCGAGTTTCAATTCTTCCTGTGTTTGTTATCTTCACGTACGCGCAAATAAACTTGGCAAAGACATGAAGCAACCTCTTCTCCCCCAGTTACGGATTAAATATTAAAACTTGTAGCACTAAAACATTATTAAAAATATTCTTACAATCTAGAACAATTTTCTGGTTATAAATAACCTGCAAATGGTTAATCAAAGGAACGAATCCATCAATCCTTGTAAATATTTCTATTTTTTGTTGCTCATCCTGGGAGAGTCAATGAATATTCATAGGTACATTGATTGATTTATTGATCTTCTACGGTATCACCCCCTTTATAGGTTATTTAAAACCAGATTTTTAAAATATTTTTCGAGATAATAATGATGTAATGTTTACTAATTAATCCATAGACGGCGGAGGAGAAAAAGTGGATTCGTAACTTTTCCAAGGATATTTACGCGTAAGTGAATAACAGAAACCAAAGAGGAACTGGAAATCGTCTCTGCGATTAACATTAATTCCATTACACTATCCGCAAGATTAAAACACCTGATATTCCGAAACGGTCACTCATCTAGTTACTGACCAGCTTTGACTTTGCTTTACTTCGGTGAACGTTCGGTGTTTCAACATTATGTTGTCCTAAGCCTTATTTATAATGAATTCAGGAAAACAATTTAAACTCATTTAAAAATCGCAAAAAACATTTTTGAAATGTTTTTTTTTTTTATTAATATTTTACCTGAAATTTTACCAAGTTGTGTTAATTAATTAATTCGGAATTTATGAGTTTATCACGTGCGTTATTAAACACACACACACACACACACAGGGTGATCCCCCCCCCAAAAAAAACGGGAACTTTTTAACAATCCAGTAAAACCAAGAGTGATGGAAGAAAAATATTTTATTCATAGTAATTGAAAGCTTAAATCATGCCATTTAAGAAACAATAATGGAATTTTCATTTTTTAAAAAAATACGTCTTGTAGAAGGCGTCCTCCTGTACGAATGCATTCTTGAAATCTACTGTTAAGATTCCTCATTGACTGCTGCAACATCTCAGCTGGAATACAGTGAATTTCATCTTGAATTCTAAATGGCGAAATGTTTACTTGCTCAAGGTCACTGTCCCGCAGTGTTGCCTCTTGCTCATGTTTGGCAATACGCACTTCAAAAATTCCCGTTTTTTGGGGTCACCATATATATATATATATATATATATATATATATGATGCTAATAATAATACTCGGTTGGCAAAAAAAAAAAAAATAAACGGATAGCACAACTTGTAAGTCTATCAAAACAAATTATTCCCCGAAGGAAAAAATTGGTAACAAAAAAAGAAAGAACCAGAAACATCGGAATAGGGCGAAACAAATCGTCAAGTGCCTTAAGTTTTTAGTCCAAAGAAGAAAAAAAAAAACAAGCAAGTAATAAAACTAATAGTGCTCAATATGTTAAGTAGAGCTGGGATAAATGAAATACATAGAAATAAACCTTATAATAGTAATAAGAACGTTAAATTTTTACATAGGCTCCACCCAAGGTAAAATCTCAAAAAGCGTTACTACAATCATTTAAGTAGCTTTAAGCATGAAAATTACAAACACATCACTTCCCTGTCTACATACATATGGCATATTAAACAATAAGATGGTATTGACCTCATTTTAAAATGGGAAATACTAAAAAAATGCCATTTAGTATAAAGCAGGGAACAAGTATTGCTTATTATGTATAGAGGAAAAATTAGCAATAGCAACCTCCGATGAACCAAATAATTTTAAATAGGCGTAGACATAAGAAATCCTGCTTATTGGAATGGAGGCTCTGTTGTTTGTTTTTTTTTTTTTTCTGTCTTGTGGTTTTATGCTAATTAAGTTTTAGTGGTTTTATCAATAAAAATTGTTTCGTGTTATTTCCTCTTTAGCTCGATTACCCTGAAGATCCGTTTAGGTGAAACCTAGGTAGGTTGTTCCTGGCTCTTTAGGATTTATTATATATATATATATATATGTGTGTGTGTGTGTGTGTGTGTGGTGCGACGGATTAATTGACGTCGTCTAAATTAGAAAGAGTTTTGTTGGTCTGTCGCTCAACTGCAAGTCTGAGGAGTTAGCTGGTCAAATGTAAAGAGTGATGTGGTCGCAGAAATTACTTGACAACCATGACTGGGTCTTCCTGCTAGTTTGGCATGGTGCAGATTTCTGTGGCCAAACATAGGGACTTCCGACATCCACACTCTTGAGCCAGGGCAACACTATCTCTTCAAGCCACTTGATGTAGACTTCCGTGTTGATTCTCAGGCTCTCTGGGAAAATGTATGGAGGCATAACGTTGCCATCACTAGTGATCACTCAAAATACCTTCGTAATCACCATTAGACTCATCCAACTCTTTCCGAATCCCCTGCACTCTTCTCAGATTGGCACCCAAGCACTCTGAAATGTTCGTATTGGAGCTTCCGGTGCGAATACCAAGTAGTACGGCATGCCGTTCCGAAAATTCTGGCATAGTGAATTGCGTCCTGATGCTCTTTTGCTTATAGACGGTGCCCAACTGACCCTACTTGACTGTGCAGTCGAAAAAATCAAAAGACAAAAATGCGCGAAATTAAAAATATAAAATGGTGACAAAATTTTACCCATTGCACCCTATATATATATATATATATATATATATATATATATATATATGTGTGTGTGTGTGTGTGTCTGTGTGTGTGTGTGTGTGTGTGTGTGCGTGCGCGCGCGCTCGGGTTCGCTGAGTGAGTACTATAGAGAAAAGGAAGTTTTCAATGGGTGCTGCTGCTTTAGTGCAGCAATCCTCGGAAGAGCACTATTGTGGCCGGTATGGCGTTTATATATCACGTATATAATGCGTATATAATGCGTTAAAAATTCTCTTCCTCTGCCATACGCCGATAGCCTAGGAGTAATAGTTTCATTCTCATGTCAAATCGGTCGGTCGAGTTTCGATCTCGGCTTGAAGCAACCGGATATCTAGCCACACTGATGAGCTGCCAAACAGTCTGTTTGTAGATGGCCATATAGGGTTGACTTCAATGTTCACTTTTATATTTATATTTACATACGCTCTATCTCTGATATTGAGCACTTCATCTCATAAATATAGCACACTTTAAAACTATATATATATATATATATATATATATATATATATATATATATATATATATATATATATATATATATATATATATATATATATATATATATATATATATATATATATATATATATATATATATATATATATATATATATATATATATATATATATATATATATATATATATATATATATATATATATATATATATATATATATATATATATATATATATATATATATATATATATATATATATATTTTAATGTAAATTTGGGCAGCAACCTTTCTTTTAAACATGTCTTGTTGAATATGGCAGGCAAGAAAAATATAATGTAATTTTTTTATTTAGCTTTTCCCTCATTTTTAGAATTTTCCGTTCGGTGGGAGTGAGGGACTGCTAAAAATTGTCCATGTTTTCCATTGTCTCAAGCGCTTCTGGCCATTTTTTTAGCTATTTTTAAATAGGATATGTTTTAAGTAGTTGTTAATTTCTCTTCTTTTTTGCCTGTATAGTATACACACACACACACACACACACATATATATATATATATATATATATATATATATATATATATATATATATATATATATATATATATATATATATATATATATATGCGTGTTTTTATGCGTACGCGTGGTTGTGTATCAGTTATAAAATTATGATGATATTATTGATATGAACTTTTATATTCCAAACACAGGATGGTATCAGATAATGATTGAACAGAATATATTCTGTCGCAGTCTCAACTGCTTTTCTGTTTTTATCTTGCCACGATTACCGGAGTGGACACTCGGTTCCAAGTGAAAGCCAAGTGAATTCTGATTATGTCAAGAAGACAATTGTAATGCACAGAAGTTGAAGGAAGCCTTCTTTACCGTGTATCGTTATTCAATGTGGCATTTTTTTTCGACGACTTTAAAATTTCAGCCAAGTTTCAATTTTATCGAAATGGGCCTTAAACATCGATATCTACCCCAGAATCACTTAACTAATGTTTATGTCCCAGACTATTAATCTTGAATGTTTTTTTTTACTCCAGAATCTGTTTATGCCCCAAGCTATTAATCTTGACTGGGCTTACTACTCCCCCCCCCGGCAGATCTGTTGACAGTTTATGCCCCTATTAATATCGGCGGCAAAGTGGACAGCATTCGGCAGGAAAAAAATTCCATTTCTTCCTCCAGCCGAAATGTCGTTTATGTGACTTTCTTTTATTTTATTTTATTTTTTATCCAATTAATCTCTTTCCTGATTTTGACAAACATCTTTTCTAATCCCAAACATTTATCCATCTTCTTCTAACTTTGTCAATGAGCTTAAAAATAAACCTGAGTTAATTTTTCCTTAAACTTTATTGTTCGTTGAAACTTTTCATATAATTTTTCAAACCGAACATCTTAAACAATTTCATGTACAAAGACTCAAATTTCTTTCGTTTTGTAATTAATGTAATCGACTCGACTTCTTATAACTGACATTTTGTCAGAGATTAAAAAAAATAATAATAATAATAATTCACTTCTTATTTTGTTTTAATATTTAGCCGTGTTTGCTCAGAAAATATTGATATATCCCTGAATGGTTTGGGGGATTTCAATGATCTTTCCCGCTTACCAAAGCTCAGTTTCTATGAGTCTGTTTGAGTTCTTTATTGATCAATTATTCAAACATTCATCCTTGCCATGCCAGGATGGTAATTGAAAAATCCTTACAAATACAACCTCATTCCAAACTATAACACTTTGGCTAGTTCCTATTTCAGATAAAGATGTCATCAGAGAAGATATTGTTTTCAATCAGGTTATATCCTCAAAGACCTCATGATTGGCGAATATATTGACGGTAATGGAAAGCCAGTTGATTATCTCAATCTTTTCTTATTTATTTATTTGCTTTCCAATTATCCAACGTTTCAATCGGTGGAATGAACATTTGAACAGAACTATATGCTCTGCAGGATTTTTTATGCCATTCTTGGAAGACTATTGGCCTACAACTTGCGTGGGCAATGTACAAGCCTTTACGTTAATATTTATATTAAACAAAAGTTGCTGGTAAACTTTTCAGCAAATAGTTATATTTCTCTCTCTCTCTCTATATATATATTTCTTTGTGTATATTTATTTGATTGCCATACCATGTGCATTTCAGCTTATAATATTCACCTCTATTTAAAAAAAAATTGAAATGCTCAATAATTTGGTAGAATGAAATATTATTATGCATCGTGGTACCCATTAACAGCTTTGTTTCACGCTTTCAAGCGATTTTTAAAAATGAGTTTCTGTTCCTCGTTGCCGAGATCAGTTGTTCTTATTATGTATTTCAAATGGGACACGTATCATGAGGAAAAGAACAAGACATCTCGGGAGGGTTTAATATAAACAAGCAGCCATTTTGAATAATCACTTATCTATTGAAAGTTTAACTAAATAAAATGTATTATTTTTGAACTCATTAAAAACCTCTGAAAATTCACTTAAAATAGACCATTGTTAAATATTTACGAAAGAAATATACAAATTATATATATATATATATATATATATATATATATACATACTTACATATATATATATATATATATATATATATATATATATATATATATATGTAAGTATATATATAAAAGTGAACATTGAAGTCAGCATTCAGAGGCGACAGGCTGTTTCATGCTAGAAGCAATCGTCAGGCCGCGAATTGCGTTTAGGATAAAACAGCCTGTTGCCTCTGAGCGTTGACTTAAATGTTCATTTTTATATTTATATTTACAGAAACTATCTCTGATATTGAGCACTTTATTCCACAAATATACCACACCTTAAAACTATATTTCTTCATATATATATATATATATATATATATATATATATATATATATATATATAGATAGATAGATAGATAGATAGATAGATAGATAGATAGATAGATAGAAAATGAATGGACATAGATAGATAGATAGATAGATAGATAGATAGATAGATAGATAGATAATGAATGGACATAGATAGATAGATAGATAGATAGATAGATAGATAGATAGATAGATAGATATAAGTAAAGACAATTCTTACAAATCCATTTCCATTATAATTTATTTCCTGAATATATTTATTTAAATATTCATCTCTTTAGACCGAATAAAAATATGGTTCCATCGCTACACAGGCATTACCATGTTTCAGTAACTAAAAATTTCAAAAAATCCTTATGTATGCAAGTAAAAATTTAACGGCGGAAAAAAGTACCTAAAATCTTTTTGTCGTTGATAAAGACCAGACGACATGCGTTGAACGGATGTCATCATTCGTTGGAAAAGGGACCACTACTCTACCTTGACTTAACCTCTTTTCGAAAGCAACTCATATTTTGATACAATAGTTGTTAGTGAAAGTGAACACCTATCACCATTGTTAAAATGATTGGATTACCCCATATCTATAGAAACTAATATTATGAATGTATGTGCTTATAAAACTCAGTAAATTTCAAAATAACTTAAATTCACTTAAAAATGAAACAGGACTAGGGACTTTAATTTAATTCTATAATTGAATCTGAAGTTTTTACTTTCTGTTTTTGAAACACAGTAATTCCTATGTAGCGATGGAACCATATTTTTAAATTAGTAAATTTATAATATTTTTGCTCTGTAGATTTGCCTTGAGCACTGTTTTGTAAAAATAAAAAATATTAATAGGAACACCGGATTATATATATATATATATATATATATATATATATATATATATATATATATCTTTTCGTAATATATATATATCTTTTCGTAATATATATATATATATATATATTATAAGGCTTAAACACTAATATTCCATGGTCATAATTTATTCCATTGGAATGCTAAATACGATCTAATTCCTCAGACCTAAAAATTCAAAAAGAAAACAGTAAAAACAACTCCGAAAATAAAAAATAGAATTTAGAGAGAGTGTAAGTATGAGAGTGTGTAAATGTGTATATATATGTAGGAGTGGATGTGTATGGATGTGTATGGATGTATGTGTATATGTATGTATGTCTGTATGTATGTGTGAATTTATGTATATATATGTATACATGCATGTGTATGTGTGTGTGTATGTATGTGTATGTATGTATGTATATGTATATGACAATATATATATATATATGTATATATATACACATATATATATATATATATATATATATATATATATATATGAATATATGTGTTGTGTGTACGTGAGTATATATATGTGTTTATGTGGGTACATGTCTATATGTATGTATGTATGTCCATATATATGTTATTCTGTATCTGTGTATATGCATGTGTTTTTGAACATAAAAATATAGGTCCTTGCTAGATTAGATAATCGTTATATTTATTTTTATATGTTTATATTTGATTTGTAACCTGCAGTCGATATTAATTTTGTCAAATTTTCTTAATTACACAGTAAATTCAGTAAATGCCCTTCAGTTTTAGTTTTCCCCGCCCCATCTCTCTCCCCCACCCCTTTTTCTTTTCTTTCCTCTCCCTCCCTCTTCTTCCGATCTTTAAGATTAGATCGTCTATTGTGTGTGTATGTCACCACAAAATGTATCCTTTCCGTTACATCTTTAATGTATTAGACATCCGACAACATTCATATTTCTCTCACTTAAACGGTCTTTAACTCACCTCTCTAAAACTTCTCTCTGTTAAGATTTAATCTCCCACCTTCTCTCGTCTGTTACCCCTCTCTTTAGCTCTAACATTCGCACCACACTCTCATACTTACACTCTCTCTAAATTCTATTTTTTATTTCCGGATTTGTTTTTTGTTTTCTTTTTTTTCTGTTTTCTTTTTGAATTTGTAGGCCTGATGAATTGGATCGTATTCACGATTCCAATGGAATAAATTAAAACCATAGAATATTAGTGTTTAAGCCTTTTTATTATATCCATACTCTGTCCTGGACATTGAGTTCTACCTGGATTCTATCCCCTTTGAATTTTTTTATTCAAAAAATATATATGTATGTCTATGCATGTATGTATATATATTTATATATTTTGCATATGTATGTGTATATTTACCACTAATATTATCTATCTATCTATCTATCTATCTATCTATCTATCTATATATATATATATATATATATATATATATATATATATATATATATACATGACAACTGCATTTAAGCATGATTGTTGCCGTAGGATGTTGACCTCAATGTTCACTTTTATATTTACATACGGTCTGAGTCCCTGATATTGAATATTTATTTTAACTTATAAATATTCACTGACTTAAAACTATATTTTTATCATATATATATATATATATATATATATATATATATATATATATATATATATATATATATATACGCAGTGTGCGAAGGATAAATTTCGCAAAAATGAAAATAACACTTACATCTCATTTTAACATATATATTTACCAAAATTATACAAAAATATCTTGAAATACTAAAGAGTAAATTCGTTATATAAAATTGTCATTGGCTTCAAACACGATTTCCAGGTGGCTTTGGAATCTCCTGCAATTCTTCTGGCCAGTCTGCTTGTTTAAGTTAGCGAATGCTTCCATAATCCTTGCCTTCAATTCATCTGAGATGTTACAAGGAGTTTCGTTGGTCTCTAGCACAACTGCGCCCCACACATAATAATCAAGAGGTTGCAGTCTGGGGGCATTAGGTGACCAGATGTAAGGAGTGATGAGGTCGCAGAAATTGTCTGACAGCCATGACTGTGTTCTCCTGCTTGTATGGCATGATGAAGTGTCTTATTTCCAGACATAGGATCTTCTAGCAGCCACCATCTTGACCGTGGCAGCACAATCTCATCAAAGCACTTGATGTAGGACTTCGTGTTGAGTCTGGGTCTCTTACCAACAAATTCGAAAGTTTTTTCCTTATCATAACAATCAAAGTCAGTTTACCGAACTATCGTATCTTTGTCATCACCATTAGACTCATCCAACTCTTTCTAAATCCTCTGCACTGTCCACAGTTTGATACCCAAACACTCTGAAATGTTCGTATTGGAGCTTCGGCACGAATGCTAAGCAATACAGCATGACGTTTTCAAATTTCTGGCGGAATGAATTGCATCATGCTTCTCTTTTTCTCACAGATGGTGCCAAACTGACCCTACTATACTGTGCAGTCAAAAAATCAAAAACAAAGAACGCACATGCGCGAAAGTACAAATATAAAGTGGCGATACCCCTATATGTTTTATGGGTGGGTATGACTTGTCTTGTTGTACATGTTCGTTGAACTTTATTCTTTAGCAAGTATGAATAGATTGGGTGCAGTATATGTGCAGGCAATTTAGCATAAAACATTTTCTACCCTCTAATCTTGAACATGAAAAAAGAAGAGATACATTTTTTACGTTATTTCAAGCTTTTGTGATAATGCTTCTCAATCTCAATATATATATATATATATATATATATATATATATATATATATATATATATAAAGGACATTTTTATACATTCTTTTTATAGATACAAATATTTAAGTAAATGTTCTGTTTATAATAAACAATTACCGGCCTGAATGTCCGAGACATTTTCATAGAAAATATTCCTCCTGAGACAGGAATCGAACCTGTATCCTATACGGAATCGTCATATAGCCTGACGTGCCTTAACCGTTTCAAACATAGTGGATCGTTCGGTTAGCAAAGTTGATGTTACTGTCTTTAAACTACAATCTTCCATGATTCTGTCACTTTATGAAATGGACAAAGTCCGACAATTATTTTAAGACATAATTCTCGGTCTTAATTTTCGGACTTTGTCCATTTCATAAAACATATATATATATATATATATATATATATATATATATATATATATATATATCGGGTGTAACAGCAACATTGCCTAATTGTTAGATTAATATTTGAACCATTGTCCTTGTATGTGTTGTGTCTTTTTAGGACGTAAGAAATCATAGCTTTACACAATGTCCTGTACTTTGTAGCTTTTATTAAATTTTGTCTTTTCGATATCTCTCCTAATCCCTGTTCAGCCAGCCATTTACACAAGTTCGTTAAGTAGGTTATACGCTGCTTTCCTCTGTCCTTCTTGGCTTTAATATGTCCTATGAGTGTCACATTTTCTAAACCCTCTTTTCTCAATATGTACCCTCGAAATTTCAGTTGTTTCTTTCTGATGTTAAATATAAGTACATTTTCTTTCCATTTTCTCTAAATCTTCCTCATTGATCACATGTTTAGTCCATGGTATTCTCATCATATTTCTCTGGAACCACATAGAGTGTCTTCTCCATCTATGATGAAATTTCTAGCATTCAAAGACATATAGGAGGAACTATATGACATAATATTTAGGTACTCTTTTCTCTGTTTATGACGAGATTTCTCTGTTTCTTAATACTGCGCCTAGTTTTTGAAAGGCATCTTTCACTATCTCAATGCATCTTCGGATATTTCCTAGTTCTGGGTGTCTCCAATGTGGGATTCGCACGTTGAGTTCTTTTTATGAAAACCATACAGTCTTTCTTAGAATTGACACGTAGTCCTTTCTTCTCGTTTGCCTTTATTACCTTATGTGGGAGTTCTTCTAGTTCCCTTTCTGTGTCTGCTATCAATCCTGTTTCATCTGCATATCTAATAATGTTACAATTGTGGCAGCCAATAATGAATCCTGGTAGAACTTCTACTTCTCTCGCTATCGCCTCACTGTAAATCTAGTCAGAAGACACCCTTGTCTTACACACTTTATAATTTCGTATACTCATGTACAATGTACTATGTACAAGGTGTGACTGAGCGTTTAGGAAGACCAACAAATATTCAGGTTAAACTGTATGTTTCGAGTTATATTCGCCGTACAAGACGCCCCCTCGCACCAAAACCTACTTTAAAATGTATTGTATTTAGTTTATTAAATAAATTCAGTGAGCATATATTCCGGAGGCTCGGATTGAGGAATCGGGGAGTCGAGTTCGAATTCCAGGCGAATCCATTGCATTCACTTACGTGCTAATACCCTTGGGAATGTTATAAATCCACTTCTCCTCCCCCCAGATATGGACAAATAGCAGGACAGACTGGCTTCTATAGACTTGGATGGAAACTGATCTTACTGCAGAAAGAAATTGCAACCTACCGCGGGAAAAAAATCTGCCTCGTCAGTCATGTATCGAAAGATACATGTTCTTCTGAGCGAGTATCAGGCATGCCACATAACTGACTGAAGCATATATTTTCTTTTCACTTAAAGTTTAATGAAAAAACAGCGAAGAAATATTATCAATTAACTGCCACAATCTAAAGTACCTCACGAGTGGGTGCTTTATTTTCAGTAGACAATTACAGTAGCTTGAATGATTTACCCTCTCCCGTCAACTACCCACTCGTTCCACTATTCTTGAATATTTAAACGGTTTGTTGAAACACACATCCTGTTGGCTTTTTGTTCAACATCGTCAAAAAAAGGGGCGAGATATTGTCAATTAACCACCACAATCTACACGTACCATTACCCAATACTGTGAATTGTTTCAGTAGAGAATGTGTGTCAGTAGTTATCAAGGTAAGGGTTATGTTGCGTTCTGTGTCGTTTTTGGGTCCCTACGATACTACAGAAAACGGTATCAACGAAAAGGACCATTTCTTTCTTTTTTTTTTATTCGTCTTATTAGGAGAGAGTGGTGGCAGTTTGCATTCTAAGAGGCAGTGGGAGGAATGACGTCTCAGGAACGCATGTCGCACGTTGGCTCGGCGTCCCTCTGCAGGTGGTCTTAGCTAGTCTCTCGAACATAGGTGTGGGAGACATATCGACACTTCAGAATTTTTTGCGGCCCCCTGTTGATTTTCGCGCCGTTTTGGATATATCCAAAAAAAAAAAACAACAGACAAAGGCAATGTATCACTGTAAGAATACCACGCCCACGAAACACTCCGGTCAATCGCTGACTATTCTGACCCTGGCCTTCGCATTCTGTAACAGCTAGCCATACCGTCAAAAATCTCCCATGCTAACAAGTTATCATAAACCACAGGATGTAATGTTAACATTTAATACTCGGAGTATAAGACGGCCCCTATGTTGTTTCTGGTCGGTGGAGGGCACTTAAGGTTAAAAGATCGCCTTTTACCCCGACATATATAGTATTTACTGAATTCATTTTCTATTCGTATGTAGGCGGATTCCTCCCAGTTCTGGATTATTCCAATGTCTTTTCCAAATATACCAAACTTACGTATAACTGCCAACCGTTTTTATCGTATTTATCAAATGCGTTTGCATAATCTATAAATGATAGGAATAAATCATTCTGCATTTATCCCTGCGGCCCTAACGTAGATATCTGTGGTATAAGAAAGTCAAAGTAGCAAGTCCCGAGAGAGTTAATTAAACCAGGCAAAAAGGACATAACCCGGCCATTATATCACAGAAAAGAAACAGCTTAATGGCCCAGTCTGACCAATTAAGACTCAAAGTTGAAAAGGAAGACATTATGATGGAAGATCTTGACAGAGAAGAAAGGGTGAGTTCTTCAGATCAGGATAATATAATAGAAGACCAACTTATGGATGATAGCGGGAGTTACACAGACATAGAAGAAGATCCGCATTAAAAAGAACAGGACATAAAACGCAAGGTGGGGGAGAAACGGGCTTGTAGAAGAAGTTTGAGAACAGCCAAAGGTGTTAGACCTCTTCCATTCAGGGAGGTGTAGTGGATTGGTAAATAGGGTTGTACCTATTTGCATATGTTATGTAGAAGGGATATAAAGTGTATAATAGGGTAAAAGACAGGTAGAAGTTGACTACTGGTTATGTGTCGTAGAATAACACAAACCAACAATATATTTTTCTTGATTTCTCCTTTTCCCTCTTTGTATGTACTTTGCTTGCCCGCATGTTACAATCAGTCTAAAATGAATTATTGTTTTCTGATATATTGGTTAATAATTAGTTTAAAAAAACACATTTTTCTATAATTTAAATAATGAATTATCCCTGACTCCATTGCATCGAACGTTTATGTAACTTCTTTTCATTGGTCTGATCAGTTTAGTTCATCATTTCTGAACAAATCGATTTCAAATAAGTCATAGAGACGCATCGTCGCAAATGATTATTGTCACTCCGCCTGATTTCGAAAGCTCTTTAATCAATGACTGTCTCGCTTTGAGCCGGAAGTCAAGAATTAGAGAAGTATTTTCTGAATCTAATTATACAACGTCTGACTGGCTTTTACTGGTGATGTAAAGAAAAGTCAATTAAAATCCAATGATTAGGGAGAAATCTTTCTATTCAAATCACTATTTAGAGATAGAAAGTCAGTGCACAATAGAAAAAGAAAAAAAAAAGACAGATATAAGGAAACGTCGTTGGACTTTAATAGAATGCGTTCAACGATATTATATACTTATTAAATCTAATGGCTGACTCTCAGCGCGTCCTGGGTATGACGATAAACTATATCCAACAGCAAGGCCTCAGATAATGTTTTCGGAAAAATAATGTTGCCAGCTATGCGTTTTTGAAACAATAATGTTGCCAGCTATACGTTTTTTATTCCATACAAAATAGGCATTTAAAATTCATATAAACTGGATTTGGCATTAAATAACCCACAGTGGTTGATATAAAACCCAAAGATAATGATGTGTCTTCTCCCTCCCTCTCTCTCTCTCTCTCTTTCACACTCACACACACACTCCCAAAGTAACTGCAGGTATTTATTGAGAATAGACCAGTCTGGTACAAATGTAAGGTACTCGGTGAGGATCATAGACACTGCAGTCATAATGATCTATGAAATAAGGTTTTTATATAGCCTAGGACTATTCACTCTTCCTTTTATCCCTAGAAGTCCTCGATATGACGATAGACTACATCCGGCAGCAAGGTCTCTGATCAGAAGATTGGAGGTTTTTCAGGAGCCTGGAAGCACCTCTTAATTGATGTTGTTCCCAGTTCGACGCTGATCAGGGTTGGTAGCATCAGTTAGGGTCCCAGCTAGGGGTAAACAGTAACCCCAGAAACATAAACCAAAACACTAGAAAAGTATAAAAATATAATAGCAGCAATATTTTTTTCTGAAAATCTTGAAATAATGTCATTCTCTTGAATTAATTATAAAGTTTGGATTTTAATAATCAGCTTTCATACGGGTTGATATGACGCGAAACAAAAACAACCAAACGATACCAAACTTTTCTTCTTCCATAGATTTTTTCTTGCTTTCTTCCTTTCTTTCTTTCTTTCTTTCTTTCTTTCTTTCTTTCTTTCTTTCTTTCTACCTTCTTTCTTTCTTCATTTCTTCTTTTCTTTCTACCTTCCTTTCTTTATTTCTTTCTTCATTTTTTCGTTTCTTTCTCTCTTTCTTTCAATCTTCCTTCCTTTCTTTTCTTTCTTTTCTTTTGTTTCTTTCCTTCTTTTGTTTCTTTCTTTCCTTCCTTCCTTCTTTCTTTCTTTCTTTCTTTCTTTCTTTGTGCTTCCATTTTATTTCCGTTTTTGTCTATTTTTGTTTCTTTACCAACATCAGTATAATGCAACTAAATAATTATAATTTAACCCTGAAATAATGTAATTCTCTTGAATTAATTATAAAGTTTGATTTAGATTTCAGCATTAAATAGGCTATACATTTTGATATACCTACACACATACACACAAACACACAGTCACACACACACACATATATATATATATATATGAGGTTGGTGCAAAAATAATGACGTAATAATGTCGTTTTTTGACGTATTTTTAACGTCAAAAAACGACATTATTACGTCATTATTTTTGCACCAACCTAACATATATATATATATATATATATATATATAGCCTATACATTTGATATACTCCATAACAAAAAACAATCAAACTATTTAAAGTTTCTCTACGAGAAGCACGAGAGAAGATACTGTCAGCATAGAACTTACGGTTGCATCTTTTACCGCCAAATCCTATTTTTTGACGCATAGGTAGGGGTCGGAGAAAGATTAGCGCAAAACTTTTTCCAAGGTTATTTGCACGTTAGTTAATAGCACAAAACCTCGATTGGAATTTGAACTCGACTCTCCGATTTCTCATTTCGAACCGCTATCCATTACAACACAATCTCTGTCTCTGACTCTGTCTCTGACTCTGTCTCTGACTCTGTCTCTCTCCCCCCCTCTCTCTCTCTCTCTCTCTCTCTATCTTTCAGACTATATTGCATTTTGGACTCAACCCTTCTATGTTCAGAATCAAAATTTAACCACCTCATTGTCACAGACAAATCAACTGTAAATATCTTAACGGTTCGATTGCATGTGAAATCTTATCTTTGTTCTTTCATTTGTTGTTAATCTGTAATTACTTGATTCTGTTCAAGAGAAACCTTGTCACACGTCAAATCCATGTGAGCGTTTAAATTTCAGTTTGCTTAAAATTGGGCGTAAGATCTGCTTTCATCGTTTCAACTTTGAAGGACGACATTCAACATGAAAATTCCGTTAATTTAAATTACTTGAGATTTTTTCACGTTTTATTACGCATAAAGAAAGTTGCCTGAAATATCGAATATTTCAAAGATGAATCCAAATAAAAAATGATACGGTCATTTCTAATGGCTGTTTTAATTTATTTCTTTATCCTTTTAATGTATTTTCTTTGACTAAATTGACAACGTTTTATATATATATATATATATATATATATATATATATATATATATATATATATATATATATATATATATATATATATATATATATATATATATATAGCCAAACAGTCTGTCTGTCTGTCTCTATCGGATGCTGACAGTTCAGTGGTAAAATCTGACTGATACCAAATCAGTCGGATTTCAATTCTGGCTTAAGTCAATCGGATGTCTAGCCGCACTGATGAACTGTAATATAGTGGATGATAATATATATATATATATATATATTATATGATATAATATATATATATATATATATATATATATATATATATATATATATATATATATATATCACAGCTGTTTGATGTTTCCTATAGCCCCATTTAGCTAAATGGCAAAATTCATTTTGCCACAGCTTATTTTTTCTCAAAAAATGGATTTTCATACTTTTATAGGAGTAAAATATTGAAAGATCACTGTTTTCTCATCACCTAAACAAATGTCAAGGAATCTTTTGATCTGAACCCCATGAAACTTGGTATTTGCTGAACGCAAATGATATATTCTTTCATTTACAAGTAAAATTGGCTGGTGTAAATGACTCAGTTTTTTTTTCAGGGGGTAAAATGTGAAAAAATTTTCAATTGCATTTTTTCTAGTTCCGTACAAAAATTTTCCCCATTGATGGGAAATTAACCATTTTTTTTTTTTTTTTTGAAAATCAGAATGCCTAAATCCTAATCAAACTATTACAGGCATATAAATTGAGAGTTTTGAAGGAAATCAACATTCCTAGGGGGTCAAAATGCAAACAGCCGTGATATATATATATATTTATTATAAAACAGAGCATTTACTTAAATATTTGTATCTATAAAAAGAATGTATAAACATAAAAATGTCTTAAAATAATTGTCGGACTATGTGTGACGTCATTTGTTTACACCTGAATACGCTTTGAGCAGATATGAATGTACGTGAGAGATTTATGGCAGATTGAAGTAAATTCGACCTTGCTAATCAAACGATCCTCTGTGCCTCGATCGGTTAAGAGCACGTCAGGCTAAATTACGGTTCCGTATAGGATACAGGTTCGATTCATGTCGGAGGACAAATATTTTCTATGAAAATTTCTCGGATTTTCAGACCAGTAAATGTTATAAATTCTGTTAATTATAAAACAATGCATTTACTGAAATATAAAAAGAATGTTTAAACATAAAAAATGTCTTAATATTTATATATATATATATATGTATATATATATATATATATATACACACACACATATATATATATATATATATATATATATATATACATATATATATATATAAATTCTGTTATTAATTGAAAATAAATAAAAATAAGTTATTTGGATGAATGAATTAACTTCAGCGTAGAATGTTTATTTACTGTCCGTCTGGTGAGAAGCCAGTAAAACCTCCGCGGCGTCGATTGACGCTGGAACATATATATATATATATATATATATATATATATATATATATATATATATATATATATAGATAGATAGATAGATAGATAGATAGATATAGATATAGAAAGAGAGAGACAGATACAAAGGAAGATTGTTTTCCGAAAAGTGGGTAGTTTGATTAATAGCAAAATAGAGATTTATGACATGAAACTGATTTAAACATTGTCCTCATAATAAATAAATGTTGTATGTCTTCAACAAAAGACGCTAGATATTTGTGTTTAAATGAGATTTTCTTTACAATATTTACGTGTCATTATTCCCAAGGAAGTCATAGCTTTTACCATTTCGAAAGACAGAATTGCAAACCTCAAATTACAAAATATAAAGAAGTCCCTCACACGTTATAAACAAGAGTTTTGTTAACTGATGCAAGTTTCAACTTAAAACCTGAAGAGCTGTTTAATACACGCGATAAATAATTTTATGATTAAAAGACTACGCATGAAAAGTGTTAAAATGTTAAATGTTTCTATATAAGGTTTTTTCTTTTTTTTAATGTTTGAATTACTTCTTTTCAATCCCAAACAATGTCTTTGTTAACATTTAAATACAAAACGAACCGCTTTTCATGTTAATCAACTTGTAGCAGACCAAGAAAAATTGTCATAAATATTTAAACAAGGAGACATTTCCGCTGATTTTCTCACTTGTCAAAAGTAAAAAAAAAAAAAAAAAAAACTTTTGAAGTTGAAAGATTTGCGTTATTCTCCCCGAACTAGACTGTCAGAAATCGATCATAACTAAAAGCTAGAATTTCAATGCTTATTTACAAGGAAAACAGACTATTTTCCACCATCTTGTGACTATTTGTCTTCTTTTTTTATCCGAGAGCCACTCGAGCTAGACGGTTACATTAGTAGGCAATTTATGCGGATCGGAATCGAAGATAACGGTTTACCCGAGCCTTGAACAGGTTAAGACTGTAGGCTAAGCATCTTCTTGGGAGTTGGTTCCACAGGGCAGTGGTTGGCGGGAAGAAGCTGTTGGAGTGGAATTTATTTCTCATTGATGGAATGCGGAGGGAATGTTAGTGGTTTGCTACAATGTGAGTGGTATGGCGGATTCATGCTATGAAGGTTTAAACTGTTATGACCAAGGAACGTAGTTCAACCGAACACTTTCTGTGAAAGTAGCGATAGAGCAGCGAGAGACTTGCTACATTCGGCCTGTGGGAGAGAGAGATTAGAGGGTGGAGAATAATTCATCACCCACAAGCTTAGGACTAATTAAGCGAGGTCGTCACAGCAAATTACAATTTGCGCTAAGTTTAATCCACGCCTTATGGCTTCATGATTGACTCAGCCAAACTTATAAAATGATTTCTTTCTTTCTTTTTATGTGTCATGTCTTTTCAGGACACAGGCGATCATGGCTCTCCACTTCCCTCTATCTCTTGCAGCTTTCAACAAGTTCCTTTTCTCTGCTTCCTCCCCCAGACCACGTTCTGTCATCCACTTGCTTAAGGCCGCTAGGTATGTCATGCAATGTTTTCCCTTGTCTCTCTTTCCCTCATTTCGACCCGTGAATATCAGATTCTCCAAGCCTTCCTTTCTCATTATGTGTCCTAAACATTTCAGCTGTATCTTCCTGATATTAAGTATAAGCCTCCTCCTTGTTTGCATCCTCTCTAAGACATCATCGTTGCTCACACGATCGGACCAGGATATCAATAATATCCTTCAGTAGAACCACATCTCTGTCGCCTCGAGTTTCTTCTTTATCTTTGAGGAAATCGTCTAAGTGTGTCCTTTGCATTCTTTTAAATCCAACGATTGTTTAAGAGATATGTTTTTCTGGCTATTTGATGACGCCATTTTTTGCTTCGTTTAGTGATTTAATGGAAATGAAATCAAACGATTGACTACACTGATCAGAACTTTGTTTTTACTAATTATAAATATTCTATTCACATTACAGCAACCGTCTCCCCTTACTTCAGATATAGGTTGCTGGTATTTATGCTATGAAATTTTATAACTGTCTGGATTTCAAACAGCGAAATTCGAATTTTTGATATCTAAAAATAATGGAAATTTAAAAAAATTTAAAATAGGCTTGAGGGTAATAAGACATTTTAAAATTTATGTGATCGAATATAGATCGCTTTTTTTTATTTATTTTTTGAAAACAGGCGCATTTGAAATCGTTTGTTGAATTAGAAATGAAAAAAATATTAAAACAAAAAGAAAAATAAGAAAGATGGGAAAAAAAAGAAAATAAAAAAAATGATATAACCGAGCATATCGAACACCATTCTTTCATAAATTGGAACTAATGGTGTGTGAGTGTGTGTGTGTGTGTGTGTGTGTGTGTGTTTGTGTGTGTGTGTGTGTGTGTGTGTGTGTGTGTTTGTCGACGTGTTTTGCCCTCGGACGAAACATGTCAGCTAAGATAAATTTAAATTTCTCTCTATTCTGTTTGTCTCTATTTTATGCTTATTCATATTGTTCTTTTACAGATATAATCTATCTGAAATCTTATATATATATATATATATATATATATATATATATATATATATATATATATATATATATATGCTTAAAATTTGTCATATTTATAGGGAAAGTGTGCTCATTATTGGAGATAGAGTTTTCATAAAAAATGGCAACGAGAGGGACATATGGATCAACAGTGTATAGTGACAATCAGTTACATCCTCCAATGAAATATCCGGATCATGCATATATATATATATATGTGTGTGTGTGTGTGTTTCATGCTTAAAAGCAATCTTCAGTCCTGAAAATCTCTTTCAAGCATGAAAAAGACTGTCGCTGTTCGGTGTTGACCTCAGTGTCCACTTTTATATTTACATAAACTCTATCTCTGATATTGAGCCTTTTCACCCATAAATATAGCACAGCTTAAAACTATATTTTTATTTATCATATATATATATATGTGCGTGTGTGTGTATGATACTAGAATCCAACCAATATAAGATTTCATAGCCACTAAAGATAGAGGGATACTAAATGAAGTGATTGAAAAGAATGGTAGGAAGTGAAGATCATGAGAATAACTTTGGTAAAACAAAGAAGTCTGTATTTAAAATGCGACAGATATTGTTAAATTCCCCAAAGACTGTCGCACTGAAGTTGGCCGACATTTTTGGCTGGGAATTCCAATATTTCAAGCCTTTCAATTTGGAGACTAAACGAAAGCCAAGTAATCCGTCTTCTTTAATTCTCCCCAAATGATTCATACGGAAAAAAAGATATTTACATATAATCTGCATATTGTGAGATTTAATGGCTGGTTACGATAATCCTTAAGAAAGCGATTAAAAGCCTTACAAGATCACGTGACAACACAATTTTGTTAATTGATATATGTTTTCAATGCAGAAATCTTATTTAGTGGTTGAAAAAGTTGCGCATTTCTTGCCAGAAGCAGTGCTTCTATTCATTGGTTGATTGGTGCTTTTTTACGGTTTATCAACCCTTTGTGGGTTATTTAAAGCGCCGAATCATTTCTTGGATTGTAAGAATAATACTTTTTTTTTGCCGGTGAATATTGCATTAAATATTTTTTTGAGGATAATAATAATTTTTCAAGATAAAATTGCTACAATTTAATCCATAATTGGGGGGGGAGATGACATTGATTCATACTTTACCCACTGCACGTAATTGAATCACTCCCAGATTCTCGAAAGTTCATATTGGCTCAGTTTCGTATCCGAACATCAACAAAGTAATTTCTAAAGAGGTAATGGAGTTTTCTTTTATTAATCCGACATATTTTAAGACACTTTATTTTCAGTAGATACCCATATTTTAGCAAACGCTCTGTTTATTCCTTAAACATAAGTGAATGTAAAGAACTCGGCTGGAATTCGAACTGCTCTCCGGTTTTTGATTCCGAACTACTACCCATTGCACCAGCTGCACACCCGCAATGGCTACAATTCAGATAAAAGCCACAACTTCGTATACTGATTTGCAAAGCAGGCAGACCTTAACTACTTGGAAAACATACAAAATATAAATTCCTGCTCAGCAGTTTATAGATTTTTACTGGACTAAGCCATTTTTATAAACCTATACATATCTCCACTTTCGCCTCTTCTTTCTTTCTTTCTTTGTCGTTAAAAAAAAAACGCTGTGATCTGTATGTAAGAATGTATTAACTGATGAAAGTAACGGCTGTTGGTTGATTGCTTTTGCTTAGCGGCATATCAAACTCTAAGACCTATTTAATGCTGAAATTTAAATAATTTGTACGTAATTCTTTTTTGTGGGGGAGATAATGATTTTTAGTGATACAAGTCTTACTAATTAACCCATAGTTGGAGGGAGAAGAGGTGGATTCATACCTTTCCCAAGAATATTTGTTCGTAAGTGATTATAACAAACCCAACTGGAATTGGAACTCCGTTAACAATTTTGAGCCATTAGCTATTATTACACCATCCACAAATACAAACTTACAACAACTGGTATTCCCAAACAGTTACCCATTTATGAACTGACCAGGCTCGTCGTTGCTTAATTTCGGTGATCTATGGGAACCAGCGTTTCAACATGATGTAGACATAAGCTATGAGAGAAAGTATTTCTGAATTCATTGGAATTCACATAATTGTTATGGTTAGCATTAATCCGCTTATCCCTTGTGAAATCTATCTCAGGATTACTTCACAATAATGTCTACAATATAACCCATAGTTGGTGGCCACGTTGATTTGTAAATAAAATGTAGGTGAGCGATCTTTGAAGCAATCACATCTACCTTAACTGGCTAGTAATCAAAAAGCTCTTATTTTCATTAGCTTCTTTGAAAGAGCCCCTGAAATTGAATCCATAGCAGGGCTCATTTCCTCTAAACCGTTTCCTATTTCACTAGGCTTTTTCTATGTTTGGCAAAATAACATAATTTACTCGGAGAATTCATACCATATCTTTCACTTTCGAACCTACTGCCCGATTAATAACAGTTTCTTTATTAACACGACGCAAATGACTCCTATCTGTATACTTTTATTATTTCGAACGATTGTTCTCGTGTTGATTGTTATATATGTTCTTATAGATAAAACGTTTCGACCAAGTACCTTCTGGATATCCTCAGAAATACATTGTTTAGTTAATATGGGAAATCTTTTGATTATTGCGTTATTTTGTCCCTTTCAAACCATTTGTTCTTTGCTTCTGGTGAAATATATTGATTCACTACCTGATCCAGGGATTGAACTCGCAATCACAGGATGTCAGTAAAACAGGTTTAACCAACTCATATGTCCATATGCTACAGTAGTAATAGGTATAAGAGTAGCGTATTTGGAGAGGTTTCATATTCAATGTCTCTTGCTTTCCACATTTATTTATCATGACGGGTTCATATTGGTTTTTGATAATTCACATCTCATTTTTGAGAGGAGTAATTGTGAATATGCTCTAATAATCTTTTAATAATAATCTTTAGTAATGATTTTGGACTGTTGTTCTCATCTTAGTTCTTATAGATGTTATAATAAACATAATGTTTCGACCAATACTCTCTGGCCATCATCAGGTATCCATCGTTTGAATGACTTAGAAATGATTCGGTATTTTCATGTATTAAATTTAAGAAAAAAATTGATGTCAATTTAATTCAGAATGTAAGAATATCGGTAGATGTCTTTTAGTGAGGTTCTGCTCTACAACATTTAATCCTTCCTACCAGGCGGAGAATATAAAATTTGTTTTAATCATTACGAATACACGTTTCCATAAGTGTATAAGGAATATTAAAATAAAATAAATAAAAAAAACGTTCAAATGGAATAATTATTTGTCGAGTTTCAATTACTGGGAACTTTTCAATTGAAGTCGATTATTAAAGCCGTACATTTTGTTTTTCTTGTAAATTGTTTCTTATTTATATAATTTAAATACGAACTTAAAAGTAGCTTTGGGCTATTTTCCGTTAAGTTCAAATGTTACTTCCATACTGAGAGCGAGATACGTTAATGTGTTTCCCAAAGGGTTACATTTAAAAGGTATTTTCCCTCAATGAAAAAAAATGTTTAAACGATTTTATATTTCATTTTATTTTCTACATACAACGCATGAAAGCACGTGCGATATGCTGCCGTCGTCAACCGCCAACCAGGGGTGGTAAGACAGTTTCGATGGCTAAGGATGTACTGCCACCCCATGCGCCAACAGCTGCTTTTACCAGTAGACACTGTACTGTTTTTTGTATAGATGTATCAGTCTCTTGCGATAGTTTTCCCAACTGTAAGTCCGATTTTCAACTTTGTGTTAAAAGGGCTTACTTTAGATCGTTAACCAATACACAACGCACTTGTAGCGACTGTTATTAATGACGTAGAATGGAAGGTAAACAGATGTGTTTTACATCGTAAGTAGGATTGCGTTGCGAGCATGGTTTTAATTAACTTCATTTATATTGAATCTTGACCAGATCCAACTCGATGCCTATTGAGTGATGGTCTGGAGACGATGTGGGTGGAGCCCGCGATTGGGGGATGTTAGTTGATCAACCCTGAGAATTCCGGTACGCATCAGTCAGACAGACACACGCCCTGACATTGTAGCGTAGACTGATTCAAAGAAGTGTCTCTTCCTAGTAGAATTAACGAGTCCATGGGAGGCGAACAGGGGCAAGGCGCATTAGCGAAAGGAAAAGCGCTACGAATCGCTGCGATCCGACTACGTGAAAAACGAGTGGACATGCCATGTGCTACCTAATGAGGTCAGGTGCCGTGAATTCCTTAGAGGGTCAGTTGTTACATTCCTTTCATGCTGGGAGATATTTAGGCATTTAGTACAGGGCGTTTACCGTCCTTGTAAAAAAAAAGGATCTTAGGTTCTCTGGTCAATACAGGCTGTTTGTTGGCTGCTTCACACTGTGTACTGACTAAGTCCATGACCACTTCCAGCATTTTGTTATGATGATACGTGTATATCTGCAGTGATTGTGGGTATGCAGTGAGCACGTGACGAAAAATTGCCTCGATTTCACATAATGCGCGTACATCGGTTTCAGTGTATCCCATAGCTTAAAGTTGGTCGCGTTTGGTAGGATATTTTCGGTAGGTCACAGGAGGAATGGCTCCATTTTAATCAGCTTATTCCATGACAGCTTCATAGGATCAATATCATTCCATATAATCCAAGAACTTTGTTTGGACTGAGAAACAGCAATAGCTGTTCGCCGCTCTTTCTCGAAATTCCTGATTTCTTCAATCAGCATGTCTCGTTTTCTCTTTGGACCCTGTTTGAAGAAAAACTGCCTTCAGTTTGCCGGGGAGATGGGTTCTCTCGATTAATTCATCTATTGCCACTTTCTTCACCTCTTTACCTCGGTGCTGACCAGTCAGTAGAATTTAACCCTAACCCTAACCCTAACCCTATAGCCGCCTGAAGCTCTTCATTCGCTTCTCTTTCACTGTCGGGTTCATATCACTCCCAATGCAAAACCTGACAGAACCTCTGAGTAATGAGAAGCTCCGGATTTTCTTGGTTTTAGTCTTTATTCTCGCCTAGGTGAAGAGGTTATGGTAGCGCTGTAGCAGTTCATCGACACCGACATTAGACTGGACAAGAATGGTGATGTCATCCATGAATGCTCTGGAAGCAGGAAGGCCCATCTGTTCCTTAATCATCACTCCCCTTACTGTGTTCATGATGCCGACCTCGACGGCTTGTCACTTGGAGGGGTAGTTACCAACTTGAATTGCATAAACGCTGCTTTGAAATATTTCATTAAGATTTTCCCAACCTTACTAGGGAAATTGAAAGATTCGAGGCACATTCGAATTAGTTCATGAAGAACTCTTCCATCCTCATTCGCGAGATTAAGCCAAATTACAAAAAGCTCAGTTTTATTTTGTGTGGCTGATAGGATTGAGTTCCAAATCATGTATGAATGGTCTAGACAGCCTAGGAAGCCAAGTTTCCCAGGCTTCTGGATAGCTGTGTTTATGTAATGGTTACCTACCAGAAGTATGTCATACGACGGGCAAGGACCCAAAAAATATTTTTCTCTCAACATTTAAGATGGAGATGGAGCGGAATAATTGCAATGCCTTTTGCATTCTTTTCCTTAGGTATCCAAATGCCATCCTACAGGCCCCATTCTTGTCGGGGAGAATGGTGACTTGCTTGAGGACAGTTAGATAATTCTTATATAGCTTGGAGTAAATTCCATTTATTCCAGGCGCAAAACTGACACGGGATTTGCGGACGAATCCCCGAATTCCCCTCAGCTTTAGCCCGCTGTCATTAAACCTGGGGCCTAGGTCACTCATTAGAGTGATTGGAACATATTTGCAATTATCAGAATACGTCATCATCAAGTGGTTCTCGGGTTCAGCCAGTGGTACATCGAGTTTGCAACCCTTAGTCTCGGTGAACAGATTTTTAGCAAAAATGTAAGCATTATTGTAAAATGATCTCCGAGACTGTCGCTTTTTCTTCCAACATTTCCTTTGGTTCTCAGCTCTAGATATCAGTAAGATCATTTCTTTATATATCCTTAAGTAGGTCTTTAAGGCCTGCCCTCTAATGAATTAGAGTTCCTTTGAGTCGGCACTTCAAAACACTCTGCTCTGATTATAGTTAACCCTTCTAAATCTGTCGTCTATTTGGTCGATTCTTTTTTTTTTCTTATCCCCTCTTTGCCACACCAAACCACTCAAGACGAACTTGAACAGAAAGATTTCATCTGTTGGCTAATGTGACTCTTCAGATGGTTAGTAAGTAGTAATGACTTCCTAGTTAAGATTCGACCATGTAGCTCTCTGCTTGCCTTTGAACCATTGCTTTCTTGGCTCACCTGGAATTTCTCCAGGGTGCTGACACTCAGCAAGGGCATCCTGAGCAGTGAGTGGGGGTGGAATACGGATTCATAATTCCATCATTCGACTTATATTCTTCAACAGGGAAATTGTGTTGCCTGCAACAGAGGACCTTATGGATATGTAAACCACGCAGGCTCTCGAATTTCCTATTTTTTGTTTTCCTGTCAAAAGCGGAGTGTTATGATTGATGAATAATTTCACATTATCAACCGTAAATGTTTCAGAGAATCCATAGTTTATGGTTTCAATATAATTATTTCTTCAACTTTCTAAAAAAAAAAAATACAAAAAGTAAAAGTTATTAATTCATCAATTAAATAATATATAGAATGATTTCTGTTCTGGAATGTAACACATTTGATCATGAATTAACCAATATATATATATATATATATATATATATATATATATATATATATATATATATATATATATATATATATATATATATATATTGTTACACCGGCCTTTTAACACAAGGGAATTACACCGGTTCTCACTATATATAGTGCCAGTAATACCTACCCGGTGTGTAAGCAGCGACAGTACTACAACTGCCTAGCTGAGTAGTACCCGTTTCCTACCTTTGTATCTGTGATGTTAAATACACTTGTTCCTTAAACCAACCTCGACTTGATTTTCTTATTTTTACTATTGTGCCAACATATATATATATATATATATATATATATATATATATATATATATATATGTATGTATGTATATTCCGAATGAATGAGAAAAAATATTAAATCTTCTTCTTTTCGATTTTCAAATGAAAAAGTTTCTTTCTTTAATCCTTTTTCTTTCTTCTTTTACTCCTTTCATTTTTCTTTTCTTTTTTTTTTCATCGTTGTTCTCATTCAACTTCTTTTGCTTTTTTTATTCTTCTTTTCTTTCTTTTTTGCCATTATTCTTATACATCTTTGATTTTTTCTTTCATCTTCTTTTTCCCTTTTTATCAAGGACACATGGCACAGTGGATAAAGGCGTTAGTTAGGTCCAGTGACAGGACCCAAAGAGTGTGAGTTCAATACCCGGTTATGGCAGTGGAGAACTTTCAGAAGGAAATTAACAGGAGATAACTGATAACTGACATCCATTAAACATGGCACGTGGAACTAGAACAGTCTACCCCAGTGAGCGAAATAAAGGGTTAAGTTCGACATTTTAACTACCTGAAGAAGGCCGGAGCGTACAACGGCCGAAACGTTGTAATAAATATGATGATAACGATGAGGACAATAGTCCGAATAATGTAAATAATGTACATAATACCTCATCTCAGATATATAGACAGATACTTTTATATATATATATATATATATATATATATATATTGTCAGGCTAAGATACAAAGACAAGCTGAAAAGCAACTTGTCAGCTGCCAATATACCACATAACACCTTTGAGCACTTAGCTTTGGAACGGGTAGAATGGAGATCAACGTGTTTTAGTGGACTCAGCAGTTTTCAATCTGCTTGTCTGAATCATCTTCAAGAAGTGAGAGCAAGATCTAAAATGTCAGCCAATCTAACAGTGATCTCATCCCACAATCCTCACGCTTGTTTCATATTTGGCCTCCTTTGTAAATCACTAGCGGGTCTTAAGTGCCACTTAAGATTATCGCCCCAAATTTCATAACTGAATCAATTAAATTGTCAGATCCTCATACGTCGAAACCGACGGGAGAGTCCGTTATTATTATTATACTGCCATCCCCAAACAGACTGTTTCGATGTTTCACAACATATAAATGTGGCTAGACATCCGATTGCTTCAAGTGTGGATCGAAACCCCGGCTGATTTAGCATTAGTCGGAAATTCGACGCAGGATGAAAGAAAGGCGAATGTTTACGTTACTTATTTTGTGAATAAACACGCCAATGACTGACAGTGGTCAATTCAGGTAATAGCTTTGCAATATCTGTACTAGCCATTGTTTACAAATTCGCACTTATATATATTATTATTGTACCACGGTGATAGTCCAAGGTAGAACCAATAAAGAAGAACTCGAACACAGGTATGGAATAACACAGATATATTACAAACAGGAATATATAGAGAAGTAGAAGTGTTAGTATGGACAATCAGGTTTAGTAGAGAGGACAATGTAGTCTCGACCAGTATCACTATTCCAATGTCTTGCAGTAATTTTCTGAACGCGACTCTGTTTTGGACTGCCTCTGATTCGACTCTTGACTTGACTTGAACTCCTGATTCCTTGCCTACTTCTGAGTCGCAGTATTTATTAAGTATGGAATAGTCCATTATTATTATTATGGGTAAAATCCCATAACATATATATATATATATATATATATATATATATATATATATATATATATATATATATACGTGCGTGTACGTGTATGTGAATGACTATGTAAATGAGACTGTGTATGTGTGTTCAACTATACATGGACTTTGTAATAATCGCGATTTCCCATGTGTTTATCGCCAACAAAAATGTTTGGATTTTCGCCAATAAAGAGCAGAAATGGTGTGAACAATGACTGCTGTGTTGCTGCAAATAAATCTCCCGATTTATGTTTTTTTTTTCCTTTTTTTTTTTTTGTAGTGGATCGATAAAGTAATAAGCCATTCTGATTACTTATGGCACCACAAAGAAGATTATTAAGCTGTTTTCTCAAAACCACAGATCACTTCTTTGAGAGAGTATCAATGTACACCAAAGAATCCAGAAAGATTGTTTTTAGCCAAATGAAAGTATACTAATGGATCAGAACATGAAAGGGTATATATATTTATGTGGATGGAGATCAATATCTACATATACTTTATTCTCCATATGGTACACCGTCCTCCGTAAATATAACAACATTTAAACAATATATATATATATATATATATATATATATATATATATATATATATATATATATATATATGACTGTACGAGAAATTTCATCGAAAGTATGTGTCCTCCAACAGGAACTGAACCTGTATTCTACACGAAATTGTCATTTGGCCCGACGTGCTAAATTATTTATCTACAGAGGAAGCGTCTGGTTAGCAAATTCAAATTACTGTTTTTTTTTGTTTGTTTGTTTTTGTTTGTTTGTTTTTGTTTTTGTTTTTCCTTTGCTAACCAGGCCCTTCCTCTGTATCTAAATCAGTCTATATGATGCTTCCGAAATTATTAGGAGAACTTGAAATAATCATAAGTAATTCATCGAGTCTAGAAGAATACTCAACAGAGCGCACCGCTATATTGAGTCTAATTAGTTGGTACAGTTGGTATGACGCTTGCGTCATATAGTAACGGTCTGGGTTCGATTCTCAGTTGTGGATGTGCACTACTGATGCGTGCCCAAAATAGGACGAAGAGTCCGTCCAGTGCTATCTGCATGCTGTTGAGGATTCTTCTAGACTCGATGAATTGCTTAATTATCATATATATATATATAATTGATGAAGAGTTTTTCACTTATTTCAAAATTTCGTGGTTCAAACTGTTCTGAAGTGTGGTTGCATTTATGTAACTACTAAAAGTAAACATGAGTTATGTGAAACCCTTTTTCATTAATTCTATTGACATTCCATCTCTGTCTTCGATATTGAACACTCCACAACAAAGCCTGCTTGCCTTAAATGCCTGTTTTTCAGCAAACCACTAAAAAAACAGCAATTTTGGCTTTAAAAACAGTCTTCCAAATTAACACTATGTATAAAGTTTCTTTAAAAACGAAAGCGCTCGGATATATAGAACGTTTGTACAATTTTTACACATTTTACGTCTAGAAAAAAAAAAAAAGACTCGTGTATGAATGCAAGAAAACTGAATAAAAATCTTAACGAATTTTTTATAAAATATGTATTGCTGCCGAAAAGATCCAATTCAAGAAACAGTCGTTAGATACAACGTACTTTTAACCAACTCGGCCACGAAGGGCCTCATCAATCGGGTAAAGCCGAATTGTTCTTTAAAACGAAAATTTCTTTAAAGATTCTCGAAGCATCCATAGCTGCTCAGTTTCGTTTCCTAACGTAAAGAAAGCAATTTCTAAAGAATTAATGGATTTTTTTTTCGAATTTTTAAAATTATGTGAGCATTTCAAATCCCTTTATCTACGTTCTTACGTGTGTACGAGCAACATTTGTTTGTTTGGTTGTGAGTGAGGTAGGGATCAGTAAGTCAACTCTATCAACGATCTGAATCATATCACGACAGACATTGAGTTATAGGAAATATTTGTATATCAAAGTAGACTTCAAAGAAACTAATTTTTTTTCATTTCATTCAGTCATTTATTTAGTTGTCGTATTTTGTGATGCCATAATCATCCATGCCATTCTTGTCACAATTGTGTGTCATGATGATTTTTGCATCGTGTATGGTGAGATTATCCCTCCTTCCTCTTAGACGTTAAAGAGGCTACACCTACAAGGCAGTAGATTGCTTGAATTTGGAGTTTTCCTTCTTCTACAATGGCGATGGAATATGGACGCTGCCCACACTACATGATCCCCGTCGCGACCAAAGGAATACAGATTATTAGATTTGGAGACGGCTTGGTTGCAGGACTGTTGGCAGCCAACCGCCTTCGAGGCTTCTCTCCGGGTTTTCTTTTTGGACTTACATCCATAGTTATTTCCATGTTTTTAATATGATGTAATGGAATAACCTGTCATCACCATGAGCAACTCTACTATAGGTAGTAACTAACTATAAGTATCTGTAAGTCAACGGACTAAAGAGTCTAGCCGAAATCTTTTCGGCTAGACGGTCGAACAATCTGCCTCTAAGTAGAGAGGAACCGTGACGAGGCTCAGCCGAAGGGCAGAGTCTCGTTCGGGAAAGGTGACTGACACTGAACCCGTTTATACGGGTTCGAAAGGGAATATTTTTGACCGTGCTTACTGGCTCGGAGAACCAACATTAAACCCGGCTTTGTGCCACATGCGACACTCGTGGGGTAGGGTAGGGGCTAAATATACTAACCGAAATCTTTTTCGGCTAAACAGTCGATCTCTCTGTCTTCGGGCAGAGAGGAACCCGGACGAGGCTCCGCCAAAGGGCAGAGTCTTGTTCGAGAAGGTTGACTAACCCTATCCCGTTATGCGGGTTCTACGGGGATTTTTTTTTCCGATCGTGTGGGGCGGTTGGCAAATATTCTAGCTGCAATTTTTTCAGCTGTACTGTCGAACTTTCCTTCTTCGGATAAGAGAGGAACCTAGATGAGGCTATGCCGAAGTGCAGAGTCCCATCCGGGGAGGTAGACAAACCCGATCCCGTTTATGCGGGGTCTACGGGTCTTTTTTGGTCGAGCCTACGGGCTCGGGAACCCAACATTAAATTCGGCCTTGTCCCACATATGATTGAGTTGGCAGTTGCTAGATACCATCTAGCTAGGATCTGTTGAGTACGACTCAGACTTACGAGAGAACTACTGACCTTTCAGTAGTAGCACTCACTACTGGATTGACTTGTGACGACCTTGTGCATAACTGTTACCTTTATTCATATTGTACTGTTTTTGTACAATAAACCTTTACTTGTTTTATCCACTTTGTTTTTCAAGTATATATTAGCATTAGCAGGGAATATAACAGGATATGAACTCAAGACCGCGAAAATTTAAAATCAAGGTTTTCTTCTCCTAGATAGACTGCCTTCCTCGGCTGTCAAGGCAGCTGGTTATGACGCGTCAGTTTCCCGCCTTCACCTATTTTCCGACTTGGAATTGGACTGAATTGCCTATTTGAGACGGATGCCGCAGAATCATTTTATAAAAACTGAGAGCTTGTCTCCACTATTACCCCTGACCATGACAAGCTTTGGAATACAATGTATATATATACACATTTATATACATTATGTGTTTTACAAACTCAAAGAAATTTACGGTTTTTAAATATGCAAAACGTTAGGTGAGCAAAAACACTAGAAAGCAAGACAAATTATGCAATAGTCGTATATAAATAAACAAACACAAATATAAAAAGTCTGTTCATCTTAGAAACAGAAGAAACAAAAAGATATATCAGGATTTAAGCCTAAAATAGATTATATAGATTATAGGGTTAGGGTTAAGTCATTATTTAACATATAATCAAATACTTTATATTGCCTTTTTAACAGTACTAACACCTAAACTATTAACTGATAAAAATGAACAAAAGGAGAAAATTTCATTTAGATTTAGTTAATGGCAAAATTCTAGTAAAAGAATCTTTTCATTTCCCCAAGAGACTACCTGCACAAATTTTTCAGAGATGCTAATATTGTTTCAAAACTTATCTTTGCTGCAACAAAAATAAAAATTTGAGTAAATATTCATTCACTTCGTAGCAAAGAAAAAACATTTATTTTAATATTGCAAGCTTAAAAACCAAAATATTGTTTTTATTTGAACAGATTAGTCATTATTGCAGATAAATCATAAACATTTTTTCAGTAAGCCGAAAATCGTCTATTCGTGCCCGATACAGTCGTGTTTACACGAGACATGAGTATTTAAAAAAAAAAATAAGAGAAGATTAATATTAGAGAAAGAATATGGTAACTTTAAGAACGAAAGAGTCGCAATTAAATAAATAAAAAAATAGACATTTCTTAACAGCAAAAGAAACTTTTTCAAAATTGATCCGGTTCTTTTTTTATAAGTCTCTTCCGTTCCCAATTTTAATGGAGAGCAACATAGCTAAAGCTAGCTATGAAGAGGTTTTTTGTTTCTTTGTTTTTCTTTCTTTAATTCAAAATGTTTCAATTTCCCTTCGGGTTTTTCCTGGTCTTGTAAATAATTCCCCTCTTTTCCTATCTGTTATCAATTTCTTTGTTGTTACACAAGATTTATTGCATGGATATCGTCTTGGAAGAATTACCTTTGAAGTTTCTGCACTGATGAAAAGGCACAGACAACAAAATCCGTTGTGAATTTAGTCAAAGAAAACACATTACAACGATAAGCAGAAACAAATTAAAACAGCCATTAGAAATGACCATATCCTTTCTTATTTGGATTCACCTTTGAAATATTCGATATTTCAGGCAACATTCTTTGCGTATTGAAACGCGAAAAAATCTCAAGTAATTTAAATTAACAGAATTTTTATGTTGAACGTCTTCCCTCAAAGTTGAGACGATAAAAGCAGATCTTAGGCTCAATTTTAAGCAAACTGAAATTTAAACGCTCACTTGGACTTGACGTGTGACAAATAATGAAAAAATGTTTCAACAAAGTAACTATAAACTATTTTTTCTATCCTCTGTCGGCCGCAATGATGGAGGAAGCGTTACCTCGAACCATCACCAGTGAGACACGCTGCAAGAGCCACTCCGTTTCGCGAGGCTCGTCCCTTAATCGAGACGCAATCGCGCCAATCCTCCGAAGGAACGCCATCGAACGAGGGCCAATAACCCGTGAAGTCTCCACTGCCAATAAATTAAAAACAAATGAAAGAACAAAAGATAAGATTTCACATGCAATCGAACCGTTAAGATATTTACAGCTGATTTGTTTGTGACAATGACGCCATTACGTGGTTAAATTTTGATTCTGAACTTAAAAGGGTTAAGTCCAAAATGCAATATAGGCTAAAAGATATATATATATATATATATATATATATATATATATATATATATATATATATATATATATATATATGTAGAGAGAGAGAGAGAGAGAGAGAGAGAGAGAGAGAGTGGAGATATTTTCCTTGGAGAAAATGTGACCATCTAGATTTCTTCGCTCCTAAAGTTTATTTTTCTTATCTATCCCATGGTGTGTCATGCGGACGAAAACAGATTTGAAGAATAATTTTATCTCTTCTTTGAGAATTTAGGAAAAAATAAATATTTTCGTTGACGAAATGGGATATGAAAACAAGGAACGAACGAACTGTGAGGGTCGAAATTATGAAAACAGATCATTTAATTTCCGAGATGGTTTTCTGGTTTGTCTTTTCCCTTGACGGGTGTAGGTCCGAGAACAGAGAAATAATTTTATGTCTGCCTTGAAGAAGTAGAAGAATTAAAATTAATGATTAGGGGAGGAGAAGCTGAAACAAGTCACCACGGAAAGGTGGGTCCGCAAAAAGAAAAATGACAGCTCCAACAGACCAGAGAAATTTTTATCAGAATACACATGCGACTTTTGCAACAGAGATTATCGCTCCCGTATCGGCCTCTACAGTCACAGATTTCGATGCTCCAGTCAAGCAGACAATTAGGATGCTTACCCATGGACAACCCTGACTGACAGAAGCCTACATTCGTCTACACGATTTGAAAATTAGATTTGTCACAAAGATAGATTTAGCGCAGGCTATGTCGAGTAGTGGTGCGAGATGTGAAGTGAAGCAGTTTGGAGTTAGTAAGAAGCAACCACTCTATCTATTCCTGAGAAGATGGATGAGTCTCTAAATTTGGACAGTTGATTAAGAAAGCCTAAATAAGGAACAAAGAACCCTTATTAGAATTAACGTGAAAATTAAAGAATCAACGAATCCCAAGCACCCTACGACCACACGCCAGTTTTTGGCCGAAGTACATATAAGTAGATGGTTTGGGCTGAGAAAGCTCGTATCGAGAGCCTCTGCGATCCACGTCAGTTGCCACCAGATTCCCTGATTCCGAAGAACTTTGAACCCAAATTATTAGGCGAGGCTCAATGTCACTATAGTGATTGATGGGGAAAATTTTCATTTTTGTTGCCCCAAGACTATATAAACTAGTTGAAGATTAACCGCATAAATCTTTCATTTTATGTTTTTTGTTGTGAAGATATTACTTCCTTAATATAGCGCCAGCCACAGCTTGAACTAGGTAATCTAATGTTAGGGTGGCATATGTTGGTGTCATTTTCGTTCCCATTGCGGTATCAAGGTTTTGGATATATTTTTTGTTGTCAAATTCAAAAGTGTTATTGTTTAGAATTAGGTCTATACTATCGATAATTAATTCTTTAGTGAATCTGGAATGTAGTCTTTCTGGGTGTTTTTCAATCCAAAATGAGATTGCCTGCTTACCTAATTTATGGGGTATATTGCTATATTGTTTACTAATGTCAAAGGTTGCCATGAGTGTTCCCGGATCTACTTTTTCCTGGTGTCGAGCTAAGGAAGTGAATATTGTCTCTGATGTAGCTTTTAATCTGCTTAGTAAATGGATGTAGTATTGTGTCTATTAAGTTACTGTGTCTACTAATTGGACAAGCTGGTCCTGTTACTATGGGTCTGAATGTAAGGTCACTGGGGTTTGTGATGTTAATGCATTCAGATTTTTGTGCCTGGGTAGCTGCTTTTATTTCACTCGATTTGTGAATTTTTGGAAGTCCGTAGAAATAAATCCATTGTTATAAGACCTGAACTAATTTCCATTTTATATTTACTGAAGTTTAGTTAAATTTCTGTTTCCAAAATCTGGCAGCAACTCGTGGCAAAGTTACATTTTTTTTTTTTTTTACTAAGAACGAATAAAGGATCCTTCCGAAACCTAAAGAATTGTCCAGCGAAGACAGAATACATTCATTACCTCTTGATGTTTGTACCTACATTAAAAAAAAATACGGATTAGATTAACTTTTGTTTGGATTCTGTGAAATATACTCAAGATTGACCCAAACTAACCGACAAATTTGAAGATCTAGCAAGAGCAAGATAACTTCCAAAAGTAAATGAATCAGATAGAAATATTGAGAAGCGATATGAGAAAATTATGTGGCGGACTTGATAAAGAAATGAATTCTAAGCAAGCAAACAATAAAAAAACACCGAGAGTAAATAATAATAAAGATTATCTTGAAGATAAAATGAAAGACAGAAAAGTAAACGGCTCAAATGAGTCAGGAAAAAACAGAAAATGGATCAATTGAGCAGAAGAAGTAAAAAATAATTGCTGTCCAAAGAAATTCAAATTTGAATTGTGAGCGAAGAAAAAAATGGGCATCAAAATTGTCCATGATACTTTATCTCATTTACTAATCATGGTGGATGTAGGGTTATGATCTGGCAATGCTTTTCCGCTGAAACTCTTGGAAATATCTGCTTGATAAATGGAAAAGAACTGGACAGTGGAACCAGATTCAGATTCTGTATACATCACAAAATAGTCTTCGACGTATTAGCCATGGATTTTATTGCCAAGAAGATAATGATCCAGTTTAAAGCCTTAATCTGTGTAAAATTTAGTTGACAAAATGAGAAAAGCAAATATCGCTGCACTCCGTGGAGAGGTCACCCTAAAGACCGGTCATAAATCTTACTGATTAGATGTGGGATTCTATAGAATTTGTGCTACCGAGGACGAGCTCTACATCCACAAAAGCATTGTGACAACTTAGCCAAATTTTCAGCACAATAGTTAAACATATTGAAACTAAGCCCCAAATACTGGTTCACATTCTAAATGTAAACAAAATGTAAACAAATACACTTTCATATATATATATATATATATATATATATATATATATATATATATATATATATATATAGCATAATGAGAAGCCACGTATAATTTCTTATACGTATATATAGAAAAAGACTTGGGTATCTTAAATCTTTATAAATATTTCAATAGTTAAACATTTTTTAGATATAGTTAAAAAAAAATTATTTCTTATTTTATTTTTTTAATTTTTAAACAACATCTAAGATATTATTACAGTTAGGCTTACATTAGGAATATTCGTTCCATATAACGTGACGTCCGCATCTCGCGACTGACGCTACTTGTAAACAAACAGTTATTTCTGAAGAAAGATTGAGGTCAATCTGAAATATCAAATATATATACAAATAAATAAATACTTTCATAAAAAAACATTATTACTTTTTTTAATTTACAATTTTTTCTATATATACATATTAAGAAAGTATACGTGGTTCTCATTATGCTATATATGCTGAGCCAAAATTATGTTAACACAAGTATGAGAGGAATCATTTATTCAGCGTTTACTGAACAGTCTCCACCTGTTCACCAGCACGATTGATGCGCCAAAACCAGCGATCAACAGTACAATTTAGTGCCTTGACACATTTCACGGGGAGTGTTTGATATTATACTTTTTATTCTGTCTTTGAATTCTTCGATGTCTCTAACTTCTTTTCTGTACACACAATCCTTTATCATACGCCATTGTGAGTCCGTTTTGTTCTCCTGGGTCATGAGTTCAATCCCTAGTTAAAGCAGTATGGTGATATACAAACGTGAATAAAAGACGGATACCTGTCATAAAGAGAAAATATCTTGTTATTTACGAATTTGAAACAAGGATACCGGCTGCGACAAAATAAATATACCCAACCTCCAACAATCCTGCTCAAAATTCCATATAAATCATCAGAGAGCGCATTAGCGAATAATGTTTTTTTGTTCTTTTTCATATTTTTTACTAAATTTTCACCGAACAGAAGGCTCAAGAGCCACACAAGGTAGATGGTTACTGTGTTGCATACATTTAAGTGAAAGATGTAAGTAGATGTTATGGGGATATGTAGGATAGACAATAGTTTACTCTCGACTTGATAGGTTAAGATTGTAATGATTATGGAAGCAATCACTTGGGATTCTGTTCCACAGAGTAGCTCTTCTCGGGAAGAAACGGTTTTAATGGTACTTCCTTCTTACGATGAAGATGAAGTGAATGAGGATATGATAAAAACAACTCAAATGAAGATGCTCGCCTGAAAGCATTGTTGAATAGTAACAATATTTCGTATAAAAAATTCGAAAGAAATTCTCAGGAGTAAATCGTATTTTAGATTATATTTGAAATGCCTCGGAAAAAGATGTTTCTAATGTCGACTTTATTTGTTATTATTCCAGATATAATTCATTACCAATGCTTCTTATCAACAACAACTTTCATCAGGCTTATGGCCACCTCGAAACATTGGTTCCTGTATGGTCACCGAGGTTCAGCAACGTCGAGCCTGGTCAATACCTACATGGGCAACCGCTTGAGAATACCAGGTGCTGTAAGCTTGAATTGAGTGTGTGTGTATGGATAATGACACGGAATTAAAAATCAGAGAGCTGAGTTCCAATTCCAGTTGGGTTCGTTATATTCACTTACGCGCAAATACCAGTGGGAATGGTATGAATCCACCTAGACTCCCCCAGATATGGGTTAATTAGTAAGACTTGTATCACTAAAATATTATTATCTCCAAAATAAAATTCAAATTAATATTAAAAATTACGTACTAAATACTCAGATATCGGCATTAAATAACCCCTATACATATTCCATCACCCGATTCGCGTTATTTCATGCCAAGAATATTTTCCAATATATCGAGATTGTCTTAGAAAAAAAATAATTAAACCAGCTTCCAGTCTAGAAATCTGAATCAGATAAGACTTTTTTTTATTCACGTTCCTCTGCTGTTATGCAAATAATTGATTCTCTTATTTTCCTTCTTATATCGTAGCCCCAGGAATTAAAAGAAAGATGGTTCTTATAATTAAATCTATAGGATGCTAATTGCTATATTCAGAAAGGTGATCAACAATTTTCACTCCCGTTTTGTTTTTCTGAGAGGCGGAATTCTTCTACTTAAAAAAATAAATAATAGCCTCTATGCGATTTGAACAAGAGGCAAATCCTGAAACTAAAATCACGAAAGCCATTCTCTAATTAAACAAGTGGATATTCATGTACATCATATTTTTCAAATATCAGGTTGTACGGAAAACAGAGATTATTGGACTATAATACATGAAAAGTTTTCAAAATAAAATATCTTTTAAAAAGCTTTATAAGTTAACATATTATTTATTCGCCCCTACAAGGCCACTTAGTAAAGCTATCCACTACAAGATAATGTAATCCGTTTAATGGACCTGCAAAATCTATGTGCAGCCTTGACCACGGAATATGTCTTTGGCCAAAATTGTAATTTCATGTTAGGGGATTTTGCTGCCAGATCATAAACTCTGCAGGTTTTTACTAATTTTTCAATGTCTTGGTCTATTTTGGTGAAGTCTACATAGTTTCTCATGAGAGGTTTTATCCTTGAAATTCCCGGATATCCACTATGAAATTCATTTAATAACCGCTTTTGTAATACGTTAAGTATTACTACTCTTTGTGCAATGAGTACACCGCCACATAGCGAATAAGCGTATTCAAGTCTGAATTGCGTTCTAAAAATCTTTTTTATATTTTTTAGTCGTTTTTTTTTTATTTTCGGAATAAACATGTCTTGTTCTGCTTTTACTTTTATTTCTTACAGGGTAACTGGTAATTCGCGTACTACTGCATAATATATTTTTAATTTCTATTTCCCTTTTTAATGCTGCAATAACAGTGTTCTCAAACGTTTCAGTATTTTAGGTATCAATCTTGATAAACCTTCAGGCATGTCCTAATTTTTGAACGGTTGGTATTCCATCTTAAAATCGTAATTCAATAAGATGTTATCCCAGTGTTGTAATCTATTCCGTAGGAATTCCTTTTTTACGAAACATAAATTGATAATAGAGGTCGATGGTCTGCCCGCAAACGAAAACTCCTTTTTGTACAAATTTGTGAAATTTTTCACTGCAAATATTATTACTAATGCCTCTTTTTCGATCTAGCTGTAGTTTTTTTTTTCTGCCAGTCGTAGCTAATGCGAAGCGTGTACGACGGCATTCATGTTACTATCATCATATTTATGTAGAGTTATTGCTCCTATACCATAGTCACAAGCATCGTAGTGCGCTAATAAGTCTGAAGTTAGCATTTTCGTCATTTCTTCAAGCGTCCTCTGATATTTATCCATCCAGTTCCACTTTACATCTTTTTAAGCAAATTGTTTAGTAGAGCTCTCAAATTTTGTATATTAGGCATATAAATTTGATAATAGTTTGCTATTCACAGAAATACTTGTAACCTGATAATGTTTTTGGAGTATGCATATTCTTAATTGCACTTGCCCTCGACGGATCTGGTTGACGACCATTTTTGTCAATGATTTGTCCTAGGTACTTGATTTTAGAAAAAAAATTCTCACTTTTCCTCACTGAGTTTTTACACGTACTCATGTATTTTTCTTTCAAAAAATCTTTTCACATGCCCAATATGTTGTTTCTTAGATACAGTTTTCATTAATATATCATCCAGATAAGCAACTGCGAAATCACAATCTTCAAGCATAGTATTCATAGCTGGAACCACTTTCATCCCAAAAGGGAGTGCTTTGCACTTATACAATCCCTTCTGCGTATTTATAATTATTAACGCTTTTCGTTCTTCTTCCACCTGATATGCAAATACGCTTCAGAAAGATCCAGCTTCAAAAAAAATTTACTACTGTTTAACTTCGAAAAAATTCCTCTAGACTTGGTAATGGGGATCTAGACATTTGTTTAACCCTGACGAAAAATCAACACAAACACATTTTTCCTTTACATACACTACAGATGCTGTCCACTTTGAATGATCAATTTTTGCAATTCCATCAATTTTTTTCAAGTCTATCTAATTCTTCGTTGACTTGACCCAATGTTGCGAACAGTACACTACGTTTCGATTTAAAAACCGGCGTCGACCCTTTTTTCACTTCAAATTTCGCTTTAACTTTGGAAGACCAACCAATGCCATCCGACAGAACATCCGGAAAACATTTTTTAAATTCCTCCTTTAAATTTACACACTTTTTTTAAATGGTCGCTTGTCCACTTATATTTTTGCAATAAATATTTATAGGTAAATCCCACAGGCCATGCAGTCATTACTGAATAAGTACGTAGTACTTTTAACACATAAGCCTTAGCTTTTTTACACTTGTTACGGAATGAGACGTTACAAGTCATTTCACCAATAAAAAATGATTTTCGAAGTTCTTTCAAATATAAGGTATTCTCTTTGCTTTGTTTTGCTGATAAATGTGTTATCATCACCAGGTGTCTAGTTGCATTTTTACATGCACATTATTAAATTTCACATACACGAATTTCTTTGGTTTCCTGTAATTATTTTGCCGTGGACGAAATTTTTCGGTGAAAATTTTCCTTGCTTTAGTTTTACAGTGTGACTTTTTATGTCACACTTTTCCATACTTGTCCTTAAAGGGACAGTCATCTCCGAGATGTAATCTTCCACACCTGAAACCTGGATTAATTTTTCTTTTTTCACCTTTCTTTAGCTTGTATGTATGCATAAACGTTTTCTTCACATTTAGGATTCTCTGACATTCTTGTAGTGTTAGTTTTTGATTCTGTTCAAGTTTCGTTAGAATTCTCGCACATATTTCTACATCTTTTTCGCCGTTAACCCTTGAAGGAAAATTAACCCTTTAAACAAATCCGGAGTCAGTTCGTTTAATTTGAATCTTTCACACACCTTGTTAACAATTACAGCATATATGACAAAATCTTCGTCTTCTTTTTTCTTCGGATTCGTGCACTTCCAATGAGCTCTTCTCATTAAATCTGTAGTAAAAATATTTACTGATTCTTTAAAGGTAATTTCTCCTTTTTTTGGTTCAAAATGCCAGTATTTTCTATATTCTACCGGTTCTATTTTCCTCAACAAAAGTTTTTTCTCATCTTCAGAGTCGCTGGATTCTTCTCTGAAAATTTGCTCATATCTTCTAAAATAAGGAGAAAAGGCAATTTCATCATCTGAATCTTTTGTGAGTTCAGATATGGCATTTGTCATCGCATTGAGAGTGAAAGAACTTCGGGAATTTAC
>OZ010604.1:85737130-85757130 GCA_963932145.1 Acanthosepion lycidas | reverse complement strand
TTCCATTATGAATGAGGACAGATTTTTTGCACTAAGAATTATATTCATTTATTCCTTTGTCAGCTCTGAATAAACAACAGCAAACTCCAGTTGTGAACAGATCTCTAGATACTGACTGGTAAACCAATTGATGACTTCTTTGGTATTAATCCAGTGTGTTAATTCAAGGTAGTTTTTAATTTACCTAGTAATCCTTTCTAGGATTCTTTTGCTTATCTTTCTGATGTCGGGTCGGGTTGGGTTAATCATTCTCGTAGTAGGGTCTTCCTCAAAATTTCGTTTGTCGTCCTTAAGAGTGATGTAGCATTCCTTTTCAGCAAGTTTGCCTACTCTATCGCTTATTTTTAATTTATCAGTAATTATTTTACTAGTTCTGTTAATACTATCAACCATATATATGTTGTTGTTATAAGCTTTTTTATAAGTCCTAGTTAATTTTTTTTAATTAAGTTGTTGTAGTCGTCAGCCGTCAATTTAAAGAAGTTTCCCGTTTTGTCGGACTTAACTAGTATTTTATCGATATCGTTGATGCTTTTAACTATTTGGGCTAGATGTTTTCGGAAGTTGCTTTTCTTTTTTTTGAAAAGAGATGTTATTGATTAAATTGAGTGGATCCTTTTCAAATTCCTGCAGTTTTTTGTTAAATGGTGCAATTTTTTTACTTTTAAAGCCGTATATCTCATGTTCTTTTTTGTTAAGTTATTCACTCGAAGGAAGAAGAATGCATTCCATCTCATTCTTCTTATTAATTCCTCTATTTTTTTGCAAAAGTTTGACGAAATAATTCCGTTTGTTTATGTGTGGAATGTTCTTCAGAGAAATGCAGAAATTTACTTTTTCCATATTTTTTAAGTTCTTATTTTAAAAATAAAGATTCAGAGTGCTCGACCTTAAATTGGGAGCCGATATATATGTGTAGATATGTAGAAAATAGGAAAGAACTCGTTAGGTAAATAATCCGAAGTTCTTTAGTATTTTTGTTTTTATTAAAAAAAAAAAAACAGTGCTCGATACCAAAGTAGAATCCAAGTATACGATTGGTGTATACGAAATAAATTTCAATAACCAACAAATACTATTTTTAAGAGTGCTCAATACAGAGTAGAGCAAATATAATTATTTATTGGAAAATTATAACATAAATATGCTATGAAATCACTACAAAAATAGCCATTTTGTTTCAACACTTTTGCTCTCTTATCATGTGATGATGTTGAATATAGAATAAAAGGTTTTAAAAATCAGTACAGTTTTTAACACTTTACGTCCGCTTATATATTTATATAAGAGAAAAAATGGAAATAAATAACTACAATTGTCTACAGTTGAAACAAAAGAGGAAAAGGAAAAAAGAGAAAAAGCTAAGCAGTGATTGAAAGTGGATAAAAAAAAACAAAAAAATGGACAAATGATCACGACACACTACAAGTACGCACATCCGCGCAGATAGGCGCACGTGCGAACGCACATCAACAGAGACGGGCGCATGGCCATACGCGCGTAAATGCATACACGAATGCGAACAATACGGGAAAACATTTACACCAATGATAAGTGCATAAGAAGAAAAAAAAACGAGAATTTTAAGCAGTCAATTTCTGATAGCCCTGAAGAGTAGATGGACGGGTCCATCTACGAAACTCTGGAGTCGGATTGCTGAAGGTAACATCCATCAGCTAAGTGACACTTGTATTAATCATATTACTGCTATTAGGTTGGTGCAAAAATAATGACGTAATAATGTCGTTTTTTGACGTTAAAAAATACGTCAAAAAACGACATTATTGCGTCATTATTTTTGCACCAACCTAATATTATCATATTACTTTGATATCGAACACTTTATTGCAAAGGCTGCTTGCCTTAAATGTCTTTTCTCTCAGTATCCCAATGACATTTTTGGTTTCATACTATCTTTGACATATATATATATATATATATATATATATATATATATATATATATATATATATATATATATAAAGAGAGAGAAGGAGGGAGGGAGAAAGAGTGAGTGAGAGAGAGAAAATCCAACAGCCCTTAATTTATACAACGAATATGTAACTCTCAACAAGAAATCCAATACACTTCCTTTTGGCGACAATCTTAATCCCATAGATCAAACATTATACATTGAAAAATTCAACTCTTCTCTGGCTACACACCTTGATTTGGCTTCCTATTTCTATGATAAACGAGAACAGCTAAATTTGGAAAAGTTTTTCTCACAATTTTTATTAACATTTTTTTTTTTTGTGACTGAAGAATAACAAAAGTTTATTCCCAAGCGAGGAAATCAGTTTTAGATTTCGGAAGAAGCAAATAGACTTTGAAAACCTCTCCACGTGTTTAAGCATTTTAACTTCTCAAATGACGTCAATTTCGACGTTTAGTGTTAATTTGTAGCAACAACAACTCATCTTCTTAAAATGATAAAAAGAAAATTGTTAAGCAAAACTATTTTCTTTGCATTTCTTAGGAGCTTTTATCGTTTTTATTTATTCCTGTTTTTGTTTTTTTTGTTGTTGTTGTTTGTCTGTTTTCTGCTTCTTTTTTTTTTCGAATTCACTCGAAATCAGTAAACTGCCTAAAGAGCAAATCACTTCCTAACAATTGTCACTCGTCCAATTACTGTTTAATTTGTCGGATTTTCTTGATTTTTACCCACAAATAATTACCCGAGCACTAAATACTTTGTGTTTCTAAAATTTAACAAGCCACAGAAGTAAATTACTTTTAATCAATGCATTCACAGAGACTATTTTGACTGAAATTCTCGATCATTACATAACGATTATGGTTTTGTAGTTGACCAATGTAATCTTAGTATAAGTGAGTTTAAATAAACAGCGATACTGGAATAAAAGAGAAGACTGGAAAATTTCATTTTAAAATTCATATAGATTGTATCATAATGATTGACTCGTTTTTACGGTTTATCAACCCTTTGAAAGTTATTTAAAGCCGAAGAATAATAGATAATAATGGTTTAGTGATACAAAAATTAATAAATTAACCCATAGCTGGGGAGAGGCGGATTCATGCCTTTACCAAGAGGATTTGTGTGTTAGTGAATATTATGAAAACGAATGGGAATTGGAACTCGGTTCTACGATTATCCATTACACCACCCGCACATTCACACTTAGAGCACTTTATATTTCCAAGCGGTCATCCATCTTAGTACTGACTAGATTTGACGTTGCTTAACTTCAGTGGTCGTACGGGAACAGGTGTTTCGACATGATGTAGTTGTAAACCGGTCTCATAAAGAAACGCTTCGTCACTGACTAAATAAATTGTGGGGAGAAATTGCCTGAATATCCATTAAAAGGTGTGGTTGCAATAAGTGTCATGGGTCCTTACCTATAACTACAGAATGAACTCTTCCTAACACTATGTATACTACGCCTCTCAAGACAGAGGGAAGAATCAAGCCGAGCTTCTCGGCTTGACGGTCGAACACTCTGCCTCTGAGAAGAGAGGAACCCGGACGAGGCTCCGCCGAAGGGCAGGGTCTCGTTCGGGGAGGTTGACCAACCCGATCCCGTTTATACGGGTTCTACGGGCATTTTTTGGCCGGGCCTACGGGCACGGGAAACCCATGTTAAACTCGGCCTTGTGCCACATGCAACCCTCGTGGGTGGGGTGGCTAGATACCGAATCGTATCGAGCCGTTTCGGCTTGACGGTCGAACTCTCTGCTTCTGAGCAGAGAAGAACCCGGACGAGGCTCCGTCGAAGGGTACAGCCTCGTTCCGGGAGGCTGACCAACCCGATTCTGTTTTTACAGTTTCTAAGGGCATTTTTTAGCCGAACCTACGGATTCTGATAACCCACGTAAAACTCGGCCTTATGCCACATCTTTCCCTCGAGGTGGGCAAGTAAATATCGAATCGAGTCGAGCCGATAGTAGTTCACTCCAAACCAGACTGACAGTCATACTAACACCTTCCACATCTTGTATTATTATTTCGTGTAATATACCTTCGTTATTTCTACTCTTGTGTTCGTGTTGATCCTTCCTTGGTCCTGACCTGGACCATAACAATAAGGATAACTCCACTAAAAAAATAATCGTTCGAACCGTCTATTTTCAACTCATGTGTAAATATCTTGTAGATAATAATTATGTGCAACTATCGTAGTTTGAAAAGTTCATCTGTGTAGCCTAGTATGTTTGGAATTGTAGTTCGCGGGTCCTTGGATGTCCATTAGATGAAGTGCAGGATTCCGTAGTTGCAAAATTAAAATTATTGCTATTACTTTTAAATCTGTTTAACTAGGCTTCACAATAAAAGCCATACCATATTAAATTGAAGATCTGTCACGAATTGAACTCATTACGGCCGAAACTCCCCAACGAATCTGTGACAAACCTGTATTTTTCCTACAAAAAATAATTTGTCATTTTCATACGAAAAAGACGCTGAAAATATTAATTTTTAAATTACGATTTTTTGACCAATCAGAGCCCTCAAAAAAAGACGCTATATTTTCTGACACATGATATTGTTTTAAAAAATATCCCTGTCTCTCCTGAATTGTTGAGTGAAAAATTAACAAAATATATTTTTAACCAACGATAATTTAGAATTAATTCTTAACTGTGACACCGTTTTGAATCTATTATTTTCTATTAATTTCGATAACTAACCTGAGTTATCGAGTCCTCGGTCTAATTTTTGTACGTTACCCATTACACGATTCAGTTTTATGTATACAAACCTACTATTTTACTCCTATCATTTTCTTGTTAGCATCATCTAAAATAACGCAATTATATATCCCCATCAAGCTAGTGGACCTATTGCTGCATTAGGGTTGTTACTACTGCTACTACTGCTAATGCTAATACCTACACATATGTGCAATGAATATAAATATGATCTTGGATATTAAAAATTCATATACACAGAAAAAGGCAACGTCATCAACACTCACGCAGACATCAATGAAAAAAAACATTTGACATTTGCATTATCTAATAATTTGGCGATATTTTCATGTCTTATCTGCTACCCCACCCGTGAGTCTCATGATCACACAAATAACAGTACGGATGCGGGCTTTTGTTTCGAACGTTCCCTCGAAGTGGGATTGTCTGAACGTTTTCCTCCGAGGAGCTCTCAGAACAGTTGTCGAGTTTGGCTATTGAGTTCTCAGGTGAATCGTCGACCTCATGTGATATGGGCTCAATCAGTAACTCGCTTTCAGGCGATTCATTCTCACCGTCACTCGCCAATGGGGTTGTTTCGAGGGCAGGGTGCGGGATTCCGTCGACTAATACAGAATGCTCACTGACGATATTGGTGACACGTTCTTTTTTTAAGTTGGTGGTCCACCGGCTATTGGGAGGCCTTACCCAGACGGTGTCCTTCATCACGTGTGCTCTGCGCACTTTTCTTCAATCAGGCAGATACACGCCGTCGATCCCTTTGATTCGTACTCGGTAGGTGTAGATCGAATTATCAGGTTCACTTGTAGCAGACACGTCATCCTTTGGTGTTGTGTTATATCTGTGCACCATTCCCATGACTGTAGACTACGCTTTGGCGGCGATTCTCTTTACAATTCGGTGGTACCTTTCGCAGTCGAAGCTGGACTCCTCAGTCGTCCAGGAAGCGGTCGAACTGTCTGCTGCAGAAGGCAGTGTTATTGTCTGTAAGGATTTCCTATGGTGGTTCTCGTTCATAAAACACTAACTCTAATTGGCGGATGATACTCGAAAATTTCTGCTGCAGCTATGGTTACCAGACTGCGAATTTGGTGGATATATGAGGATATATGCTGACCGTCGTAATGTGTTATATCCATACCTTTCCAGCTCGAAGTGCTACTTACCTTCAGCTTCCCTTTTCGCCATTTGACTGGTGTGGAGTCTATTGACTGGCACGTTTGGCCTCCCTTGATCACGTCCCTTACGGCGCTTGTGGACACTGACAGATTGGTCAACGGTACGAGATAGCACGTCCTTCTTACACAGGGATCTCCGATGTGATGGTGTATTTTCATTATCTCGTTCAGCTAGTCCACAGAAGCAGCGCATATCTGTGGTACAGGTTGAACGTTCTTCTTTTTTTATGGGGTCGTACTATCTTTGTGGTATCCGGGTCAATCTGTCAGCAAAGTTGCAGTTCGATATTACCAATGTTACATCCACAAGTAGATCATATTCATCGAGAAGTTTCTTGATAGTGTCCAACCTTCTCTTGATCAGCATCTCGCTAGCTGCCTTGATGCGCACCCTGGCTTTGGCTGTCAAGATATCCGACACCCAATAGTATACACATGTCTGCATATGAAACATTTTAATCCAACACTGGAGCGCCAAGTTGACGCCTTTCAACACAGCGTCCAGCTCTGCCAGGTTAATATGTGCAGCGGTGTTTATTGGTCGCAATCAACACGTGTCCTCGATTGCAGTTCCATCCTTCTCCAACAAGACTCCAATCACCAGAGAGCTCGCATCGACCCACATATTCACTTCTTCTTCATTCATACACCAATCTCTTCTGGCGGGGTCGTTCTTCTTCGCTCTCGCTATGGTTTCCGTCATCATGTGAATAAGCAGAGCGTCAGTCGTCTCATCTACCCAACCCTTGGAGACTTCTTTTGCCCTGCGGTTTACGATGCCTGCCGCCACCCGGAACCATCCGCACACCGGCAGATGCCCTACAAGCCTTCCACATAGAGAAAAAAATGACGAATACTTCTGGAACGCCAGTTCCGCGTTTCCATTGCAAGGTTCCTTGTTCACCTCAAACATCCAAGCCCAATACACGGGCGCCATCTTCCAGCCATTCCAGGTTTTGCAGATCAAGCCAAACTTGGTCAGATTAGCTTTTATGTGCAGTGGTGATACGATGTCTACGTTTACATAAATATCATCGAGGTACGATGATGGCGCCTCTTTTACTGTCTTCATAGTTGCCTTCATTATGTGTGGTGCAACATCTAATCCAAAGCCCAGTATGGTAAGGCAGTACCTTCTGTCGGAAAACATCACCGTCTGAAACGGCCACAATGACTCACTGAATCGGATTTGCAAATAGGTCTTTCTCAAATCCAGCATAGAGACATTAGATCCATGCTGATGCCAGTCTTGCTGTTTGCTGGCACAATCATCAGCCTTAGCCGTAAATGCGTCGCCATATTCGTTCAGCTCCCAGTAATCCATTACGGGCCTGACATTTGACTTGTTCCATTGCACAATCGCCTTCAAAGGGATCAGGCCTTTCGGAGGTCCAAGTTTTCCATGAGGATAGGGAATCAACCAGTCATCTATAATTCATGCACGGAGATCCTTTTCGTACGTAGGACTTATTTGGTCGGGCACATGCAAATCAGCTATGTGGTTTTGTAGAATGGGTGGTTCCCTGCCTCCTGTCCTGTTCAACAAAGCAGTCCAGGTCTTCTAATGCTGGTCGAATTCGACACTAAAGTCAGGTTGGTCAATCTTGAGTGATGTACATACGGGGGCCTCCTTCCGAAATTTCACTGTTCTAATCTGCGTGGTGAGAACAATACTCAAGGCTTTGATGGTATCATAATCCAGCAGCAGGTCAAAGATTAATGACTTATCAGGCACCAGCAGCGCTTCGACATCAGCTGAATTCCGAATGTCTGCATGGATCATCACTATCCCGGGATATACACGCGTTTCACCGCTTATGGTGTTCACTTTGACGTTACTCTTCTTCCAAGTGCGGAAAAGTACCGTACTTACTATGCTAAGCATGGCGCCTCATTGGCGTGGATTTGGATGATCGACGCCATCTTGCCGCTGGCCTCGTTTCCAGAGGAATCCTGAACCATGTTTTCGGTAACAGCGCACTTGCATTCCTAGGTTTCTACCACGTGGCCCTAGCCGTTGCATTTGTGTCAGGCAATTCGTGTGCATTGGCCCGATTCGGGGGAAGCTCTATTTTGGTTTGCCGAGCCGAGACGATAGGTTCCTCTGAGGCATAGTTATCTTTCAGGATAATCCTGGGCCGCTCCAATTATTCGTTGAGCGCTAGCGAGTCTACACTAGAGTTTGCCCGTAAAATCTGCTTTACGCTAGCCAGGAGCCCTGCTAAGAACGCATACGATAACGCGCGCTCAGGTAGTCCGCCAAACAGGATCGTCAGCTTTTTCATTGCGGCCAAATAAACGTCCATAGTTTCGCCCGGCCACAAAGTCGATGTCGAAAAATTTTCATAGGCAATGCATAGGTCAATGGCGAACGCCTTGTAGAGTACTGCCTTGATTCTAGATGGATTTCCCTTCTCATTATCACTAAGCTTTTCATATACAGAGAATTCACCGCCGGTCGGTCGTAGACGAATCACATGTTCGACACATTTAACTCTTCACAGGGGACAAATTAATTCTAATTTTTCCACCAATTTCAACACAAGTATAGCGCTATCGAACTTTGGAATGAGTCTTAAGTCGACTTTTGTCCCTCATTTTGCTGAAGTAGCTTGTGATACAAGAAAAAAAGAAAAGAACATTGACGTGGCATCGTACTCGCCACTGGAACTCTCTCACATGGTATTTCTCTTGGTCGACACCGTAACTCTAGAGGCAGATCGGGTGTCAAACGAACACTCCCTGACTTCAACTGAGCTCGTCTTTTACAGATAACAAAGCACGTTGGACGGACGTGATCTATATGTCCAAATATCCTATTTCCAGCGTGTCCTTGCTTTCTCTCAAATCGAAGTCCTGCATACCAGACAAAGACGGACTCTCTTTCGTCGAGAATAAAGTAAATCCTGTTCATCATTTCCGCCATTTGACTTCGATTCTGGTTCACTATTTCTGCTACACCATGACACTGCGGAGAAGAGGGCCCTTCGATGTGGTGTAATGGTGTTAGCAAGCTTGTCTCGCTAAATCAGTTACGACTGAATAGTGTGTTCGATCCTTACTAAGTGCTCCACACATTCGGCCTTGTGCCACATCTAAGCTACGCTCAGAAAATCAGCATCAACCAGAAGTGCTCCGTTTCACTCACTTTTCGAGTCCCTCCGTTTGTGTTGTCCTTCCTTCCGTCTTTTTTAGGCGTTCGTGCATTAATGTCTATAGTGGGCCTTGCAAAGGAGAGAAGACCAATATATTTTTCTCTCTCTTTCCAAGGTTTTCAATAAGAGTCACAGTTCAATATTTGAGTAAAACTACACCATTATCCTGTAAATAAAGATAGCCACTAATTAAAAAAGAAAACATTAACGAGCTTCACCTACCCAGTATAAGTGATTGAAACATGAACACGTATGTTTCATATTTAATGTTTTTTCCCCTTATTTTAAACACGCATACCTACCTCGATTCGGGAAATGGTTAACTGGCTAATGCAGCAAATTAAATTCACTCTAGGAGCTCTATACTTCAGGCCTTGTTCCATCCAAAGCTAAAATTCTTCTATATATATAATTTCCACTGATATACGAGACACATATTTAGTCTGTTGAATGCAAGTTTTGATAGCATAAGAAGCAAGTATAATATTTATTCACGCGACTGGATTAACATTTTTTCGACAGGTTGATCCGTTAATGCGATGATTACTTAAATTCACGCATCAATTTCACACTCAAACAAAATATCCCATGTCATAGTCGACCTTCAAGAAGTATCTGAGCTAAATTGCTTTCAAATGAATCTGGCATAAGACGAAGACTCTTTGATAAGATACATTTTCATAAACAAATTAATAAGGAAAGATGACTGCTTAACAAGTGCTTCGAGTTGGCTTAGTGTTTAAGATAGTTGCACGATTTTCACTATCGCCAGTAGTTTGTACTAGAGCTAAAATAAAGGCTAGATTTGCAAATGTAGATTCTCCCTCTTCGGACGGTTAACGCTACACAATCTTCCTACTTTCCCAACGTATATTTTTGTGTTGCATATATCTTATTAAGCATTCATGTATATTCGGTTAAAGAAGTGAGAATTACGAAATCAAAACACTCAGATGGAAATAAAAATGGCAGAAAGTTTTAAAAGATTTCATTCGGTTCGGTTTGTTTTGTTTTATGGTATATTAACACCTCAATCGATTATTTAATGCCCACAAGATTTTTACTGTTGGTAATATTTTTTCCAAAAATGTATGGTTGGTAATATTTTAAAAAAAATGTATTGCTGGTAATATTTTCCTTTTTCAAAAATCTATTGCTAGTATTAAAACCTATTTTTATATTTTCATACTGTTTTGACCCCCTTTTGTGGTGGGGGTAACTATTTGCCCATAGCTGGGACCCTGACAGGTGCTACCACGCGGGGTCAGAGTGGACCTAGGAACACCAGCAATTAAGAGGTGGTTCCATGCTCCTCAAAACCTTCTGATCAAAGGCCTTGCTGTCGGATGTAGTTTATCGTCTTACCCAGGACACGGATGTAGTTTATCGTCTTACCCAGGACGGATTTTAAAAGGTCAGGAATTCCTGAATTTCAAAAAGAACGAATGTTATTTGAGAAAATGTACCACATGAAATTATACTTTAGATATTTATAACCCCCTCCGTAAATTAGTCAATCAGGGTGCTCACCAGTTTCGTTTATTATACCCACAGCTATGGCGTTTTTCTAAACGTAGCTTTGATGTGGCACACAAGTTCGAAAGTAGGACCACCCAGTGAGAATCGAACTCACGACTCAGTCGTAATTGTTCTAACGAGGTAGGCTTGATAACCATCACACCACGTCGAGTAATAAATCATTAACTACAAAATTCAGGCTTTAGATAACCTGTAAAGGGGTTGATAAACCGTAGAAAATGAATGAGTCAGTCAGCATACCTATGAAAGTTTGCTATCTGATGAGCAGGAACGAAAAATAGAAATATTTACAAGAATTAATGGATTCGTTTTCTAATGATTATCAACCCTTTTCAGGTTATTTAAAGCCAGAAAATATGTAAGAATGTTTTTAAATAATAATAGTTTACTGATACAAGTCTTATTGCTTAACCTATAGCAGGGGGAGAAGAGAGGATACCAAAGCCATTTGTGCGTAAGTGAATATAACGAACCCAACTGGAATTGGAACTCGGCATTTCAATTAACAATTCCGAGCCATTATCCATTACAATAACCGAACGTCCAAGTTTACAGCCCCTGGTATTCCCAAGCTACCATCCTTTTAAGTACTGAACAAGCTCGACGTTGCTTAACTTCAGTAATCGTACAGGAACCGGTGTTTCAACGTGATATAGCTGTAAGCCTGTCCAACTATGATTTAAATAGTAGCACTTCTATCTGAAAAAATTAATGTTATTTTAAAAATAAATTGTTAAAGCAATTTTCACTCAATTATTGTAACAGTTCAAAGTATATCTCGGCTTTAAATAGCGCACAAAGGGTTGATAAACCATATAAATCAAATCAACCAATTCATTTAATATACGTGAATATCCGAAAGTCCTTAAGAAAGAAAAAGTAATTGTTTCACGTAGGAGTCTCCACAATTTTCCTTCTCCTAAATTGGCTGTCACACAAGGCTAATGTACCTTGCTATTTGATCCATAACTGTGGAGAAAGAAGAGATATATTAATGCTAAGTTCATTAGCACGGAGTGAATAGTACAAGCTGGAATTTGAACCCGGCTCGACGACTCGACTCCTTGTGTTGCCCATACTCATCCCTCCTAATAGAGAGTAAAATAGGAACGAAATTTAAAATGGCTGCTCGATTCAAAATCAAGTAAAATTGTCATATGGTTATTTCTAGGGTTTGAAAATTTTTTACGTCAGATGTTTTCGTTGTCTTTTCGTTTCATGAAAAACTTTAAAACCCAAGAAAACCGGCCGAACGTTTAACGATTTAAAACGGAAACAAGTGTTGTGTGTTGATTAGATACCATGCTTGCTTTTCATTTGCTTTGCACTTTGATCGATAATCATGGTTTTGTGAAAAAAAAAATGAATCATTCATGCCGAATTCTGACGTACGGGTCATTGAATTTAGAGAATGAAGCAAACTTAATGAACTTTTAAGGAGTCCTTTTCTCAGGGATAATTTTGCATCTGATTTAAACTACTGAATATTTAAATCAACTGACTCATTTAAGATCATTATAGTTTGTTTTTTTCTTCTGGCTGTCGATGATTGAGCCAACACAAAGGGACAAGTCATCCTGACCGAGGGTTTGATCATACTGTCAATCGTGTCAGATTATGTGCTCCATCCCAGAAACTGAAATTAAGGCCTGCTAAGCATAGTTGCATGATTAACAGCACGGTAGGCTGTGTGGGTCTTTAGCAAACACAAATATGTCAATAAATATCTGTAGCACCGTTAAGGGTTAACCGCGTCTTAGCAGGGAGAGATACTCAGAAAAGAAGCGGCTAGCCATTATAGTCTGAATTGAAATATGCAGAGATTTCGAATAAATCTTCTACAGATTGTCGTCTTAGGTTGAAACACCTGTCCCCGTACGATCACCAAAGTTCAGCAACTTCAAGCCTGGTCACTAGCTTTATGGGTGACCACTTGGGAATTGGGAATCCCAGGTACTGTAAGTTTGGATGTTCGTGTCGTGTAATGGATAGCGATTCGGAATTTTTAATCGGAGAGCTGAGTTCCAATTCCAGTTGGGTTCGTTACACGCAAATACCCTTGGGAAAGGGTAGGAATCCACTTCTTTTCCCTCCAGCTATGAGTTAATTAGTAGGGCTTGTATCACAAAATAATTATTATTTAAAAAATATTTTTCTGCTTTAAATAATCTGCAAAGGGTTGATAATCCGTAAAAAAACGAATCAATCAAATCATTAACTCAAACTCGTTAAGTAGATTACAAGTGTGTCTTGTGAGTGTTAAATTTACCAAGCCCTCTTTCCTCCTTCTTTTATCGTGAGAAACAGTTTCTTGATAGTTACTCTCCACCTTATACTATCCAAATCCCCGTCTCTTCCAGTAAGCATTAACTACAGTATCGAATATTGAATATTACATGGCCGCTCAACGCCCTTTTCTTTGTTTTCAAACCAACGCTTCAATTCACTAGGCCATTGTCCCGGAAACAATGGCCTAGCGGAGTTATGCGTTTGTTTCTGAATCTGATGACGTAGTGATTGTGAGTTCAATTCCTTGGTCGGGCAGTGTGTACTCGCACAGAAGGGAAAAGAGAAAGCAATAATTGAACAGTATTAATTTTTTTTTAAAAAATAGACGATATCCCTAGACATGAGCAGTGAAACAAGAATAGCATACCCCCGTAAATTAAATACAGGATTCAGTTCAGATTTCCAGATAGGTTGCCCAGATCGATATACAACTGAGGAAGGCCGAAACTGTCGAAACGTTGTGCTAACAACAACAAAGATGAAGACAATATCTAAGATATAAATAGTGTAAATAGCGATAAATCCTCATCGCAGAAATTCATTCACTATAGGTTACTCAGATTGATATACACTCGAGGAAGGCCGGAGGGTTCAACGGCCGAAACGTGCTGATAACAACAAAGATGAGATCAATATAATGTAAATAATGATAAGTCGTTATCGCAGAAATAATTTCATTGTAGATTTCCCAAATCGGTATACCCCTGAGGAAGGTCGGAGAGCACAACGGTAGAAGCGTTGTGATAACAACAAAGATGACGACACTAGCCAGAATATGAATAGTGTAAGTAATGATAAGTCGTCACCGCAGAAATTAATTCATTGTCGGTTGCCTAAATCGATATACCCCTGACGAAGGTCGGAGAGTAAAACGATCAAAGGGTTGTGTCACTAGCCAGAATATAAATAGTGTAAATAATAAGTTCTCATTGCAGAAATTCAGAGAGAAATCTTTCGAGTTCTAAACTGCATCTTTCATCCTTCCTATTCACCTTTTGTATTTCTAGATTTTTTGTATCTGTTTCACTTTGACGTCTCCAGTGAGTAGTTCACACCTTCATCTGCCTCTTTTGCTAACAACCTTACATTCTGTTTTTGTACAGTTATTTCTTTCCGTTTTACTTTACTACGTTATCTAAGCGTTCTTTCAATCTAACATCATCATAATGTTATCTGCCTGGCTTATATTTGTTAAGATTATATCCGTTAGCAATAAATCCTTACAGGTCAACTAGTTCTTTTAAGTTCGTCTCGCTATATAATGTACTTGATACTTTTACTATTTGATTAAACATTAATTCAAACAGTTTTGATTACTGCTGTTTGCTTTCTGCGTTCTTCAATTTGGGAATTCCCATGCGTTATACCGACGCCAAGTATTTTCATATATAAGTTCCAAGGTTTTTTATACATCGAGCTAGATGCCGAATTTATCTAGCTTCCAGGCTCTTTCCTGTAGACATCTTTGATCCTATCCCTGTTAGTAAAATAAGAAAGTTCTCCCTAAGGAATGGATCTACGTTCATCAGCAACTGTCTTTAATTTTGTACCGCGCCCAATTCATATTAAGGATTAGTCTTCTACATTTTTATGTTCTTGGTGAAATTATGCATCTGTCTCTTTCTTCCCCAAGCTACCATTTAAATAACAGGGTAAACTGATTTTTTTTTGCCTTGGGTCTAAAGGAATAAAAACTCTTCATTCCAAAACGCTGATAAGGTATCGGGAAAACACCCCATTTTCTTTAACGAGGTGTCATGACAGTTCACGGTTATTAAAGAACAGGAAATAGTGAAGAGCCATGATTGCCCCTTTCCTTAAGGAACATGTTATTAAGAAAACGCGCTCAAAAACGTTGTTCTGAATGCAACACAAGATCTAATTAGCTAAGTTTACTAAAATATTTTTTCTTCGATTTACGCTACAAATATATGAAGTGTCTCATTGTAACTCCTACTGAAATGTAGAGATGTGCATAGCAAACCAATCGTCAGCAATCACCACACGAGAAGACGAGTTACAACTCGTGACTTTTTACTCCCGGCAAAGATTTATTTCTTCACACTTTCGAGGACACATAATACAGCCACGTTGACACTGATCTAGATGTAATTTCGTCCTGCATACGCAAAAATGAGGTTCGATTGTTCGCCTATTGCCATTAGCTTCGTTGTGTGTGTGTGTGTATAAAAGAATGAGTATATCGACAAAACAAGGACGAATGCCTGAAATAAATTAGGCGGGATCAACTGAATTGGATTTGCAGAAATGTGTCCGTAAGGTGCACACACACACACACACACACACATCGAGTGTAAGGACATGTTTAAAATCAGAAAGAGACAGTTGACATAACGAGGAAAGTGGGCTTGACAAATTTAACATTCACATGAGATACTGAAGGCAAGAGACAAAGGAAAACATTACATAACCAATCCAACGAGATTTTGTAAATGGTTGGCAGAACAGGATTTAGGATAAATAGTAAAAAGACTAAATTAACTAAGAACTATAAAGAATAGGAAATTTGTTAAACAATAGTTTCAGACTATTATTTTTTTAGTGGCAGTGTATTTGGCTCAGACCTTCTGAGGTTGACCTTTAAGATCAGATGGTAGACAAAATAGGCATGTCGATATTTGATTGTCTGAGCCGAACGTGGGAATGTTAGAGAGATAGAAAGTGTTTTCAAGTAGTTAAGATTTACACGTCGATAAATGTTATTTTCGTGTATGGAAACTGCTCCCCATTGGGGGTGGGATGGCAACCCCCCCTCTGGCTAATTATAAGATGTAAACGTCGACGTGTTTAATAAAATAGGTTTAAAAATCTCTTTTGTTGAAGTTCTCATTTTACCTCCGAATAAAGCAACTAGCAATCACCCCGGCCGAAAGAAGAAAGAAAGAAAATCAATTTTATTATGATCACCTCAAGATCGTCAACTAAGAGACCCCCACCCCGAAACTAAGGGGGCTATGCAACAAAGTGTGGAGAGTCATGACCGTCAAGGGATAGAATCCATAGTAGAGACATCATATATTATTTGCTCTTTGTCTGCAACTGAGATTTTTTTTAAATTGATTAATTGAAGCTATTTCTTGTTCATAAGTTAAAATCCAATTTTTCGACAGCAGTTTTATCTGTTTGGTATTCATTAAATGAATGTCCATATCTGCTTTACTTTCAAGACATGCAACAAATCATATGACCGCATATGATCGGCGAACTTGAGCAGCCTCGAACCTGGTCGGCATTTAGATGAGTACTAGATTAGAAACATGAGAAACTATCAAGGAAAAATCTATTTGTGCTAGCCAGAAGATTTAATAGTGTTAAATCTCTTTGATCGGCGTTGAAATGCTACCAAACAGTCAGCTTAGGTTTGGTACAAGTCTCCAATAAGAGGGCATCCCGTAATGAACGAAATAACTACACTAGCCAAAGTGTGAGGGTAGCATTAATAATACACCAATTGCTTCCATTGATCAAAAAATAATGTATAAGTGCGTGTCCAAATGAAATGCCAGATCTTGAGTTTAAAATTTAGCGCCTTCCTTCCTTCCTTTCGCCAATCAGAAAGAAAAGAATGCGTCCTTCTGATCATCCGGGGGTTACTCTAGCTCTCACACGCACGCGCACATCGGAACAATTGCTTAACAGATTAGTAAATGTAGAAGGTAGCTAGTTTAGTTTCGGACATGGCCGCAAGTATCGATGACCAGATAGAGGTCAAATTATCTACTCAATAATCAAATTGATTTCAGCCTGTGCAACTCAACGCCCATATTACAAGATTTTTTACTTTCTGCTAGTTTCCTCAACTGCGTGAATTTAAACGTGCCACTAGGTCGGCATCTCAGCGCCACACTTTCACTGTCATGTAGCCGTCTCTTCTACTCTAATAGCCTCATGCCTCGCACTTCCCGTCTGTGTAACTCCTTTCCTCTTACTTGCTTCCCTAATAACTATAATCTTTAACTATTCGAATGCGATGCCAATCGACATCTCCAGATGCCTTGGTCTATTCCCCGTCCTTCTCTTCATCTTTTCTTTTTCACGCCTCTTTACTCTTGCTCCAATTCTCTGTAACCCCTTGTGTGCTAGTGGCACTCTCGCCTTGCTTGGGTGAAAAGCTCAAAAAAAGAAAGTATTTCTGAATTACGTTATTTCCGCTAGTCATTGTTAACTTTATTGCGACGCCTACAGCCATATCACTAGTTCGCATACGATCACCAGTTAAGCCACGTCGAACTTTGTCAGTACTGATGTGGTTAACCGCCTGGCAACACTGGCTGCAAGCTTGGATGTGCGGATTGTGTAATGGATATGAGTTCGGAATTGAAACTTGGCTCTCCGATTTCCAATTCCAGTTGGGTTCGTTATATTCCCTGAAGCGCAAATACTCTTCGGAAAGGCATGAATCAACGTCTTCCCCTTCCATCTATGGGTAATTTAGTAAGACTTGTACCATTAAATCCTTGTTATCTCAAAAAAAAAAAATTCTTACAATCTAAAAAATGTTTTATGGCTTTAAATAACCTGTAATGGGTTGATAATCCGTCGAAAACGAATCAATCAAATCATTTACTCAGACTCTTTAAGTAGGTCATTTTCAGTTTTCTTTTCCTTCCATTGTCTTCAATATGTCTTGTGAGTGTTAAATTCACCAGGCCTTCTTACCTCTTTATGTGTCCCAGAAATTCCAGCTGCCTATCTTTTATTGTGAGCATCAGTTTCCTTATATTAGTAGGACTTATATCAGTAACTCATTATCTCGAAAAAAGGTTGATAAGCCGTAAAACGCAAATCAGTGAATTTTTATATACAGCCAACCAAAAAAATGAAAAGAAAAGAGAACTGTTAACGAATCAATCAAATCATTTACTCAGACTCGTTAAGTAGGTTATTTTCAGTTTTCTTTTTCTTCCTTTGCCTTCAGTATGTCTTGTGAGTGTTAAATTCACCAGGCCCTCTTTCCTCTTTATGTGTCCCCGTACATATTTAAGACATATTTAAACTTCATATAACAAGAGTAGATATATGAAGCTTAAATATGTCTTAAATATGTCCCGGGCTTACAAGAGTAGACTATCTTTGGATATTACTCTCTCACAGACGAAGCGTCACAAGCCTCTCGCTACTCTATCACTATTTCCAACGAAGTACATTCCCTAGCTCCCGTTCAAGCCCCTTCATAGGGTTCCACCAGTTCATACCTTCACAATTCCCAGACCTGCCATGCTACGTGCATTGGGGCAAATTATCCGCATTCCCTTCGTATTCCATTGGTAAGGAGGAAGCTCCATCAGACAGCTTCTTCTCAAGAACCACTACTTTATGGAACAGACTCCCGAGAGGATAGTTCCCCAATAACTACAATCTTCAAGTATGCAGTCCACCATTATATATTGTCCATATACTCATCATCTGCGCTTCCTCCTTTCTCCTCTTACGTCCATGCATAACCTCATTTAGAAACCCTCTATCTTGAAGGGGTCTTGGACCTTATATTGAGTGAATATTTAGTAAAAGTAAATGATTTTCACTCTCTGCACTTGTAATTAATCCCTAAATCGCTGTGTCCTTCTTTTTAAGGTTAGCTTAGTTTGGCACAAGGCCACAATAATAGGGCATCCCATACAGATTGAACTAACTACACCAGCCAATGATTAAGAGTAGCATCAATAATGCACCCACGGCTTCTATGTCAGAAAATGTATAAGTGCTTGGTGAAATAAATTGTCAAATTTCGAGATTAAAACTTAGCGACTTCTCTCCTTTCGCCAATCGGAAGGATTTGATGAAAGGAATGCAATGCGTCCTTCTGATTATTCAAATCTAATAAGTTTGGCCGAAGGATTCGAGGAACAGTGCAATTTAGAAAAAGCAAAACACATTTCTCGATCAAAACGGAAAGCGAGTAATTCTGAGCGTCTTCAATAAATTTTATCGTCTTTTCGACAGAATTGACCCAAATGAGATACAAGCAAAATCAACCTCATTCACCGATGACGACTTAATTGCTAATTTCAAATAGCGTTGAGTGAGTAACAGGAATTGGGGTGAGATCGACTTCAAAGAAGACAACTACTTTCTCTTTATCCTCCAAGAATGCGTCAAGAATGTAATTTCCTGCAATCAAACAATAAATCTAAGAACACAAAAGTTATTGAATGGAAGCAAGACACGCATCATAGAACACACACGCGCGGGAGCACATCTTAGCCGTGTAAAAACTTTCCAGTCAAAGACCGATTTTAAGCTATATATTCAGTTATTATTTTTCATAAAAGGAGACGTGGTACCTTTTCACGCACCTATATATGAGTGGAAGGATGGATAGCGGCTCGGATTGAGGAATCGCAGAGGCGAGTTCGAATTCCAGTCGAGTTCATTACATTCATTTATATGCTAATACCCTTGAGAAATCTATGATACGATCTCTTCTCCCCCCAACGACAGGTAAATAACACAACAGGCTGGGTCCTATAGCCTTGGATGGAGAAAGATCTTGGAGAATGACAGGTGAATTCAAAAACTGAGGTGGGTGTTTAGGGGCCTTTTGGCATTCTGTGTACCAGATCTCTGTATTTGGCTCTTCCAAAATGTGTGGTTAATTCTGCACAAGCCTTCACCATTATAATCAAATGATATATATGAGTAGACTGACTGTTTTATTTCGGTTGCAGAGCCAACCACTGAAAACCCGATTTTATCCCCATAAAATGACTCATAACAATAAGCGATATGCAAATGCCATAGCAGACTCAAAATTTTACTGGAATATTAAAATAAATGGCTATACACCGGTAGTAAATTGAAATTACGTCGCCAAAACTACAACCTTTTCCGGTCGCGGCGAGCGATGCAACCTGTGTTTGCTGGAAAAAAAGAATCATCTTCAAATATATTAATGACCGAAATCTACTTAATAAACGAAATGAAAATAAAATTGTCTTAACGTATTTAATTCTGGATAAATAAATTATTCAAATACCACATGCACTTTACATATCTTAGGTTACATATTGATTACCTCCCTTTAATGCGTTTAGCGTCTATTCATATTTAACGAGCCACACAGCATTACACTTTTACACTTTAGAGCTTGCATCTTTTTTATTCTTCTTTTGCAATAGCCCCTTAGCTACACTCTACATTT
>OZ010604.1:85699630-85734630 GCA_963932145.1 Acanthosepion lycidas | reverse complement strand
ATATATATATTATTATTGAATATAAAATTGCATGTAATCTCTGTATGTATATATATATATAAATGCAAATATTTTAGAATTAATATTTGTAATATGTGTGAATATATGTATAACATAGTAATATAAATACATATGCATGTGTGGATGGTTATGGGTAGAGTTCTTTTCATGTGCTTGTTTATGTGTATAATCGAGTGTGCATATGTAGGTGTATGTTTATGTGTATGTAGATGTGTATATATGTATATATATGGTTGTATATGTATGTATATGTGTGTGTATGTATATGGGTATATATATATATATATATATATATATATATATATATGTGTGTGTGTGTGTGTGTGTGTGTGTGTATGTGTATGGAATGTATTCAAATGGAAGGACATGGGTCATTCTGATGGTCTTTTAAAATTACTCTTTTTAATATTTAATATCACTTTCTCCTTTAATGTTCTATAATTAGAATTATGAGAGTGTATATTTATCTTCTGGAGGTATTTTCATTTCAAATTGATAACTTAACTTAAATTTAAATATACCACTCTTTAACTATCAATATTAATAGTAAAATATTAACAATTTTTTTAATAATTAAGCACTTCAGAAGTCACCTAAGGTTAAACTTTAATGAAATCAAACAAAAATCTAAATAAATTTCAAATATTAAAATATAGGTAATTATTTAGAAATATATGTATATGTAATTTATATATGAATATAGATAAGAATTTGTGTATATTGTTATACGTGTGTCTATGTGTGTATTTGCACATGTAAATAAACGTAAGTATATATGGCATTTGCATGAATATGTTTGTGATAAGAAGAAAGCAAAATCTTTAATATTACCCTCAAATATTATTCCATAATGAAACCTAAACCTTAAGTAAGTTTACCCATATAATAATAAAGAAAAATTGCATTCATAAATTAGAATAAAATTAAAACTAATAAAGATGTTACCGTAACTATTTTTACAATATTAAGGAAGTACGATTGGTCGGGTAAATAAACTATTATAATTTAAAATACTTCTTTAATATGTTCTCTATAAATGTGTTAATAAAATAGTAGTTAACTTATATTAAGTCCCTAAACTATTTGCTTAAAAAAATTAAATATTTAAATTGATAGCATTCATCAAATTTTATTTAGACATCTAAATTTCTATCAATAACTGAAATCTATCCTTTACATAAATTGATAAAACCCAATTACAGCCTCTTTCGATTTACTTCCCTCTCCCCCTCTCTCCTTGCTGTAACACTCATTTGTATATATCTGTATTACTGTTTTCTGTCTCCTCTTTTTTTTTATTTTCCTTTTTCTTTCCTCCCTACTCTCCTCCCATTTCTATATATCATTTCCGTTAAGTTAACCATCTAAATAGGTTATGGTCTGGTCACTCCTACCCCAATATAAAGTACACTTGAGAGAGATATGAAATTAACCCCTCCCTATACTCTACCATGTCTCTTTAACTATCCCTCTCACACACCCTGTTAAATTACAAAAACTTACACTACCCATCAATTTTAATCTCATTTTTCGTTTCATTTCGTTGTTGGAAGTGCTATCTGATGATCCGGCGTCCTTTTAAAAGGACTCTGGTGAAATAAATTATTATAATGGTACTGTGGTCTGTTTTTCTTTTAAATATTAGCTCTGGATTCACATTGAGCTCTCAGGATTTCATCCTCCTTGGGATTACCCATACGGATTACCAAGTTCTTCATAATAATATATATATATATATATATATATATATATATATATATATATATATATATATATATACACGTGTGTGTGTGTTTCCTCACCGTCCATGGTAAATGGTAATATATTTTGCCTCATTCAGAGAGCAATCCTCATGCTGAGTAAAAAGTAGTGGAAATAAATGTTGTACGAAAAAGAGGCTGAATATTCTGTGGGGCTAAAAGGCAATGAGAACATTTCCTGCTGTGTCTTATCTGGAAATGAACCCTGAGAAGCTGTAAACGAAGAATAAAAAAAAAGATGCCCTCTTCAAACAACAAATGCTTGCAGCTTATGACCACCGAATTTATGGACTTTTTCTCTTCTTTGGTTACGACTTAACATTTCTTATGTCAGCATCAGGTGAAAATGAGAAGCAGAGCCCAAAAGGCGGGAATTATTTGGCGCCAGTTTTGAGCCTGCGTCGATTTCGCTCTGTTTGGTCTTTGGATCTGTTGGCTACAGAATCTGCACAATCATCGCCAAAATGTTTTTGAAACCATTAGAAACTGGCAGCATAAATCCCTTGGGGATAATCTATTTCTTAAACGATAAACATAGACAAACGAAGAATAACAGTCTTTAAATCTCGAGCTTAGCGAATAAATTCGGTGAAAGATTTTTTTTCAACGTGGCTTATAGCCTCATATATTTTTAGCGTTTCTTAGTCTAACGCAAACCACCCCCTTCTGTTACTGCATTTTGTTTCTTCGCTTTCATATTAAGTACACATGCATATTTGATGTTCGTGGATCAGACTTTCTGAGCAAATACAACCCGGACTGATGTCAACAGAAACTGTTTTTCCCAAACGCAAATGCTTTACTTAATCGTGAACATTTTTATTTAACAAAGGAAATAAAATAAAAATGTATAAATTGAGATAAAGTAGTTTTCTTTTTTTTTTACTGACAAAGACGCAAAAATGAAGAAAGAATGGTCACAGAGAAAACATTTTCTTCATCACAGAATACTTTCGAATATTCTTAAAAGAATGGAATCGATTTAATTTGGCTTAGGCTGAAGAAAGTAAACAAACAAGTTTTCATTAAAAGGAGATGAAACGTAAAAGAATCTTCGGCAGCTGACACATGTAGAGATGCAACGCCTGTCAATGTTTACATTTCTAGAAATGCTTTTCCATCATCATCACGACTAGAAGAAATCTTTCACATTAAAGTTAACTTTCCTTTCATAATATTGATTAATAGTAATTTTTCATTCAATATTAACAGCAGACAACCTCCGACAATGCAAAAGATATTTACGGCTTTAAATAACTCACAAAATGTTGATAATCAGTAAAAAAAAAACTAATCAGTCCCTCCACAATGATTATTAAAGTGACATAACCCCCCAAAATTAAGATAACAATCCCTTTACAATTAATATTAAATTAAACTTCCTTACATATTAATTAATGAATACACAATTGTCTACAAAACAACTTTTTAAGTATCACTGTCTCCATAATATGTCCACTGCATTTTATGATTTCCTCCACAACATAAAACAACATAAAAGTGGACACTAAAGGTCAAAACTGAGTGGCAATAGCCTGGATAACACTTGAACGCAATCTTAAGGCCATGTGAGTTGTTTGGTGACTATTCTAACCATAATGGGGCATTATGGTTAGCATAGTCAGACCGCTACTACACCAGACAGTTACCAGCTTCCAGCCCTTTACATATTCGCCATACACTATAACAATTTCACATTGGATTTTCTATCTATTTCACATATTCCACATTGAATATTTGTGTTTGTCCACTGTTTAATAGTAAACCATTTTTGTACTCATATTGTCATTTTTAAAATGATAAATGATAAAGAACTGTGGATACTATACCTGACTCTATGTGTGTGTGTGTGTGTGAGAGAGAGAGAGAGAGAGACAGAGAGACAGAGAGAGTGATTGAGTGATTCTTTTTGATGTAAAATTATATATATATATATATATATATATATATATATATATATATATATGGGATGAGTGTGAATTATCAGAGACTGACAGTGGCTAAACTAACCAGTCCGTGTGTAAATATAAAAGTGGACACCAAGGTCAAAACCGAGCGGCAATAACCTGGATCACACTTGAACGCAACTGAAGGCCATGTGAATTGTTTGGTGGCTCGAGTCTTTATATATGTTGGTCAATGGAGCATTTTGGTTAGCATGGTCAGACCGTTACTACACGAGATTGCAACTACTCTTGGACGAAGTACTGATTTGAGTACTAAACGCGATAGATAGATAGATAGAGAGAGAGAGAGAGAGAGTAAATTTGACTATAACGACGAAAGTGTAATCTGACGCCTAATCGTCCATCTGGCAAAAAATTTCTATGCCGAATCGGTTATGCCGAATCAGCGGCGCCAAGTGGGCTACGCCGGAAAGTCTCATTCCCATATATATATATATATATATATATATATATATATATATATATATATATATATATGTGTGTGTGTGTGTGTGTGTGTGTGTTGGGCCCCTACTTCCCTATTGGATGTCAAGCAGTGAGAACTTTTATTTGTTTTTTTTAGGCGTGGCCTCCTTACAGCCAATTTTTGCAAACATTTACTCATTTCTTTACTTGCAAATTTTTACAACTTTTAGACGTTGCCGATTTGAAGCTTTTTTTAAGTATCTTTGGTATTATAATATTAGGTTGGTGCAAAAATAATGACGTAATAATGTCGTTTTTTGACGTATTTTTAACGTCAAAAAACGACATTATTACGTCATTATTTTTGCACCAACCTAATATATATATATATATATATATATATATATATATATATATATATATATATATATTTCTAGGAGAAGGATAACTCTGAATTCAAAACCTGCGGAGGATCGTTTGGGGACCTTGTGCCACGTAGTGCACCTCTCTATTCATGAATATACATAGATAGCATGACTCATTTTTTCATGCAGTTTTACAAACGTTTTCATCTGACGAAGTGTTGGTTGAAAAAGACCCTAAAATCTTAGGATATTAAAAATGAAACATGTTAAAAAATCTCTACACAACGGCAATTATGTTTCAACACTACAAATGTGTCTCCTCGGGTGATGGTAAAATACTGGCGATTGAACGATTAATTTAATTTCAAAAATAGAATTAAGTATAGGCTTGTGAGCTTTACCGTGATTAGTCAATCGAATGTGACCTATGCTAAATTCAAACTCACCGAAATAGGTTTTTTAACATACGTCATGACATGAAATTGTCTGCATATAAATCCTAGATAGATTCATTATGGACATGCACACACACACACACACGCAAACACATACGCAAACACACATTTACATATCTATCTATCTCTTTCTTTACAGGCTGTTCCATGCAATCGTCAGGCCGCCTGACGATTGCGTCCAGCATGAAACAGCCTGTCGTCTCTGAGTGTTGACTTCAACGTTCACTTATATATATATATATATATATATATATATATATATATATATATATATATATAGAGAGAGAGAGAGAGAGAGAGAGATAGATATGCATAAGATAACGATATATTTTTATATATCAAGAACAGTATTAAAGAAAACTGTATGAGAAAATGGAAAAGGTTTACTTGTAACGTGTTTCGTTTTCAGGAATTCATCTGAATAAATCCGTTATGTTGCTAGGACTGCTCATGTACACGACAAAGGGGTTCTGGGAATTTTAGAATTGTTTTTTTTTTTATATCAGCTGAATTCTTTTAGTCTTTTTCTTTCCATCACTTTCGTAAGTAGTTATTCCACACTGTGATATTAAAAGATCTGCCAAGAATGGTGAAATATTGTAAGATCAGGGCAATATTGCGATTCAGGTATTCTCTGAATTATTTTCTCCTTTGATCAGAGTAGCATTTGTTATGTCAAAATTGTAGTCAATCTCATTACGATGGGCAACCAACACATTTGCTGTATTATTTTCTAAAATGTCCTTTTTATTTTCATATAATCTTTTATTTAGATTTCTTGAGGTTTCTCCTATGTATTTTTGTGACAAACATTACAGGCGATGGAATATAGGTTTTAGCATGTTTTGTTTAGTATTGATAGTCTTTTATTCTTTGGGGTGTAGTAGTAACAAATGTTATGTTCAATTTACATTCTTTTCGATTGTCGATGTTATAGAGTTAATTGGTTGGAGAATATATTTTTTTGAGTCATTGTGCTTTTCAGAAGGTGACGTTTTTTGTTTAAGAATATTTTATGGACCTTTTTGTTTCGCATTGAATATAAAATAATTAGGATACTGGAAAATTTTGAAAGTTTTTTTCAATGTATTTCTCCTCTTCGTATAAATAATCCGAACTGTATACGGTGACGGCACCAAATCTGAAACGATCCCCGATTGCAATTCGAATTTCTCATTCGTAGCTTCTAGAGACAGAAAAAATGTTGTGATCTGATCATCATATTTTCATTTTATTTTTATCAATAGCGGAACGGTCTCACAAGGGGCAAGAGAATTCAAATGCAACATTCGAGTCTTTGTCTTTCCTTTTTCTTTTTATTCAATTATTTTTAGAAGGGTTTTTTGTAGCCACGAAATTGACAGGTTACTAATAAGAATTCTTTACCAAAAAATAGCAATTTACAAAACACTAATAGTGTTTACCAAATCTCTTGGGAGGCTCTGTATTTGCCGATAATTTAAAAAAAAATCAACATCTATTTTTTCCATACCAAATTTCTACCGAAAAAAACGACCTTATCTGTTCTGTTCAGCAAAACACGTTTAAATAAAGGAATTTTTTCTCTAACTTTCTAATTTCATTATCTATATCTTTCAGCTTCAGTCCTTTCGTCCGCCGTCTTCATTTGGGCAAAGTATTTCTCAATTAAGCGCTCAGCTGAACTCTGCCTTAATCTAGTCCCGTCCAATACATTTAATTTGCACAACGCGGCCTTGGAGGTGATGAATTGTTTTCCACTCGTTATTCCCGTTCACAGAAACGGAACTTTGCGAACCTCTCTCTGGAGTCTTATTGCTGCTTCCGTGGAATGGGTTCTCACGAGCTGCATTCCTTGGGCCGGACAGCCGTACACATGCCACGTCCACAATAGTGAATCATCCTCATTTCCTTCGTATTCCATTGCTAAGAAGCAAGGTCCATTCAGACAGCTTCATCGCAAGAGCTACTGCTTTGACCTGATGCCCCATAAACCGCACTTCTTACCTTTCTTATGCTCATACAACATCATACATTAACCCTCTACAATGAGTGGCTCTTGGGCCTTCTATTAGGTGAATAGTAGTATAAAAAACTACACTTCATTCACATTTTTACGTGATAATTTGGTAAATCGACAACTCCAGTTGTATTAAATCAAAACTCAACTTTCGTCCTGGGTAAGACGTTAAACTACATTCGCGTCCTGGGTAAGACGTTAAACTACGTCCAGCAGCAAGGCCTCTGATCTGGAGGTTTTGAGGAGCGTGGAATCATCTCTAAATCTAAGTTCCCAGGTCCACCCTGACCCGGGGTGGTAGCACCTGTTAGGGTCCCAGGTATGGACAAATAGTTAACTATTACTAGCAATATTTTTTTGAAAAAATTATTAACAGCAATACAATTTTGAAGGAAATATATTACCAGAAACAGATTTTTGACAAAACAAAATATTACCAGTAATATAAACTTTTGTCGGCATTAAATAACCCATTGAGGTTGATATGCCGTAAAACAAAATAAACCAAACCAAACCAAAACCCAACTTTCTACAGATTAAATTAACATTCAAATCCAATTAATTTTCGATACCTACGTTGAAGCTGAGGATTGAACTGACGACCTCTAAGTTTCTTTGCTTTATGTATAGTTGCGTGTCTATAACTTTAAGCAAAATATTTTCTACGATCGAGTCACAAACATCAAAAGGTAATTCTGTTCTTTGATTTTTCGATAACAATGAAGAAACTTTTATTTGATGTTGAGATTCCGTAAAAATATCAATACTAAGTTGAAGTATTGGGAATTCAGGCCATTTTTTTTTTTATTCATTTCTTTAAAATTTCGTCTGAAATATTGTGACAGTACAAATTTAGTTAGAATTCGTTTTTCCCATGACATTTTTCTGTCTGTTTCTTCTTATTTTTGCATTTCTTTTAAATTCTTTCTCTTCCAATGTCTTTTTACAGTTATTTATTTTCTTTTAGGCGACAAGACTTGTTGTTTCTGTCATCTATCGCTTCTTGCCTGCCATGACTCCAGAGACATTTTCATATTTAAAGAATTCTCTGAGTTTCATTATGACACCTTGGTCGTAACTATCAGTTTGAAATAATAATGCGAATATTGTGAGGCCTGTGACATAGTTTATTCTGGGACATCTTTATCCGATATCAACTGCATAAATAACCTGTATAAAATCGGCCTTTATAACTTCCGACAATTGATAGATATATTTTTATTTGCGTATTAATGAAGAGTCAATTTAATTCAGTTTGCAAATATCAGCGAAAAAGACACAAGTATCTTAAGTATCCTTTTTTTTTTTTTTTAATCGGATTTACCCCATAGAAGGCAGTAAAGCCACTAAGACACAAAAGGTTACTGGGTCTGAAATAATTAAAAACATAAACATTATTAAGACGCGAGAACAATAGAACAGTAATTAAAAAGACAGTAGATAACGATTTGAATTGCATTTAAATGTTTAAAAAAATCAAAGTTGGCCGGAAAGCCTGGAGCCGGAAAAGAGTTCCACAAGCAAGATATGCGAGAAAAGAAACTGTTAACATAGAATTTACGGTTATAGTTAACCAATTCAATTATAAAATGATGAGACCTTGTTTCCAATCTAGTACTAGTAAATTTGATAATCACAGGACAGATTGAAGGCAAGAGGGACAGAGGAAATCAATGTATAACCCACCTAGACAGCATGAGTAAATGGATGACAGAACAGGGTTTAGGAGTGATAACGGAAAGACAAAATTTATTAAGAGCTACAAAGGATAGGAAATTGTGGTGAGCAGTAATCGGCAACACCCTGAATAGACACTGCACAAAGAAGAAGAAGAGGAAGAAGAAAAAGAGGAAGAAGTTTTTTTTATACAATTATCTACAAAGTTAGGGAACCCTTTATTAATTCTATTAATTTCAGACGTAAGGTGCTGAATCGATTTAGTGGGTAGGATTAATCTGGCTTTCAGCGAGGTTATGCCTAGGTTATATATATATATATATATATATATATATATATATATATATATATATTAGGTTGGTGCAAAAATAATGTTTTCTCACATGGTAACTTATGTGAGAAAACAACATTATTTTTGCACCAACCTAATATATATATATATATATATATATATATATATATATATATATATATAACACATTCATACACTCCGGATTGGTTTGTCTTTTTTGCTAACAATCTTGTTTTCCATCAATAATAAGAAGGCCGAAGCGTATAACGGCCGAAATATGACAATTAAGATGAGGATAACAATCCGAGTAATTTAAATAATGCAAGTAATCATAATACCTCATCTCAGAGATATAGACAGACAAACATATGTTTACCTTTTGCAAACAACCGATATTATGTGTGGCTGTGTGTATACTCGTGCTCGTTAATATCTTCATAAATGGTGAAATGGTTGCGTGTGTGTGTGCGTGTTTATGTGTGTGTCTGTTTGTCTGTGTGTGTATCTGTGTGTGCGTCTGTCTCTGTGCATGTTTCTGTGTGTGTGCGTCTGTCTCTGTGCATGTTTCTGTGTGTGTGCGTGTGTCCGTGTGTGTTTCTCTGTCTGTGTGTGTGTGTTTCTCTGTGTGTGTGCGTGTGTCTGTGTATGTGTCTGTCTGTGCGCGCGTGTGTATTCTCACAATTTCTTTTCGATTTTCTAATCAGAAATGGATTACCTGAGGCTCTATTAAAAACGAACGTAGCAAATTCTTTTTTCTCGTTCAGGTGAGTGTCAGCATATGTATTTGAGGGCCTCTCCTGGCTAGATTCAATCAGAATCATTTTTTTTTTTTAGTTTTTCTCCCGTTACTTTACTTTAGATATGAACATTTCTCATTCCAGTTCTTTTCTTTTCGCATATTCTGATTTTCCCTATTAATCTTTTTCATCTTAAAATCGCCATTATTTTTCCATGACATTTTTCTTTTTGCATACTATCTGCCTTTTAGCGATATCAAGTAGGCTAATTGTTTTGTCCTCACTCGAGAGCCGCTACCTTAGAAAAACACGTTGTCTTGCTCTCATTAAGTTTTTTCAGCATCTAAACAACATAACATCTTTCAATGCTGTCAATAAGCAAAGCAAACATTTTTTTATCTTTTTGATTTCATTCTTGCATTAATTTTCATTATTTATTCTCTTTCATTTTGCTTATTTCTTCAATTTTCATCCACATACTCTATTCTAGTCTTTCATTTTCAAAACAAATAGATTATGCCGGTTTTTCGCTGAACGTAAATATTTCCGACTTTGTATGTGACGAAGGGAATAAAGATGGAGAAGAACAATGTCGTGCATTTGCAAAAACGATACTTTTCAGTGGGAATAGTTATTTATTCTGGGCTAAAAGAAAACTAATGACCCTTTCCTCGGCCTTACAAAAGATATGATGAATTAGAACCATTAGACACGCCTTCCCACGCCTACAACTAGAAACCCGTAATCCGAGTTCTTTCACCGCCATGTTTGTTTTTTGTTCTGTTTTGTTTTTCGGCTTTCCTTTCATCTGCTGGTAGTGGATCGAGTAAGCAGAGTACAAGATCCATTTAGATCGTGCATGGAAGCAAAAGTCATCTGATATTCGTGTTGCAAATGATGGAAAGGAAATATTATTTCTTTGCGAAAATATTTGAATGTATTTGGCTGCGTTTCTTACTAATAGGCTTCTGAAATACAAGCATTGCATTACCGGAATTTTCGACGCAGTGATCATCAAAACTTTAAAACAGGTTGTGTTTGCTTTAAAGCTTCTTATAAAGCTATTACATAAGCATCACGCCGTAGAGTAATGTTTAAAGAGTGCATCTGATAAAATATCTCAGAACTATCTAAATTATCCGTTCTATCTATCACAGATCAATGATTAACAAGGGTTTCGAGCAAAAGAACCCTGCGGGTCTTAGAGAGAATCATTCTTCTTCGAACCTCGTGGACTGGCGCTAAACAATCCCAAAGAAATAATAGCAACAACTAAAATGGATATCACATGTAACTCGAAGAGAAAATAATGACATAATCAATATATTCAAGACTATTCAGACAAAAAGTTTCGAAGGAAACCCCATCAATTCTAAATATGAGAAACCTATTTTAACGAAAAATTGTTTTAATAGAAATAGAAATTTCAATCGAAAGTAAGACTGGCTGTTCGGTCATTGAATGCCAAATGTTTCCTTATAAGGAAACAGTTTATATCAAGTTTACTTTCCCCATTATTGTCTAGGATGTTCGATGACAACTGGATACCCGGTCAAATGTGGCTTCAGGCGAAACTTAGTAAAGTTTTTTTTTTTTTTAAATAAAATTTCACATTCTTGCGAAGGAATAGTGAGCAAGTCTAACAGACTATTACTACGATATAATGAGTACAATCCACATGATTACTCCATACTAATGGCCTTATGCCAGACTAAAGAAAGTAAATATCAATTTTATCGAACTTTATTAACGATATTTATTATGATATTGCTTAGTCTACGACAGGAGCCGATAAGAAGATTGAAGATTAGTTTATATTTTCCCAAGTAGGAAAGGCCTTCTTGGAAAATCAGTATTCGAAAGTCTAATACCAGAGCTCAAAGACCTAACTCTGGAATTAGGCATCACTATCGATCAGGTTACAGTTTAATACTTTTTAGCCGATTCATTAACTAGATTAGACTGCGAATTTAGAATAAAGCGTGGCTTTTGACAAGGCTCGAACTCACGTCTTATTTCTGAGATGATTCCATACAAAAAAAGACAACAAAAAAGATCGGGGAGGAGTTTAAACCGGGCGATTCAATTCAGAGTTGTCCTTCACCCAAATAACCTATCAACCAAGGCGAAAGGGCCCAGTTTGCCCTACTACTTTAAGCCAAAGAGAGGAGGAAAAGAGATGGATTCATACTTTTTCGATGTTATTTGTTCGAAATCGAACACGACTGGTTCGACTAGAATTTGAACTCATCGCGTCAACCCACAGGATTCTTTCCACGCCTATAAGCGCTAATCTTATTATTGTGGGGAGATGCCTCACGATGTCTGCAAAACACTCGCTAGGTGACTCTGTTGAAGTATTAAAAAAGAACGGAAGTAACCCTTTTTTTTTCTTTCTCTCTTTTGCTTTCTTCTGCTTAGAAATATATCAGGGTCAACTCAAGTCCTGAATCAGCGAGGAACATTTTCTATTCCTCGGGTGGTCGACGACTAAATTTTAACTCAAATACACACGCACACGTACACACTGGTTCCCGTAGGATCACCGAAGTCGAGCCTAGTCAGTTTATAAATGGGTAACTGCTTGGGAATACCAGCTGCTGTGAGTTTAAATGTACAGATGGTGTGAGGGATAAAGACTCAGAATTGTTAATCGGAGTGCCAAGTTCAAATGCCATATCTTCAATTTTAAAATGAATTGTTGTTCATTTTATTATAAAATGAATTGTTGGTAATTTTACTATAAAAATGAATTGTTGATCATTTTATCATAAAAATATATTGTTAGTCATTTTACGACAAATATGTATTGCTGGTAATTTTTACTATAAAAATGTATTTTTATACTTTCCTAGTGTTTTAAATTTTGTTTTGGCGTTCACTGTTTGCCCATAGCTGGGACCCTAACAGGTGCTACAACCCCCCAGGTCAGGGTGTTCCTGGGAACAACAGCAATTAAGACGTTGCTCCACTCGCCTCAAAACCTCCAATCTCTTGATCCAAGTCCTTGCTGTCGGGTGTAGTTTATCGTCATACTCAGGACAATTTTTACTCCGAATATGCTGGAAAAAGTTTATTAGAAATTTCTCAAATCCAAAGTCAAGCACTTAACTTTCTTAGTGAGAAATTTATAGATAATGTATTTTATGGTTCGCAAAAATTAAAAAAAGAAAACACGCATGTAAAAGCGGGTTCTATACAAACCACGTATCTCTACAGCAGATTTTTGGCGCAACATGTTCGACTCTGTTGCTATATCATTTCAAATATTATACTTCATATTATTTGGATCAGGATTGTTCAACGTTTCAGTCCTTATACCTTACAGCCATTGTCAGTTGTCTGACATTGTGCGCAATAACTTTCTGGGAATTTTAAACGAAACTCTTTATTCAATCCACAGTGATGTCTGTTCTCATGTCCAGAGCAGATTGTTTTCTATGCGGATTATCGATTTTATTTACATCTATGCCGCTTATCAGTTTCTTCCGCTGAATCAGAATAAGTGACTTTTATTAGCACTATACACAGGGATTGAACTCAAAAGTTTTAAGAAACGAGATATGTTTTAAATAATGCTTTATTCTTCTGGACGTTTCTTGTGCTGTAATTAAACTTAAACCGAATATTTATACTTAGATTATAATCTCGGGGCCTTAAATCTATTGTTTATAATTAAAGTGTGATTCTGAAGCTTTAACACGATTAGTATTTACTATGGGGGGGGGGGGGTATGTTTTAGCCTTATACCTAATGTCGGTCTCTCTTGTGTCATACGGAAGACAATGTCTCTACTAAGAGCGTAATTCTGGAAGCTTCTTCCTTATATTTGTGGTTTAATTCGAAGACCGTAAAGCTAATATTTTGCAAGTTTAGTGCAATTCTCTAGTCATATACCCAGTGTCTCTACTCCATCATGTAATTCTGAAGCCTTGAACCTAATGTCTGTGCTCAATTCAAAAGCCCACAACCTCTACTCATAATAATTTCTCATTTCAAAACTTCAACATAAATTATCACTTGCACTGTTATAAACCAGGCTTACAGCCATATCACGTTGAAACACAGTACGATCACCGAAGTTGAGCAACGTCGAGCCTGGTCAGTAACTAGATGAATGACCGCTTGGGAACACCAGCGGCTATAAGTTTCGATGTGGTGTAATGGATAATGGGTGCGGATTATTAATCAAATTCTAAATCCCGATGTTTTCGTCATATTCACTTAAGCACAAATACCCTTGGGAAAGGTACAAATTCACTTCTTCTTAATTAGTAAACCATTATTATATAACAAATATGTCTTACAATCTAAAATATTTTCTAGATTTAAATAACCTGCAAAAGGTGGATAAACCGTAGGAAATGAATTATTCAATGAATGAAATGCTGATTAGCTACACAGGCATGTCTTTTAGATTTATTTACATTCTCTGGACGATAAATGTATAGAAACTACCGTGTTCATGAAGTGAGGGATCGGTTTATATGCTGATTGTAGTATAGAATTGATCCCCCCCCCACTTTATATGCATATAATTTCTTGTAGGCATGTATTTTACATTTATTTACATTCTCTGGAAGCTAAATGTATAGAAAGTAGCGTGGTCATGAAGTGAGGGATCGGTTTATTTGCTGATTGTAATATAAAATTGATCCCCCACATTATATTCACATTATATTTTCTTTTTGTTTATCACACCAAACCAATTATTAGGTATGAATCCACATCTTCTCCCTCAACAATGGGTTAATTAGTAAGACTTGTATCACTAAACCGTTATTATCTCCAGAAAAAAATTCTTACATTCTAAAAATATTTTCTGGCTTTAAATAATCTGCAAAGGGTTAATAAACCGTGGAAAACAAATTAATTAATTAAATGTTATAAACCAGAATCAAACAAACACAGCATGTCGGTGAAATTCTAAAGAAATATTCCTCATGTACATGGCTACGGCTGTTAATGCTAAAGGTCATAACCCTTTTCATCCAAATTTATAACAAATATTTTACTATTTAATATGCGTGTGTTTGTTAAATTTTTCTTGGTGGGACAAAATGACCTTTTTAAAAGTGCCATTATGAAACATAATATATGGAATTATAAACAGACATTTTTAAGCAATATTATTAGCAGCTGCTCACATTTTGGAAGGTGTGAATCTCATTAAGACCTGAAATGTTAAGCAATTTTAAGTACTTACGTTAAAAAGCATTGGCTTCATTGTCTGGAGCGCGCTTATTACCGACATGAATATTCAGTGTAAAAAAGAAAAGATCGCTTACTAGAGATTGCAGTTGCAATTGCAGCACGGATCTATGTCGCTTGAATATCTACTACTGTACTAAAGTGCTTTTTGTCTGTTGTTCTGTACAGAGCACAACTCTGCCACAATAATCGTGGGATCTATGTATGAAATAGTTATTTTCCATTTCTCACAAGGCAAACGTCGCATTTAGTGGCGTGAGGTGGCTGTGCGAGCGTTACCAGAATTAATCCCCGAAATCATCATGATCACAACTTCTGACTGAGGTCAATTGCTGAAGCAGTAATCAACACACATTGTGATATACAGTAATTCTCCCCTCTCTCCTTCACCTTCCATCTCTCATCTTCCCTTCCACTCCTTCTCTATCTTCCTTTCTCTCCCTCTCTCCCCTATTTATACCTGTCTTCCTCCCACAACCCTTCTCTCTGTATCTCTATCCCTCTCTCTCTCTCTCTTCCCTGACCGTTTTGTTATATTGACAGGTTGTGCTGGACTGTTTCCAGAAAAATAGGAAATTGCTTTACTAAAAGAAATAAATGACTATAAATATGCTGACAGCGATTTCTCATGAGCACCCCAATTTTGATTTTGTTCAGGTACTCTATACTGATTTGTTTTTACGGCTTATCAACCCTTTACAGGGTATTTAAAGCGAGAGAATTTTTTTTAGATTGTAAGAATTTTTGGAGATAATGATTTACTTATACAAGTCCTACTAATTAACCCATAGCTGGGGGAGAAGTGGTAGTGTATTTGCGCAATGAACCAGACCGGAATTGGAACTCGGCTTTCCGAATCGCGATTTCGGCCCGTTATCCTTTACATCACTCACACAAACAAACTTACAGCAGGTGGTATTTCGAAGCGATCACCCATTTAAATACTGACAAGGTTCGACGTTGCCTAACCGCAGTGATCGTACGAGAACCGTTGTTTCAATGTGATATGGTCGTAGAGACTAATTTAAACGACACCCTTAATACGCAACATAATAACAATACGTCACAGAGTAAGTCATTTTATCTATAACTATATAACTGCATAGGTTTGAAACTCGCATTAATCTCTAATCAGTTCATAAGAGGAACGCTAGCTCCAACAATTCGCGATTTCTTTAAAACGTATATATACGTCGGCAGCAGACAAGGTAAAATTTATGACGTATATGTACGCAGTCGTTGAAGTATTTTAATGATCAAAAGACATAATATTGGTAAATAGACCTTCTTCTATGTGTTGTATACCTTCCCTTCATGACGTTTGCGATCATGGTCCTCCACAATTTCCTGTCCTTAATAAAATTTTTTTTTTTTTTATCTTTCCTAAACCATTTTTATTTTTTCTTAAACCATTTACACAAGCCCGCTGGTTAGGTTATGCGTTGTCTTCCTCTGTCCCAAATGTCTTCAATCTGTCCAGTGAGTATCATATTTTCAAAGCCCTTTTTCCACATTATTTACCCTAGAAATTTCAACATCTTTCTGATGTTAAATATAAATTCCATTTATGTTTTCTCTAAAATTTCGGCGTTATTCATATGTTCAGTCTATGGAACTGTCATCATCCTTCTGTAGAACCACATTTCTGTTGCTTCAAGATTCTTCTTCATCTGTGAGGAGATTGTCCAGCATCCACTGCCATATAAAAAGATATTACATAACAGTTCAGTACTCTTTTCTTTGTTTCTAAGGAAGTTTTCCTGTTTCTTAATACTTTGCTTAGCTTTTGGAAGACACCTTTTGCTATGCACCTTCGTATTTAAGGATTGAATAAAAATCACTTCTTAAGAATTTAAATTTTTGCACCTGTTTAATTTTGGTATGACCAATATGTAAATTGCATGTTGCACTGCTTCTTTTACCGAAAACCATACATTCTATCGTCTTACAGTTGATATATAGCCCTTTCTTCTTGCTTTCTTTTATTATCTTCTGTGGGAGTTCCTGTTGTTTCCTTTCTATGTCTTCTGTCATCAATGTATCGTCTGTATATTTAATGTGGCCACCAATAATGAATGTTGTTAGTAGTTCTTATTCTTTTAGGATTGCTTCACTGGAAAGTTATAATATGTCTGCTGAGAAGACATGTCTTTGTCTTACGCTCCTTTTTATATTTGTGTATTTACTGAATTCATTTTCAACCCTCAAATAGGCAAGTTGCTCCCCCCACCCAGTGTAGGTTCTGTATTATTCTGATATTCTTCCCAAATAAATCAAGCTTACCTCACTATTCTTTGTGATGTATCATGTCAATCGCTTTTGCATAATCTATAAAATATACATATACATCACTCTGTGTTTGTATTCCTATTCCTGATATCATTCCCAACATAAATATCGCATTCCTTGTTCCAGTGTCTTTAACGAAACCATTACTGTTTTTGTTCTAATTCCGGTCTAATCTTTCCTGATGAGGATCTGGAAGAACTACTGAAATCGTAGACAGAAAACAACAATAAAAATGTTGAAGAATTCTGTCTCTATTTACTCTTTTCCTTTCTACGTCTGCTATCAACACTGTCATTTTTATGAAACTTGCCGTTTTAATAATGGTTTTATCATTGGATAACATAGTTCGAGTAAATATACAGAATTACTTTATAAATTGATTCACGTAAGTAAATATGGCCATAAAACAAATTTATCTTGCTGACTTCATTTTTATAGAGGTCAATCTTCACAAAGTGATCTACTGGTAAAGTCTTGTACCAGACTTAGATAAACAATAAGTTATTCAGTAACATGAAAAAGAAAAGGTTTGTTAGCATTTTTTTAATCTAGAATTCTTTTGCAATAAAAAGGTGATTCAACAAGTTTCCTAAAAGTGTTAAAATAATTTTAGATCGTTTTATATTTTTCGACTCTCTTTCCTATCTTTATTCTAAAAAAAAAAAACCTTTTATCGAAAGTCGTTCTCTTGCATTTCTGTATCGATAATTCTCAGAAAGGCTTTGATACTTCATTGATATTTTTTTAACCAGCTTCCAATGGGCTAAATTCAAATTCATGCAGCTTCGATCAAACATTTGATGCTTGTTTCAACGTCAAAGTTCGGCATTTTGTTGTGAAAAAACAAGAAATGAAGTCAAAAACCAAATTACAGCAAAAACAAACAAGCAAAACAGAAAGATATGCAATGCTAGATTTGAAAAGCGAACAACACGAAGCAAGTCAAATATTACATCAAAACGCGAAGATAAAAACTATTCGACGTTTTTGGTTTTTTGGTTTATTTCCGGCGAATGAAGAGAAATAAACAAACGTGAATCAATAATATAAAATACATTTATTAGAATCGCATATTTTTTAACAACATGAAAACGAAATTCCTTTCAGTATTTTACGAAAGAAATAAACACAATGAAATTACTGCAATGAATGCAGAGAAGAGGAAAACTAAAAAGACTATTTAACAAAATCAAGTTCACTCCATGCTTTGACCGTCTGTTAGGACTTACAATCCATACGGTCCTATCACGTACTGTCACCGAAGTTAAGCAACATTGAGTCTGGTCAGTACGTAGACGGGTCACCGTTTGAGAATATCAACTGCTGTAACCTTTGATGTGTGAATTGTGTAATGAATGACGAAACTGAAGTCGGAGAGCCGAGTTCGAATTCCAGTCAAGTTCATTATATTCCCTTACGCTCAAATACCCTTGGGAAAGGGTATGAATCCACCAGGAAAAGTAAGAATTCACTTCTTCTCATCCCAGCTATGGGTTAATTAGTAGGGCTTGTATTAGTAAATAATTAAAATTCTTAAAATCTAAAATAGTTCTGGCTTTAAATAACCTGAAAATTATTGGCAAACCGTAAAAACAAATTAATCGAGATACTTTATGTGGAAATCATATATACGATCCATCGCTAAAGATGTTGGAAAATAGGCGGCTTCTCATAGCGCTCCAAAAAGTACTTGACTCCACTTGTCATGTGTTATCATGATAAGAATCCGATAAGACTAAAAGTGGAATATTGCTACCATATATGGCCTCTACAGCCCTGACAGACTTCAAAATCGTTACGCTGTCTTGTTTGGAGTTACTTATTTTCTACTTTGTAATCCCATTCTCACAGACATATGCTGCCAGCCTGCCGTTGATCTATCGCTATTTACATGGCAGATGTTCTGATAAACTCCACTCTTTAGTTTCACTAGTTCAGACTTTTACACTTAAGACTCACCATGCTGCATTCACAGAGTCAAATCACCCACATTCTCTCTGTATTTCATTTGTCAGGGGAAAGTTCTACTCGAGAATTACTACTTATTACGACAAACTCTCGCATAGGGTGTTTCGCTGAACACCATAATCTTAACCTCTTCAAGTCAAGAATCAATCGCCATCTATCATCGCTCTCCTCATAAACCATTTACCTCCACTTACGTTCATATCACGATCTTTATTCAGTAACGCTCTACCTTAAGTGACTCTTAAGCCTTTTATTGGCTGAACTTTAGTATAAAAATCATTTAGGAGCTTAAAAGAATTCTTTAAATATATATAATCGCTCCAAAACAATTTGCTATCAAAATTATCGAGCATCAAGTTTTCATTACGGGAATCTCATTCTCTTATTAGCCAATAGCTTTTCGCCAAACCATTGTTGTCTGTTTCTTGTTGTTGTTCGCTAGCAGTTAATGAAGTGACCATTCAGAGGAGAAAACCAAAACGTTTTTATCTTTCTTTCCTTTGATATTAGCCAAAAATAGTTTTATACAAAAGGAAAAACAAGTTTTTTCTGCTTTATTTCCAATCATCACTGCTTTGTTCACTGAAAATGCAAAGTATGACGATGAAGCCTTTTTCCATAGAGATCAACATCCTTAAATTAACCAACGGCAACTTTGAAAACTAGTAGGAATCCTAAACACAATGCAGTCACAACGATAATTTCTCTCTTTCAGATTGTCTGGTCATCCACTATCCTCATAACAAAATCATTAGTTCTTTTTATATTATTAAAACATGAATTTCTTGGCAAACTATTCCAAATTTGAAAATTACAAAGAGAAATTTCCGCCTCTTTGGCTCGTGGGAATGATAAATTTGATTAAATTTAAAGAGATTTCTAATGGACGGAAACTTTAAAAAGAAATAAAATTAGCCGAGCATAGAAAAGCCGATAAATTGAGAGGCGACTTTGAAGAGATTTAAATGCTTCTTCATGGCGGAATCAGCCATGACTAAGATTTCTTCGTTTCTTTTTTGTAGTTGATTTTTTCATTGTTATTCATTATTTCATTTTTTTTTCCTTCCATTCATTTTTTTTTAATCGCAAAGCTGAGGTCGTTTTAAATTTCTACTATCGTTAAGAAATGATTATGGATCGGAAATAAGCAATTTGCTTCTGACAAGACTTGAACTCACACTCTCTACAGTCGCAAAGGGTGACTTGGAAACCAGGTCATAGAGTCTAAGATTCTGGTTAATCGCCAAGGCAGAGAATGATGTAATGGAACGCTTTCCCCTACTCTGTGAAAGGGATATGAACTAATTCTAATGTGACAAAATGCCCTTCTGCTCTATTATGCAACTGAATCAAATCTGCTTTCTAGTGATCGATCGCTCTATCAATTCGTTGTGAGTCAAAGGTTTTCAGAGCAATTAGGGAAATAAGACGGTTGTGAGATTTTTTGTGTTTTGTCAATGTTGGAATCAAATTGTTCAAATCGCAGTAGCCTGTAGCTTTCCATGTATTCTGATGCTGACAAAATAACAGACAGCGGAAACAGAAATTGATTCCATAATCAAAAAACGATGCTATTTCTTGTTGCCACTTTTGTTTTCATTTTCTGTCCATACTTTCTCTTACCTCTTCCGAAAATGATATTCTTTTTTTTTTAAGCTTCTCGTTGCAAAATTTCTGGAAAGAAGTGGAAACTAAGCTAATTGACTTTTTTCCACCCCGGATGGGTGAATAAAAACACGAAAAATGGATTATAATCTATAGTAGGTACCTCCCCCACCACCAAAAAGCGATATCTATAGTCCGTCTGAAGTTATTATGCAAATCACATAAACCTCAATAGCTCGAGTTTCCTTTGAACAATTCTGTCAAATTTCAAACGAAGCTTGTTTTAGATTTTTAGGTATTTTCAGTATGTCTGCAGTCTGGCGTTATGCTTAATGAAGTAATATTAGTTTAAGGCCTCTGAAATCAAATAAAAACTATTTTTCCTTTTTTCTATAATATATGTTTAAACACAGTTAATGGAAAATAACTAAAATGCTGAAAAAAAGAAGTTATTGATTGAAAGAATATCCACTTTAAAGATGTCAAATGAGCTTTGCAGAGATCGTTCAACGATAAAAAGAGCTGTTGAAAATATAACTAGGCTGGGGACTAAAAGCAAAGAAAAAGTTTTCAAGAACTTGTCGCCTCAAAAGGAAAGTGAATAATAACAAAACAATCATTTTTGGTCATTGCTCAGATCTTTGAAAAGGCTGGAATTGATGGAGTCAAGAAGGATAAAATGAGTAGAAGATTTCGCGAATTAGTATCTATCAAAGCAAACTCGTCTCAGTAAAGCAAATATTTTAAAGCATTTACATTTTTGCCATGAAATACATGAAAATTAGCTTTTCTAAAGTAATTTTCATGGACGAATCTCGGGTGCTATTCGATGGATGGGGCAAAGGATGGATTTTATCAGATGCAAATGGCTGTGGCTAAAAGAATGCAACAAGGAGACGTCGGTATGATGATATGAGATGGAACTGTCGGCCAAACCAATACTGAAGTCAATGAAGGAGTTAAACCGAACAGTGTTAATTACATCGATTTCATGGACAAGACTTTCTTTCAGTGGTTTAAAACCCAACCTCGTACTTTCAAAATGAAATGTGTATTTATGTACGAAAATGGTCTTTCTCATGAATCTAAATTTATCCGTGACAAAATAATGGAATAGTCTCCATGAAGTCCTGGTCTGAATCCAATCGAAAATCTATCGTCAAATGTGAAATGAAGATTGCAAACTATATGACAACAAAGCAGGCCGATATAAAGCAATTAAAACTATCATGTCGGAAATTGAATCTGCTGAAATAAAAACAAAATCAATGGATAATATACTGCTGGCTGTTATTGAGTAGTTCATTATATTAAGATGTAAATGCTTCAAAGACATATGTTTGTTAGCAATAATACGGCTTAATATTGATGGAAGGCAAGCAACAAAAATTCTGCTTTTCTTTGTTTATCTCTTTTTGACCCTCGCCTATTCATATGTTTGTTTTTTTATTCACCATACTCAATACAAATAGAACAGGAAAATTATTAATTCACAGCCATTTTCTTTTCCGCTGGTCAAAGAGGAACTTTCACTATTTACACCTCTTAAATAGTATTGCATATTTTAATAACTTACACTTCTTAAATAATATCGCTAATTTTATATTACTCAAAAATTGTTTAAGCTAGAAAAAAAGTAAGGCATCCAGTAGATGCGTTGCATACATAGATACTTTGCCGCTGACTATCTATTCTTGCAAGTCTGAACGAAACAGCGTTTATTCACCATTAGGCTACAAAGTCTCAACCAGTAGACGTCATTCAAATTGAACCATTTATTTTCAGACTTCATTTTATCTAATTATTATTCCACGCTATTTTGCTTTTATTCTTGCTAGTAATAAATGACTTTTTTCTTGTGTCAAATTTCTTTAATAAAATATTATAATATTTTTGCTAATACTTCTTTTATTGTATATTGTTACTTTCTAGAGTTCAGTCATTAATTAAATAGCGTGAAACGGAAATTTTTAATTCGTTATTTCCTAACTACAGATGAAATTACCTGAGGAGGAATTCACAATGGATACGTTATGTATTTCTTACCTGCCAAAAGCAAATTTATTTTTTCTTTTCATTCTTGGAATCATTTTCGTATTTACTTTCAGAGATCTGCTGATTCCGCAAGCGAATTTCTATTTTCGATTTTAGGAATAAGAAAAGATTGTAGAACGATTTTCAAGATCAAAGTTCACCTCGAGTGTTAGCTGCTAATAGCGAACTACTTTTGGTAAATAAAAATAAAACTATATATGATTTATCTGTAACGTTACTGGCATTATAGCTGATCTGCGTTACAAGATATTGACTTGCAGAGTGATATAAACTGTACAAGTACAGGTTCACATGTGACAATAAACTGCATGCATTAGACGCGCAAGTTTGTCTTTTTTTCGCGGATGTTACTTCTAGCGAGATTCTTCGACTTTTACTTGTTGGAGTAATATACTTAATACTTGTATTACATAATGACATGATCATTTTTTAGATTGATAGTGTAGTGGTTTCTCGTTGCCTTCTCCGCTGTGTTTTTATTGAGACACCAATTCTAGTAAGCTGCCCTTAGAATCATCAATTCTTCCGTATTAACCACCCTTCTGGTGCCGAAAGTAGAGCGGGGGAATCGATTTAGGCGTCGACCACCCGACAAGGTTACAAAAGTTCTTTTTTGCTTTAAAAGAAAATGTATCTTATGTTTGCCTTAAACTAAACGTTAGATGACAAAGACCATCGCCTCCATTGCTTCCCAGGTCTCACTGAGCTTAATCTAAGTAATATATTCATTTCTTAAAGAGAAGTCTCTAGACTTATCAAAAGCCTCAACCCCAAAAATGCCACTAGCGCAGACAAAATTCCAGTGGTGGTTCTTAAGAATACCAGTCTAGAATTATCTCCGATTTTTTATTTAACCGCTGTTTGAAGGAGAAATCTTTCCCAAGTATGTGGGAGGTAGTAAGCTTATGCCCGGTCTCCAACCGGCCCTCCTCCTACTATTGCATCTGGCTATTTCAATAGGAAAACGCTGAGACCTAGCTGCCAATCTAGTACAACGCTTGAATTCATGTAGTCTGGGCACCAGGAGAAAAACCTCATTCGTGCAGTTACGATGAAAATATTTGTAGAACAAATGTGGGTGTGCTTGTGTGTCTCGGTGTGTAATAATTTCAGATATGATTAATACATATATATATAAAAGTACAATATGAATAAAGACAAGAAAACTTATCTTAGGCAACACTTTTCGTCCTCGGGTGAATTTTATCAAGGCAAATGCAAACTCGGAGAACCAAGTTCGAATTCCAGTCGAATTCCAGTCGAATCCATTACATTCATTTACGTACTAATACCCTTGGGAAAGGTATGATCCTTTTCTTCTCCTTCCAGCTATGGGTAAATAGCAGGACAGACTGGGTTCTATAGCCTTGGATAGCAACTGGTGTAAGAGAAGTACAATTCAAAACATGCGGAGGGTCGTTTGGAGACCTTGTGGAACGTAGGGCACCAGGTCTATGTATATTTGGCCCTTTAAAAAGTGTAAATGGTTCTGCACAAAACCTTCACCACTATAATCAAATCTATAATCAAATCTCATGTGCTGGTTTCGGGCTCTCGGTTCCTAGGAACTGATCTGCTTGACCCTCATACGTCGAATTCGACGGGAAAGTCAAGAGCATATATATATATATATATATATATATATATATATATATGTATGTATGTATGTATAAAAAAGGTTATAGTGGTTCCAACGAGAGAAAAGTGTGTATATTAAAAAGAAAAGAAGAGAGGTGCCGCAAACGTACGTTTTTGGTTGTAATGTGGATATTTTTTTTTTAAATATTATGCTTTATTTTTTATTTTTTATTATGGAAAATAAACCATAATATATTTTTTAAAAACAAATCCACATTACAGCCAAAAACGTTTGCGGCACCTCTCTTCTCTTCTTTTTAATATATATATATATATATATATATATATATGGTGGACTCTCCCGTCGTATTCGACGTATGAAGTAGCTCAGTTCCTAGGAACCGACAGCCTAGATCCCAGCACACATGATTCCATGTATTCCAGCATCAATTGGAAACAAAGCCAACAATTTAAAAATATGTATGTCTACCATTTTCGGATGTCAAAGTAAATCGACGCCGCGGAGGTTTTACTGGCTTCTCACCAGACGGACTGTAAATAAACATTCTACGCTGAAGTTAATTCATTCATCCAAATAACTTATTTTTATTTATTTTCAATTAATAATGCAGTTTCATTTATATTTATCTAATTTTAATTCAAAAACTATCCGACAATACTACATTGTTTATCTCGCCGTATATTGCCCTATGACCATATATCTCTCTTGTTTATTTGCCTAATATTCATTTCGTGACATGTCAAAATAAGAATTACTAAAGTCCTTCTAGTCTACTCTAAGTTGTATGTTACTGAGCTGCAAAATATATTTCAAAATATATTTCAATTTCTTTTGAGTATGTACAAGTATGAGTGTGTATATGTTCATTTATGTATGTGTGTGTGTCTGTGTATTTATGCGTATTATTTTAGCATGGGTGTATTTGTATGTGTAGATGTTCAATCATCCCTATCATCGATTCCTGTACGATCACCAAAGACAAGCAACTTCGAGCCTGGTCAGTACCTAGACGAGTGACCGCTTGGGAATACAAGCTGCAGTAAACTTGGGTGTGCGGGTGGTGTAATGGATAATGGCTCGGAATTGTTAATCGGTGAGTCGAGTTCCCATACGATCACCGAGGATAAGCAACGTCGAGTATGATCAGTACCTACATGGGTGACCGCTTGGGAATACCAGGTGCTGTAAGATTGGATGTGCGGGTGGTGTAATGGATAATGGCTCGTAATTGTTAATCAGAGAGCCGAGTTCCAATTTCATTTGGGTTCGTTATATTCTCTTATACACAAATACCCTTCGGAAGAGTATAAATCCGCCTTTACTCTCCAGCTATGGGTTAAGTAGTAAGACGTATCACTAAATCATTTTCTCAAAAAAAATTCTTCAGTCTAAATATATTGAATCTTTTTTGTTAATTCACCCCAAAATAAAAAGAATTTATAGTTACCAAAATTCTCACTAAATTCCCTCAGAGCGAAACTCTTCCATTGCACTCTGGTTGGGTTGCCACAAATGTGGATGACTAGGGTACTCTATTTCTAAGTGTGGGGTCTACATTCGCGCTCACCCAGATAAACAAGCTAAAAACTGATTTTTTCTACTTCTTTTTAAATTATAAAACGTTCCTTGTAAGTACCTCGAATATCATCCACTCTTACGAAATGTGAATAATTTCCTGATTTTTTGGTAATTTTTCATTCTGAGGTTTGGAGTTGTTTCAAGACAAGCTAAACAAATTTTGATTTAAAATTTATACTTCCTTGGAGTGAATTAGTATTTACGGTAAGTAACTTCACATTATTTGGGGTGAATTAACATAAAAGATCCCAAATATTTTCTGGCTTTAAATAACCTGCAAAGGGTTGATAAGCCGTAGAAAACAAATTACTCATTAAACAATCAATAAACAATCGATCCGTAAGAACTTTAAAATTGTTTGGCTAGAAAATGACTTTTAGATTTATTTAATATAAATATTCTGGAATATACATTTGTATAGAAAACGCCGTGGCCACAAAGTGAAGGTTCAATTTGTATATTGAGTGCAATATAGAATTAATCTCGCACTTTGTAACCACATGATAATTTCTTGTTTCTGATTAGGTATGAATCTACTTTTTCTCCCCCTATCCATAGGCTAATTAGTACGACTTGTATATTTTCTGCCTTTAAATAACCTGCAAAGGGTTGATAAGCCGTAGAAAACGAACCAATCATTAAACAATCAATAAACAATCGATCCTTAAGAACTTTAAAATCGTGAACCTGTGCCAAATTCATAAATATATACAAGAATATTTCTGTAGAGCTGGTCTTGTTGAAGATCATTTGCTTGTGCAGTAAATTGAATCCGCAACGGGAGCTCACGTTTTTTTAGCCCTATGCCTAACTAGAGAAATCAGAATAAATGTTGATGCATTGACGATAATTGACAAAGCCGAGACACACATTCCTACTCAATGTGTCGAATTCTGACCAGCGAAGAATAAGAAAAAAAAAACAAAAACTTACCATTTTTGCTTTGTTTGCGTAATTTAGCCATATAAAATATCTGGTGAAAATAAATCTATCCTTCCCCTCCCAAGATAAGCATTGCAATACACCCACGAGATATAGTAATACTTTGCACATGAATGTAAACAGATAAGGACATGCATATATATTTGAGAGAAAACAAATTATCGACATATATATACAGAAATTGTATCATCAATATTTCTTCATGCAGTGAACACGATACACATTAAAAGTTATGGAAAAGAGAACTTGTTTCGTTGATTTTGTTTAGCGGCATATCAACACCTCTATGGGTTATTTAATGCTGAAATGTAAATAATTTGAACACACTTTTATGGCTTCAACTAAATTAATTTTGATCGTAATTGCATGCCCACAGATAAAATGTATTATTGGTCATTTTGCTATAAAATGTATTATTGGTAAGTTTTACTATAAATAGCTATTGTTGGTAATTTTTACTATAAATAGCTATTGTTGGTATTTTTTATATAAAAATGTATTACTGGTATTTTTTACTTTAAAAACGTACTCTTATACTTTCATAGTGTTTTGTATTTGTTTGGGGGGGCAGTATTTACTCATAGCTGGGACCCCAACAGGTTCTGCCACCTCGGGTCAGAGTGGACCTGTGAACAACAGCAATTAAGATGTGATTCCACGCTTCTCAAAATATCCACTCTGCCGATCAAAGGTCTTGCTGCCGGATGTAGTTTATCGTCATACATAAACTCTTGCTTGATTGTTGTATAGTTGGTCGTGGCTTGCATGGATAGGCTCAGAAAGGCGAGAGAATATGAAAGCCTGGTGTAAATACGCAGCCACCAACTAAACAGGCGACTTAATTTCGCGCCTCTACACAAAGAATCTACTGACACATTTCTTACCTTCTTTGCAAATTCATAAATTGTACCTAAGTAAAGAGCGGATAATTTAGTTTTGTAAACAAAAAGAGGTTTAAAAAACGTTCACTTAAGTTGAAAGGTATCTCGATGTGGCAGAACAAATGCTGAATCTGAACAAATTTGTGCAATTGAAACTGGAAACCAAATCAAAATGAGTAAGCACAGCATGAACTAAAAACAATTACAAAAGTCGAATCACAAGTGGTAATGTAAGAGAATTATTTAGTAAGTTCGAGTCAGAACGATTCTTGATACATGTAACTGAAATAATTACAAGAGCAGAATATGTTTATCGACAGACACAGCTGAATTTTGATCTGAAATGTTCACTCTAATGTTGAGATAATATCATCTAGGGAGAATAGTTGCTTTAAATGCATTGAGAAAGAAATTTTGTTGAATAGAATAGAAAAGAATGAGAGTTGAGAGAATAGAAAAGTGCAGAGCAGATAACATTAGAAAGATTTTAGAGTCCCATGAAAATAAGTGGATACAACGTCTAAAAACAAAATATCCAGCCGGGCTAAACCATAAATTTAACAATATAGATAGTACTAATATATAACTCAACAAATCAAAACCTACCTACATTTTTCGCCCACACAAGACAGACATGCTTACGGAGGTGTGGAGGCCTCACACTTTTACACTCACCCACACGAATATACACACTTACACACATCATACTCACTCACTCCCTAATGAGCCAAATGATAACACACACCAACAGCAATACACACGCTTACACATATCATATTCACTCACTCCCTAAGAACCAAATAACACACACATATTAATCTACAACCCAGTGTGTCTAAAAATTTTATTTTTTTTATTTTTTTATTGTTCAATATATATATATATATATATATATATATATATATATATTTGATGTGTAAAATAAAAGCTTCATTTTTCACTTTCAGGCTACAAACCTGTAGATACATCTACGTATCGAACACATGATGTATTTCGATCGCTCTATTTTTGTGTTGAGTGAAATGCATAAAAGAATACAAACGCCCTTTTATTTATTAAAATGACAGAAAATTCATTTATTTCAACCATTTAGGATTTAATGCTGTAGTAAAATAAAGTATAAACGAATGTAACACTGTAAGTCAGTCCAACTTGGGAGTGAAAATCATTGGGTAGCGGAATAGAAGAACATCTACATAAAATATTCACTTGCTTCTGAAACCCCAACAGAATCAATTTAGTGTGATTGAGGTTCTACTTGTCCCCACAATAGATTTGCAGGAATAAAAATAAATTCCATAAGAAATTTGTTTCACGCATATATTTTGAACGCTCGAAATTAGTATTCATGTGAACATTGGCCTGTAAGAACGGCGAAACTTTCTAGACTAATCGAGTCTCTACTAATAATTTAGATTTAGGTATATAATTCAAATACTCAACAGTTGTATCAATCTAACCGTTGAAAAGTCTATTTTTTAATCGAATTTACCCCAAACAAGGCAATAAATCCACTAAGATCCAAGGGTTTTCTGCGTTTGGAAGATTTAGCAAACAAGAAGCAAAAACAATAGAAATTTTAAATTACACGTCATCAATATTTAGATATAAAAAGCAAAATATTTTAAAAGGGAGAAAGTTAAGTGCTAAAATGATTTATAAACAGTGTTTTCAGTATGGCTTCTGCAAATATAGTAGAGAAATAGAAAGAAAGATGGGAGAAGAATAAATACAGCGAGGTGTTGGAAAGAGAAGGCGACAATTGAAGATAGAAGAAGAAAAATAGAGAAAGGGATGGGAGAAGCGATAGAGAGGGAAAAAGGAGAAGAGATAGCGAGAAAGTTGAAAGATATGAAAGAAAGAGGAAAATAGAAAATGGGAAATATAAAGAGAGTGGTGGGAAAAGAGAAATAGAGAGAGGCGTGAGAGAAATGAAAGAGAGAGATGGAAGAACAAAAGCGAAGAGAAAGAAAGAGGTGGAAGAACAGAAATGGCGAATGAAGAAAAAGAGGTGGGTGAGAGAAGAGAAAGAAAGGGAGAGGTGGTAGAAACGAAAGAAGGAAAAGAGAATAAGAGGGAGAAAGGTGACAAGGAGAAAAGGATAGAGATGTAGTAGAAGTAAAATAGTCAGAGGGTAGGAGGAGAGAATAAAATAGAAAAGGGCGAAAAGAATATGAGTCGGAAGAAAAATGAGAGATGAGAGTAGAGAAAGTGAGAGAGAAGTATCAAGGAAGAAAGAGAAAAATGGGAAATGTGAAAAATAGAAGCAGAAAGATATGTGTCAAGGGGGAGAGAGGGAGTGGGGAGAGAGATGCAGTTTGGAAGATAATGGAAGCGGAGCGGAAAAAGAAAGAGAGACGATGACAACAAGAAAGAATCATGAAAAGAGAGGGTCAGTAACAAGAAAAAGAAAGGGGAGGAAAAGAAAGAGAGGGTCAGGAAAGCGAAAGAGTGAGGGGAGAAAGAGTGAGTAGGTAAAATGAAAAAGAGAACGTGTGTACAAAGTAAAAATATGACATTGCAATCACCTGATTCTTGACGAAAAATTAAAAATAAAAAAATTGTGAATATGCGCGCGTTTACACACACACATACATGCACACAGAGAGAGACACACACAGAGCAAATTCTGAGTTATCCAAGAATAATGAAAATGGTGTAGACTGTTCTAGTTCCACGTGTCATGTTTTAATGGATGTCAGTTATCAGTTTTCTCCTGTTAATTCCCCTCTGCAAGTTCTCTCTTGCCTTAACCAGGTATTGAACTCACACTCTTTGGGTCCTGTCACTGGGTCTAACTAACGCCTTTATCCACTGTGCCATGTGTCCTCAAGGACACATGGAACAGTGGGAGAAGGCTGGAGCGTACAACGGCCGAAACGTTGTGATAAATATGGCGACAAAGATGAGGAAAATAGTCCGAATAATGTAAATAGCGTCCTTTTATTCTATTCGCCAAGTGTTTTCCATCCGCATGCAATTTGTCTGCCTGTCGAGGATGCGCATTACTTGAATGTCTTACTCGTGTAAATCAAGGTCTCCTCTAATCTTTCATGAACCTCTTCATGTAGTTCGTTGTCAAATGCTTTTGCTTAATCTATGAAACATTCAGAATCCTGGATCCAAACTTTGTGATAATAATATGAGGATACTCTACGCAAAAAATATCGAGAACCGTTGAAGTTTATTTAATCAAATATTAGAATAAATTATATTTAAAAAAAAAATAGGAACAAGAAAGAAAACCTATTCTTTCATATTCCTGTCACTCATGGTGTCAAAAAAGAATCTGCAATGTTATTGATCCTCTGGCATCTTGGCTTCGATCACTTTCCCACTTCCGTAAAGTTGCTTCCCTGTGCCTTTTCTATAAATAATTTTGTGGTTATTGCTATGATACCTGATCTTGATGAATCTATGTCAGTATTAAGTCCCATTACTTTAAAGCTTGAATGACTAGATTTAACCGTAAGTTCTAAGCTAACAGTTTCTTCTATCACAATTCTCGCTTGTGGAAATCTCTTCTGGCTTCTTGCTTTCCAGTCAAATTTGATCTTCGAAAATTTAAATACAATGTCGATCGTTATTTGCTGTCTTCTTAATTTCTGTTCTTTTATTATTGTCTCTCCTGAATAATGCTTTCTATTTCTAATATTTTTTCACACTCAGTAACTTCCTGCGTCTTAGTGTCTTTATTGCCTTGCTTGGTGTGAAAATTTAAAAATAAAAAAAATTAAGTTACATGTGGATATAATCAGCTGGTTTCGTTACTGGACTTCAAAAAACACTATGAAGGCCAGAAAATGCATCGGCCGAAATGCAGGGATAAAAATAACAAATTTGAAGCTAATAAACGTAATAAATCGCAGAATAATATCGATACCGTGTTTTGCGGCGTATAAGATAAACATTTTATTTCTAGAATCTCACATTTAATGTAATTGGGTGCGTCCTACACGCCGAAGATTAGGTCTGGAATTGGTGAATATTCCGCATTGGATTTATAGGCAAACTTAGTAATTTTAATTTTGCCACCTTAATTGAGGGTAAATTTAAGGTGCGCCCTATACGCATACTGAAAATTAGAGGAGTTCATGCCGATATTTCAGACAACTACCTTCAAAATCCGGCCATGCCATGTAGAGTAGAACAAATCATTTCCCCACCCCCATTCCTTTCGAATTTAATCAGTAAGAAGGAATTTCATTTCGAACAGTTCCTCCCCGAGAACCGCTGCTCCATGGAACGTACTCCCGAGAGGATGCTTCCCCGATGACGATAATCTTGACCTCTAGGGTTAACCGTTATCTTTCCTACATATCCTCATCATGCACTTCTTACCACCTCCTCTTACATTCAACAATCTCAATCATTACTCCTCTACCTTGAGTGGCTCATGGGCTTCATATTTGCTGAACAATTAGTGAAGAAATTCATATTTATTCTAATTCCACGAATTGAATCATTTTTACTAAGAATTTTTTTTTTCTTTGAATTACATTTATATGAACACAAAATATAACTTTTTAAAAAAATATCTATTTATTTAAGTGCTTTAACCAAACCAGTTGGAAAATAGAGCAAACTATTCTTGCTAAATTTTCTTTATTTTATGAATTCAATCAAGCGAACGAAAATGGCCGTGGGGATAAGATGTTGAGAGTCAAAAGAGTTCTTGTTTACTCTTCAGTGTTGAATCTCGCAATGTGGATCGTCAACCTTCGGGCCATTTGTGAACGACCGTTGCCATTATTAAACCTGTGACATTGACAATATTTGATATAATCACCACCCAGCAATTAAAAAAGAAATAAAATAAAAACGGGATTAAATCCTTTTAAATTCAATATTTCGAATCCATGTTACGCTTTGCTTTTTGTTTGCATCAATGTGTGTGTGCGTGTGTGAGAGTAAGTGGACGCGTATGTTCGTTTGTATATATGTACAGGTGTGTATTCATTTGGGCATATACGTGTGTGCATGTTTATACTTGTTTATGTATTTGCGTGCATACATGCTTGTGCAGGTGAGGGACTATTTAATTTTTTTTTTCTTTTTAATTTCCCGTTAAGAATCCCCATCATAGGCGATGTTATTAATAATTCTTAGCTTCGACTAAAAGCTTCCCTCCCACCCTCTCGCATTCTCTACTCGCACCTCTTCTCTTAAATTCTCCCCCTTCTTCTCTCATTTTCCATTCCTACAGACTTCTTTTTCACCTTCTCCCTCGTGCGCTTTTCCTCTCTACGCCTTTCTCTCCTTTCCTTTGCTCCTTATGTAGGCACGCGCTATAGAGAGAGAGCACGCGCCTGCCCGCGTGCGTGCGTGTGTGTGTGTGTGTGTGTGTGCGCGCGCGCGCCTAACCGCAGATGAGTTTTTTTTTTTTTTTTTTTTGTGCGGGAGCGGGGAGTCGAGATAGAAAGAAAAGCATCGGATGTGAACAGGGACCTGATTTAGAAGAACAGGACATGGACGGGGCAGTCCTTTGCAGTTCAAATCGCAGGAAATGACGGAACTGTCGACGTAATCTATTTTATTCTCTATGAAGAAATGAAGGCTTCTGACTAAATCTTCCCACCTACAGTCACTTCAGAAAGTCGGAGAAAATGATCTTCTATTTTCGACCGGATCCATTTAATTCAATGTAAAAATATTCAGACCGGACAAAAATTTCAGAAAAAAGGAATTTGATCTGGAGTGGAGGGGTACCAAATGATTCTTTATTTTTGTTTTTTAATTCCAAAATAAAAACAAAACTAAACAAAATAATAATAATAATCGTTGTTTTCTCGGTACAGGAAAAATTCTCTAGTCTGTAACTCTCGGTCATCCAGTTATGAGAAGAAGTTAACAACATTCGCTATTAACTTCGGAGTGACTGAGAGGCATTGGTATTTTCCTACCCTGCTCTGAACTCACATAGATTAGTTGAAAAACTGAATAATAAATCGGTTAAAAACGGTGTGTTAATAAAGGAAATATAAAATGGTGCACAGTGTGTGTGTATATATATATATATATATATATATATATATATATATATATATATATATATATATATATATATATATATATATACTCACACATTCCAATATATATATATATACACAGATTCAAAAAAAAAATTCGCTTGAAGATGAAACAGAGCTTGGTACTTTAATTCAATTTAATTTAAATAATTATATTGAAGTTTTCGGCTCTTGTTTTGAAACATGAGAACTCTTATGTAGCGTGTTGGAATCATATTTTTAAATAAATGATTATATATATATCGAGTGTCTTAAAACTTTAGTCCAAAGAAAAAAACCCAAGCGTGTAGCTTACTCTGAAGATTCGTTTAGGTGAATCCTAAGTAGGTTTTTCTGGCTCTTTAGGATTTATTTTAGTTATATATATATATATATATATATATTATTTTAAAATATTCATCGCGACACCGAAATTACCATGTTTCGAAACCAAAACCTAAATCTTAAATTAAACTTAAAATTTAAAGTTAAGTTTCATCTACAAGCTATGCTAAATAACTTTCAAAACATGATTTACTCTTCTTATATAAGCTAAATTATTGTACGGTTTAATTTGCTGGGGTGGGAGAGAATTTAAATTTTTTTTTAAAGGTTGTTGGTTTCTTTGACGAATGAGGATACAAGTATAATTTACGGTGGCAAATTAAATATCGATTAAGGTTAGGTGTGGGTTAGAAATTTTTGTCTGTTGATACTGACTTCCTTATATGAGAACATGTTATCACAGTCTGGTTTATTTAGGATACACTACAATCCAATTGACATTTTTATTTATTTATTTATTTTCTTCTTTTATAAAATACATTGAGATTTTCTTAAAGGGGCTTTCGAGTATGGTTAAGTAATATTTTTTATATTTAAATTTATAAAGTTCTAAAATACTTCATTTATTATATTTAATTATAAACTATATACGGTATTGTAAAATTAAAATATTAGAATTTAATTACGCATTTTTAAACTATTTTCTTCATAATCAAATGATAAATATATAATTATGCAAATTATTTATATAATTAATTATGCAAATTATTTATATAATTAATTATGCAAATTATTTATATAATTAAATATTTTTTAAGGAAAATGCAATACAAATTCTACAAGAAACTAATTTCATTCCTTTGATTTAATAAATCTTTATTTTTCAGAAACTTAATTACA
>OZ010604.1:85662130-85694630 GCA_963932145.1 Acanthosepion lycidas | reverse complement strand
AATCTCAGTATGACGCCAATAAAATAAAAAAAAATAAATAAAAGATTTTTAATTCAGACTACCATTCAGTATAAATTCAGTTGTCGAATATGATATTATTTTCGATAACTTGTAGTTGGAATCTTTCTGAGATCTGCCACAGTGAGTAGGGCGTAACAGTTGGTACCCAATGTCGGATTTCACAAGTATTTGCTATGTTAATTAATTGCTTAAAGTTGATTGCCAGTTGCCCCGAAAGATACCTACAGAAAACTTGATACATTCATTAAAACTTCTATATTTATTAACATTGCCCAAGAGATGCGAAAACATTAAATATGACGTCAATTCCTTTTCTACTTATTTGCGGTCGGCCAAGCTAGCAGTTACCTATGAAATAATTTCTGGACCCTTTGCCAACAATTTCTAACAAATGATAGTCTACATCGACATTTATGATTTTCAAATCTCGTAAAGTATGGAATTGCTTTTCTCAATTATTACTTATACACTGTCATTTTCTTGTTGACGATAAGGAAAATTGATGTGAGACACGAGCAATTTGAAGTCATGAGCACAAGTTTGTTTTTTCTTACTTGGAAAATCTTTGTGAAACTAATTTTATATGAGATACGTCGTTGCAATTGTAATATTTAATTAATCGTAATCTTTTTTTTATAGAAACATATTCTAAATAAAAAGACATTTCTTTTCTAAAACCCATTAAATCTAATGCATGCTAATATCGTGTATATTTGTTATGAGCCGAGTGGTTAAAATGTCCGCATTCTGACCATGAGACCTGGATTCGAATCTCACCATGGTCGATTTGTCAGGAAGGAGACTTCCTGATGTTATCGGACTGAAGGAGTCGATCCCAGCGCGCAGAACCTTTGCAAAGCACCTGAAAAACATAAAATTGGTTGGACCAAGTCTTGTGAGTGAAAATGGGTTGACGGAACCCTTGGGTGCTGTTGATAGCTGTGCTAGCTTGAAGTCACAAGTCATCTTGACCGAGGGCTAGAGCGTTCTGGTTTTGTTCAAATTGTTGATCACGCTAGATAACAAGCTCTTTCCCAGAAACTATAACTAAGGTCTGCTTACATAGTAGCAGTATAAATCATAGGTGGGCTCTGAATAAGCACAAATGCGCCTGAGCAAGCGTCTGCAATAGGGATTGGCTAGCCTTACTAGTAGACGTGTATCCTCGAATAAAACTAGCCAGCTATACATACTTTGTTAAGTTTTATTTGATTTAAGTATCAAGAACGAAGTACCATTTTGAGTGTCCAATTCAGAAGATATTAAGGAACTTAAGACACGGATGTGTGTCTTCTAAACTTGACTTATTCAACTTTTACAGTGTGACATTCCTTGGAGAAGTAGAAGTCCTATCAACGATCATAGCAACATTAAATATTCTGATGACACAATGTTGATAGCAAAATGTAGTAAGGGAAAGCGAGAAGAAAGGACTAACTATCAAGACAGGAAGACAGAATGTATGATTTTCAGCAAAAGAAACATCGCAAGATGTAAATTACAAAATGTAGATCCCAAAATTAAACAAAATCAAACATTTAAATATTTAAAATGAAACAAGATCAAACATTTAAATATCTGAGAAGTATTTTTAACAAAGGACAGAAAATGCGAGACCGAAATCCGAAGATTCATTTGAATAGTAAAAGGTGCTTTCCAAAAGCTAAGCAAAGTATTGCGAAGGTTGAAAATTTCATTAGAAATAAAGAAACGAGTACTGAACTCTTAGGTAATATCGGCCCTTCTATATGACTGTGAAAGCTGGACAACCTCCTCACAGATAAAGAAGAGAGGTATCAGAATGCGATCCTACAGAAGGATGCTGAGAATACCTGAGCAACGCCGAAGTTTTAGAGAAAATGGAAACAAAAACGATATTTATAAGGCATATAATGAGGAAAGTGGGTTTGGAAAATGGCACTTACAGGACATATTAAAGGCAGGAGGAACAGAGAAAAGCAGTGATTTTGTGTAAATGGTTGACAGAAGAGGGATTAGACGATATAACAAAGAGAAAACTTTAATAATAGCTACAAATGATAGGAATTTGTAGAGAGCATTACAATACAACCGAATCAATTGTGTTAGTATGATAAAAAATATAATGTGTCTACATAAAGAGAGTGTTACGTATTTACATTGTTTTATGAATACGGATAATTTTTAGTAGTCAGCAGGTTAGCAGGCGAACTACAACTAATATATTGTTTACATAACTTCGCTCGTATGTTTTAAGGGACTTTAATTTACTTTTTAATCGTGAAACATATGAAAGAAGCTACTCGATAAATATATCAAATGCTGAGGAATTAATCATAAGAAAGGTGTGAGAATTCAGCTTGTACACAACAACGAACAACCAACCCTGGTCAAAGGTTTACGGAAAAAAAGACTAACTTAACACCAGGAATATTTATAAAAAAAATAGATGAAGCTAAAAATTAGCTTACTAACCTCAGAAGCTTATTGGTTAATATTTTTTTTAATATCTGTTTTAGGAGGGAAAATAATGTTGATTATTTTCTGAAGTGATCATTCAAATTTCATAGCAGACGACAGACATGTTTGTTTGATTTTTCAAAGCTTTTAACGTTGATTCATTAATAAATGCGATTGGGGAAATTCAAATCTGGCAACTATATGTTGCAAAAATGAGTTAACTTGATTGTCTTTGTCTGAGTTTTTGGATATGTCCATAACGATGTGAATTCAACAGAGTGCTGCAAGAATTTTTAAGCGCCGCGTTTCTCGCACTCAGGCTCGAAGGACTGACAAAGCCCACCCGCGGAGGGACGCTAAGCCAACGTACGACACATTCTTGTAACGTCATTCCCACTGCCTCTTGGAATCCAAACTGCCACGTCTGTCCCCTCTTCTAGTAAAAACGAAGAAGCAAATGAAATCGACCCTTTTTACTGATGCTATTTTATTTAGTAGCGTAGAGATCCAGAGACGATACAGAATGAAACACATTGACCTGAGAAAACTGTTGCATGTGGCTGATAATTTAGACATTTCCAAAGGAGTAAGATGTCACATGTGACATTTATATAAGAATTTAGATCCACTGAGGCTATTTAAGAACGTAACTTATCCATACATTTTGTTGATTTTATTTAGCGGCATATCGACCAATAAGGATTATTCAATAATCTAAATAATTTGAACACAATTCTATGGCTTCAACTAAATATATTTTGAATGCAATTGTATGCTTTCAACTACAGATAAAGTGTTGGTCATTTTGCTTTAAAAATGTATTGTATATCATTTTACTGTAAGTATTTTGGTAATTTTTAATATAAAAATGTATTGCTCTTAGTTTTACTATAAATATATATTTTTATACTTTCATACTGGGTTGGGGCATGGCGAGTTATGTGTTAATAAAAATTGGTCGTTTGCTTACTTTTTCTTTAATAAAAATATTTTATTTTCAGGTTATAAAAATGCGTGACGATAATCATAGTCATTTAAAGATGATATTGTTGAATTTTTATATTTCTGTTTTCATAATAAATATTGTTTAAAAAACGCCTGATAATTATGCACCAACCCAATAGTATTTCTTTTTGTTTATTATCTATTATTTTATTTATCTATACTCGCCGTGACTATATATATCTATATCTATATCTATCTATATCTATCTATCTATCTATCTATCTATATATATATATATATATATATATATATATATATATATGAAGAAAGTATTATAGGGAGTTCTGCTGAGGCTACCAGAGATAAAGGAGACGAGAAGAATAAATCCTAGCAGTAGTTGTAAGAATGGATCACCCGATTATTAACCTTAGCCTTTGAAAAATAGAACAATGGTCGTATTTATATTCTCATTCTTCTATGATAATCATAGTTGTGAATGATTAATTCGAAGTTCTGACCTTTGTGCACTGACGCATTTGGCTAAGTAAGCGGATAATTTGAAACGCTTAAGTAAACAACATCTGAAATAAAGTACGTTTTCTTAAAATGCTCTCAAGGTATTCCAAGCTTTGTCATTATTCCAAGTCTTCGATCAATCTCAGGAATCCGTCAGTTTTAGTTTTGCGTGACTCAAGCTTGTGACGTTTCAACCCTGAACTTATGACTTTTTTTTACATCTTTTCTAAACCCAAAGTGTGTGAAAGTGTTTCATATCCAGAATGACGCCGAATCAGTCAGTTATGTGCCATGTGGGATACACGCTTAGGCGATCATTTATCTTTCGATACATGACTGACGAAGCAGATCTTTTTTCCTGCAGTAGGTTGCCATTTCTTTCTGCAGTAAACAAGTTGCCATCCAAGGCTATAGAACTCGGTCTGTCCTGCTATTTACCGATAGCTGGAGGGAGAAGAAGAGTATTCATATCTTTCTCAAGGGTATTAGCACGTAAGTGAATGCAATGGATTCGACTGGAATTCGAACTCGGCACTCCGATTCCTCAATCCGAACCGCTATCTATTACTGCACCGTGCTGAATCAGTAATCGGAAAAAACATGCTTTGACTCCCAGCAGAGTTTCTCCGCAAGTATAACGAAGATTTAACGTATGTGAGCGGATGAAGAGCAAATAAGTTTTTAAATTCCTTAACAGCAACACTGGTGTACTCTCTTTGAAGTTTTCTACTCCAAGCCTCAAGTAATTAGCGTTTAATGTTCTGTACACAAATTTCTCGTAATGAGAACATAGATTTACTTCGACAGCTTTGTAGCGATTCCTTCTTGTTTTTAATGTACTACTGGGAACACAATTATACTCTGGTTATGTTTTCACATCTATGGTCTCGTCGTTTCCTGCTCTGGGCCTAAAATTTAGTCAACACGGTAAAGATCTCTTTTTATCAAAGCAAAGAGCTCCGGTCACTTGATGGGCACGTAATAGAAAATATCGAGGAATTCTTTCTGAAGTGACAACTCAATTTCTACCCGGCTTGGAGTAGTAGTAGTAACACTTTTTCTTGTCTTTTTCTTGTCTTTTTCTTGTCTTTTTTCTTGTCTTTTTTCTTGTCTTTTTTCTTGTCTTTTTCTTGTCTTTTTTCTTTTCTTTTTCTTGTCTTTTTCTTGTCTTTTTCTTGTCTTTTTTCTTTTCTTTTTCTTGTCTTTTTCTTGTCTTTTTTCTTGTCTTTTTTCTTGTCTTTTTTTCTTGTCTTTTTCTTGTCTTTTTTCTTGTCTTTTTTCTTGTCTTTTTTCTTGTCTTTTTCTTGTCTTTTTCTTGTCTTTTTTCTTGTCTTTTTTCTTGTCTTTTTTTTTGTTGGTCGGGTGGGAATGTGAAATTCTTAGGAAAGACAATTATATTACCGTTCCTAAAACTCGTCAGTGAAATTCATTAGTTACATTGTTCGGACTGTTGTCCTCATATTTATTGCCATATTCACGACGTTTCGGCCGTTGTACACTTCGGCCTTCTTCAGGTGATTGGAATTTCGAACTGAACCCTTATTACGTCCACTGGGGTAGATTGTTCTATTATTTTCGTTGGGTAATATTGGTGTTGTCAACAAGCAATTTCCTTAAACGCACTTTCCTTCATGAATTTCACCTAAACATCAAGAAACTGATTAGACAACTGGAAAGGATCACTAATTATATGTCTATATTATACAATAAAAATGTTTGAATGGGTATAAGCTGCCTAAAAATAGATATATATATATATATATATATATATATATATATATATATATATATATATATATATATATATATATACTTTCTAGTAAATATATATATATTTTACTTTCTAGTCAACTTTCATCTTCAAAAATTTAAATGCAATATCAATCGTTATCTTCTGTCTGCTCTCTTCTTAATAATATCTTTCTTTTTCTCATTATCTCATACTCAGTAACCCTTGCATGTTAGTGGCTTTATTGCCTTGCGTGGGAAGAAATGATTAAAAATAATTAATGTAACATTTTATCAGCTTTCAAGCGCTTCTCAGAGCTTCATAAAAATGTCTTTTGTTTTTCTTTTTTCGATTTGAGAAGCAATCAGAAAGCGTCAGAAAAAAGCCACTTTGTTCTCAACTCCTTGGCGTTCTTAATGGCAATTGGCAAAGCGGGGGGGGGGTAAAATAACAGAAGTTAATGAGAGCAACAGAAGACGGAAAGCAAAGGGGAGCCATGATCGGCCGCATCTTGAAAGGATATGGGTCGTAGAAGAAAAAGGGTATGTGTCTAAATCACCAAGTAGCTGGGAAACCAATAGTCGATTAACTGAAACCTGGTGAATGAAAATTCGTTCTCTATGCAGTAACTCCTCATTGCATTAAGAATAAAAGGGTCAATAGCAAGCTTCCTGTCTGCAGTAATTGCTAAGGGAACGGAGAAATGTCTGAATAACCCACAGTTATATAATTAAACTACCCAGAGCGGATAATCAACAATTTTGTGGTTTCTTACAAGATATATTTATTGTTGTGAGCGTGTGTTGTTCTAAGAGGCCAACAATAAAAGTTACTTAAAAAAGGTTCAAGTCTTCTTTCTACATTTTTTTTTAAAGATATCTTTGTTTTAATTTTTTATGAAGAGAAAGACGAAAGAAAAGTGCAGAGAGAAATACACAAGTTATAAAAACAACATCTGTCTATATTTCTGAGATGAGCTATTGTAATTATTTACACTATTTACATTGTTCGGACTGTTACGACTCATCCTTTCAGGCTTGGCACCACATCTTTCCATCAATTCAAAGAAAACCTATCTGGTCGTAGAAAAAGCGGGACACGCCCTTGTCCGAGAAAGAATTCAGTACAACCGTTGGATAAAACAGAAACTGCAATCTGATATCTCCCAGAGGCTCGAGGCCTTCTTCAACAGAATTGCCGACGAAGAAGACCAAAAGAAGATACAGCATGATAAATCCTTCAGAGAAAAATTCAATGCAATCAAGGCCCGCCAAGTACAAAAATTAAACAATTGACGTACAAGGTCCCTCGCCAGGTGACGCATATGGACAACACCAGCTGAGTGCCTCTGAGGAGTCAGTACTTGACTACATCGAATTCGTAAATAATTAGAAAAAGAATATCTTCAACAATAAAAATATTTAATAACGTAAAAATTCTTCATGAGAACTGAACAAAGCCATGAAATATTTATGAAGCATTTGAACATAAAACTTAAAACATAGAACAAAGATCACCACAAATCTACCCCCAAAGACATATAATATAGCAGTACCGATATGTTAACCTGAAACAGACATACTAAAAATGTCTGAATAAAAATATATTTTACCATAATATAAAGTATGTTATGTTATTCTATACTTTAAGATTTTACAAATATTAAATCTGCTTATTTTTAGCATAATCCGTTCATTTTCACGGATATTTTTCCGTGTATTAGGTGAGTTGCCAAGAGTTTTTGCTGTTTGGTTTTTATATAGGGAGGTAGTAAATGTGTTATTACTTGTGCCTATTAAAATTTCAATGAAAGGGACGTTGTTAAGTTTGTATGTGAACCCGAGGACAGAGTTTTCTTTTTTTAATTCCTTATATTTCTTCTATGTTTTAAACTAAAATAAGGATAGCATCTACATATCTTAAGATTTACTAAACATTACATTAAGATTTACCAAAGATATCATAATAATAAAAGTATTTATTCAGCCGCTATCTTGCTGTTCACCCTGTACAAGACCGAAGAGGCATTCGAGGAAGAGGGTTACAGAGAAACAGGCACAGTTTATGTTAATATATGGGGAAAGTAAAGGTTGACCCTAGACTTGAACTGGCGAAGACTGCATCCTCCTGGGAGTCAGTTCCACAAAGCAGCGGTTTGTGAGAAGAAAAGGGAAGCATCCACTCAGGAATCCGTTCCACATTGCAATAATTCTAGGGAAGAATCTCTCTTAGTTCAACTTTTCTTCTCACCAATAGAATTTGAAGAGAAAGAGGATGAGCACACACAAATCTGCCATTCGTCTGTGCATCAAATACTGCTGCTATACCTGATATGGGCCATGTGTCCTTGAGTGGAAAAAGACGTTGGTTAGATCCAGTGACTAGACCCAAAGAGTTGTGAGTTTAATATCAGCCCACAGCAGTGGTGAACCAAACTTGGAGAGATGAGTTAAAGGAAAATAACTGGGACATCCGGAAGAGGCATGGCACGTGAAAGTAGAACAATCTACCCTGGCGGACGAAATAAAGAGTTCGGTTCAAAATTCCAATCACCTGAATAAGGCCGGAGTGTACAACGGCCGAAACGTTATGAATATGGCAATGAAGATGGGAATAACAGTCCAAATAATGTAAATAATGCAAGTAATCATAATACTTCATCCCAGAGATATAGACAGTTAATGAATTTAAGCGTGCTGCTAGATTGGCCTATAGGTTCTACCTCTTTACTGCCACTTCTACTCCAACAGTTTCTTTTCTTACACTTCCCACCAATAGAACTCCCTTCCGTTTACTTCCTTCCCACCAAATACAATCTTCAAAAATGTAAATGCAACTTCAATCGCCATCTTCGATCTTCTTAAATCCCGTTCATCTTTTGTCCTTTCCTCAATCCTCCCTATACTCAGTCTTTTCTTTCACTTTCAATTTCACTCCCTGTAACTTCCTGCGTACTGGTGACATTCCCGCCTTTCTTGGAGTGAAATGATTAAAAGAAATGTATGCGTGTTTGTTACAAAAGCCAAAAGAAATTAATTTCTATGTCGTAATTGATTAACACAATGATCAATAATGGCTGCAAAACCAAAAGATTAACACCTAAAAAACTCGAGGTCTGTTTTTAAATAGCCTCGTCAGATCAAGATTTTCCATGAATGGTTACCAAACCTGTTCAGAAATAACTAAACCGTCAGCTCTATACAACTGCTTTCTCAGATTAATGGTTAAAATGACTTTGAACCAGCGAAATCTGTGAGTTTTAATGAAGACCATTCTTTTCCTAATTTTGTAAATTGGTGCAACAGAATCACAAACAAGGAACAATACCAAATAAAAGAAACCACATCATTTGAGGACTTTCGACAATAGTAACAGCTAAAATGGATGTTGCATCTAATTCCAAGAGAAAATAATAACATAATCAAGATATTGATGTTCCACTCTACTTCGAACAAAAGGCTAAGAATGAAACCCCTATTTTAATACTGGAAAAAGCAATAATAGCTGCTGAACTTGAAAAACTTATTTTCCCAAAAAATTGTTTTCAGAGAAAAATTTCAACTGACGGTAGATTTCTCGGCCAATGAATGACACATGTTTTCTTATGAAAAAGCTAATATTACCATTACACTAAAATAATGATAACTTTTACATTTTAAAATATAAAATTTATTGCATATTTTTATATATAAATGAAATCATTTTACTAAATGCATGCATTATTAGTATCTTGATTTTATGCAAAAATAATTCATCATTTTCTTATTTTCATCATGAACTTCTCCATACATTATTAAAAAAAAAATCAAATTTGAGAATGTTTTGACTGACCTTTCAACCACCTCATGAATATTCATGAACGTTCTCAAATTTAAAAGCCTTGAGAAACCAATGACATACTTGCTCTTGTATATAAACACGTGCATCAAAATAAATCCTACATTTGCCTCGATAAAATCCCTAAGAGGACGAAACGCGTCGGATTTTTATTCATACATATATATATACATGTACATAAATATATATATATATATATATATATATATATATATATATATATATATATATATATATATATATATATATTACGAAATGGACAGAGTCCGACAATTTATTTATTAAAGACATTTTTTTATGTTTAACGTTCTTTTTATAGATACAAGTATTTAAGTAACTGCTCTGTTTATAATAAATCAGGCCGGTAAATGTTATTTAATACTGTTTATTATAAACAGAGCATTTACTTAAATACTTGTATCTATAAAAAGAACGTTAAACATAAAAAAATGTCTTTAATAAATAAATATATATATATATATATATATATATATATATATATATATTTCTGAGATGAGGTATTATGTACACTATTTACATTATTCGGACTTCATATTTGTCACCATATTTATTAGAACGTTTCGGCCGTTTTATGCTCCGGCCTTCTTCCCCTCTCCGAGTTTCCACTGTCAAGGACACATGGCACAGTGGATAAAGGCGTTAGTTAGATCCAGTGACAGGACCCAAACAGTGTGAGTTCAGTACCCGGTTAAGGCAGTGTAGAACTTGGAGAGGGGAATTAACAGGAGATAACTGATAACTGACATCCATTAAACTTGGTACGTGGAACTAGAACAGTTTACCCCAGTGAGCGAAATAAACGGTTCAGTTCGACATTCCAAGCACCTTATTTATTTAAGAATTATAACAGAAATACGAAGAGATTGCAAATCAGACTCTAAGAAGCGCCGCTCACTCCCACATTCCGTGGTGGAACTCAACTGAAATTCTCTCTGACCATAGGACTGAGCCTCCTGGAGCCACGACTACTCTCACCAAGCCGCTCCAACTGGAGCATTAGAAGCTGGTTCAAGCGAAGATAAACACACATAATAATGAGGAGGATTTGATAATTATATTAATTGATTCATCGAGTCTGATAGAAACCAACTGCTCCGCCGGGCCTCGGTGACGAAGAGATTGCAAATCAGACTCTAAGAAGCGCCGCAATCTCTTTGTCACCGAGGCCCGGCAGAGCAGTTGGTATAGTGTTCGCTTGCCAACCTAACTGTCGGGGTTTCGATTCCCTCGGTAGTGGATGCGCACTGCTGATGAGTCCCAAATATAGGACGAAACGGCCGTCCAGTGCTTCCTGAGGTTTCTATCAGACTCGATGAATCAATTAATATAATTATCAAATCCTCCTCATTATTATATATATAGTTTTAAAACTGAATTGTCAGTCTACCCACATAGAGGATTCGATTCTAGTGGCGAAGTTTTGAATAGAGAGGACCAAACTTTGCAAAAGAACTGGTAATAGATGAATGGTAGACAGTTTGCTACGGAATCTGTGATCAGCTCTCCTCCTGTTTTATTGTTACGGAATTTCCCCCCAACCACTCCAAGATCATATCTAACATTAAGGAGACTAGATTTACTTAAGCATGATCCTCTCCGAAAAGATATCGTTTGAATTTTTTTTCGCATCCTCGTCTTATTGCCAGTCAAGGCAAGGGAGTTTACATACTACGCATCCCATGACTTTTCTAGGCACATTAGCGAGACGTCGACAAATTAGAATCGACCGTAAGTTGAACACGATTAATCACTTTCAGCACCGATAACTGTTATATAACAGTATTTATCGGGTTACATGCTTGGTTGCATATCATTTTATATGGCTACTTATTTTATTTATATGATTATATATTTTAATTATATGGTTACACATCATTTCATATAGTTACATACCTTATTTATTTGGTTACATATTTAATTAATATGGTTACATAATTTATATTATTACGTTTTATATTTTATGAAGATTATTATAAGGGGAGTAATATAGCGCAGAAATTACAAAGACCAAATGAGAAATGACAGAAGACGTTAACTTTGATAGCTTAGTAGGTTAAAGCATTGACTCTAAATAATGACTTTCACAGGTTGGGGTCTATTCGAAGTTAAATTTGATTCTGATTTTTGCTGTGAAAGCCAAAGATCGGATTTTGATAAAACGCAACATAATTGAATGAATATGAATTTGTAAAATGTTTGTAGCAATAAAAAAGTAAACAACTTTAGTGAAAATGAAATCAAATTTAAGCAGCACTTACGATAAAATCTTCCCGTCATTTTAAAAATAATTCTATTTTTTCTTTCCGCCATTGAAGATGCTATTTCGGCGTGACGATACGTGCACGAATTTCAAGTCGCGGCCATTAAAAGTAAAGAGAAGGACAAATTAACGGAGTTTTGAATTTAATTACAACAATTGTGCATTTGAAACAAAATGTCTAAAAGTTGACTGCTTTCAAAGAACAGATGCTTTCGTTTAAGAATTCATTGCGAAGTACGGAAATTCTAAGCAAATCAGTTCTGTAAATGATCTTCTCTTTGTGTTTCATATTAGGGTGTATCAAAAGAATTTTCAATTTGTACAGACCTTTACTCCAGACCTCATTTAATGTACACATCTAAAGACTATCTATGATTCCATATTATTATTAGTAGTAGTGGTAGTATTATTATTATTAGTAGCAGTAGTAGTGAAATTTTCATGGTTTTGCTATTCGAATTTTCTGATGAACCATATTTCTGAATTCACAAGATAGTGATTGAATAAGCTCTTTGCAAGTTTTACGACAATAAAATATCCGTAGAAATTTCCCTCTATTGCATCGTTAAATATTTGATCTTATCAACTTCAAAAACATATTGTAATAAAAAGCATAAATATGAATGCAGGACATTATTTAAAGAAGTAAGAGGGTACAAATTAAAAGATTCAACATTGACATTTTTTCCATTTCACTGAAGCAGGCATGAAACACATGAGAATGTTATCGCCTCCTCTATCGTATTTTGTATTCTTTCACTGAAATCAGTATCTTTGATATGTCTTTTCTGTATTTCCTCGCGATCAAATAGTCCATTATTTATGAGGCACTGGCAGGGCGTAACGGTTGTGCGAACTAACTAACTGAAGAACTAAGGAAGAAGCAGAATTATAATCCGATTATTATTATTCAGATGTAACATTTTGGTTCAGATAATATAATGGCTGATACAAATATTAAAATCCTGGTACTTTCGAGGAATTTTTTAAAGAGAGCATCAAAACCGCTGAAGTTGCTTGCTATCTTCAGGAAAAGTTGTTTCATTGTTTTACGAATGATGAGTTACCTGTATAAAGTCTATTAAAAAAAATCTAGAAGTAGATGAACATCACTTGTCAATTACAATTCTTAAAATCCCATTGTATTATACGATCCTATCAGAAGCAATTGATAAGGACCAAAAAAGCTACAACACAATGTCAGATTCTATAAGTGAAGATTTTCCCAATAAAATTGGTATTCACCAATCGACGTTGGCATAAATTTCAGAATATTCTTATATTTTGAGGAGAAATGTATCCGGGGCTTGGCTTTAGTTTACCTTTCCTTATTAAAACTTATTTTCTGAGTTTCATATTTAATTACGCTGACAAAGAGCAAAGTCAATTTTTATTTATAAATAAATCCAAAAGATATAAGCCATAGAAACATCTATTTGATTAACTAATGATGTATTCGAATAAATTATTCATTGATTATCGGTAACATAGATTCTTTTCGTTCTGGAATATTGAGTCTTTTAAATTTTCAAAGACTGCGGAAGCTTAACAAAGATGATGAAGAATGTAGATTATATCATATAATGGTTTGTAATACATAAGTTATTTATTTTAATTTTCTTTTTTTATCCAATCATTTACCAAATCTTTCACATGAGACCTTAAGTAAATGAAGGGACACATATTTTTAACAAATACTTTCACGATAACTGCTCCGATAAGCTGCTTTCGCTGGTTCCCAGACTTCATGAATTTAAGCGCTCAACTAGGCTGTCATCTCTCTCTCTCTCTCTCTCTCTCTCTCACACACCCTTTCACTGTTAAATGTAGCCGTCTCTTCTACTCCAATAGCTTAATGTCTCGCACTTCTCACCTGTGGAACTCCGTCTCCATTTCTTGTTTTCCTGATAGCTATAATCTCCAACTATTCAAATGTAATGTCAATCGACGTCTCCAGATGCCTTGATCTATCCCCTATCCTTCTCTTCATCCTTTCCTCTATCACTCCTATTTGCTCTCGCTCCAACTCTGTAACCCCTTGCGTGCTAGTGGCTTCCCGCCTTGCTTGGGGTTGAATGCTTAAAAAAAATTGGATATTTGGAGAGTTTTGCTAAAGTATGTTATCAGATGGTATGATCACATCGAAACTATTATTATTATTATTATTATTATTATTAGAATAGCGTAATTTAAGGAAAGATAAAGAAAAGACAAAACACAGAGTTTGACAATGTTAACAATATTTCAATAGAATGTCTGTTTCTTTCAAGTTATATTTAAGAATTTTTTTTCAAGTATAAAAAAGCATTCAGTAAAGTTTTTGAGAAACGGAAGAACAAAACCATTCCGTCAAAATTTATTTGTGGACTTATACGTTTTGTCTTGGAAAGCAACACGATGAAGTTTGGGTAAAAGGTTTTTTTGTTTTTTTTCCACCAAATTAAAGGATGTGTAATGGGGACCCCCACGGCTACTAACTTTGCGAATATCTTTATGACAAACTTCGAAGAAGAACTACTTGAACTACTTTCAAATCACATCAGGGCCATGAACCAGAACTCTGTAATTTATTAATGATATTTTCGTCATCTTGGAAGATATGCAGGAAATTTTGCTAAAATTTCTACAATTTTCGGACTTTTGCACAAAAGAATCATTTTCGATCACATATAAAATTTACATCTAGTTCCTCCAAAGCTATTGTTGAATTTTTAGACATTAGAGAAAAGTTCTCAAGAAATCGTCTAATGACCAAGGTATTTTGCAAAACAACGTCATCACACATTTACCTACACCGCCGATCTGATCATCCTCATCAAAAGATAAAATCAAACTTGAAATGCCAATTTTTATGCATAAGGAGATTTTGCACGGAGATAAACGATTATTGGAAACATGCTAATGATTTCATTCGGCATTATGTTAAGTGCGTCTATAAAGAGTCGCGACTGAAACAAATTAGATTTGCACAACGGAAAAATTGAATAAAAGATTTAATATGATGTCAGACACAATAATGTGACATCAACGGAGCTTTTTGAACATTTTATTACAAACGACTGTAATTTCTACAAACATCTCAATGTGCACATTCTGAAAAAATATTCAGAATCTATCGCCCTTTCGACCTTTAAAACGAATGTGGATGGTTACGTAAGCAAATTACTAACTTCCCAGCCCGGGGAAATGAACAAAGCGACAGGAGAGTTCCATAAGATTTATACTAAGCTGTTTGATTAATTCCTTTTAGTAACTAATCAACTGATGAAAAATTTCAAGACGAACAAGATCACCATCATATTAAGCAAGTTTTAGTTCCATGCCTTCGTGCTGGCGGCGTTTCATTTGTTTTGACATGTTCATTACAAGTGCAATCGTTTTTTTCATTATAAGACAAGCAACGTTTGTACAAGGAATTATTATAATTTTTTATAGATTTACATTATTTTAGACTTGAAAACATTGTTTTAAAAATTGTTTCAATATAACTTGAAGAGGACATTCTGTTGAAATATTGTTTAATATTGTCAGACATTGTGTTTTTTTTTCTTTTTTTATCTTTTCTTAAATTACGCTCTTCTCTTAAGTGTTGAATATATATATATATATATATATATATATATATATGGCATGCCTGATTAAATAAATTAAAAATATTATCTCTGCTTATTTTAGCATAATCCTTTCATATTCACAAATATTTTCCGTGTATCACAATCAAATGATGCATGACTGAATATACATACATATATATATATATATATATATATATATATATATATATATATATATATATATATATATATATACACACACATACACATATATATTAATGTGTAGTACTTATTCAGAGTGTACACAAATACTACACCAAACTTAAACTGAAATTTACACTTTAATTTAGAGATGCTCTGATGCTAGTTGAAGTACTGATTCTTTCATAAATATGACGGTAGTATGATAGAAATAATAATAAAAAATAACAGAGTAAACTTGAAAGAAACTAAAAAAATAGATAAGTATATCTACATTGCAAAGAAGCTGGCCAGATTGTAGATCATAAAAGTAAGAATCGAGCCATTTATTATTGGCAATTGTTCCAAAGAACCAAAGAAAGAAAAAAGAGTTAGGACAATTCTTAGGCGAAAATTTTACTGAAAGCACCTTGACTATTAAGAAGAGTTTGGGATTTTATTTAGGCGACTTCAAACCATTAGTTACAATCACTGGGAACATTCAATGAGAGAATTATAACAAAAACACCGTTTCCTGTACAATCACTGAAGTTAAGCAACGTCGAACCTGGTCAATACCTAGATGGTTGACTGCTTGGTAATACCAGGTGATGTCAGCTTGGATGTGAGGATGCTGTAATAGATAATGGCTCGGAATTGTTAATCGGAAGCTGAATTCCAATTTTAGTTGGGTTCGTTATATTCCGCACAGATACGCTTGGGGAAAGGTATGAATCCAACTCTTCCTCCCCCAGCTATGGGTTAATTAGTGAAAATCGTATTAGTGAACCATTTTTTTTTTAAATTTAGAAGCTTAAAATATTTTCTGACCTGCAAAGGTTTGATAAGCCGTAGATAACGAATCAGTCAACCGTGTTTATGTTTTGTTTTCGTTTTAGATTAAGTATTTTCATAATTACATATATTTTTACTAATTTTCGTTCACGGTCTTTTTCATTGTAACATTTTTTGTCGATATATTTTACTTCATTTGAGACAGCGATAAGTATCATTATTTGGGTGCGTGGGCTGAATACAGTCCTATCCAAATTTGATATTCGAACGATCTTTTCGTATATTTATAGCCGCAGTAAAAAATCTAAGCAAGAACCCAGAAGTTGAAAAAAAAACGTCTGTGATTAGAGGCCCTTTCCTTCAGCCGGCGGCCATGTTCATCTTGCAAATGAGTTGAGTAGAAAATGGTAAGTGGTATATTACGGTTACTAACCGGAGGCTCTTATAATTCTATGACAAGCGACAGAGACCAAAATTTAAAAATAGATACTTTTTTCATTTTTCACTTTTGCACACACAAAGTCATGATGATCGACACTTCAGATCTGCCGTCTGAGAATTTATAAGAGATTCTATGACAAAAAAAAATATAAACGATGATTAGCAACAGTATAGATCTGTTGTCTAATAATTCATAAGAAGTTCTATGATATCTGTCTATATCTCTGAGATGTGGTATTATGATTACTTACATTATTTACATTATCCAAACTGTTATCCCCATCTCCGTTGTCATATACATACGCTCTGGCCTTCTTCGGGTGATTGGAATTTTGAACCGAAATTGAATACAAAATGGGAACCAGTAAAAAGGAATGCTAGAGAAAAGCAGTGAATAACAACAAAAAATTGTAAGCTTAGGTAAAAATATGGAATAATAATGGAAAAATTGCAATATGAACACGGGTAAAAAAAATGATTGATGAGACATAAAGTCTATAAATCCCAAAAATTCATGCACAGATGTCCTCAAGGAGACATGGCCCAGTGGATAAAGACGTTGGTTAGATCCAGTGACTAGACCCAACGATCTGAACTGAAAAAACATGGAGATTTGAGTTAAAGGGAAATGACTGAGACATCCGGAAGAGTCATGGCACGTGGAATTAGAACACCCGGTGGACGAAATAAAGGGTTCGGTTCGAAATCCCAATCACCTGATAAAGGCCGGAGCATATAAACGGCCGAAACGTTGTGAATATGGCAATGAAAATGAGGGTAACAGTTCGAATAATGTAAATAAAAAGTATTTGTCTTACTGCAATAAAATTATTCGGAGAGTCGTTGCTGATAATAACGAAATGCACTTTTTGTAACTAGAATCTTAACCTGTTCAAGTCTAGTGTCAATCTTCTCCACACATCCCCATAAACCGTGCCTCTTACTCTGCAAGTTGCTTTTGGCCCTTGCAGAGTGAACATTATTGTGAAAAAAAAATTAAGCTGTCCAAACCGATTGCGAAGATCGATACGCTTGTGTAAACCTGACAATTAGTTTCAACATTCCAAGTATTATGTAGATAAGAAATAATAACCTGAACTTCTCATTAAGAATAATAAGACTACTTTACGATTCTAAAATAAAGTCTCTCGACGCTCTTCAACACTCGACGCTCTTCAACACTCGACGCTCTTCAAAAACTAAATTAATTGCTGAAACCCAGAAAAGCAAAAATCTATCAAATAGTGAAAATGAAATTATCAGTGGGTAAAATTTAAGACCTTGAGTAAGAGATGTAGAAAGTTATGAGGATGGTAATCGTACCGATAATCAGAGGAGCACTGGTATGAAGTCCTAATACTGTTAAAAATTTTAGGAAGATTTTAAACGATTAACTGCTAATATTAAGTCAGTTAGAATGGTGCGAAGTTTGTAGGAATCTTGTTGTCAGTTTATCTCCAGCGAATGACACTTATAAACACACACACATATACATGGACCCTAAAACACGAACCCTACAGACTATATAAAGTGTGTATGTATGTATATATATTAACTCTTTATAATAAAACAATATATATGTATAGCGAAGAATTATATATATGTATATATACACGCACACATACACAATACACAAAAAACGGAGAAAGGTTTAAAGAGATAAGAACAAAGAACTCATCCCTTCTTTGACCAAATCCTAAATGCGTTATTTTACGCCTTAAGCAAAGGAATTTTTTCCGACAGTCCAAGAACTCACGCACAAAAGACAATGTTTAAACATAAAAAAATTAATTCCTTTAAATAATATGTGAAAATAATCATTCTTAGCCTGATGAACGTCACAAGACCCGAAACACTTGTAGCAAAATATGGAAAATAAAGTATCATAAACGTTTGCAGCTTCTCTTTTCTCTTTAAAAAATACACCATACTCACGTTGGAACAACTATAATCTCTCCTATATGTGTATGTGTGTGTGTGTTCATATATCAATTTATATAGCACAATGTCTGAACATGCACTCATTCACACACGCACACACACACACACACACACACACACACATATATATATATATATATATATAAGGAGAGAGGGAGAGTGGGGGAGAGAGTGGGAGAAGAAAAGAGCAAGGAAAAGAGTACGAAAGAAAGAAACAGAGATTAAGTATCAAGAGACGCTAAGTAAACAAAAACCGATTGGAATGGAAAAAAGGTGTAAAAATTGTCATAGATTATGCTATTTGATGAATTTGATTTGTGTTTGTTTGATGAGATTCTTTTTAAAATTATATTTTAGAACGCCAAATTGTATTTAGAAAATCGAGAAATTTAACAGCTTCTGAATATTTAAGTGTTGTCACGTACGTAACGGACTCAAATGTGGTACGTCTTTGAAATTTGAAATCTACGATTATCATTTGTCTTTGTAGAGAATAAACTTGAAATTTGGTTAAAGTTTCAAAGATTTTATCGGAGTCTCTGAATATGATGCTGTTGCGCCAAACTATGAAGTTAGTCAAGTGATAAGTTACTTGAATATTGGTTAATTTGATGAATTTGTCTGAGGACTGCAAAAGCGTGAAACTCAGGGTTACAAACTCATATTCATACAACTAGGTATATATATATATATATATATATATATATATATATATATATATACACACACACAGCGGTGAAAAATATTCGTACACATACAAATTTTGAATTTATTGTCTTTCCAACTAATGAATAAACATCTTTTTCATATAATTAACTTTACACAGATACATAATAACTAAATATTCATAGAAAACGGAAAAAAATTTGATTTAATAGAAATAAATCCCATCTATCCATTTTAATGAGTGAAAAAAGTATTCGTACAATGCAAAAAGGAATACATAATTTTCATTAAATACTTTGTATTATATTACTTCAAACGTTTTTAAACAGTGTATATGATATCTTTCGGTCTGTGAGTGCGTATCACACACTGTTTAAAAAACGGGACGCCAGCTCAAACACGCGTATCCCCTAAAAATAGCATTTGATGCAATAAAAATATGATTAAAAATGAATCCATTAATTATTTGGCAGTTGCTTAGATAGATAGATAGAAAGAAAGAAAGAAAGAAAGAAAGAAAGAAAGAAAGAAAGAAAGAAAGAAGAGAACGAAAGAAAGAAAGAAAGAAAGAGAGAAAGAACTGAAATAAATAGATAAATAGTGACAGAGATAATGAACCGGGTTCCTTTACAAGTTACATTTAAAACGTCGGGAAATGTGACAGGCATGTGACAAAAATAGCATAAGAATAGATAAACATGCCTCCAAGAAACTAAGCAAAGTATTAAGACGTCGAAAAACATCATTAACAAAATCAAATAAAAGAATGCTATACAATATCTAACCTTTAAAATTGAAGAGAATACGAATTGCTACAACTGGCACAAGAACAAAACAATTGTGTTTTCTTCTGAGATTAGAAAAGAGGGTTTGGAAATATTTAACACTGATAAGGACATAGTGAAGGGGCTAGGTGCAGAATAAAACAGCGTACATATGGCAGAGGGAGCCAGCAAAAAGAAGATGTTAAAGTATCAAACGTAGCTTAGAGCTGAAAGAGACAAGAAATTGTAGAAAGACATGATTATCCATGTCCTGAAGGGACACGGTATATTAACGAACAGGTCAAATACGCTTGTAATGTGACAAATGTTGGCCTAATCTATAAACACAGCGCCTCCATAATACTGACTTCTTATTCAGCCTTTTTCGAGTTTATTAATAGTGATTACATTCAGTGTAGTGTGCTACAAGGCCGAAAATTTAGAGCATTCAACGGGAATTGAACACACTACACTGTGAAACTAACCATCGCTCCACGGCGAGATAACCAAAGCTTATTTATAAGTTCTTTTTTAATGTAGTTGATTCTTCTCTAAGACCACAAGTATTTGAAATGCAATGTGTATCGAACTTGTCTACCAATGATCTATGGTAATCTGGTAATTATTCACTATCGCTTTGTACGTTATAAAGTCATGAGCACCAACCACGCAGGTAACTATATCACCTACTATGTTTACAAACGATCTAAAAGCTTGCTAACCACTATACAACAGCGAGGCGCCAGTGGTTTATTTTTCAAACATTACATTCTATATGCTTCAGTGAAAATTGTATGGGTAAATTAATCAGCGTGTTCAAAGGTTTGATATTAAACATCTGTTTTGGAAATTATTCTGAAAAGATTTTCTTTTAAAAAGAAAATTTGTCTACAGAATATTTTAAAAGGAATATTTGCTAGATGTATCATTTGAATTTGTAACTCATCAATAGATAACTACTTGGATAGAAAAATAAAGATGAAAATAAAATATACGATCCATGCCGTCTCATGGGTAATCAGATGTATAGATTTCTATTAGCTCTTTTACACAAGGTGACCTCAATGGATTTCATATATACCCCAGTTGTTTAATTCAAATAGTTAATAGCTTTACCAATTCTGTCTAGTGACGTTCACATCACCATAACACTTTAGCATAAGATAATAATTCTTTTAGCGGAAATAGCAGTAAAAACTGAACCTTAGAAAATAGAGGTAAAATTATATAAACATTTATCAAGTACCCAAGCGACGAAAATATTTCATGGTACATTAACCTCTCATAGCCAGTGAAGTTTTGGAGTTTCAACTTTGGCTATTTTTGCTTTTGAATAAATTTGCAAAACTGACAGAAAAAAAAAGGAACGAGTTGTTTGTTATCAGAAATCTTGTGACGTAATCTTCTAGAACATTATGTAAATTAGATATCAGATATTCAAAATGGCTACGATACGAAAACCAGAAATTCTAACTTTGGAATTGTAGCACTGTAAGCATTTGAGTTCATGAATTCATTTCATTGGATTTTATGGCAAACAGTTCCAGCCACAAAATAAAACAAGATTTTTTTTCTTTTAGAAACAGTTTAATCAAATTTTGCAAATTATTATTACAATTATTATTATTATTATTATTATTATTGTTATTATTATTATTATTATTGCCGTTGCTGTTGTTGTTAAGTGATAACTGATTTTAGAACATTCAGTGTGTCCTAAAGAAAAACCTACAGTTAACCACAACTACATTCACTTGTTAATTATTATTTTTTTTACTAGTTTCATCTTATTTCTGTTTCTTCTAATTTGCAGATCGTCATTCTTCGATCGGTGTGTAATCAGCGCGGATCAGAAATCAAGAATAATCATCAATGATGTTTGAACTTTGATCTCTTCTTATATCAAATGTTACCGGAAGTTGTAACTGTAGCGAAAGAAATAAAAGGTCACGGTGATATTCGGTTGATCTTAATTAACTGATAGTCACTCTAAAGGATAACATAAACGTGAATGGGGCTGCCATAGAGAAAACTATTTTGCTTCAATGTGCTCTATAGGCTATAATCATGTCTCAGGTTAAATTTCATTCTCTGTATAAATTGTTTTGAAGTAAGTGAGAATCACAGGTTAATAAATAAAATAAGAGGCTGTCCTTGTTCTAGCTATCTTTTTTATATAGTGCGCTGTTTATCCATGACTAGAGTTAACAAAACTAGGAACATTATTTAAAAGCAAAATAACCCTAAATTTAACAGGAACCTAACAAAATGCGCTAAATATCAAAATTTGACGTTAGATGCAGTTTGCAAAGGAAATCGTTCAAAATCAAATATATGGCGATGAGAGGTAGTGTGTCTAAATAATGGATTCAGAATCTTTCAATGTGGAAGCCTTCATTATCAATAAATACATACACAGACATAAATAGATAGATAGATAGATAGATAGATAGATAGATAGATATGAACAGACTGAGATAGATAAATAGATAGATATGAACAGACTGAGATAGATAGATAGAAAGAAACAGGATCAGATAGATAGATAGATAGATAGATAGATAGATAGATAGATAGATAGATAGATAGATAGATAGATAGATTTTTTTTTTGTTTTTTTTAAGCGTTTCACCCCAAACAAGGCGAGAAGCCACTAGGACGCAAGGGGTTACAGAAAATTTGGAGCAAGATCAGATAGGAGTGATAGAGGAAAGGATGAGGAGAAGGATAGTGGATAGATCAAGGCAACTGGAGATGTCGATTGACATTACATTTAAATAGTTGGAGATTATAGCTCTCAGGGAAACAGGAATAGGGAAGGGAGTTCCACAGGTGAGAGGTGCGAGACATGAAGCTATTGGAGTAAAAGAGACGGCTACATTTAGGAGTTTCGACAGTGAAAGGGTGAGAGCGGGATGCCAGCTTCATAGGGCGCTTGAACTCATGAAGTCTGGGAACCAGCGAATGCAGCTCCTCGGAGCAATTTCTATGAAAGTATTTGAAAAACAGACAGAGAGAGGCGACGGCGCGACTGTGAGAAAGTGACTGTAGACAAGATGCCAGAGCAGGGCCATTTATATTGCATATCCGCCTCTGGAGCCTATCAAGAACCTTGAGGCAAACAGAAGAGGCACCAGACCATATATGGCAGCAATACTCCATGCAAGGGCGAATTGTTGATTTGTAGATCTGGAGGATCGATTCCGGGGAGAAAAATTTCCTGGCGCGGCACAGGGAGCCAACTTTCCTTGCGCTGGACGAAGCAATTGACTCAATGTATTTAATCCATCTCAGGTCAGCAGTCAACGTGAGACCGAGCAGCTGCAGAGAGTTGCTCTCGAGAAGTTGAGCGTCAGACATTCTAATGGAGGGCAAGGAATGATCATCAGTTTTGTTTTTGAAGCGTTAAAGTTGACCAGCCAATTCCTGCCCCAGTTCACAACCAATTGGAGGTACTTTTCGAGACGCACGGCCAGGTTAGTTTTGTCAGCGACACTAGATTTGTTTTTGAGGCAGGAATAAATCGTGGTGTCATCCGCGTAGATGCCAACTTGGGAATTTATGGCGTCAGGAAGGTCATTTATGTAGATAAGAAATAGAGGGAGACCTAGGATGGAGCCTTGAGGAACACATTACATTGAAGTGGGAAACTGACAGTGACCATACAGTGTTGCTACCTAGAACCACATTGTCTATATATTGAAACGCTTCATCTTCGATAATGACTACTTTTCTCCTATAAGTATACCAAATTTAAAACTATATACATATGTGTGTGTGCCCGTGTAAAGACTGGCCATACATACAAACACTGAATGCTAACATCCTGTTTGATGGTCTAGACATAACCGTCAGACCATGTGGATGAAGACTAGTTCTCGACTATTTATATGCGTATGTGACGGCCCATTATTTTCCGTTTATTGTATCTTGTTTACAGATCTTGTGTTGGATTAATTATCTAAATCCTTAAGTAACGATTCACAAGTTTAAGGTTTTATATCGAAGTCATTTCAACTTCCCTTAAGGAATAACAGGATTTATAACAATTCCCGTTGCAGTAGCCGTCGCAAAAATACGATCACTATTTCCCCGCCTTTAATTAGCCGTTAAAATAACACAGTAAACCGGAAACAACCGGCCTTTTCACATCCATATATAAATAGACGAGTTACTCTTCGACCGACATTGCCTGACGATTGTCTTTAAACATGAAATAGACTCCCAGCATCCAGTGATAATACCAATTCCCACATATATATGAGACGATAGAGTAGGATAATGAACAGATAGAAAATGTTTATCAATCTTTTATTAAAGCTACATCAGAGAATGAGATATGGAGAATAAGACGAAAGATATTCCGGTATATTTATTTTATTGATTTTTTTAAATTTTATTTTCATTGATTAATCAGGTTTCATGTGCATTTGACTTGTTAAACAACGTTAGTATAATTTCGAATTCAAAGAGAGACGACTCATCCTTTCGAAGTTCCAAGAAATTAAGGGATTCCAAATTTAACTGAAAAACCGTAAATATTGCGTTATATATATATATATATATATATATATATATATATATATATATATATATATATATATATATATATATACTAGCTTAACAGTCGCCCTACAGGGCAGCATTTAAGCTAGCTCCTGTGGAAGGCTCTCAGTTGGTCCTTCGTTACAACGAGTAGGGAGAAGTAGATGCGATAGACAAAAATAAACTACAGAAGAACTCAAAACTGATAGCGGAATTGAAGTATTGCATTAATATTTAAGTTTACCTTTTAAAAGTCCAACGTTAATTTTTCTTCCCCCACTTAAAGACAATTTAATATACGTAGGTCTTTTCTTTCTGTACAAACAATTATTTTTGTTTCATGGGTGACTTTTGCAGGATTTCAGAATTAATTTCGATTATTCCCAAATTTATTTCCAAATTATAAAAATTGTTATCGTATGAAAAATTCATTGCCAAAGAAAAAAGAAAGAAAGAAAAAAAAAACACGTAAAAATATCGCCGAAAACAATCGCAGTAATGAAAACGTAGGAATCCAAATTTCAGGATTGGGGGTCTGGATCCGTACCGAAATGTTTTTAATTTGCTCACGGAGTCGGCCTAATTCAAAAATGGTATGATATGTTAGGCTACGGCCCCTAGGAGTAAAATTGAAAATGTGTACACAATGACACACTGACATCTAGTTATATAGGAATAATATATCGCTGCCGACATTTGAGTTTGAACATAGATCGCCAGAGAGCAAACACAGCAGATCCCATTATTGAATTAAGTAGATCACATGACCATAGAGGAAAACGTATAAATAGAAAGTAGCGTGACGTCTAATTGATTACTTTTTCTAGTTTGTCTTCTATTACTATACGGATCACTCTTTCTATAATATTCTCTATAATGATCACTATACAGATCACTCTTTCCATAATATTCTCTATAATGATCACTATACGTATCACTCTTTCTATACTATTCTCTATAATGATCACTATACGTATCACTCTTTCTATAATATTATTCTATAATGATCACTATACAGATCACTCCTTCTATAATATTCTCTATAATTATCACTATACGGATCACTCCTTCTATAATATTCTCTATAATGATCACTATACGGATCACTCTTTCCATAATATTCTCTCTAATGATCACTATACATATCACTCTTTCTACACTATTCTCCATAATGATCACTATAGGGATCACTCTTTCCTTAATATTCGCTATAATGATCACTATACGTATTACTTTCTATACTCTTCTCTATAATGATCACTCTACGTATCATTCTTTTTTTACTATTCTCTATAATGATCACTATACGTATCACTCTTTCTATACTATTCTCCATAATGATCACTAAGCGGATCACTCTTTCCATATTATGCTCTATATTGATCACTATAAGAATTCATATTCGGGGTTACTTTTCGTGCAAGTATTATCGAGCAAGTGCTATTATTGCGCATATTATTCGAAGGCATCTGTCACCATTATTGTTCAACGGCGTTACTATCGTTTTATCTGCGATTACAAAGTCTCTACTGCAACGAGCATTATGAAAGTGACAATGAGTGTTCGTTGACATCACAAAAATTTCAAAAAGTGTTAGTCGAGTCACAAAACATTCACATTTATTTAAGGAAGACTTAATACTTTTTATAATTTAAAAAAAAAACAAGGATCATAACATTCATCGAGTGATTAGTGCGTTAATGCATCTTTAAAATTTATATAGCGAAGTGAATTCGCCATTTTATCTCATTAAATTTACTAATTTATTTACTTTTGTATGAATGATTAATTGTAATATAAATTAAACTGCACCACATATTTAATTTAAAAGAACTGATCCGACGTGCAAATTTTTGAGAAAACTGAGACATTACTCTAGATATTGAAAAATTTAGTTCATGCCACGTTGTCTGATGAACGCCTACAACAAAAAAAATTCTTAAATTGCCATATTAGTAAAAAAATGCGCTCTCACTGAAATTTTCAAAAACTCAACCATAGCGTTGCGACTGCACGCTGTGACGTCGTCCCCTGGTCGTAGCGCCGACCGTGTCGTTGTATCCCAGTCTACCACGGCACCAACGGTGACGTCCTACTTTGATTCCCAGTCTGCCTACCCACGTTGTGATTTGATCTAGGCAGAGGAAATCAATCAGTCATCGGGGCCGTACTGCAAACCGAGTCCAACGGGGGTGATACCACAAAAATACGCATAAAAGGCAACAAAATGAAAACTCAAAAGTTCGAAGTATCAAAGAAAAAGGTAACAAACTTTATGTCTAGTTGTTCGATACATAGGACTGCATCTATCTCCCGACCCGTTCTATGGATTGTGGCACGTCGTTTTCCGCTAGGCAAGTTTTAACACTTCAAGTCGTCTGCTCTCTAAGAAATTGGTGTTTCGGTGGGTCTTTGGACGAAAGTCAAAAGAAAAACTTATTTCGGTGATCTGGATCTAAGTCGCTCTTCAAAATAATTGTTCTTGGTTTGAAGAGATGTGGGTCTGGAAAATGTGCGGGAATCTTGGTCAGCTATTTGCGAGGTTGCCTTAACCGAAGACTGCTGGAACTCGACTCTCTGAAAATGCTCGTTGTGGCTTCGTTTATATGGGCGCCGACCAAAACCGGGGTGGGTTTGTCGGCGCTGGGGGGTTCCTCAATAATTCTAAATACATATCCACCTCTCTGGTTAGGAATTTCCACCTTTTTCCATTTTTGGAAACATTTCCTCACTCCCACGTTCTCATCATACTTCAGAGGGGCGTGAACTGCCCTCCCCACATCTTCGCGGCAACCTCTCTTACTCATCCTCCAGATGGGCGGCAACAGCCTCCCTCGTGCATCACGTGATCACCACTCGACCAATGATGTCTCAGTCGGGCGTGGACGAATCTGCGGTTTGTTTCAGAAAAAAATATCTTGCTTAAAAAAAAAAAATTATCTCTTTCTTCTTTCCTTTTTCTTCCCCTTAATGGTTTTTCATTTCTCCAGCCGCGAACGGGACAATATGACAATGGCGGTCATAACTCTTGTTCCACACGTGGTTTACTTCAAGTATTTTATCGCTAATTATCAGAATGTGTGGTACTCCCGACATGGTCTCAAAAAAGGACATCTCCAAAGCCCCAGTCGGTCTATCGCCTCGAAGAAAGAAAAAAAAATCTATTTTCTTTCGGCACAATTCCTGATAACAAAATTTTATTATCGCAGGCCAAGGATGCTCGTGGGTGGTTTTTTTAATTTTTCATATCTGTCCGAGTCTTTTTAGTTGCTGTTTTTCGTCACTTAACGAAACAACATTTTCATTTGAATTTTTCTTTCTCTCTCTGGGCAGTCGGTCTGTAGCCGATAATAAGATGTCTTCCGTACCAATAGTTTGTTTTCATATCTTTAGATAACACGGCCGATGCCAAAACATATCTGATTCCTTCCTTCCCTCCTTTTCTTTTTACTCAGAATTTCCCTGTCATTGTAATGACACTCTTTCGCCATTTGTTACTTATCAAAATATCCTTTTATCCATTGTCTCTTAGCTGTGTGTGTGTTCTTGTTTAACACTCACGATTCGGTTCTTAGCCTCTCTTTTTCTTCTTTTCTTTCTTTTCCTTTTCTGCCTCGTTAAATGGTGCCACAATGCTTCATAAGTTTGTATCTGTTATCAATAAGAAACATCAAAAAACATATTTCGATTTGCATTATATTTTTTCGTCTCGAATACTACCTGAATTTTATTGAAAAGAAAATAGTTTCTATGTTTGATGATGACCGGAGAACCTGTCGAAAGTACATGCATATTTAAGGAAGACCTAATACAATTTATAATTTTAAAAAAAACAAATCTCATGACATTCATCGAGTGGTTAATGGGTTAAAGCATTTTTAAAATTTAGTTAGCGAAGTGAATTCGCCATTTATCTCATTAACTTTACTAATTTACTTTTTGTATGAATGATTCATTGCAATTTATTATATAGAAGATGAGCTATTGAAATTTAGAAAGTTGTGTCCCTTTAATTGCAAAAGTGTGACACACTGAAATTGGCATTTAATATATAGATTTTTGGAGCGCGTGACTGGATGGTTAGAACGTTCACTTTTGAACGATGAGACCAGGGTTCGAATCTCACAATGGTCGATTTGTCGACTTCTTGATGCTAGCGGGCTGGGGAGGCGATCCCAGTGTGCGGCATCTTTGGAAAATGTCCAAAAAACATACCCAAGTGAAACTGGAGAAACGAGCCTGTTTGGGAGGCGTCAATGTTTGTGCTAGAGCGAAGCAACAAGGCCGACAGCATGGGTGAACTGGCTTTGTTGCTCAAACTACTAATCACGATTATGTGTTCTCTCCCAGAAACTGTAACGAATGTCCGCTCGGCATAGTTGCAGTATAGACCACAGGGTGGCTATGTGGTTGTGGATGTTAAACAAGTACAAATGTGTTTGAGTTGGTGTCAGTGATAGAGATTGTTTAGCTACTCGAAAACAAGAGCAGCCCAAAAAACAAGAGTAGCTGGTTATTATATGACAGTGATTCTAAAAGTAATGACATCTGTTTTATTATATAAGAAATAAGAAACACGATCAAGATATAGCTATCCATCACAGGTTCACATCCCTACTTCACAACATAGTCAACACTTCTTTCAATGGTAGTACTCCACCTACAAATGAGGGCATGTATCCCAGTTTCGTAAAACTCAGCTTGCTGTTGATGTAGCTATTTCTTTCACTTCTTCACTTCCTTAACTGGTTATTATACGATAGTGAGTCTAAAATTAATGCAATTTGTTTTATATAAGAAATAAGAAACACGATCAAACATATCATACATCAAGATATAGCTATACATCACAGGTTCACATCCCTACTTCTCAACGCAGTCACCACCTCTTTCAATGTGTTGTCCCACCTACGGATGAGGGCTTGTATCCCAGCTTCGTAAAGCGCAGCTGGCTTGTGATGTAGCTATTTCCTTAGAGCAGTTTTCACTTCCTCAACTCCGTAAGGTTTGCCCATCAGAGCTTATTTCATTGGACTAAAGAGATGAAAGCTTTGGGGGGACCTAAGTTAAGTGGTGATTAATAAGTGAAAACTGCTGGCTACATCAACTGCCAGAAACTCAAAAAAGTGTTATATGACCGCCATCCAGCAGTAAAATACGTTTAGATTGATCACTCCAGAATTGTGCTATCGAAAGACAGACAAATTTGGAAGCAACACGCCTATGAGCAGTTTCATTTCTCTTTGTTTGCAGAAAGGAACACCTCCGTCCAAAGGGATCTCCCTCTCTGACTTATCCTTTACATCTTTTAGCGACGATTGATTTGTCTGTATTTTTTAGAAGTGCGAATAAATTCGGGTTTGGTTTTTGTCATTGAATTTATTGTTCGTTGTCTTTTCCTTTCGTGTACATCCACACAGACGCGCGTACACACACACACACACACACACACACATACACATACACACACACATACACAAAGACATACACAAATAACCACTCAGAAATTCACATATACAAACCAACGAGCAGACACAATGTGTAGCCAGAATATTTCTTCCGTGTTCATTGACCATAACGATGCCAGTTCACATACAACGCGTATGCTTGAGCGGGTTTCAAAAGTACAAAACACTAACGATATATTCGTTGTGTGTAAAATTTTTGTGTGTAATTATATTTTTTAAAGACCGGTTGGCTAGAGAGTATTCGTTCCAGTTTATCTTTAGTTTTCGAAATATTCCCAATATATATATATATATATATATATATATATATATATATATATATATATATATATATTTAAAAATTATAACATAAATATGTTATAAAATCACTACAAAAATAGCCATTTTGTTTCAACACCTCTGGTGTTTTATCAAGTGATGGTGTTGAATGTAGATTGTAGAATAAAAGTTTTAAAAGGTGGTTAAAACTAAATTAGCATATATATTTCTAAACCTCGTCAAGAAACATTTCCCCAACCCTGAAACTAACACGCTTAGTAAAATATTTAATCCTAATACCCTTAAATTAAGCTATAGTTGTGCAGATAACCTAGAGAAAATAATTAGAAAACATAACAACGGAGTCTTTAACAAGTATAAGGACTCAAAAAACTTACTTTTTACTTACCAGGTTGCAAATAGCAATACTAAGTATAATGACACGAATAACAACTTGTGCAATTATAGATAATTGTCCACTACAAAATAATTGTTTGACTAGTTCTGTAGTTTATCTTAGTACAATCTCTACACTAGAAAACCCAAATATAAAAAACTCCTACATTGGTAGTACCATGAATCCATTCAAGGAACATTAGCGGGGGCATATGCAATCTTTTAATAACAGTAATTATAAGTACATGACTTCATTATCCAAGTATTTTTGGAGTCTAAAAGAAAAGAACACCTACTGTTAAATGGAAATTAATCAAGAGAACCCGAACATGTAACTCCCTGTATGTCCCGTGTTATCTATGTCTTAACGAAAAATTTGAAATAATTAGATTTAAAAATAAGACCCATCTCTTAAATCAAAGGTATGAACTGACCATTAACTGTAAACACCGTTATAAATTTGACTTATTATAAGGGTTGTAATACTTTCAACAATAATGAGATGTCACTGTAATAGGTTATTACTTTTATTACTTAATAGGTTATTACTTTTATTACCTGATGGTCCTCCTGTTGATATGGGTATGTTTTGGTATCCGTATACTGTGTTGTTCATATCTGTGTGTGTGTGTGTACGTATCTGTGTGTGCGTTTTTGTACTGCTGGATATATATATATATATATATATATATATATAAGTTAGTCTTTATATATTTATTAAAAGTAAGTAGGTAAAAAAGACGAGAAAAGGAGAGTAGGATAAAATATATGTATATAGGTATATATACATATATATATATATATATATATATATATATATATATATATATATATATATATGTCCAGACGTATTGTATATATATATATATATATATATATATATATATATATATTTACGTATATATTTCTATTTACGTGTACTTCTGTATGTATGGATATTTTTATGTATGTATATAGTGATACATGTATATATGTGTATGTATGTATGTGTACATATGTTTATGTATATATATGTATATATATAGTTGAGTATGTAGGTGTTTATGTGTATGGGCGTATATATATATATACTTGTAATTATAGGTATGTATATGTATGTATATATACGTATATATATAAATATAAAAGTGTGTGTGTATGTGTTTGTATGAGTGTAGACACCTATCATATGTGAACTTCTTTATGTGTAGGTGTAGGTATGTAAAATTTGGTTAGTATCTACACGTGTGTCTGTATATGTATGTGTGTATACATGTATATGTATATATTGTTGTATTTGCATGTGTGTGTACATGTGTATAATATATATATATATATATATATATATGTGTGTGTGTGTGTGTGTGCTTGGAGGTGTGCGTACTTACATCTGTGTATATGCGGATGTGTTGATATGGGTATTTATGAATGATTATATATTTGTTTATGTGAATGTATGTTCGTATGTCTTCGTATATGTATATGTAGATGTATGTTCGTATGTCTTCGTATATATATATATATATCTTAGTGTCTTGGAATGTATCATCAATACTAACTAAAATTTTCTTTTGTCTGATAAAGGTTTTTAATTGCTTATAGACTTAATCAACAATTGTGTCTTGTTACATTTTAAAATTATTATGGAATTTACCGTACTTTATCGCCAATAAGATAATATTGTTAGAATATATGTAGCTTTATGTATTTATATACCTATTTATGTTTGTGTATTTACGTATATA
>OZ010604.1:85642130-85659630 GCA_963932145.1 Acanthosepion lycidas | reverse complement strand
AAGATTGACGTGAAAAACCTTGTAAAAGTCATGCTGAACTTCATTTGAAATAGTTTCTGAAATTCGATCTGCAAAGCAACTAACCTGTAATCTTTCCTTAAGTTTAGACTTATATGTTCTTACCGATATATATATATATATATATATATATATATATAGAGAGAGAGAGAGAGAGACAGACAGACAGACAGACAGAGAGAGAGAGTGAAAGAGAGAGAGAGAGATGAGGGCATGTGCATGTGTATAAGTGTGTGTATCTGTATATGTATGCATATATGTATGTGCATGTATGTGCATATGTGGGTATGTCTGCATATGTATGTGTGTATATGTATGTGTATGCTTATATGTGTGTATCTATGTGTATGTGTGCATCTGGGAATCTGTATGTGCGTGTGTTCTGCATGTGTGTGTGATTCTGACGTATCCGAGAAGGAAAAAAAAAAGGATTAAACAAACTGATTTAGAATTTCGCTCGTGTCTGCTTTTGCCGACTACTCACTTGTCTACTTGAGAAAGGCATGAAGCTACTTTTCCCTTTTTCCCCTGCGCTCTTTCTCATGCAGGTAATGTAATGATGATAAACTAACACTAATGCACCGCCAATCCACCATTACGTTGCATCGCGTGATAAGAATGACAACTACTGCGCATGCTCCGGTCAGAGGAACATAAGCAGGTCAACCAGCCTCAGATATGCCGTTCTGTTGTGTTGAACGCTGCCGTTATGGACAGGAGGAAACGTTTGATGGATTTTAATAAAGGCCAAAAGACAAAATCAAGGTATTTACGAAACAGCTTCTACGATGCTCGAAGCTTGTGTGGTTTGCGGAGGGAAAATCACCAACATTGAATATATATATATATATATATATATATATATATATATATATATATATATATATATATATACGAATGTAATGAGAACGAAAATAATATATATATATATATTCTAACGTTCACAGCGTTAATTCAAAAAAGGCTCAATACCGATCGTAGAGCAATAATTATTTATTATAATTTTTTCATATATATATATATATATATATATTCTAATTTTTTCATATAGACAAAAACAATTTACTCACTACTCGCATTTAGTCGCATCTCGACTGATGAGAACTAAAATGGTTATGCATAACCATTTTTGTTCTCACCAGTCGAGGTGCAACTCAATACAGCGAAACGGGGTGCCATCTTTGTAGTGAGTAAATTGTTTTTGTCTGTATGAAAAAATTATAATATATGTATATATATATATATATATATATATATATATATATATATATATATATGTGTGTGTGTGTGTGTGTGTTTGATAAAAATATAGTTTTAAGGTATTCTATATTTATGGGTTAAACCGTATGTAAATATGAATATCTTTTCTCCTTTAAGTAATGGTTTAATTACTAGGACTTACCAGTAAATAATTATTATCTCCAAGATATTCTTACAATCTAAAAATATTTTCTGGCTTTAAATAACCTGCAAAGGGTTGATAAACCATAAAACACAAATCAATCAAATAAAACGTTAGGAAGGAAAATGTAAAGAGTAATAGCAGCGGATATTTGTATTCATGTCAGTATCGCACCTTATTACTCTACTTGTCTAATTCTGTTATTGATTTGGTATTGCCGTAAAGTGATGATCAATATACTGGTTTTATAAGTCGTTCCTTATGAGATCGATCCTTACCAAGTGCCTCGCTATATTAAACTGATCCAGACCAACGAGGCTGATCTGTATTGGTAACGATATCTAAAGCAAGTGAAATTGTCTGATAGCCGTGGGAAGAGCAAGCGACTATTAAATATGTGATGAGTGCTTTAAGGAGTTCATCCCGTGCAATGCCTGCCCTCTCCCATTAGTAATAGTTGCACTGGCCAAACGCCATAAGAACGAATAGAAGATTCGTATACAAAAGAGAAAGAAGAAAAAGTCCCTTTGTAATTTCTTGGCTTGCCAATAAACCTTGCACACGTTTGCTTATTGGGTCTTTGTTCGTTACAAGTCCAGTGTAAATTCAATGAAAAACAAAAATATTCCTGGAAAATAAAACAAAGAAAATAAGCTTGAATCTCAGGAAGGAAAAGAGTATCCGTGATTCGTTTATTTACTGCATTGGATTTTGTTAATCTTAGAAGACATGTGTCGATATGAGATAACTATTCTGGGCGAATTTATTCTGAGAATTCTTTACAGAACTCAGGCGTCAGTGTATCTGTGTGTGTATATCACAAGGCGGGCGTCTGAGTTTATCGCTGACATGAATCCATATAGATAAAGCACCCAATGAGCATGGAACCTGCGCCTACCTAAACTATATAAAAACCCACAACTTAAAAACAAACTCCTCTTCTTAATTGTAAAATATTATTAAATTATTCTGTTGTAAACAGATACAGCCTATCAACATGAAAAAGTCATTACAAACGCTTAGTGATTTCATTAAATGTCATACATTTATCATTAACTATAAAGCGTTTAAAATATTTAACCTTATTGTTTCCAGTAACTCAGTACCTCAAAAATTCTCCCTATGTAAAATCAATGTTGTTCATCGATCCTTATGCTTTTCGGAGATTGCATCATCAACATTAATGATAATAAAACAATAGTAAATTATTAAATTGGTCACATAAGCAACACACTATCACGTAGGTTAACTTGTAATTTATCAAAACTTAACGTAATTTGTACACCTAACCATCACCACATCAGAAGCAGCCAAATACAAATATTGTTGCATGACAAAGATTAGCAAATAATACTAAAATATTACTAACTACTCAATGAAAAGTAAGACAAACTATTCAAAACTATTGTTATAAAAAACAGTCCATATTAAAATAGTTTTCGCTACAGGGACGTCATTTTAAATTATGTAATATTTTCTTCCTCTGGTTCTGACAAACACTAATAGAACCTCGTATGAAGTTACTCTTACTTATATTTAGATTTGGAATTCATAAAGATACCAGGAGGAAGCTAATAAAATCTATTCCCTAAGGCACTGATAACCTTAATGTATGCAGAGTAATCAAACATTGTTAAATGTAATTGGCAAAAATGACCAACAAACAAAACTGACAAACACAATAACAAAAGAAATGAAAAAAAACAGGGAAAAATAATATTGAACAAACAATACATGCAAAATAAGGCAAAATAAACAATAATAAAGCGAAATGTTCACAAACTAAGAATGGTGTTAACACACAAAAGGGAATACAGACAAGCGATCGCAGCATTTTGACTTTAAAACAAGAACGAATAAGTATTAAGTCTGATGAGACTGAGAAGTGATCTATCTTATTGGTTGGGGAAAAAATCCCAGTATGCACCTGTGTTTCTTAAAAATTTGGGGGGGTGGAAGTTTTTTTCAATCATCCCGATGCAAGTGAAACAAACGTCGTAATGGCGAGAGATGGTCGAAATAACGCGAACAAAAATATGACATTCCATACGGTCCCCCGCCAATTTTGATCGTGATGTGTAGCAACTCAAACATAAAATGGAAAATTAAAAATTTAAACAGACAGATGTTGTTAGCTGGTTTTAATAAAAGGTATTTGATTTTTCATACACACACTGCCGCGCATGCGTACACATACATATATGTTTTAATAACTATAATCGTGTATGTACTTTTTCCTTATCTGTCTATATTTCTGAGATGAAGTATTGTAATTATCTACACTATTTACATGGTTCGAGCGTTTCGGCCGTTGTATGATCTGGTCTTCTTCAGGTGATTGGCATTTCGAACTGAACCCTTTATTTCGTCCTCGGAGTAGATTGTTCTAGTTCCATGGACCCTGCTTCTTCCGGATATCTCAGTTATTTCCCTTTAACTCAACTCTCGTTCGCCTCGGTCAGGTATTGAACGTACAACTCCTTGAGTCAAGCCATTTTCCATTCAACCAATGCTTTTATCCACTGGACCATACGCCCTTGAAGATTCCGATCACCTGAAGAAGGTCGGCGCGTACAACGGTCGAAACGTTGTAAATATAGCAATGAAGATGAAGACAACACAACAAACAATGTAAATAGTGTAAGTACTTTTTCCAATTTGCGAAACACAAAAGTTAGTGGTGTGTGACGCTAAATATTGACTTTTTCCGATCACGTGCGACGCCATTTCCATGGCGATATGATTTCAAATCGTTAATCAAACACAGCATTTGTTTTTTTTAAAATGCAGTTTATTCACATAGCAATTCAGAAAAATTTTAGTCAAAGAAATGTCGATAGAATTTCATCTTTGTTGTCAGCTAAGTAAATGTCGTCATTTTCGATATCGTTGTCGTCCACAGTCATCATGACTTGATCCCTCAAAAAGATGTCCTCACTGTCATCCAATTCGTTGCATTAGAAAAAGGACTGTGAGTTTCCCTATAGTGAGACTAGATTATTCGCAAGCCTATTACATTTTTATCGCGAATATATACATGTGTTTGTTCTAAAAACTGTAAAAAATATGTTTTTGGAAAAATAATGTCATTTATTTTACATAAATACTTTTAATTAACAAATACGATCCGGAAAAAGAAAAATCATGTCTCTTGGGAGTTCGTATTATACAGCAACACACGAACACACACGTACACACACGAACACACACGTACACACACGTACACACATGAACACACACGTACACACACATACACACACGAACACATACACACCCCTTTTGTTTCTTTGTCAGCAAAAATGAAATCGCGATAATTGGCAAACGTAATCACATTACTACTTAATAAGAGTATCTGGTGTTGTTAGCACCATATATATATATATATATATATATATATATATATATATATATATATAGCTATCAATAAATATATATATATATACATATATGTATATATCCATATCTATCTATATATATCCATATCTATCTATATATATATACATATATATATATATCCACATCTATCTATATATGTATATATATATATATATATATATATCCATATCTATCTATCTATATACATATATATATATACATATCCATATATATATATATATGCATATATATACATATATATCTGTATATATACATATATATATACTTATATATATATATCCATATCTATCCATCTCTCTATATATATACATATATATACATACCTATCTATATATATATATATATATACATATATATACATATCTATCTATATACATATATATATCCATATCTATATATATATATATATATCCATATCTATCTATCTATATATATATACATATATATATCCATATCCATATCTATCTATATATATACATATCTATTTATATATATATATACATATATATATATATATATATATATATATATATATACATACATATCTATCTATCTATCTATCTATCTATATATATATATATATATATATATATATATATATATATATATATATATATATATGCAGATATGTAGTAAAATAAGGAAGAACACGTTGGGTAAATAATCCGGAGTTCTTTAGTATTTTGTTTTTTGTTTTTAAAAAACAGTGCTCCATAAAAAAGTAGAGCTGGATTAAAAATACTGATGAAAATTTTGACATCATCATGGGATCTTTAGACTCCGCAGTATCTTCTGACCTTGAAATTAGATGAAGACAACACAAAAGCTCCTTCAATAATATTAGAAATAGAAATCAGACATCCCTATCCAAATATTTTTGGCATTTCAAGGAAATGAATAAAACACCTAAAGTAAAATGGAAAATAATAAATAAAACAAGAACTTGTAAAACCTGAGATGACTCATGCCCTTTATGCCTACATGAAAAACTACACATAATTAAGTTTCTAAATAATGAAAATTTATTAAACAATAGACATGAGTTATCGGTTTTCTGCCGACATCAACAAATTTTCGCATTAAATAATTAGCATAAAAAAATTGCATTTCATAGCCTAATAAAAGGTTTAAAAGCTTAAACCAATCATAAAATAGAAAAACCCTTTATGAAGTCGTTGTGATGGCTGTGTTGTAGTTAGAATTCCTATGTCTATATATACTAGCGTTTTTTTTGTTTTTGTTTTTGTTTTTTGTTTTTGTTTTTTGGAAAGCGGGAAGTCAAGTCTGACGTCATCTATAGCGTACATTTCGGGCCACCTCGGCGTGTAATGGTTAGCAAACTTTTCTCGCTAGAACACTTGGGACTGAATAGTGAGTTCGATCGTCACTGGGTACTCCATACTTTCGGCCTTTACCACATCTAAGCTAGACTTGGAAAAATGCTATAATAGGGAACGAGGTTGTACAAAAACAATGTGATCTATTTATTTCTAATATACTCTAGGCGCACATTAAAATTTTATTGGATGCTGTCTGTTCTTTTTACTCATACAACATCCAATGCAATGAAAGACTCAAAAATAAAATATAAAACATATATATATATATATATATATATATATATATATATATATATATATATATATATATATATATATTACATAAATTGCTATACCCTCCCCTTCTCTTCCAAATTCCTTCCATCTTAACCTTCTCTTCCACCCACAAGCCAATGGCCCATGAGCTTTAATGCTACCAGACCCGAGAATGCCCTGGATCCAAAATCTCGCGGTTGACCATAAGTGAATTCCAGGCACCATCAGGCTTCCCTGCCGCGATTCCCGTAATCAGACTCTATTGAGGGTTGGTTGAATTTTTGACCATCACGCAAAGACTTCGTGATTTGCACCCCATCCTCCTGCGTACCCGGTCATGTGACTATCTTTGGGAAGAGCAAAAATCTTTAAAAAGGTTTTCAGTTTCCGTTTGACCAGTGTCAGATGAACATCACTAGGCGAATCGTCCTGATTCCAAATGGGCTGCCCACTGAAATAAAGAAGACAGCAAAGTCTGTCGACTACAGAACAAAAGGACTGCTACCAAACTGAATCGACCAATGAATGTCTGTGAGAGGTGCTGTGGACCCCCAACCATTTGCGAAAGGAAAGGAACCCAGGAAAATTGCCGGCTGACCATTATATTGTTTTAGCATAAGAACTCTCGCTTCGGCGAATTAGAACTCTGCGTAGACTGACCCATCAAAACAGATAAGTTGATTTATTGGCTTGATCTATATATGATCTTTATATATATATATATATATATATATATATATATATATATATATATATATATATATATATATATATATGTATTCGCTCGTACCTTCTGTTTTTTCGTGATCCATTTCCCTTTTGTTAAATGAATTTTTCTTTCTTTACCCGTTTCTGTATTTATAAATAAATGTTATATTTTGAAATCCATCGTCTTGTGCCTGTTCTTCGTTGATTCCCTTGTGTCGTTTCCATTCCTGAATGAAGACCGAGAAAGGATCCCGCGTTTTCCTTTTCTTTTTTTTTTAATATATATGCTACAAGTTCGTAACGTTATATATATATATCTTGTTTAAATTGGTGATCAAGGCAGCTCATATCAGATTATGCTTTCCCTCCCAGAAACTGTAACTAAGGCCAGCTTAACATAGTTTCAGGGTAACAGATACGCCATAAATATGATATGCCAATCACTTGAAGGTCTAAGAAGCCACATGAGACGTTATCAGCGGCAAAATAAGACCGTTCTCTACGTGAATTGAGTCTATGAAGTGGTTGTGTTCAGTCACGGAGTGACTTCTACCATATATGTATTTCAAAGGTGTTCATGATCTCAAAACTGTAATGGGTCATAGGGGCGCAACATATACTGCGTCGTAGCAGCAGCAGTGTTTCTTTGATAAAATAGTCGAACCCTTTCCAACTGGTTTTGAATTCAGAGTTTTCCTTCTTATAGATTGGTGGCCACCCAAGGCTATATAACCATATCTGTCCTGCTGTTTGCCCGTAACTGGAGGAAGAGATTAATTCATACTTTTCCCAATATATATTAGCACATAAGTAAATGTAATGATCTCGACTGGAATTCGAAGTCGGCTCTCCGAGCCATTATCCATTACTCCACTGTGCCTCAAAGCTGTTCGCGTCCAGGATTGTGAAATGACAAATAAATGCCTCAATTTTGTGGTAAGCTAACTTAACTTTAATAAGAATTCACGTGTTAATTTTATATTAGTAACATTAGAATCTAACAGCACATTGGAATAGTGAAAGATGTTTTCCAAAAGCCAAGCAAAGGATTAAGAGGAAAATGTCGTTAGAATCAAAGAAAATTTATTAAACTGTTACGTAACATATGGCAGTGAATAATTGAAAATCCCCTAACAGATGAAGAAGAGACTTGAAGCAACAGAAATGTGGTTCTGGAGAAGGATGCTGAGGATACCATGGACTAAACATGTAATCAAAGTCAAAGACTTAGAGAAAATGTCAAGAAAAATGACAGTTATACTAAACCATAGAGAAAAGACAGTTGAAGTTTCTCGGGCCCATAATGAGGAAAGCGAGCTTGGAAAATATGATACTCACAGGACAGATTAAAGGCGAAAGGCATAGAGAAAAACAACGCATAACCTACCCAGCGAGTAGTATTGCTGGAACAAGGTCTAGGAGAGATAACAAAAAGATAAAACTTAATAAGTGCTACAAAGGATAGGAAATTATGGAGAACCATGATCGTCAACGTCTTGAAGGGACACGGCACAAAAAAGAAGTTACATTGATTTTTCAAGTTGTGGGTGTTGTCGGCTTCGAAAATCAGTTATTGAAATATTCATTTAATCTGATCTCAAATACTAAGCTCCAGCATTTGCGGGAAATGTAAATATAGCATTTTCATACAACACGAAATATCATTTTTTTAAAGTTGGCTGAACGGCTGATGACTTTCCTTTTCTAGAGGTTAAAACAGGAAAATTTACAATTCAGGTTTCACTTTCTCTCTTTCTAAAATCTGAACAAAATTGCTGTACATCTAAATTTGTTCTAAAATTCTTTCTTGGATGGATTGAAAACTTTCTCAAAACGCCATCCTCTTTACGATTAAGTGTTCTCGCTTTATTCAAATTCTGGTTGGCAACAAAAGAAGCGACAAAACATATGGCAGTGTTTCAACATTTTAAGTTGCGTAACTAGAATAATAGAATCATTTTCCTCATTTAAAATCGTCTATCTCCAACAATTTGTTAGTAGCACCCCCACCTACAAGTTTTAATTCGTCTGGCTTCGTAAGAATATTCTGCAAGCGAAATATTTCAATAGATTCTTACTATCCATTGTGACCTAAAGGTTGACCTGTATCCGAACCTGTTGTCCAATGTAACATGACCCTAACCTAACGTGTACGTAAGTGATGTGACGAGTTTCTACACACGTCCCTTATTCAAACATAGGTGTCACTGAATATGAAAAACCTATACTTTGCTCACAGTATCAAAACCATCTTTGTTCAAGCCACGAGAAATGAGGGATAGTCTGCAATGAAAAGAAATACAATTTAACCAGAATGTTAATCGATAAAATAAAAGCCTGATTAGGATACAGGAGAGCATGGACAGATAACCCAAACCCTGAACTAAAGAAAATGTCTACATCATTAAAACTGATAGTAACCTTTCTTTTTTTAATGTTTTCTATTTGCTCTGTGCAAGTATGAGGAAAATTGAAGTACTTAACAAATAAAAAACCTCGTTTATCAGAGTATCTCACCTGGTCCCATAGATCAGTAACAAGTCTCAGATGATTCAAATGGCGGGAAACAGGTGATGTTTCAAATGAGTCATACGTCTCACCCTTCATATGGCGGGAAACAGATGATGTTTCAAATGAGTCATACGTCTCACCCTTCATATGGCGGGAAACAGATGATGTTTCAAATGAGTCATACGTATCACCCTTCATATGGCGGGAAACAGATGATGTTTCAAATGAGTCATACGTCTCACCCTTCATATGGCGGGAAACAGATGATGTTTCAAATGAGTCATACGTCTCACCCTTCATATGGCGGGAAACAGATGATGTTTCAAATGAGTCATACGTCTCACCCTTCATATAGCGGGAAACAGATGATGTTTCAAATGAGTCATACGTATCACCCTTCAAATGGCGGGAAACAGATGATGTTCCAAATGAGTCATACGTATCACCCTTCATATGGCGTGAAACAGATGATGTTTCAAATGAGTCATACGTCTCACCCTTCATATGGCGGGAAACAGGTGATGTTTCAAATGAGTCATACGTATCACCCTTCATATGGCGGGAAACAGATGATGTTTCAAATGAGTCATACGTATCACCCTTCAAATGGCGGGAAACAGGTGATGTTCCAAATGAGTCATACTTATCACCCTTCATATGGCGTGAAACAGATGATGTTTCAAATAGTCATACGTCTCACCCTTCATATGGCGGGAAACAGATGATGTTCCAAATGAGTCATACGTATCACCCTTCATATGGCGGGAAACAGATGATGTTTCAAATGAGTCATACGTTTCACCCTTCAAATGGCGGGAAACAGGTGATGTTCCAAATGAGTCATACTTATCACCCTTCAAATGGCGATAAACAGATGATGTTCCAAGTGAGTCGAAAAACCAAAATAATTAGAGAAACCAAATGGCCCGTTAAGCAACATCTACACAAAACTATTTCCAAAGCACCAGACTAAAAACATTTGGTACAAAGAAATCATTCAGTATCTGTCTATATTTCTGAGATGAGGTATTATGTACACTATTTACATTATTCGGACTATTGTCCACATCTTTGTCGCCATATTTATTACAACGTTTCGGCCGTTGTATGCTCCGGCCTTCTTCAGATGGTTGGAATATCAAACTGAACCCTTTATTTCGCTCAATAGGTTAGACTGTTCTAGTTCCACGTGGCATGTCTAATGGATATCAGTTATCAGTTATCCCCTCTCCAAGTTCTACACCGCCATAACCAGATATTGAACTCACACTCTTTTGGGTCCTGTCGCTGGATCTAACTAACGCCTTTATCCACTGTGCCATGTGTCTTTGATAAAATCATTCTCTAAAAAAGTGGTTTCTCTTTGAACAGAATGATTGCCGGATTGACGTTGCTCATCGGGAAAATGTTGGAAGCGAAAAAGACCCCTTCATGAAACACAAATGGGATATAAAGAAAATAATATTGTTTAAACTTGTATCTACATTTTTGTTATTTTTATGTTACGATGTTTCGATCGATATATTCTTTGGCCTTCTTCCGGACTATATTGCATCCGGCTGTTCGTATTTCTTTGCTATCTTCTTAATAAAAACATAAAAGATTAACAACAAAGGATTAACGCGATTAAAGCTACCATTATGCTCATATAACTTTGATATTTAATTGTCCCTGTTTATCTTGGCTAATTATTTAAATGTTAATAATAATAATAATAATAATAATAATAATAATAATAATAATAACAATAATAATAATAGCAAATACAAAATGGTAGAAAATTGAATAGAGACGGCACGCCATGACAAATTGTTCCTTAGAAGACATTCGAAATTATTTAGAAATTATAGCCTCGAGTTCCCAAATGGAGGTGGGGTTCGAACATGCAGTAGCTGAGAAGGATCAAGTGGAATTCGTATGGAATATGATCATCTTGATGTACAAGCGCTTGAAGAGCAATCGTTCTGATAGCACACTTGTGCACAAGAGCAGCCCTGAATGTACCAAAGGATGTGGCAAGGCAAATCAGTGAAATGTACCAAACAGCTGCTGAAGTTGCCTCCTTTTTTGATTGACGCACTAGGTACTATTTCTTGGAACAGTACAAATGCTGAGAAATGTGTTGTGTCTCTAAGCTGCTGGTAAGGGCTGAGATATGATCATCATTAGCGTGCCGAAGATTCGGAGAGGATATCAAATAATAATGATAATGATGTTGGTGACATTTTCCAGCTCATTGCCACACATCCTGAACCTGATACTGGCGAGAAGTGATATCGTTATCGTTATGGTAATCAAGAACGAACAAGATCTTGTGGGATTTCAGCATTCAGACTGTATTCCTGTTGTCACCAGACAAGACATTATCATCATCGATAAAGAAACCCTCAAATATGCCTCCTCATTGACGTGGCTGTTACTGATGAACATAATAACATGGTAAACATATCTCAATACATACACCCCGACCCCTGGATTGGAAATTGCTAGAATGTAGGGGATGTCCCGGCCACTCTCGTCTCATTTATCATCAGGGTAGTGGATTTTATGTTACCGAACTTAAAATCCTACATCGGCAAAATCGAAATAAAACCTGATATCCCACCGCTTAAAAAATTTGCAAATATTTTGTGAAAAGAGTTCTTTATTTGTGTGACTTGATGGAACGAGAGAAATTTCAGGCAAGAATAGGAAGTCAAATTTATTTCCACATGAGAATCAGTTTTTTGTTTTCCTGTTAAGAATGAACTGAACAGTCAAAAGTTTTTACGAGAACTAGAGTTCTGCATTATAATGAATCGATTTTTGCATGTTTAAATGTTTTTTTTAACTTAATGCAGAATACATTGTAGCAGAATTTATGTCAGCGCGATACTGTTAAATGTTCTTGTTCTGAGAAAAGTAATTCCCAGTTGTTTTGGGTAAAAGTTTTCTTCGAGAATAAATTGAAAGTAAAAAAACATTCATAGAAAATAAATTCATAACTAAAAAGATTTAAATGAAAGAAATTATACGTTATCTCTTGCCTAAAAGTAGAGTGTACAGCTCACTTGACCTAAGAATTTCAGTTATTGTTCGTTTTTACTACGAATCTTCAAAGCTGTTAGGAGATGGGTGTTTTTAAGCAATTATCATTTCTGGACTGGTTTCCAGCAAAAGCGTGTGATTCATACCGTTCCCAAGGGTATTTGTGTGAAAGTGAATGCAATGAACTCGGCTGTTTTTCATTTTTTCATAGTTAATCAAAGAGTTGTTGATTATTTTATTTAGTTTTATTAGATAGAGAGGAATCGTTGTTTTCACATCACTCAGTATCTTCATCTGTAGAGACGATATTTTAATATAAATTAATTTTATTAATCATTAGCATTAGCAAATAATTAGAAAATGTATAATTCTATTGATTCTATAATTAGGAAAAGAGTGGCGGCACTTAAGCGAGCCGCTAATAAAATCAAAAATCGGTTTATGTCTACGTTTTTTTTCTTTTGCCTGCTGCAAAATCTTCTGCGTATTATAGATTTTGTTCAATTTGAGAATTGTCCAATGTGATTTCTTATCTGTTCATTTGCTTCCATTGCATGTACGATAGTTTGGTTTCGTCCTTGCCTTATGGATAATTTGCATAAAGGATTTTATCGGCCCCGTCGGTTAGTGCCAAGAATGCAACGTCTGTATTCTCTACACGTGCAGAATATAGGAACAACACTCAAAAAGGCTTAATATGTTTCTACTTATGTATTCCATTTTCACTTTCATAAAAACGAAATCTATTTCCTGACATTGAAACTCTCGAATAAAGCATACCGCTATACCAAACAAATATCGTGCAAACCAATCTAATGTCTACCATTTATCTCCCACTAGCAGCATGGCCCGGCGTTGCCCGTGCTTGATTCAAAAATTGTATGACTCATACAGCAATCGCTATCACTTGACTTAAAATATTTTTGCCCTTCCTTGCCTTTAAAGGAGTGCCCTTTGCCATGCTGATGTTGCTACATGCCTTACTTCTTGCCTGTCTCACTAAGCTGTATACTAAACATTAAATCTGTTACGAAAAAAGAACTAAACAAAATGAACACAAAACGATCAGCTTCAAAAGGAAACGATCAGCGATCAAAAGGACTCGTAACTGGAAAAACCGAATGAAAAAAAAAATGTTAACAAGAAATACTTTTTCACACCCAACCCAGTTCTGCGGAATCAGAATCAACGTTGAGTTTAAGCAACCGAACGAGCCAATTGGAGTAAAGTGCCATGCAGATTTAAATTTTTCCCACTTGTGACGAATGCAGCTATCGATTTTTTTTTTTTTTTTTTTGCATGCTAGCATGCTAGTTAACATTCGTGTCAGTCAGCTGTTGGTTCTCACGCTGGCCAATAGAATCTTCCTGTCTATTCGTGGCTCTCACTCTGGCCAGTAGAAAATGGCCGCAAACTACATGAATACTGCCGTAGAAGCATGAAAAAATCGATTATTTCCACTATCGATGTGAATTGGGAAATGCAATGTCGGTCTTGGCCTTCCCGCTAACTTGGAGCATGTGCATGTAAATTTTGGTGCAAATCCGTCGAAAATTGCGGCTTGCATTCGTTACACACACACACACACACACACACACATCCTGTCTTTTATATTAGGTTGGTGCAAAAATAATGTCGTTTTCTCACATGTGCGAAAACGACATTATTTTTGCACCAACATAATATTAGGTTGGTGCCAGAATAATGACGTAATAATGTCGTTTTTGACGTATTTTTACGTCAAAAACCGACATCATTACGTCATTATTTTTGCACCAACCTAATAGAGATACAAACCATATCTCTGTACTATTTGGAGCTTGTACAAGACAAACCTATGTCTACCTAACTGTTATACGACAAAAATCGGACGCCTCAAGGCGGTGTAACGGTTAGCAAGCTTGTCTCGCTAAAACGATTATGATTGAGTAGTGAGTTCGATCTTCACTGGGTGCCCCCTACTTCCAGCCTTGTGTCACCTCTAAGCTACGCTTGGAAAATCACTATACGACAGAATTTGGTATTAAACACACTTGACATTTTTTTTTAATCCCCCATTCGTCTAAGCTTTGAATATGGCTACCACATCTTGTCTGGTGCTTCTGCTAGATATTTAGAAATTCTTGATAGCATAAATATAGAATCTGAATTTTATTGATCCTGGCCAGGCATCTCGTCTTCATTCGCGTTCTCACCGGTTTAATGTAGATTCTCTGTGCCTTTTCTATAAATACTTCCAGGGCAATTGGTATGGTGAACTTTACTCTATGATACCTAGACATTATAAATTTAAGCCAAGTGCTAGATTGGCAACGTCTCATCATATTACAGTTAAAATGGCTAGATACAACCGTAAATTCTATGCTCTCAGTTTATTCTACCGCACTTTTTGCTTGTGGAAATCTCTCCCCGCGTGTTTCCTAGTCAACTTTGATCTTCAGATATTTCAACACAATGTTAATCGTTATCTTCTGTCCTTTTAATTTCTGTGTTCTTATTGTTCTCTCTCCTTATTAATGTTTTTTTTCTCCTATTCTTTTACACTCAGTACCCCCTTGCTCTTAGTGGCTTTATTGCCTTGCTTTTGTGGGAATGATTAAGAGAAACAAACAAACCAAATAAACATTTGGTTGCCATCTACAAATTATGACTTTTCAATGTTCTTTGCGACCAATTTTAAAGAATTCGGCTTCCCGATGTTATTCAAGATAACAAATTAAATAAAATTCAATTGTCACTAATATTTCTGGCGCAGAGTTTCTTGGTTGTGTTGATTTTTTTATCTATTCTAAATAGGAAAACAAAATCTAAACTTGATCAAAAACAGCACCAAAAATAACGCTGCTCCAAGCACAAAGAGAGAAGGAAGGCGATTTTTCGTAGAGAACATGAACAATTCCGTTGGTCATCTACTATTGTGATCGTCTCGTCGGCTAACAACGCCATCACCTTTCAAACATAAATCCAACACCAAAACTATCAAGTAAAAAATAAAAGTAAAATAAATTAAAATCCCCTATTTTCAAAATCAAATTTAATAAATTTCTCTACGAGAAGATCTACTTTTGAGTCCATCATTTGATTTTGATTGATTCATTTTTTGCGGTTTATCAACCCTTTGTAGTTTATTTAAAAACAGAAAATGTTTTTTAAGAGAGTTTTTGGAGATAACAATAGTTCAGTGATACAATTTTTACTAATTAACCCATATCTGGCAAGAGAAAAGATGGATTCATACCTTTTCCAAGGGTATTTCCGTGTAAGGGAATATATCGGATGCGACTGGAATTGGAACTCGTCCCTCCGATTAACAAATCCGAGCCATTATCTATTACACCATCCGCACATCCAAGCTTGTAACACCTGATATTCCCAAGTTGTCACTCATCTAGGTACTCATCAGGCTAGACGTTGCTTAACTTCGGTGATCATACGACAGAGTGATGGTTAGCAGTTGAGACTTACCTAAATGCAATGTCTTCAATCTTTTCTAGGTACCCCACTTTGTTGTTCTTGTGTGAAAAAACAAAAAATTAAAACCAGCAGAGTTTTCTCAGGTAAATATTCTTTTTTCAGATTTACAACTGGATTTGATTTCTTAAAAACATAATTGATGACCGGAGATCCCTTATGCAAACAGCACCTCCAAACCGCACATTGATTTTTCGCTTTATAAATTAACCTTGCGGAATATTTATAAACTTAATGTAATCCCACTTTATTTTTTGACAAAATCATTTTTCAAATAAATTTATAACATTCACTTAGCAAAGCAATTCGTTAACTTCCTATGAACTAACGGGCGACCTTCACATGAAAGAACATTATTTTTGATCATTTAATTCTTTGAGGAAATTCTTGGACGCAATGTCTAGACAAGAAGTTTTATATTAATTGAAACAACTCTAAAGTTAACAGGACTGGAGAAAATGTCATGTCGCGAGTCCCGTGTGTCACCAAAGTCCATAGAGACAACATGTGTACTGTTTTAAAAATCAGTAGTAATATGTCTAAGGAAAGTTAATCTGATGGAGTCCATCTCTCTTCAGGTTGTTTTTTTCGTGTCACCATCTCTAGATTGCTTGCTACTCAAAGCGTTGTCATCTGTCATAATTAGTAAGTTCTAGTAGTTCGTAATTAGTAGCCTGTCAGTATTTTCTTTTTAGGTTGAGATATTCCATCAGTCCCGGCCCGAACCACGATGTTTTTGTTTTGGAGTCGTGGAGTAAATCAATTTATTAGCCTCCGTGACAATCTTTTCGACTAAGTATTTATTTCTGTGTTGAATTATAAGCCAAAAAATTATGAAACCGCTAAGCATTGTCAAATGATTTTCCTTTCTTCTGATTTGTTCTCAGGCCTTGTAACCAAATTCACTGTTGCACAAGCGATTAATAAAATAATTATGCAATAACTAAGCTTTGATTTCCTCATCAGTGTTCTAAATAAGTTGGTGGGAATCTTTAAATCGACCTCATAACTCAAAAATGTTGGTTTTCTTTGCATCAGGAATGCAAATGAATTAACCAGTGCATCGCAAGTGAATCCGTAATGTTCTCGAGTTCCACTTGATGTTTAGCATATGTGACTGAAGGTGGAAAGGAGATTTGTCGGTTACTCGGACGTGAAAGCATATGAGCCTAGACGAGAGACTCTATGACGTCTGCTTTTGCGTTTCGAGAGAAGAGAAAAACAATAACTGTAGAAAAGAAAATGTTCTTGTATATTTTATATGAGGCTCGACCAACATCCTAATTGTTGAAATACCAAAGTCTCTTGATATTAATATCTAGCCCGGTTGTGTAATATATAAGCTCTTTAGTGATGTCATCAAACAATTAAC
>OZ010604.1:85602130-85637130 GCA_963932145.1 Acanthosepion lycidas | reverse complement strand
AAATTCCTCTCCAGGGAAGCAAGTGGCGTCTGTTTAAGAATTGCTTTGTCGTACCAATCAACCAAGGCTTTTAATATTTTATCGCTAAACAGAGAAGAGGTGACGCATTAATACAGACATTAAACATAAATTTAACCTCTTGTGGTTGTTTTTATGCTAAAATATTTTCCAGTATTTTCGATTCTTCTCCAAGAAAATTTGTATGTCAGAAATACAATTCCGACACTCATCTGTATTTCTCTTTCTTTCTTTCTTTCTTTCTTTCTTTCATTCATTCTTTCTCCTAATATTCACATTTTTTCTTTCTTTCTATCTTTCTTTTTCTTTCTTTCTTTCTTTCTTTCTTTCTTTCTTTCTCCCAACACTTTCTTTCTTTCTTTCTTTCTTCCAATACTCACATATTATCTTTCTTTCCTTCTTCGTTTCTCTGTTTCTTTTTTTCTTTCTCCCAATACTCACATTCTTTCTTTCTGTCTTTCTTTCTTTCTTTCTTTCTTTCTTTCTTTCTCCCAACACTTTCTTTCTTTCTTTCTTTCTTTCTTTCTTTCTTTCTTTCTTTGGCTTATTGAAAAACCTTTACTTTCATGCTTGATTCTTCCTTACATTTCCAAAACCTTTAGACAATTTCGGATTTGATTTGATGAATTTTGAAATTTATTATAATTTTTTGCAGCTGTTTCCAGTTAAAAATTGTAGAGCCTGGATTGAAATCGGGGATAAATTGACATATGTCTCGAGAAAATCTATTTCATATTAAAGCCCCTTTCGTCCCAGCTAAAGTTTGCTGTCTTGAGAACAGCCATTGTTCTGCAGCAATTTTTTCTATTATTTGTTCAAAAGGAATTATCTCCCACAGACGGATTCACCTCAATTGGTTTCTGCAAATTGCTGTCTTGTTCGTGTTGTATCTCTCTCTCTCTCTCTCTAGAGAGAGAGAGAGAGAGAGAGAGGCTTTCAAGAATCTTTTCTTTTCTTTTACTTTATAATTTTCCTTGTGTTATTGTTGTGTTTTTTTTTTTCGGATGCAGAAAGATTCCAGAAACTATTAAAGAGTTATACTCTTCCAAAAGAAAATGACATGAACTTGCTCAATTTTCCAAAACCAATATTGTACGCGCCGGGGGATGCTTGTAAATATGTTTTCACATTTTTTTTTTTTTTGTACATGCGACAATTGTACAACTGGACAATGTTCATTCATTTCTTTTTTGTTTATTTTATTTATTTTTTTTTTTTTGCTTTTTTTTTTCTATTTTTAGCTTTTCATCCTTTCGGCGCATACTGGACATTAAATAATAAATATTCCCACTGAAAATAAGTCCCTAGAGGGTTGAAACAGTAAGACCAAATTGACTCGTTTTTCTCACTTCTCTCATCTTTTCTTACTCAAACACATGCACTGTTGCTTATTACTTGTCCAAAATAATAAGGGAGAACATTTCCCGCAATGCCACATTTGTTGGACGTCAGGTGAAAAACAGCATTACTTGTGAGATGTGCTTGTGAGATTTGCATGCAACCAATCATAAAAAAAAACCCTTAAAGTCGTCTGTGTTTCAGAAGTGAGAGCTTCGTCTTCGATGAAATATCATTTTGCTACCATAAAATTATTTACAAATACTAATAGTAGTAGTAGTAGTAGTATAAACCACATGATTATCATGGATTTTATAAGTATTCCATTGACTTCCAGATTAGTTTTCCTGCATTTGGGTTCGTAAAAGTAAAATGTGAATCTCATTTTTTTCAACTGTTTCCATGTAAATACGACGATTCTACTTTTTATATATATATATATATATATATATATATATATATATATATATATATATATATATATATTATGAAATGGACTAAGTTTGATAATTATTTTAATATATTGTTATATATTGTTATTTTTTATAGATATTCGAGCAGATATGAGCGTTCGAAAGAAATTATGGGAAATTTGAAATTTAAAAGCAGTAATTCGACCTTAGCGACCCGGTGCTTCCTCTGTAGCAAAATGGTTTCGCATGTCTGGCTATATGACGGGTCCGTGTAGGATACAGTTTCGATTCCTGTCGAAAGACACATATTTTCTATGAAATTTCTCGGACATTCAGACCGGTAAAAGTTGTTAATACTGTTTATTATAAACAGATCATTTGTTTAAATATTTTTACCTATAAAAATAACTTATAAACAATACATACATATACATACATACGTATATATATATATATATATATATATATATATATATATATATAGCCGCTCGTAGATTTTGTATAAAGTATTTTTATATATCATATACATATATATATATATATATATATATATATATATATATATATATATAGTGTATCAAGAATACTTTATACAAAATCTGTCAGCGGCTTCCTCACATGAAAAACAGGTAGTGTCCATGTAAAGATGTGCCTAAAAGGCTATCGTTGTACCTCAACACACCAACTCTTAACAAATGTTCAAAATGGCCTACGCTTCCTTCTACACACACATGAACGGATCTCGAACTTTCTAGATTCATAGTTTGTGGTGCCACCGATCCTATCTAAGCAATGCGACGATAAACAGCAACAAAGTTTGCATGAGTAACCTGCTTTCAGTCTAGAAACGCAATCTGATACAGCTGTGTAGCCTCGCGTCCATTAACATTCGTGCGACCGTATGTAAAAATCATATCTACCTTCTCACAATATGAATATCCTGCCATTGTTAAATGGAACACTTCTCAGTTAACTCACTACTATACGCGTTAAGCATCGACGACAGACTTGCCACAAATGTACACAAATGACAAATGTAACCTAGTCTAGACAGTAACACAGCGCCATCTACCGTAAACGAAGTACTCACTCCGATTTGCGAACTAAAATGCAGTCTTGGAAACGTTGTCTGCGGAAGCGCATTCTTTTTGTCGAGGGCAGCCCATGTAAACCATCCGAAAGGTCATCATAACAACCAGAAAAAAAGCCAACTATAAAAATAAGAGAAAAGACTGAGTATAGGTATGATTGAGGAAAGGACAAAGATGAATTTGATTCAAGAAGACAGAAGATGGTGGTTGCATTTAAATTTTTGTGAATTGTAGTTATCAGGGAAGCAAGTAAAAACAGAAGGGAATTCCGCAGGTGGGAAGTGTGAGAAAAGAAACTGTTGGAGTAGAAGTGGTGGTTCTACTACCACATGTAGTTTATCTTCATAGCCAGGACTAAAATATACAAAGGAACAAATCAAGTTTCACACAACAGCAAATAAGAATTATTTTCAGGACACAAACACAAAATAATTCCTCATTCTAATGGCGGACGTGATTAATCGAATGATAATGACGTCGAATGATAAATACACCAGTTCTTCGATCGGATAGATATTTGATCTTTTGCTAACCTATGTCTTTGTTTCAATGTTGCTGCGGAGTATTAACAGGAACTATCGATACCAAGTGATATAATAAATCAATACACTGGTCGAATCAATTATACAATAATTTCACTATCTATCTATCTATCTATCTATATATATATATATATATATATATATATATATATATATATATATATATATATATACATATGCAGTAAGGTTCACTCTTTACAAGGCCCACGGACTTCTCGTAGTAGAGGGTTACGTTTGGAGGCCATTTGTATACAAAATAATTCTTATTTGCTGTTGTGTTAAACTTGATTTGTTCCTTTTTATAGGAGTGGAAGATAGCGGTTAACCCAAGCCTTAAAGAGATTAAGATTATAGTTATCGGGGAAACATCCTGTTGGGAGTCGATTCCACAGGGCAGTGGTTCGCGAGAAGAAGCTACGCCAGTGGAACTTATTTCTCACGCGGGAAATGTGGGTGTTTTGCTACTATGTAAGTGGCAGCCGTGAAGTTTTGCCTTGGAGGGACCAGGGAATATATTTCATCCGAGCACTTTCCGTGAAAGTAGCGGTAGAGCTGCGAGAGGCTTGCCCCATCCCTACTGTCGGGACTTGGGAGTCGGATTGAAAGGCAGAGAATAATTCATCACCCATCGGAGACGTTTTTGAACTCTGTCAAGGCTGGAGAGTGGCGTCTGAACAGCTCCCCTCCCAATTATGACAACAGTTTGGCCTGATCTGGCTCTTGTAAATTTAGAGGATATCAAGAGGAGGTCAAGTACTTACTGGAGCGGTACATAGAGCCGACTATTTTAACTACATTCTTAGGAATGGATCGAATGTACGAGTTCCATTTGAAATTGAGTGTGAGTTTGAGACCTAATAGTGTTTCAAGGCACAGTGCTTCCCCGAGAGGACCTCCGTCCATCCTGATTGGTTGTAGTTCGAGGTTAGAATAAATGTATGTGTGTGTGTTTACAAGCAACTGTATTTATTTTCTTACCTACTGCAATCAAACTCTCAGGGATTAGCATTGATCAAATTTCATGAATAAATTTCAAGAATTTATTTGTTTATTTACTTATGACACATGTCTTTTATCCTATCTGAACTTCTCCGCCATCTGTTGGTCAGCCAATGAACTAACCGAAATGGTGACACAAAATATAAACCTCGGCGCTGATATATGACGATAAAAAAAAAGCTGATATAGATACCAACACTTCAAAAGTGGGATGAAATCTTAGGTACAATGCCTGAAAGCAATAAAAATCCGTAATGGACAAGATGCGTAACTTAAATCCGAAAAGATGTGTTTCTTTAAAATGATAAGAACAAATTCTCCACAAATCCTTTCTGATTCTATTTTGGTCTGGATTCGCCGAATTCTATATTGCATTTACTTTCTCCTCTTTTTCTATATTCGACATTTCAAATAAAAGATATTGGATCTCTTCACCGTAAATGTTGAATACTTTGTGAAAGGTTCTCTTTTCAGGCACGGACCTCGTCTGTTTCAGCTATAGAAGAAAAACCAAAAACAGTTTCCCCAAAATGAAGGTCCTTTTAGTCGGAAGGAAAAGTGATATTTCATGACAGTGTAAGGAAAATGCAATTTTGAAGATGCACAATTAAACTACATTTATAAAGCAAATATTCATTCAAACAAGTTTTGCTAAATTCACTGTACAGTTTTTTTTACAATTTTCGAACAAGATGAATATTGGGATAAAAATGTGGATAAAATGTTAGAAAAAAAATGAGAGAAAGTAGTAAAAATTAAACAGACAGAACTTGTCACTTTAATTTAACAACTTGTTTGTACGGACACACACACACTTTCATATATATATATATATATATATATATATATATATATGTACGTGTGTGTGTATGTATTGAGAGAGAGAGAGAGAGAAAGAGAGAGAAAGTGAGAAAGTGATAGAAAGGGGAAGAGATACAAAAAAAGGAAAACTTTTCTTAACCAACGCGTTTCGTCCTCTGAGGAATTTTTTCAAGGTATATGTGAAAATTATATTTTGCAATTTATATTTCTATACAGAAGTCAAGTGTGGTTGATAAATATCAAGTTTTCTAATCTTAAATTTAAAGTTTTCAAATTTACAATTCGAAAAATTAGCGATATTTTAAAATTTCTGCATTTACCTTGCTAAAGTTTCTCAAGGGACGAAAAACGTTGGTAAAGAAAAGTTTTCCTTTTGTATTTTATACATTTACTGTTTATATTTTAATTATATCTTTATTTTGTATATATATATATATATATATATATATATGTATAATATATATATTAATATCTATTCGAATGAGATAAATTTTGAACGAGAAAGTGGATAAGTGCCAGAAACATTTAAAAATGTAAAAATGTAAAATGAATTTAAAAATGGGTGTGTGCAAATTTGAGTATCCTCACCCCTTCTTCTAAGACTAGTAGGGCCTCAGTTAAATATGCTCCATCCTATTTCGAATGTTGGCGTCATCAAATCATTCTTGACTGTACATTGGTATCGCTAAAATGAACACCTTTGATTATTATTTATTGTAATTTTCTTGTCTTTAACTTGATTGTTGTTGTTTGTATTGGTCTTTTTTTGTTCTTTTCACTTTTTGCATGCCATTCGATTTCTGAATGTTATTCTATATTTTTCTTTTCCTTTTTATTCTTTCACTGTTTTAATTTTCTCTTAAAATTGCCTCAGCACGTGTATACTCATATATATATATATATATATATATATATATATATATATATATATATATATATTATAAACTTACTTATTTAAAAATATGGTTCCGCCGCTACACAGGAATTACCATGTTTCAAAAACACAAACTAAAAACTTCAAATAATTATTGTAATATATATATATATATATATATATATATATATATATATATATATATATATATATATATATGCTTACGGGACTTATTAATTCATCCCTCCACTAAACGTGTTCAATTTAGAATATGCTTACCCACTGTTATTCATCAATGCTGAAAAATTAAGTTTTACCATCCCGGTTTTTTAGTTGGTAGTAGACATCAGAACAAGTTAATAGGAGTAGATAGGCCAACTTATCGTTCGGGCCGTACTTTATCCATGCATATTGAACAGCAGTAGAGTAGATAGGCCCACTTATCGTTCGGGCCGTACTTCATCCATGTCTATTGAACAGCAGTAGAGGGTTCATGCCTTGTTCCCTGTTCAGGATATGGTTTACCGGTTCTCTTTCTTTATTTTATCATGGCCACAATGATTTAACTATCTTAACTCTTTGGTGATCAGACTAACCAGTAGCTGTGGCTTTCCATTATGAGGATACCGGGTTGGCAGTTTGCTAGCTGCTGCTTCCGACTGGTCCATAGGAACCCGAACTCTTTTGTAGCGCTTAGAGAGGGTGCTCCGATCAGTAGTTGCATAATATTGGGGTATCTGTAGTGGCATGTCGCGCATGGATTAGTGTCTCTGCATCTATTTCCGGTGGGCAACCCTGAGGCCACATTATGCTCTGCTCTTAGCCACGCAATGACTGGTTTGTATTGCCATTGACAAGAGATGGTAACAATTATGGCGGATTTTTTTTCTCTCTCCTCAAGACATATCTCATGGATATTACAACAAAAAAAAACAAAACTAAAGAAGTAAACAAAAAAACACCTACCCACTCTCAAACTTTCTTTCTCCAATATCCGTTCCAACTTCTGCAGCGGAGCATCTTTTTGCTGGAAAAGTCGCCAGATATCTTTGCTCTCTGCGAAACCAACTTGAATTCTCCCATTGCTAATTGCTACGAAGGAATTTTTGGTTCCAGCGTATCTTCGACTTTGCCGAAAAGATTCCAGCGTTCACATGCATGGCCTTGGTGTTTACATCCGGGATAATCTTCCGATGGCCAGGGAATTGTCTCCCGAGGCCACTGATTTTACTCTTTCATTTGCTTCTGTCTTCCGCTACTAAATTCTGTCACCTATCTCTTTTTCCTTTATTGCTCCCCATCTTCCCAGGACTGCAGTATATTAGACCAATAGCTGACAGTATAGAAAAAGTACTTTCTTTTCATCCATTTGCGAACATCTTTGTCTTCGTTGCCTCTAATGCTCACCACGACACGTGGCTGAAATATTCTAAAAGTACTAATGTTGCTAATATACAGACATGAATTTTTTTCGATTGTCCAAACCCTCACTCAAATCGTGGACTTCCCGACTCCTTTCCCTATCTACACCGAACAGCGAGCTTAACTGCTGGATCTATTTCTGTCCCCTTTCTTGCCAAGCTTTAGAATTCTGCCCTCTTGGTAACTCCGACCACTTTGGGGTAGCTATTGATAACTCCTTCCAAGAATCCATGAAACAGGAATCTCCTATCCTTTCCGGTACCAGCATGCTGATTAGAACTCATTCTGGAATTTCCTTCAAGCTCCAATTGAAAATTGTGCCACTGAGGTTTCTTCTTGCGACAAAGCCTTCATGGATGCTTTCATTCCTTCTCGGAAATACCAGGTGTAATTATTATATTATTATAATTATTATATTTATTTTTATGTTGGTCCTTTCCAGGTACTTTCGATTTCTTCCAAAATCAGCCTCGGTGGTGAATTACAAAGAAAAATTTATTGTAACTGTGATAAAATCTATATTTCGTTGAGATGGTGATTTAAAAAAAAACGCACGAACACGCTCTGTAATTATTTAAAAAAATTAAATTGACATGTTACAATAAGTTTGTATTTGTAACTTACCCCTGAGGATGTTCTTAGATCGAAAGTACTTGGGTAGGAAAAAACTAGGCGCTTTCCTTGATGGATTTCATCTTAAGATAAAGAAACTGATTAGGGAACTGAAAAGGATCAGTATGAAAATAAATAGACAAATTATGTCTATATTATTCAATGAAACATGTCTGAAAGAAGATATACTGCCTAAATATACATACACTACAGATCAAATGTTCGAAGACACCCCCTAGTATTTTTTTTAAATTGGTCCCAAAAGTAGTTGTCTTGTACTTTAAATAAGAGAAAATTACTATACATGGTTAAAAAAAAGTGACACATGATTTTTTTTAGAAATTTTATTATGAAAAAAAGAAAAAAATTATTTTATGTTTAAATTTTGCTCTCGTCAAAATATCCTCCTTTAATCCTGATTACTGCAGCAGAAATTTTTGCCAGTCATTACAAAAGTTTTTCAAAATATAAATTTGATAATTGATTTCGTTCTATTTTCAACGACTATAAGAGCTCTTTTTCATTTTTTCACTTTTCTGTCAGTGTTTATCCCATGCTAATTCTGAGGATGGCTTCAGACTTTTGAAGTGTAGTATATATATATATATATATATATATATATATATATATATATATATGTGTGTGTGTGTGTGTGTGTGTGTGTGTGTGTGTGTGTGTAGATAGATAGATAGATAGATAGATAGATAGATCCAAACAGATTTTATATACGCACCCAACCCAACATAACCAAAGAAATCCCTCTCTTTATAAGTTGCATCTGAAAACTCGTCAAACAATGTTAATAAAAAGCGAATATGACATAAGCACTAAAAGGCAGAACAAAAAGTTAAACAGAACAAGAAACATTATTTGTTTCAATTCGCCATATAATAATAACATAAAAAGAAATATAAGCAAAATATTCATCAAACTGATCTATAAAACTACACAAAATATTCAACGGAAATGCTTTAAAATTTATAATTGCACCGAAAACATCACAAATCATAAGAAAGCACAACAGAAACACTACCAGGACATCACAAATACCTATCCCATTAATCTATAGGAGCGGAACAATAAACGAATGCCCACTATAGAGTAAATGCCTACGAAATGACTCCATATACGAAATTACGGTAAGTTCCAAAAGAAACGCAGAAAAATATATCTGTAGGAATAATACAAGGTTCTTGAAAACAGAGAAGTTAGTCACGCAAAATATCATCCAACAAATAAAAATGTGCAAAATGCACAACCATGTCAAATTATATCTGGAAACTCTGAATACACAAAGCAAAACACAATCCAAAATAACATGAGAATTAGAAAAGCTGCACCAAATTACAATTGCTCAGAATAATGTACCCTAAGTCTGGAAGAGAAAATAATGGCAGTTACCTTTCCAGAACAAGATAAACTCCCAAAGAAATGATCAAAGTTCATTTCCATTGCAAACCTGGAAATAAATTTCATTTACGCTACCGACAACAACATCATAACAAAGAAGCCGAAATAAAATCCCATAACTTAAATATAATAAATTGTTTTCTAAATACCAACATTTAGAATAATAGCTAAAAGAAAGAAATATTTAAAACAAATGAATAAAGGAAAATAAAGAAAATATGAATGAATAAAATAATAAATAAATAATATTATTATATATAAAGAGACAATGCAGAGCTCAAGGTCATAAATAATCCTAACCTATTTGCATTCGCACTTCCTTCACACACTCAGACTGCATAAATAAGCAATCTCTTTGCATGTCCTCCATAAATTAACGTCAGCATAAAACCGTAAACAAAATAAACTGTGAATGCAGTTTTCCTTTACTCCCAATTCCCTTAAACGGCAGTGTCCTATATATTCAGTCTGATATAGGCATATTGGTACCTAGTCTGAAGATCACATTGAAGCAAGAAACTGTTACCATGCTGTGTTGATTCCAATGTCCATACTGTATATATGGAGCACCACGACGTTATGCAATGGTTGGCAAAATTGTTTTGCTAGAACAGTTACGACTGAGTAGTGAGTTCGATCCTCACTGGGTGTTCCATGCTTTCGGCATTTTATCACATCTAAGCTACGCTTAGAAAATCAATCGGTCACTTCGAGGCGGTGTAATGGTTAGCAAGCTTGTCTTGCTAGAACAATTTCGACTGAGTAGTGAGTTCGATCCTTACTAAGTGCTCCATGCTTTCGGCCTTGTGCCACATCTAAGCTACGCTTAGAAAACTACCATGCTGTTTATATGATAGAAGGACATCGCAATGTATATTTTACAAGATGGTCTTAAAAATTTATCGGCTCAATTCAGTTTCCAAAATTTAACCATGATCCCAGTTGTTTGCATAGATAATCGCAAGACATCAAATATTATGTCCGGATGACCTCGAGGGTTATTTAAGGTCAGCACAGGTTATAAAAAGCATAGCATTACATTTTGCGCCAAAAAGAAGAAAAAAATGAGCCAAAATGGATTGAGATAATGAGTCTTTGACTTCAAAGGTGGTCGGTTTGAAAAGATCAAATTCAACCTCAAAGGTCACAGGTGGTCAATTCAAGTAGAGATATTTCGTGACTTTTATTACCTGTATTACAGCCTTACGTTCTTGGAGACAAATTGCTACATTGAGGAGGGTAAATAACCAGAAAGTTTTGGGTTATACGTGGTGTTGGCATACGACTTTGGAAGTTAGCATAGGTCAATTATAATTAAAGTATCATTTGTTTAATCAAAAATAAAACTTAAAGGTCTAAAAATTTGTTGAATAAAATATCTTTTATACATTATTCTTGCATATTCTGCATATCCATCAAACTGGGTTTGAACATGATGGCCGCCGATTCGTTTTATCAATGATTTTGGTTCTCGTGAGAACGACAATGACTCTTGAAGATTGCAAGCGAGTTGCAATGCTTATTACAGATGTGGCAAACTAAGTTGTTTTCTACATGAGCTGGCCTGTTTTATGAAATCTGTTCCGTTTTTCTGTGTATCTTCATGTGACGGGTCGGAGTGGGTGTATATATTTACTTCTTCACTCTTATAGGCATATATGGAAGACGCAAGAGTTGTCTATTGTCCTCGAGTTTATCCTGTCCTTACTCGCTGTCCTGGGACACTTTAAACTTACTGCTGACCCACGTTCATTGTTACAAGATTGACCTAAATCTTTGCAGATGAGTATCAACTTCGCCCACTTGTAGTTGTTTACTGTCATGAAATCTCAGATGACGTCCAAACCCTACTTTGGATAATCTACTTTTTTTTTTATAGAGGGTGTTCCAATAAATTGGACCGATTTTAAATGTAAATTAAGTTTAAGCGTCTAATGATTTTTTTCTTTTTCTTTCAAATTTAACAAGTTAAGTCGATGGCAATTTCAATCATGGAAAGACTAATAATCAAACAACGTGTTAAAGTTATCGAAGCCTATTACGAAAATGGACGGTCAAACAGAAATGAGAAGTTCCCATGTCGTTTCATCTCTCGAAACAGTGAAGTCAATTGGCCACCACAATCGTACGACTTGACGCTTTTATGTTTCTTCCTTTGGGGTCATCTCAAAATTAAGGTCTATGTCAACAAGCCAACAACAATTCAACAGCGGAAGGATGAAATAATAAGGCATATTGGTGAAATCGAGGAGCAACTATGCAGTGACGTCATCAAAAAATTTGACCATCGAGTGGAGGTGTACCGCCGGACATTTGGGCAATATTATCTGTCACACCATGACTTAAATAACATGATCCAATAGAGAAATAAATAAATTTTCACCACTAACTGCTGACTTTGATCCGTCTTAATAAAACACCCTTTATATATTGAACGGTTAATCGTAGCCGAAAAGGACAATCATAAAAAACAAAGAGTCAAAATTAAATTATACCTAATGACAACAGAATGTATTTGTCTCATGGCTACTAACTTTCTGTCAAAGGTTTTAAAAGGTTATCCTGTTTAAAGAAGCTTATGTTTTTTAAAGTATTAGGTTGGTGCAAAAATATTGTCGTTTTCTCACATAGAAACATATGTGAGAAAACGACATTATTTATGCACCGACCTAATACAATTAAGTTTTACAATAATCGAATATTATGCAAAAGAAACAAGAACAACATTAAATAAGATATTTTTCTCTGCAAGAGATTGCATTTTCAATGTGCATTAAATATGAAATATGCGTATAAATTAAATAACACGCACATATTTGATGTTAACTTTCGTAGTTAAAATATTACTCATTAATTGTTATTTATATAGTCACACCAGTGATATTAGTGTAGGTAGGTAGGAAGAAAGAAAAAAGAAAATCTATTTGATTAAGCATTTTTGTAAAATAAATTTTGCCCGAAAAGAATATTCAGCTCACGAAGGATAGAGAACAGACCAGACGAAATTTGATAAAAAAAAGACACAACATGAAAATAACAAAAGAAAATGAATATTAACAACGACATATCTAAAAAAAAAAATCCCATCCAAAAGAAATCTTAGATTTTTTTACAATAGTCTCAACCCTCAATGACACCAGATGTAACAATTCTCTTGCTAAAATCCATATTAAAAACGAATGCAATTTTTGAGCTGATCTCTGAAGGATCTGCTCTTTTTGAACTTTAATTTCTTTAAAAGTATAAAAAGATTTCAAACTTTAACACTATTTTTTTTTTTTTTTAAGCATTGCGCCCCGAGCAAGGCATGAAGCCACTAGGATGCAGGGGGAGTGCAGAAGATTTGTAGCAAGAGCAGATAGGAGTGATAGAAGAAAGGATGAAGGGAATGATAGTGTGTAGATCAAGGTAACTGGAGATGTCGATTGACATTACATTTGAATAGTTGGAGATTATAGCTATCAGGGAAACAGTAATTGGGAAGGGTGTTCCACAGGCGAGAGGTGCGAGGTATGAAGCTATTGGAGTAGAAGAGACGGCTACATTTTAAAGTTTCTACAGTGTAAGCGTGAGAGCGGGATGCCAGCCTCGTAAGGCGCTTGTATTCATGGAGACTGGGGACCAGGGAAAGCAGCTCATCGGAGCAATTGCCATGAAAGTATTTGTAGAAAAGACAGAGAGAGGCGATGGCGCGTCTGTGAGATAGTGGCTGCAGGCGAGACGCCAGATCAGGGCCAATCACATTACATATCCGTCTCTGGATCTTGTCAAGAACTCCGAGGTAAACAGAAGGTGCCCCAGACCATATATGGCAGCAATACTCCATGAAAGGGCGAATGGTCGTTTTGTATATTTGAAGTATCGATTCAGGGGAGAAAAATTTCCTGGCGCGGCACAGAGATCCAACTTTCCTCGCGGTGGACGATGCAATTGACTCAATGTATTTGTTCCATCTCAGGTCAGCAGTCAACGTGAGACCGAGCAGACACAGGGAGTCGCTCTCAAGGAGTTGACTATCAGACATTCTAATGGGGGGCAGGTAAGGATATCTATGGTGGTTAATGGAGAGTAGTTTAGTTTTTGAGGCGTTAAATTTGACCATCCAATTGTTGCCCCAGTTAACAACCAATTGGAGGTCCATTTCAAGACGCGCGGCCAGGTTAGTTTTGACCGCGACACTAGATTTGTTTTTGAGGCAGGAGTAAATTGTAGTGTCGTCCGCGTAGATGCCAACGTGGGAACATATGGCGCCAGGAAGGTCGTTGATGAAAATAAAGAAAAGTTTGGGGCCAAGGATGGAGCCTTGGGGAACACCTGCGTTCGTGGGATAGGAACTGGAGGAGAAACCGTTGAGAACGACCTTCAATTCTCGGTTTGACAGGAATGATTGTATTAGATAAACAGTCGACCAGTAATACTGTGACCCTGGAGCTTACGAAGAAAGCCGGCATGCCAAACCCTATCAAATGCTTTGGAGATGTCTAGGGCCACGGCACGAGCCTCACCGTTATTTTGAAGTGCTTGGTAGACGGTTTCAGTGATGCCCGTAAGCACGTCAGCTGTAGAACGGGCGTAGCGGAAACCATATTGCTTGTCTGAGAGAAGGTCGTGTGTGGTAAGGTGGTTAACCACTTCTGCGTTGATTAGGGCTTCGAAGACTTTGCCAAAGAGGGGTAGGAGACTAATAGGACGGTAATTAGAGGGGTCAGAGGGGTCTCCAGAGTTCTTAAAGACAGGAACAATGGATGAGGACTTCCAGCAGTCAGGAAAGCAGGATTCCTTGAGGCAGTGCTAGCTCAGGCGCGCATTTCTTCAAGACAATGGCTGGTATGCCATCTCCACCACTAGCCTTGTGGGGGTCTAATTTGGAGATAATACCCAGTACTGATGACGGGGTTATGCGTAAGCCGCTCAATAGGGCCTCAGTTCTTAGAGAGAAGTCAGGTATGGGTACACCGGTGGAGTCAAGAGTCGAGACTTAAGCAATTTTTACGATGTTCCCTGTCACCAGTGAGGATTTAATTTACCTGACCTCCCCATTAAGGCGGGTGTGACACAAGGTTATTTTATGTGGTAATAATATGAACCAAAAGCAAAATTGTAGGGTCTCCACGATGACTGTCACACTGGCTTCAATGTTACACCACCTCACTTGGTTCGATAAGGAAGGTGTTGCCGGAAGTTGGAATTCCCTGCACCAGGCGTCTTCTGCCATCTAAGATGAAAAGAATAAGTACCAGACTTTCATCCCCGTTAAAAGGTGATGATTATCTGAGCTACTAAGTTTAGAAGTTTTCATTTTAGTGTTGATGTTTAAAACTATACCTGGTTTCGGTGAGAATTCAATCTAGGGAAATAGGAGAAAAGAACAGGAAAATGGCACTAAATCTACCCTAAAGAGAAGGCAATCCACACAGAATGGCGTCACGAGAGAAAACCGGCTAGAATCCAGGTAGTCTGAATAAACTCTGATAAAAATTTAAAGAGTTTTAATTTCAATGTTCATGTTTAAAACGATACCTTGGTGTTTCTTTTCTGAGTTTTTTTTGGCAATATAAAACCTTTGATATTTATAACTGATATAATGGAATATGCATACACATGTGTTCCCTCCTCACTGGAATATGATTGGCTGGTGTCTGTCATAAATACCGACGGACGTGTAGGTACGACAGAGTCAAAATAGCCTTAGTCTGAGAGCTAAGTCTATAACAACGCCCATTGGACTACGCCATTGATCTATGCTTCTTACCTGCGACTACGACGCGTACCAGTCGATTACTGCTACCGTATTCTACTTGGTTATAGTAGCCAAAACCACTTAGCTACTTCGTTCAAATATATCCCTTTCCGGGACATATCAATAAAAAAAAAAGAAAAAAAACTCTTCCGGGTAATGATAGCCATCAATCCATAGCAAAATATTTAGGAATTTTCATTGTCTTCCAACAGAAAAGCAAAAAAAATCGTAATTACAATGAAATATAGAGAATATTTCTAAAAAAATATTATAAAACAATTTGAAAAGAAATAAAAAATAAGCAAATGATAAAAAAAATTTAAAAATAAATTAAAGTAAGTAAAACTTAAATAACTAAAAAAAAATTTTAAAAAGTATTTATTCAAAAACAAGTCGTCAACTCAACCATCAAAACTATTTCGTGTCGATTAAAAAGAAAACTGTTTGCTAAGCAGAAGCTTTAATCAATTCTGTTTAATTACATATTTAATTTTCTTGCTGATCAGGCAAGAGCGTGTTTAGAGGCGGGAATCTGGCAGCTGTTTTTATGTCAAGGAGACTTCACGTTGAAATGAGTTGAGAAGTACAGAATATTCACAATTCTTTTTTTGTTTAATGAGTTGATTAAGAAATAATTCTATCGGGAATTTGTTGAATCTGGGAGGAAAAAAGAAAGAAAATAAAGCTTAATATTGTCAGGCGCATGGTCACAAAGGGGAGAGGATCCATAAAGAAGGGAAGTAACTCTTCTAAAAAAAAGATATAAGTATAATCTAATCGACTCTACGAAAATGGGAAACTGCTCAGAGTAGGAGTGAATTAAATCCACTAAAAAGACAAGAGGACCCAGTCGAAATAGAATGAAATCCAGTGAAATGTGAGGAGGATATAGAAAGAATGGGATTAACTTGAGGATTATTGTCTAGAATCCAAGCAGGTTGGATTAACATGAAGTGGGGTCCTAGCAGAATGATTTTACAAGAAGAAAATTAGAATCAAGACAGAATTAATTAAATCCTACGAAAACTGTAAAAGTTTCCAGATAGAAGAATTTTCTAAAGAAGACAGATTCAGGTAGGATGGAATTCTTCGTTTATGTACCGTGTCCCTTCAGGACGTAGGCGATCATGGCTCTCCACTTTCAGCTATCAATATGTTTTGTCCTTTTGCTAGTTCTCACAAAGCCTGTTCACTTGCTCAAGCCCGCTATGTCACGCGTTGATTTCCCTTGTCTCTCTTTTTCTCTGTCCGCACTGTGTGAATTAGATTATCCAAGCCTTTCTTTCTCATTACGTATCCCAGAAATTTCAGCTGCCTCTTCCTGGTGTTAAGTATAAGCTTCCTCCTTGTTTGCATCCTCTCCAAAACCCCATCGTTGGTCACATCTTCGGTTCATGATATCCTAAGCATCCTTCTGTAGAACCACATCGCCGTCGCCTCGAGTCTCTTTTTCTTTTTTGAGGAGACCGACCAACATTCGCTGCCGTAATGGAGGGCAGTTCAGTACTCTTTTTGAAGAATGGTATAGAGCTCTATTAAAAGGGGAGTAGGACTCATGCCGAATGGAAGAGGACTCTTCTGAAAGAGAAGCGGGGCCAGGTAGAATGGAATATGACTTTATTGAAAGGGGAGGCGGGACATCAGAAACTTGAATCTGACTATTAATGGGGGAGAAGAATCCATAAAAAACTGAATGTGACTCTATTAACAGAAGAGAAGGATCCATGATGATTCTATTAAAAAGGGTGGATGGCCCATGCAGAATGATATAGGATTCTTTTTAAAAGGGGAGGAGAATCAATGTAGAATGGAATGGGACTCAGTTAAAAAAAGATCTATACAGAAAAGAATAAGATTCAATTAAAAGAGGAGGAGGTCCCATGCGGAATGGAGAGGACGCTATTAAAAGGGGAGGAGGTTCCATGCGGAATGGAGATGGGACTATTAAAAGGGGAGGAGGTCCCATGCGGAATGGAGAGGATGCTATTAAAAGGGGAGGAGGTCCTTTGCGGAATGAAGAGGACTCTATTAAAAGGGGAGGAGGTCCCTTTGCGGAATAGACAGGCGCTATGAAAAGGGGAGGAGGTCCCATGCGGAATGGAGAGGACACTATTAAAAGGGGAGGAGGTTCCATGCGGAATGGAGATGGGACTATTAAAAGGGGAGGAGGTCCCATGAGAAATGAAGAGGACGCTACTAAAAGGGGAGGAGGTCCGATGCGGAATGGAGATGGGACTATTAAAAGGGGAGGAGGTCCCATGAGGAATGAAGAGGACGCTACTAAAAGGGGAAGAGGTCCGATGCGGAATGGACAGGCGCTATTAAAAGTGGGGGGACGTACCATGTGGAATGGAGAGGGCGGTATTAAAAGGTGAGGAGGTGGAATAGAGAGAGTGCTATTAAAAGGGGAGTGGGTCGCATGTGTAATAGAGAGGGCGCTATTAAAAGGGGAGGAAGTCCTTTGCGGAATGAACAGGACTCTATTAAAAGGAGAGGTGGTAGTATGCAGAATGGAGAGGACGCTATTAAAAGGGGAGTAGGTCTCATGTGTAATGAAGAGGGTGCTATTAAAAGGGGAGTAGTTTCCATGCGGTCTGATGTTGAATGGACAGGTGCTATTAAAAGGGTAGGGGACGTCCCATGCGGAATGGAGAGGGCGCTATTAAAACGTGAGAAGTTATCATGCGGAATAGAGGGCGTGAAGAGGGCACTATTAATAGGGGAGGAGATCCAATGAGCAATGGAGAGGACGCTATTAAGGAGGTCTCATGAGGAATGGATGGGACGCTATTTAAAAAGGATGAGATCCCATGCGGAATGGAGAGGATGTTATTAAAAAGGAAGGAAGACCTATGCTGAATGGAATTAACTCCACTTAAAACTTCATGTTCAGGGAGAGAGGTTTTGTTTCTACTAAATAGTGATTAATATCCAACCAATTCGACTAAAAAACGTATTGTCTTGGCTGACGGAAGGCCTTTTATTATGAGTATCAACTCTGTCTAATTTTATTAAATGTTTTCAATTCTGACTATCGATGATTGTAGAGGACTGAGCAAAAACCGAATTAACTACACTCGTCATATTATAGTGATTTTCCAAGCGTAGCTTATATGTGGCACAAGGCCGACAGTATGGGGCACTAAGTGAGGATCAAACTCAAGACTCAGTCATAATTGATCTAATGTGATAAGCTTGCTAACCATTGCACCACCTCCAGGTGCCCTACACTCGTCATATTATAGTGATTTTCCAAGCGTAGCTTATATGTGGCACAAGGCCGACAGTACGGGGCACTAAGTGAGGATCAAACTCACTACTCAGTCATAATTGATCTAATGCCATTTGAGCGCCACAACTTGGTGCAATGATTAGTAAAGCTTGTCTCGCTATATCAATTACGACTGAGTATCGAATTCTATCCCCAGTAGATGCTCCATAGTTTTTGCCTTGTGCCACATTTAAACTACACTTAGTAAATTGTTATATTATATGCCGTTCTTTTCAGACCAGCTGATGCGAGCATTAAAAAATATATTAATAATAATTCCTCCTCTTCAATATTCCAACAAAAAGTTCACTAGCAACAGTCTGCGAGATGTGCAGATTGTTCTGGTTATTTGCAGCAAGCGTCTAAGTTTCTACAGGTTCTATTAACGTTTATATACTGGTTTAATCTGGCGAAACGTGGTACTGTGAGCTATAAAAAGATGCTGAACCAATTTTCGAAGTTCACAGAAATTGTGACCCTATTTTAAATTTCAGAATTTTACATGGACTTGAACACCGACAATTAGCATTGAAAATATGCAACTCTCTCTACAGGAAATACTGAAGTTGGTATCGCCTAGCAAATGTCTAGTTTTATTGAATTGCCTATCGTTCGATTTCCACTCCTCCTCGGTCTTTTGAACAGGTGTAGAGGGTTATCCCTGGTTTCTTGTTTAGGACTGGCTTTCTGGTTCCTTCTAAAGTTAACTTCTCCCCGATACTTCTGATGTCTCCGTCTGAACTCAGAACTAATTAAATATTTGACTTCAAGTCTAGAGTTAACCGTCATCTTTTTTTAATAGCCCCAAGAACTTCTTCCGCTCATACGACAACACGCAGTTACCATCTACCTTGAGTGGCACTTGGGCCTTGCATTGGGTGAAGTAAAAAAAAATTCAGCTCACGTCACGAGTCCCGTAAGGCATTAGAGTCGTTCGGGCACCGCATACAGCCTTAGCAGCAGTGGGTGTGTCTAGACGTTAATCTGACGGAGCCCATCCCTTTTCAAGATGGGTTTGAAGTCTAAGTGTGTCCTTCTGGTTGTCGCCAAAGCCAAGAAAGGCCCGTCAGCTTTTCTATTACCCCCACCACAACCTCCACCACCACACCTAGCTGGAGGAAGAGATGTTTTTTTGTACAGAAACGAACACAAAAGTCACGGCTGGAATTTGAACTCGGGATGACAATCTCAATATTGACGCAGATAAGCACTACTCTGCGAACCTCCCACCATCTATTTTGTTCAATTTTGTATTTAATTTTGCCCCCTGAAAGTCACTTTAAACTGTTATTTTCTTTAACTAAAATCTTCCTTGTACGACTACTTGAGTTTGTTGAGGTCATTCAGTTGACAATTTTTCGTTTCGTGCATTGAGATAAAGATGGGAAATATTTAACATCAGCTCCAAGAAAAATGATTATAATGCCGAATTTTTACGAAGCATCTCGCATTACATATGATCCTCTCTCCGAAACACACCCACCCGATGCTCTCATTCGGTCCCGAATTTGCCTGTGCCTCACTTTCAAGTCTCTCCCATTACTCATTAGCAAAAAATAATTTCTCGCTACTAAAATAACGCAACAAGTTATTTGAGTCCATTAGCATGTTCTCATAGCAGGAGCGCTATTCGTTTTGTATAAAGTTTATTCCGAACGCGTGTCTAATAAATGTATTTTCCTTCTGTTAAGGCTGACATCGGAGCATCTTTCGCTTCGCAATAAAAGATGTTTATCGAATGTTTTTTTCTCCCTCTCTAATGAATATATCTATACTGGTACACTCTAATTGAGTGTGTATATGTGTGTTCATACGCAAAGCTTAATAGAATATAATTGAATGCGTTAAATTTATCACATAAAGTAACATATTAACCCTTTGGTTGACTTAAGAGATAAACTTAGTGCCCATCTCTGTGACCGATATTAAAGGTTTTAGGTTTCTAGCGTGTAACGTTTTAAAGTCACATATGTTTTCTGTGGAATAAAGCTAGAAAAATAGAGTACACTTTCCAGCCAGAATTTAAAAGCTTTTACGCGGCCTTGCGAGTGATGAATTATTTTCCGCCTTACAAACCCTTTCCCACTAACGAAACGTAGCTAGCGTCTCGCTACTCTATCACTATTTCCAAAGCAAGTGTTCAGGTGAGCTACATTCCTTAGTTCCGTTAGTTTTTACTTTTACAGCTTCGACTCATCCCCATTTTCTTCGTATTCCATTTGTAAGGAGGAAGTTTCACTTAGGTATCTTCTTCCCAAGAACTGTTACTTTGTGGAACAAACTCCTGAGAAGATACTTCCCTGGTCACTACGATCTGAATGTCTAGTTCAACCGTTATCTCTCTCATATATCATCATAATCCGCACTTCAACCTCATTCAGTAATCCGCCATCTTGAGTGGTCTTCGTGAACAATAATATTTTTGAAAAAACACTAGAAAACGATTGATTGACTTATTAAACGACAAATCAACACCTTATAAGTCATTCAATGCCGAAATTTAATTTTCTTGAAAGCTTTGAAATAATAAAAATATGATATATGTTATTCTGCTTTCACAATTGGTAAATGAAACTCAGCTTTTGTGCATATACATGTTTGTGTGGACATAATTAGTAGAGGTGGCGATATATGTGTTTGATTTCTTTAAGAAATTGTAGGATATATAGATTAATGTCATGAAAGAATTCTTTCATTTTGTTTAGTGGCATATCAACATCTATGGGTCATTTAATGCTGACATCTAAATATTTTGAACATTATCTTATGGTTTCAACTAAATACACTTTGAACGCAATTTTATGCATTCGGCTACAGATAAAATGTATTGTTGGTCATTTTTCTATAAAATGTATTGCTTGTAAGTTTACCATAAACATGTATTGTTGGTAATTTTATTATAAATATGTATTGCCGGTAATTTCTTTATACAAAAATGCATTACTGGTATTTTTACCACAAAAAAGCACTTTCTCACTTTTATAGCATTTTGCTTTTGTTTGGGGGTTACTATTTAACAGGTGCGAGTCATGGTAGACCTGTGAAAAACAGTAAATAAGATGTGATTCTATGCTCCTCAAAACCTCCAATCTCCCAGTCAGAGGCCTTACTGCCGGATATAGGTTTGGTGTGGTTTGGTGTAGTTTTGGTTTGGTTTGGTTTGGTTTACGGCATATCAACCTCAATGGGTTATTTAATGCAGACAAGATTTTTATTGCTGGTATTATTTTTCAAAAATGTATTGCTGGGAATATATTTTTTTTTAAATGTATTGCTGATAATAATGTTTCTTCAAAAATGTATTGCTTGTAATAATTTTTTACAAAGTATTTCTGGTATTAAACCTATTTTTACACTTTCATAGTGTTTTGACCCCAGGTTGAGGATCAATTATTTGCCCATAGCTTGGACCCTAACAGGTAATACTACACCCGGTTAGGGTAGAAATGGGGACACCAGCAATTAAGAGCCTTCCTGTTGGATGTAGTTTATCGTCATGCCCAAGAAGCTGGATGTATTTTATCGTCATACCCAGGACGCGCCGGTTGTAGTTTATTGTCACACTCAGGACTGACTAGAAAACGGGGAGATTGAAAATATCAGCCTTTATACTAAGAGCTCAGTAGGCCAAGCATAGAATTGATCACCATATTCAAATATTTGATTCGAAAGAATAAACCGTATGTGTAAGACTCCAAGATTCTTGATTCAAGCAGTTGTTGGATATAAGCATTTGATAATTATATACATTTATTAATTTCAATTAGTAAAATTGATCAATTCTGGTTCAGTAAAATAAGCAAACTGACATCAGAAGGGATAATTAAAGGATGCTGAGAAATTTTAAATTGGAATAATTGGCGTAATACAATCTTCTTATCTTTGACTTTCTTCAGTAAGATTAAATGAGCTATGTTGCTCAAGGCAACTGAGCCTGTCGAAAAGAAAGAAATTGGCCGAGATAATCTAGCAAAACATTATTTAGAAGATCGATATAGCTTTGTATACGAACTGGACTTATCCATCAACAAAAACTTATCTAAGAAAAGCATCGGCAAACATGCTAGTGTGCAGCCAAATTCTAACTGACGCCATTGTTCGAGTTCTTGTTAGAAACCAAGATACGAAACATGATTTTCAATCATAGTAGAATAAAATTTTCCTAATTAACTCTAAACTTCTTCCTAGGCTTGTGTTGTGGACATTTTACTACCTTTAGTTCACCATAGAAAAGTTGTTTGAGAAATGTGTTATCTTCCCTACCCTATTCTCACAACGTGTCCTGCCCATTGATTCTGCTTGAGGATTATTTTTGTTTCAATGTTGTAGCATTCAGATCTTTGAAGGATAACAGTGTCTAGAATCAAAGAGTGCCATTTGATGTTCCGTATGCATCTCAAGCATTTTTTTTGGGGGGGTGGGGAATTGCTCAAACCATTTTATATGCCTTCCGGTATGTTGTCCATGCTTCACAAGAGAACACCTGTTTATATATATATATATATATATATATATATATATATATATATATATAAACTATTTTTTCAAAGGATAAAATCTATGTGTTTAATTATCTTATTGTTCTTTTTCCACTTTTCAAATATACCGTTGCACATACGGATTAAAGTCGTGGTTCCACTGTCCAAATTTCATGTCTTTGTTCTGTTTTATGTTTTGAGTATTTTAATAGTTTCGGTCTTTATCAGGAACTAATGTAGCTACCAAACTCTTCAAGACATATGGAAAAATGATTTGGAGGCATTTGGTCCCCAATTTATTCAAACAGCTTATTCAAAGATTGTGAAATATAATAAAAGAGAAAACAGACTATGTTGCTTGAATTTAAAACAATTTGTTTAAATCTCTCTCTCTCTCTCTCTCTCTCTATATATATATATATATATATATATATATATATATATATATTATGTGTGTGTGTGTGTGTGTGTGTGTGTGTGTGTGTGTGTGTGTGTGTGTGGTAAGATAAGGAACCTGTTTTGTTTTTATTAAAGCTTCATAAGAAAATATGAAGGCGATATGAAGGCTTAAAGAAAATTCCAGTATCTTTATTTTTGTGTTTGTTTATCATTGGCGAAGCAGACTTCACGTGTATTTGTCTTGTCACGTAGGGTTCGCATGTATAATTCATGTGTGTTTGTGTATCATAATTCTACTTGGTTTATGCGGGATTTGGTTGATAATGTGTGTACGTGTGTGTATGTGTTTTTTGTACGTGCCCGCACGTTTGGGCGTGTCTGTTGAGTATTTTAATTTCTGTCTGATCGTGTCCGCATGCTGATTGACGGATGTTTTGCGTGAGAGTGAAAGAATTGGGGTTACCATGGTTACAATTGTAAGTAGACTGATCTTAGATTCTTTAAATATGGATTTTATAAAAGTTGATGATAGAATAAAGTGTGTTTGGCGTGTCTTTATTGATGGGCAAATATTTACTAATATTCCTTCTAAGTATTCTCTACATAATAAATTATGTTTTCTTCTCATCATATGTTATTAGCACATTTCTTAAGAGCTATTGCAGGGATACCATACCGAGTTCTTAAAGACTGAAACTGCAAAAGAGTATTTCCAACAAGAAAGAAGTAGTAAGGCATTTATTGTAGATTTTAGAGAGAATAAGAATAATTTCAAGATCCCATTTCTTATGAAATATTGCAGTGGCGCCATAAAGTTCACGGGCCTTGTGGAGATCCAGTTTAGGGATGATAACAGAAATTATGAACGGAATTATATGTATACCACCCAATAGTGACTGAGTTCTAAGTAGAAAGTCAGAAAAAAGATACTCCAAATGAGTCAAAAGTAGAATTTGAAAATAATTTACGAGCATAACATTGTGCTTTATCAACAGAATATGTCAACACCTCAAATTGACTGACGAGAGGAGTAATAGAAAATTTATTCTCATGTAACACACATTTAGAGAGCCTTCAGTCGTCACGTGAATCAAACTTGTTAGAGGCTATACGGTATCTCATTCTATCAGCAAAGACTCGGCCTCTTTGGTGACACGTTTACAATTATTGCAGGCAGAGATAAATAGGTATCTGTTGTGATCGGAAGTATGAGGCTGGTACAGCCGAAAAAAGTGATTTATGTGGGCTATAGCGGCTGAACAGGCTGTTGTAAACCAAGTACTTGTAAAAAGTTATAAAAGCATCAATGTTTACTCTTTTCCCAAAGAAACCTCTGTGACACAATTCTTAATAGGAAGAATAAGAATATCAATCCAAAGGGCGTCTCGAATAAAGTTACGAAATTAATCCCAATCAGTTCGCTAGTAACAGATAGAGGTCTTGTAAATAGAAGGTTCTTTTCTAATAGACGACTAAAAAGAAATATTAACAGATATTACAGGTCCGGTTTGCCAAGAGGACAGAGTTGTGATGCTCTCAAGAGCTAGGAGAGGAGGTAAGGACAAGTCAAGTAAAGAAGAAAGTTAAACAGATTTATTAGGCAAACAAATGGGGATATCCATTGTTTGATTGAGAGAGTGAGCAACGGAAAGATTGAAAGTCTTAATAGCAGCAACATCACTAACATTAGAATGATTAAGCCATTTGACGTGCTGAGCATTAAAATCACCCAACACAAAAATATTCGCATATAAATGTTGAGAGAGAGAGAGACATTTCTATATTGCCAAACATTTTATTTAATATATTACAGTCATGAGAAGGCGAGCGATAAAGAAAAAAATAGCTAAAAAAGTGCAATAATGAGAGTCGAAAGTACATGAAAGAATCATCTGAGGATACAATAAACAATTTCCTTGCAATTGGCAGATTTTCCCGAATATAAACAGAAAAAAAAATGTATTAGTATACTAGAATCTTTTCGGTAAAGCGAATTAGAGCCTAACACAAATAATTCATTGTTAGCAATAGAAGAACTTAAATTTTTTTCACAAAGTGCAAAGATATCTGGAGCCCGTTTCAAGAGATATGTGGTAACAGTTTCCAGAAATTTGAACGAATGCCACGAATATTGGAGAAAGAAAGTTTGAGTAGGTAGGTGAGTGTTTTTGTTTACTGGTTTGCACACATTTCTTTTCATTGTATATGCCATAAGAATATTTTGTTTTAAGAAGAAAAGGGCCCAAATAATTACATCTACCGTCTGTGGCAATACAAGCTCACCGGACGGCTAAGACTAAAGAACTATGTGATTTCAGGGTTGACCACCGGAAGTATATGGAAGTCCACCTACCCATGCGCGACATGACAACTACAAATACCTAGATATTATGCGTCTGTTGAGCAGAGCAGTCTCTCTAAGCGCTACCAAATAGTTTGGGCTCCATAATAACAGCCGGAAGCAGCAACCAAAAAAAAAAAAAACTGCCAACCCGGTATCTTCATAATGAATATTTACAGCCATTGATCAGTCAAATCACCAAAATGTTATGGCCGTTCAGGTCATGGAAGAAGGAAATGGTAAACCATATCATAAACAGGAAACAAAGGATATACCTTTACTCCTGTTCAATAACCATGGAAGGAATGCTAGCCAGGCAATAAACAAATCTATCTACTCCTAATAACCTGTTCACGGTACATTACTCGCATTATTTACATTACACGGACTGTTATCCTCATCTTCATTGCCATATTCACAACGTTTCGGCCGTTGTACGCTCCGACCTTCTTCAGGTGATTGGAATTTTGAATCGAATCCTTTATTTCGTCTCCCGGGATAGATTGTTCTAGTTCCACGTGCTATGCCTCTTCCAGATGTCTCAGTTATTTGCTGAGACATTAGGTTTATATGTCCTAAAAATTCATACACTGATGCCGACACATGGCCCAGTGGATAAAGACGTTGGTTAGATCTAGTGACTAGACCCAAAGAGTAATGAGTTCAATACCAGGACACAGCAGTGGTGAACCAAAACTTGGAGAATTGAGTTAAAGGGAAATAACTGAGATATCTGGAAGAGGCACGGCACGTGGAACTAGAACAATCTACCCTGGTGGACGACATTAATGGTTCGGTTCGAAATTCCAGTCACCTGAAGAATGTCGGATCGTACAACGGCCGAAATGTTGTGAGTATGGCAATGAAGATGCTGTTCTCAAAATTCTTGACAATGGTAGCAATCAGATTTTTCCACGTTTGCTGATCTGATGCAAGTTCTTCCCAGATGTCTATGTGTGTGTGCCTTTTGGATTGTGTCCATATTGTCTTTAAAGTGCCTGCGGTCGCTTTCTTTATGTTAACTTCCCATAATTAATCTGTTTAGGCGTGCGTGAATATTCTTGGCGTAAAAGGTGATCAGACCATCTAAGTTGGTATTTCAGAAGCATGGACTCAATACTTGTCGATCTTGCCAACTGAAGCACTCTTGTATCAGGCACATGTGATCACCATGAGATCTTTAAAATGTTACTCTGATGAAAGTGCCTAAGGCATCGATGTTTATAAACGGCTAGGAGTCGTAGATACGTTTGTCTGCCTCAGCAATACATTACATTATCTAGATCCAACACACTTGATGAATAGACCTCTTATAGACTGATGGAAGGTATCTGGGGCATTTGGTAAACTTGAGTCAAGGCTTTGATCACAAACAAACAAAAATGTAAAAACAAATCGAGGTTTATCATGTTATCCGGCTCTAAGACATGGGCAAATTACCGAAAACATATATATATATATATATATATATATATATATATATATATATATATATATATATTGTCATCCACATACAGACTGTTTCACTGTATCACAGCTCTTCAGTGTGGCTAGACGTGCGGTTGCATCTAAGATCGAAACATGACTGAATCGGCGTCAATCACTTTACCACTAAGCTGTCGGCACACGGCAGAGATGAAGGTGAATTTTAGCGTATTTATTTTTTTAAATAAACACACAGTGACTAACAAGACTCGATTCGCTTTACCGAAGAGTCTTGTTCATATATATATATATATATATATATATATATATATATATATATATATATATAATTAAACCTAAAGAGTCAGATAAACCTACCAAGGTTTCACCTAAGCGGATCGTCAGGGGAAGCTGGCTGACGTACATATTCTTTGTTCTTTCTTTTTTTAAACCTTTTTTTTCCTTTGGTATTGGTTTGATTATTTGCAAATCAAAGCACCGAAGGTTTTCCGGAGGAGTATAATTTCTTATACTTATAAGATTATTACTAGTATATATATATATATATATATATATATATATATATATATATATATATATATATATATAAACTTTAAAAATCAGGAGGTCAATTAAATCCGCTACCTTCAACTCTGATCATTAACCTTTTATGTATCATAATTCTTGCTTCTTTACAGCTGAGTACTTTCATTTACAGTGCATTTTGTTTACGCTTCCATGAACCATCTTAACCGGTACACTTTAACATACCTTATGTTTTATCGGTTTTAATGCAACTATTTTTTTTCGGGCGCAGGATAAACGATAATGATAAGAATTGAAAGTACCGAATTCGCTAAAAAAATATTCCTATTTCAAACAAATACATATCAATTTTTATTACAAAAGATTGAACAATTCCTTACCAGAATGGGATGGAAGAAACTATTTTTATTGAATAAGTATTTGAAAAAGAAAGAAAATACGGAAAAATTCAATTTCAAAACTATCAAATACCCACATTCTATTGAGGAAATATCTAATATCGAAAAAGATATGCTTAGCATTATTGACAATATCAAATTCACAAAATTTAATAGCAATTTCTAATAACTATTAACTGCAGAAATTTAAAAAAAATAAAAAGTACAAAAAATATTCTAATTAAGGCTACAAAACAAAGAATATTTGCCCCATGAACCTGGGAGTTTACCGGAAAAAATAAACGAAGTCACAAAAATTTACAAGAAAGCCCCAGACTTGTACATTAAAAGTATAAACGAGGAGGCGAAAAATAACACAGCTAAACTAGGGATAAGCAACAGGGTTTACATATTATACTGCAAACAAGCATTTCTGACCATAAAGGACCAATAAGAAGAATTCCCTAATGACCCCTTCTTTTCGTCTAATAAACCTAATTAAAACTGAACTGGATAAATTAAGCCAAGGAATATTGGAAAAAAAAAACTCATTAAGAATTGCCACACAGGCCAATCAATGGGAGGACACAAGTGAGTGCATTTCTTGTTTCCACAAAATCGAAAATAAATAAATAATATATATATATATATATATATATATATATATATATATATATATATATATATATATATATATATATATATATATATAAAATATAATATTATCAAACTTTTATCAATCTATATCTGAAAAAAGTTTACTAGAAGGCATTGCACTTCACCAAAGGCTTTGTGAGCATAACACCTGATCAAAGGGAAAGAATTTTACATTGTCGCAAATCTATTTTATTCCATAATGGAGTAACCTGGGTTAAAAAATCAAAAAGAAACGGCTTTGATGTACCACAAAGTTCGTTTGATGGAACTGAGATTTCTCCATATATATCTACACATATGTGAAATTAAAAAATATATACATATAAGCCCCCACGGCCTGTATAGGGATGATGGTCTGATGATAGCGCCAGACAACAGAAAAACAAATGACCCTATAAGAAAAATGCTTTTCAAATTTTTCAAAAGACTTTGAAGTAGAAGTCGAAATGAATAAAAAAAAAAGTTGTCAACTATCTGAACGTAGAATTAAATCTACAAACTGGCAATGTCTCCCCGTACATGAAACCCAAAGCAAAATTAAAATACCTGAATATTAGAACTAACCACCCTACGAAGATAATAAAACACTTCCCTAAAGGAATAAAATCCAGGTTATCCATAAACTCTTCTAATAAAATAATTTTTAATAATAAAAAGAAAGAGTATGAGAAGAACTTAAAGGTATAGGGTCACAAAACCAAACTAGAATTTTAACCTCAAATTAAACACATGAAGAACAATTTGAGGAAAAGAAAAAATATCATTTGGTTTAACTTAGAGGTTAAATGTAAAATAGGGAAATTATTTTTTCAATATACTTACCAAACACTTCCCAAAAGATTCAGAATTAGATATGATATTCAATAAAAACACAATCAAATTAAGCTACAGCAGCACTAATCATTTAGAAAATATAATAAATAGATAAAATGCCAGAAATGTCAAAACTAACACACAGCAAATTATAGTTAACACTAGTAATTTATGCAACTGTAGAAATAAGAATAGATGTCCATTAAATGGATCTTGTAGAACTGAAGCTATAATTTATAAAACAGAAGTAACAGATATTAATGGTCAAAATAAAATAAAACATAGGAAGTACAGAAGGTACTTTCAAACGTAGATGGTACAATCATAGGTCGTCATTCAAACTAGTAAATCTTAGGTACTCTACCAAACTAGCTAACCACGTGTGGAATTTAAAAGAAAAAATACCAAGAATCCGATTGTAAGGAGGAAAATTTTTTAAAAGGCAAAATTGTACAACAACCACAACAATATTTGCAACCTCTGCCAAAAACAAGAAAAATTAATAATTATGACATTTCTGGGTCCAAAGAACCGTTTATTATCGTCCGTAGGTATGCTAAAATACCCCAGCCCGCCTTTTTGGTTTGACTTCGATTCTTTCCCTATCCCTTCTTTTTCTTTTACCCTGTCTCTTTTAGACTTCTATCTCCGGAGCTTTCTGAAGAATGGGTAAATCAAAAGTATCAAAAAGAACCTCCATTGGTTCAACCTCGTCTAGTGTTCTCTTCAATTTTTGTATCATGTTTTTACTTATTGGATATAAGTTTGTCAAAAACTGATCGTATTTTTCGCGCAAACATAATTTCTGCTGGAGTCATAGCCAAAGGCCCATTTCCATTCGGTGTAAGCATATACACCTGTAAAAGTTGCTGTAATGCAGAATCTGTGGATCCACCTTTGGCTTTTTTAGAGCCCTTTAAAAAGTAACCACAAAACGCTTTTTAGAGCCCTTTAAAAAGTAACCACAAAACGCTTTTTTAGAGCCCTTTAAAAAGTAACCACAAAACGCTTTTTTAGAGCCCTTAAAAAGGTAACTACAAAACGCTTTGCCATCTTCTAGGATGGTAAGGGTTGAAAATTCCTTAAATTCTTTTGATGTCAATTGAGTGCTGTTAACTGTCACAATCTAATCTGGTACTTCGAACCTCATGAACAGTTTGTGTAGAAACTGAATGACTACTTGCATGGTTGGTTGGTTACAACTGAATATCTCTGGCCACTTGGAAAAACTGTCTATGACAATTAAATAATACATCTCATTAAGTGGACCAGCAAAGTCAATATGCAGATGTGACCATGGGCAGTCATTTTCTGGCCATGGGTTGAACTTAATTGGTGGTGCTTTAGCTGCAAAAGTACAGCTTTTGCATGACTTCACCAGACATTCAATGTCTCTATTCATGCTATGCCAGTATACGTATTAGCTTTACATTCTGGATATACCAGGATGTCCTGCATGAAATTCTTTCAGGATTCTCTTTTGTAGTGCCAAAGGTACCACTACACTTTTGCTGTACATGGGAATGTTATCATGCATTGAGTATACTCCTGAATCTGCTTTTGTCTTGCTTTAAAGTTTTTTCTTCATTTCATTAATAAATTTATCCTCCAACGCTTCACTTTTTGTATCTTGCAATGTCACAGGTAGTTCCTGTACAGTATTGCATAGTTCGTTTTTTACCTCTACTTCCGATTGTAGGGAAGCAATGGCCATCTCTTCTAAAAGTTCATTATTCCTTGGAATGTCTAGACAACCCATCGTCAGAAATTAATTTACACGATGGTAAGAATTCAATTTTTAAGTCATAATTTAGTAAAATAATTCCCCATTGTTGTAACTTATGAGTCAATAATGCTTTTTTGGAACCATAAATAGCTATCAACGATTTGTGGTCTGTTTGTAGAGTAAACTTTCTCCCGTGAATGAATCTATGAATTTTTTTCATGGCAAAGACAGCCCCTAAATTTTCCTTTTCAATCACTGATTAATTTTTCTCAGCTGGAAGAAGTATCCTGGATGCGTGTGCAATTGGTTTAATCAAGCTGTCTTCTAGTATATCCATAATGCAGCCTCCTATACCATACGTACTAGCATCACTTATGACAATTATTTCTTTTTTTTGGATTGTATTATGTCAAGAACAAGTCTGAAATTAGTATATTTTTAATTTTCTCAAATGCTTCCTGGTATTCCGTCATCCAAGACCATTTAGCGTCTTTCTTCAAAAGCTCATTCAACAGAGCTCGCAAGCAATGCATATTTGGTACAAATACATTATAGCAACTTATTAACCCTATGAAATATTGTAAGGTACTGACATTTAGAAGAGTAGGCATGTCTTTTATAGAACTGACACCTGATGGATCTGGTATCCTGCCCTTCTTGTCAATTATCTGACCTAAATATTTTTGTCCATAAAGAATTCACTTTTCGCCCTTCAGTTTGAATCCATAGTCCTGGATTCTTTTGAAAACTTCGAAAATATTTTTCTTTCGGGTTTTCACTTTTCAGCAAAATATCGTCAAGATACGCAACTACAAAGTCCAGTTCACTCAGCATTGTGGCCATTACTTGCTGAAAAATTGCAGGAGTGACCTTTATGCCAAAAGACATATGATTAAATTTGTACATCCCATGATATGTATTTATGGTCAGTAATCTTGAATATTCATCGCCTACTGGAATCTGAAGATACGCATCACTCAGGTCAATTTTGGAAAATATCAGACTCTCACTAAGCTGCACAAAAACCTCTTCCAGCCCCAGAAGTGGATAATGATAACTTTTGAGGGCATCGTTTAAGCCCGTGGAAAAATCAGTGCAGACACATATCTCTATCATTATATAAACAGTTGGCAAACCCCAATCACTATATTCCACCTTCGATAAAACTCCCATTTTTTCGAGTCTATTAAGCTCATCACCAACTTGTTTTAGCGAAACAAATGGTACATTTCTTTTCTTTTTGAAAACTGGTTGTATGTTTTCTTTTAGCTCAAATTTAGCTTTCATTTTCTTGCACCTGCCTAACCCACCAGGAAACATGTCTTGGAATTTATTATTTAATTCTTCTTTTAGACTTTCTGTTTCATTAGTAAAACCTTTCACTTTTTGGCAAAATGAATTTTTCAGACTGTTCCAAACAGGTTATTCATGCTTTTCATGATAAAAAGTCTTCATTTGAAGATTTTATCTTTTAACATTACATTTGTCATAAATTTGCCTTCAAATTTTATTTTCCGCCCTGTAACACCACAAACTATGTTTTTGGTAACCATTAACATTGGTTTACCAAATTTTCTCCATGTATACACATTTATTATACTCAAATCTGAATCACTGTTGAGTTGCAGTCTGATATTTTTGTTCAAGATTTTTACCTACACAAATTTTCTTATAGGAGATTTATCTACATTAGTAATTTTAATGTAATTACCCACTCATTTCTTAAATTTTGTCTTACAGTAGGTTTTTTTATATCCTCCCCCCCACACACACCAAAAACATTGTTTCTTTTTGTAAGGACAATCCTTATACCAATGTAATTCTCCATAAGTGTAACAAGGGTTAGGAGTGATGTTTTTTTTCCTTCTTCAGTTTATGTTTTTGACGCACTTCTTTAATGTGCAACATGCCGTTTATCTCAATATCTTTAGCATCTTGATGAGCATTTATAAATTTCTGATTGGGTTTGTTTTCCAATTTATTTAAAATCCTTCTTTGGATTTCAGTCTCTTTTGTTGACACCCTTTGACACCCTTGCACAAATATCAAGCATTTAAAATTGTCATAGCTTAATTCCGCCAATTTGAGCTTTTCATAATTTTCGTTTTCTTCCCAATGATCGCGAAGGTTGTGAAGCCATCATCTTCGTTTTTCACTAAATTTATACATTTCCATCTTTGATAGGACAAAGACGTTTTCGGGCTGAAAACTTTCGAAAGCAAAATTACCATTTGTCTAAATGTTAGGACACTAGTCTTCTTTGGTAATATATAGTTTATGATAGTAAATAGTGTGTTCGACAACGCCTAGTTTCCTTTGCAAAAGTTTGACCTTTTTATTGTTGGACTAGTTTACACCAGCAGTCTTATATAAATCTTCGTATCTACGGAAATATGACGAAAAAGTTAACTCTTTTTCTGATAGACAGTGAATATATATATATATATATCCCCGAATGTAATTAGAACGAAAACAATATATAAATTGTAACATTGACAGCATTAATTCAAAAGAGGATTTAAGATATAAGTAGAAAGATATATAAAAGTATGGGATATTAATATAACTTTTATAAACAAATTTTGACCTATTGTCGGACTGTATAAATTGAAGAATAAGTATGGATGTAAATCAATTTATCTGATACTATTACAAGTATTATAGATGGGCAAAAAACATTTTAAGTATCATAATCTAAGATAGATTAGTAGAAAGGTATATCAGAGGGTAGAATTTATATCTTAAATTCTGAACTAAAACTTAGTGTAAAAAACGAAATAACTTATGTATTCAATATACCATCCTTTTGCCTTTCCTATCTTTTCTTTACCCTTACACCTCCCCTGATAAACTTTTTTTTTTGTTTTCAAACAAATAGAAACAAACAAGTGATATTCCACGGGCGGCCTGCTTACAAGTAGAATTGTTCATAAACATTTTGGTTCTCACCAGTCGAGGTGAAACTTAATTCTCCGAAACAAGGTTGCATCTTTCTAGTGAGTAGATTGGCTTTGTCTATATCTAAAAATTATAATATATATATATATATATATATATATATATATATATATATATATATATATATATATATATATATATATATATATATATATATATATATATATATATACAAACTCACACACTTATATAGATACATGCACACATAAACATGCATATTCACACAGGTGTGTATATACAATATATATATATATATATATATATATATATATATATATATATATATATATATATATTATTATTATTATTATTACTACTACTACTACTACTGCTACAAACGTTTTTAGTGGACACACGTGTTTGAGTTGTCATTCGTGTTTTGAAATTAATAACAACAGGTCGAAATGGAGAAGACCTATTAAAGAACGAATGTGCAATCCGACAAGAATCGAACCTGTATCACTTTTTCCATTAGGAAAATCACTCCTATAACCGAAATGTTCCGTAAGCAATTTGGCGACGGGAGATAGTACGCTATATTTAACGCATTAAACACACACACACACACACACATATATATATATATATATATATATATATATATATATATATATATATATATATATATATATATATATATATATATATAAAAGTGAACATAGAAGTCAACACTTTGAGGTGACAGTCTGTTTCATGCTAGATACAATCGTCACGCCACGTGGCCTGAC
>OZ010604.1:85562130-85597130 GCA_963932145.1 Acanthosepion lycidas | reverse complement strand
AGTGATCGTTATTATTATCTACCTTTCTCCCTCACTTATACTTGATAAATGAACGGAACAATTTAAGACTGGGTGATTACTTCAAAGGCATTCCTACCCTATAATAACGCTCATACATAAATACATACATCCACACATACGTACCTGCCTACGTACACATAAACTCATTCCTGCAAGGACTACGAACCTTTTGACGACCTTGTATCAACCAAAATACATTAATTTTATTTGTAAAGACCTTAATTGATTTATATGTATATAAATTTGTTGTTTCACTTTACAATTTGATTTTCATGTTTTATACCCCTCTTATGGTCGGCTATCTAACTAACAAAGCCATATCAAACTAATCTGTTTCAACACTCATATACTTCACTATAACTGATAAGCCACTATAGAGTTAACTTGGATCAGAGAATAGACCAAAATAAATGATCTCATAGAAATGATTAAGTGACATGTCGGCAGGATATGTGACAAAAAGAGACAATTGCAGATGAAACGAAATGTGCTTCCCAGTAAATAAATAAATAAATTGTGATTTTATCGTCTTTTTATAACAAAAAAACAATGTTAGTTTTTTTTATCGCTGAGGCTTTTTTGTTTACAATATCTTGACGTATTCGTCGATTGTGTCAAAATTAACCGATTCTAATAAAGCCTGACGAAACAAGAATCAGTTGCAAACAAATAAAAGGATGTCCGTTGAGTGCGCATGCGTGTGAATCAAAAGAAAAGCAAGCAATGAAAATGGAAAAAAAAAACGTACATTTCTATCGGAAAGACGTTAGGTGCATTATTTTACATAACTATTGTAGCAATACTTAGAGCAGCACTTCAAGTCTACTGGATGCAACATAAACTTGAGAAAGGCATGAAAGCACATCAATCAAAGTGACAGGGAAGGATTATAAAGATAAGGATGATATACCCCAAAACTCATAAAGTAAGCACACTGCTTTACTTCACAATCACAGGGCTTTATCGAAAAGTTAACCAAAACGATAAAGATGGAGAATGCAGTGCAAATAAATCATGGAATAATCACAATATCAAATTTGAAACGATGCTTAGGAAGGCTGGAGAGTCTATCGACCGAAATAAAAATAATAACGATGCCAATCTTACTAAAAAAATATAACGTCTGTTTTCAAAATCTTTAAAGAAAAGACTCTATACATATCTTCCAGTAAAAGATATAAAACCACACCCTTTCGTGAATTTTCAATTGGTGAGTTCTCTTGCTTATACTTTTTTCTTTTTTGCTTTTAATCATCCCCCCAAGCAAAGTGGGAATGCCACTACTGCGCAGGGGGTTACAGATAGTGAAAGTGAGAAAAAAGACTGTGTATAGGGAGGATTGAGGAAAGTATAAAAGATGAACTGTATTCAAGAATATATAAAATGGTGATTGACGTTGCATTTAAATTTTTGGAGATTGTAGTTATCTGGAAAGCAAGTAAACGGAAGGGAATTCCACAGGCGAGAAGTCCGAGAAAAGAAACTCTTGAAGTAGAAGTAGTGGCTGCATTTAGATATTTCAACAGTAAAACGGTCGAACCAATCTAGTGCCAATCTAGTAGCACGCTTAAATTCATGTAGCCCGGTACCAGGGGTGAAAAAAGCTCGTCAGAGGAGTTGCCATGAAAATATTTGTAGAAAAGACAGAGAGAAGACACGTCACGTCGGTGGGTAAGACGAGATGTCAAGTCAGGATTGATTACGTTACAAATCGTTCTTTGGATTTTGTCAAGAATCTCGCGATGTACACCAGGAGGCCCAAACCAAATATGGCAACAGTATTCAATGCACGAACAAATGGAAAATTTTTAAACGTGAAAGATGGATTCCGACGAGGAAAATTTTCTGGTATGACACAATTACCCAACATTCCTTGCAGTAGATGCAGCTATTGATTCGATGTAGTCGTCCTACTTCAAGTCAGTGGAAAATGTGAGGCCAAGAAGGTAGAGTGTGTTGCTCTACTAGAGTCTAGCGTTAGGCATGCGGATGACAGACAGAAAAGGTTCTCTATGGTGGTTAAAGCAGTTTTGTTTCGGATGCGTTAAAATCTACAAGCTATTTCATGCCCCAGTTAGGAAAGAGAAAAAAAAAGAAAGAAGGGAAGAAAGAAAACGGCTAAAATAAATAGAGAGACCCAAAGCAGTGATATTAGAAGAAAGAAAGAAAGAAAGAAAGAAAGAAAGAAAGAAAGAAAGAAAGAAAGAAAGAAGCTAACAAAAAGGCCCCAAAAGAGAAACAATAGTTCTTTTTCAAGAGCAGTTGCCATATTTACTTTGTCAGATATGACGGATTTTTTATTGGGACAGGAGTAAATGGTAATGTCATCTGCATAAGTAACTACCTGGAAACTGACGACATCCGGGATATGATGAAAGAAAATCAGAAATAGCATATAGACCTGGATAGAGCGTTGCGGGAGGCCCGTGTTTGGAATAAAGGATCTGGAATCGAACCCGTTCAAAACGACATTCATTTCTCGTTTTGATAGAAACGGTTGGATTAGATCAAATATTCGTCCTGTGACACCGTAGACCTTGAACTTTATTTGTTGTTCGTGTCCAACCAGGCATCAACAACAAAAAAAAACAAAAAAAAAAACAAACGGAAGATATCTACCAAGAAACACTACAGTAGGATGATTACCGTATAGCAAAATATAGCAAGCTTATCTCACAGGTCATTGCCAATGAGCCTAATCCTCATGTTTTCAACCACATATGTAGCCCTATACCAAATCGAAATGATCGAAGTAAAAGTCTATAGTTTTAGGAAATTAATCAATAACTATTTTATCAATATCTGTTTATTTTGTGTTTTTATTTAAAAAGAACAATGGCTGCTTTATAAATAACCCAATTGTGATTAAAAACAATTTATCTTTGCTGGAATGTTAAATCTACCAATGATTATGCATTCATTCGAAATAATTTCCATAAATATGTTTTTATCCCTGCATATTTTTTTATTTATGGTTTGACTTTAATTCTGAATCCTTTTTATGTGTTTTACTGTTTTTTTCTTATTCAAAAAATTTAAGAATATAAATATTTTTTCTTTATTTCTAGAGTTATTTTCCTGTCACAATCAATATGAATAACTCAATGTAGCAAATAATCAATGTTTAATATTCTATAGCGATGATACTTATGGAATCAAACAAAAATACATTTATTCTTTCGTCTAATTTCTTTTCCTTTAAGCGTCATCTTGTTTATCTCCCTTGATTCGATCAAGGCAAGATGTGCTGTCTAACGTGTCAAACTCCACAGAACAATGATCCCAGCCCTACGACTCAGAGCTTTTCAAAGATTATAGCCTAAATATGCGGAATTAATAAAAGCGAATCATCTTGCGAGGAACAAATTCTTTGCACGCCTCGGATTCTTTATAACACTTTCCATTTCGGTCTGTCCGTGAATTTCCTTTTCCATTTTATTCTACTTGTTCTCTTGAATTTCAAGCGCCGTGCCTTTTAGATGGAATCGCGTATCGATTACTGGATGATCGAGGTCTGCAGTCGGTCGCCCGACGTTGAATAATCAATGAAAATATTCTTCTTGTTCTGGCGCCTTGTCTACAGAAACGGAAAGGAAGAGCAGAATATGGCCAAAGCTGTGACTTCTTCTCAGATGAAGCCAGACCGGACGAGCACGGAATGAAGTGAAAGAATTTAATACCGTTGATGTAGAAATCAGGTGAAAGAAAGAAAGAAAAGAAAAGAAAAGAATAGAAACAAAGAAAGAAAGAAAGAAAGAAAGAAAGAAAGAAAGAAAGAAAGAAAAGGGATAAAAGTAAGAAACAGAAAGACCCAAAAAGGTTAACAAAATTGAACAAAGAAAGAAAGAAAAGAAAGAAAGAATGAAGCTGATATAAAAATCATCGGAAAGGCTGAAAGTAAGTAAAGCTGAACGAAACAAACAGAAAAACCCTACAAGAAAGATAATAAAAATAAAAGAAACAAACAATAAAGAAATAAACAAGGAAAGAAGGGAAGAAAGAAAGAAAGAATCTAACAAAAGGGCCTTAAAAGAGAAATAATAGAAAAGAAACAAACAAAAAGAAAGAAGGGAAGAAAGAACAGGGCTAAAATAAACAAACAGTAAACCCCAAAGCAGTGATATCAGAAGAAAGAAAGAAAGAAAGAAAATGGTCAAAACGTGTTAAAAGAAAGAAAGAAAGAAAGAAAGAAAGAAAAGGGCTGAAAAAAAAGCAGAAAACCCAAAGCAATGATACTGACAGAAAGAAAGAAAGAAAGAAAGAAAGAAAGAAAGAAAGAAAGAAAGAAAGAAAAAAAATAGCCAAAAGGTGTTAAAAGAAAGAAAGGAAGGAAGGAAGGAAGGAAGGAAGGAAGGAAGGAAGGAAGGAAATAGCCGAAAGGTGTTAAAAAAGAAAGAAAGAAAGAAAGAGCTGAGAAAAAAAACAAAAAACAGAAAACCCAAAGCAATGATACTGAAAGAAAGAAAGAAAGAAAGAAAGAAAGAAAGAAAAGGGTTAAAATAAACAAACAGAAAGAAAGAAAAAAAGAATGAAAGAAACTTACGCTCTTAAAATATCGATATTCCGTTGAATGTTTAATGTTTTTTTATGCTTTGCTCCTAACATTAAACTGTGAATATCGAAACACTGGCGGTGGTGGTGGTGGTGGTGGTGGTTGAGGATAAAAAGACAAGAAAAGAGAGAATTGTTAAATATTTTATGTGAATCTGTCAACTGGGCGGAGGAAATGTATTTCTGGGCCACGACAATTGCAATTCCTTGAAATGGTTCCATCAATTGTGATTAAAAATCAGAAAAAGACCCCCATTTTGTCGAGGTGACCAGATCTCAATTGATTTTTTGGGGGCTGTTCTTTTATTATTACAAAAATAATCACAAGTTACTAGAATGAATCCCTTTAAAATAAAACTCGACAGACTTGCAAGAGTAATAAAAAAAAATATTACAATAACAGATTATTACATTAAAAAGGATTTGATATTATTGAAATTTTTCACTTCTCTTCAGTTTCCTTAACTTTTTTAACCAGTTTCGGCGCATGAAAGCTGTATAGTCATTAAAACACAAGGGATTCCAGTATGTGGAAGAATTAGGAACAGAAACATTGCTAATAAGCAGGAAGAGGAAAGAGTAATCAGGACAATAGATAGCGATTAACATTGCATTTAAATTTTTGCAGATTAAAGTTGGCTGGAAAGCATGGAGCTGGACAAAAGTTCATACGCGAGAACTTCAAGAAATGTTAGCATAGAATTTACGGCTAGATCTGGCCAGCTCAACTGTCATGAGATCTTGACGCTTGTCAGTACTGAGCTTAAAATCATGAAGTCTAGGTATCACAGCGAAGAGCGATATTTATTTCTGCTATATACAAAAAATGTGGCACAAAGCCAAAATGGAGAATGGTGAAAAGGACGGTCTTCATCTGTCTTCACATTAAACTTAGCCACAAACACTGACCCAAACATACCACAATATTCCTAATACCAAAACAACGCTTTCTTACTTGCTTTTCTTACTACACCCACCATAATACCTCATTGTCTCTATGAAAGTCCCTAACTTGTCCCCATATGTACAATTCATTGTCTGTGAGGGGGGAGGGAATAAAACATCAATTTGAAAAAAATTAGCCCCAATCAGTATTTGCAATATGAAAACAAACTATTTACAAGAAACCAAATAAAATAATGTTAGTAATAAGACCCCCACAAACCTTAAATGTGGCAGAAACATCAGTTAACTGGACGAAATCAATGCTGGACTTTAATAATATAAACCATTCATCCATCCCAAGCATTCACTCAAACACACACTCATTCAAACACGAAAAACACAGGCGAAACAAAAGGCGCCCCGCATCCACCAGAGAACTGACATCACTGACCCGTTAATGAGGGAAGGGATGGGGAATTAAACTAAAGAAAAATAGGGACAGAAATACAAAGGAGAAAAGGCGAAGAGCTCATCCGAACAATTAGCATGAAAGTATTTATAGAAAAGACACAGGGAGTCAACTTGACCACGGTGGGAAAGTGACTGAGGCCCCCAGCCGCTAGATTGGGACTAATAATATTACTAATCCTTCTTTGGATTTTATCAAGAAGCTCAGAGTTTCTCTTTTCTTAACTAAGTCATAAGACATTCATATTTACACGGATATTGTTTGCGCCTACAATTTTTAATTAATATGATTTCGTTTTATCTCACTCTTGAATATATACGTGGGCCGCTGAAAAAGTAATATGTTCTATTTATTTACACTCTTTACATTGTTGGGACTGTTGTTCTCATCTTTATTATCATATTCACGACGTTTTCGGCCGTTATACGCTCCGACTTTCTTCCGATGATATACGTTCGAATTTCAAACCGAACTCTTTATTTCGTTCACTGGGGGACATTGTTCTTGTGCCACGTGTCAGGCAATTCCTGGATATCTTAGTTTTACTTAATTCTCTTTAGTAACTCAGCTCTCCAATTGTCTGTTCACCTCTATTGTAGCCAGGTATTGAACTCATAAGTCTTTGGGTCAAGTCACTAGATTTCTTCAACCAACGCTTTGTAACTATGTAAAAAAAAAAGAAATCACATAGGCAAAAAAATTTCGTAAGGTGCGAGCTGTACTTGTGAGAACAATTTTTTGTATTTCCTTCAGGCATGGACTTCCAGGGATCCCTTCTAAGAGTCTATTGGAATATTTTCCAATCAATCCGAGGGCTCCAACTACAACTGAAATTGCAGATGTCCTCAAGTGCCACATATTTTATTATTATTATTATTATTATTATTATTATTATTATTATTATTATTATTATTTACTCGGCATTTGAGCTACTATCTCGAAAAGTTCAACTGTTTGTCAAGTTTTTCGAGTAAACTTTTGGCATTTTTATAAATTTCATTGTAGGGATAGATTATTATAGTTGTTAAAATATTTAAATGAACTGTAGTTTAATTTTGGATTTGAATTTAGGCCCAGATTAACATTTAAGATTGAAAATAAGTTTGGAAATAATAATTATAAATTCTAATTTGAACAGATGTTGTTGTTACTGAAAAGAAAAGACGTTTGAAAATCAAGGGGGGCAACTTTATTTTTTCCGTGAAAATCAATTAATAATATTATATTAATATTGATATTAATAAACTAAATAAGTGTAGCGATATCGATAATAATACAATAATCCGCGATAAAATAAAATAAAAATTAAAGTACTAATAAAAATAATACATATCAATGAAAACAAAATAATATAAAATAAGAGAAAATGAAATAGAAACATATAAATATGTAAATAAATAGAGCAAATAAAACAGCATATATATATATATATATATATATATATATATATATATATATATATATATATATATATATATATTAGGTTGGTGCAAAAATAATGACGTAATAATGTCGTTTTTTGACGTATTTTTTTACGTCAAAAAACGACATTATTACGTCATTATTTTTGCACCAACCTAATATATATATATATATATATATATATATATAAATACATACATACATACATATATATATATATATATATATATATACATACATATATATATATATATATATATACATATATATATATATATACATACATATATATATATATATATATATATATATATATATATATATATATATATATATATATATATATATATTGTTTATCTCATGAAGACAGTCGAGACGGTGCCGTATGTAAGCGGAAAGATTACAAGTTAGCGTGACTATTTCTCCATAGATTCTTCCTGTTTGGAAAGTTGTTCTTAGTTCTCACTGTTCGATATTGGTTCTGTCAGCCTCAAACTGTCTTTACGGAAAAATGCTTTTTGAAATGTAATTTTGTTTGCCCTTCCATTACTTTTAACGGAAGATGTCAAACACAGCCGAATATAATGAAAGTCGAAGGCCTTTAATGTATTTTCTCATTCAGTGCCATACATTCGAATACTATTTCAGTTATTCATGTTTTGCTTCTTGCTTTTTTTTTTGTTTTGTTTTTAACCAGAATTAGTTTCAAAATCTGCCAGCGATACCAAACGTCTTCAAAAATTTCAGTGCTTTGGCCATATTGTATACTTCCCGTGAATCAAAGAAAAAAGCAGAATAAATCAGGCATGGACAACCTATTTCGAACATTGAGCACATCGGGCACAGTACATCATAAGGCCGGACGCATTACTAAAAAAAGATACAGCAGCCACTTTTCCCAAACAAAAGTTCACGCGCATCAGTATCTGCCTTAGAAATCCGGGAAAAGTCGATTTCTTTTCTTTTGAGAAATGATTCTTTATAATTAAAAATTGGTGTATTATCCCTGATTTCGGAGCGATTAATACACATTGACGCGTGCGATATCTTTAAAATTTATTTGAAAATGCAAAAATATTTGTAAAAGAGGAAGTCGATTTATTCTCTAATAAAAAATAATTATCATTGACGTTTCCTGTTTCTTAAGCAAAAGATGTTTAGGCATATGATTTTCCTTTGTGAGAATCACCAGTGGTTTAAAATGATGAAAACGTTACCTTCAAGGAAAACTTACACAATTCAGGAAAGATTGTACTTGATCATCATTTATATATGAGATTATGCATGAGAGAATATGTGAGTGAACAAGTGAGAATGCAAGAAAATAACATTTTAATAAACGTTATTTCCCTCATTAAATTACGTGTAGAAAACAAATTGTGCCGTATTGGGATGTATGTGGCCCGTGGGCTGCAGTTTGCCTATGACTGATATTAATAGACAAAGTTTTAATCAAATGTGACGTTTATTAAAAATCTATTCATTGAAAGTTACTATAAAAATTGAAAATCTTTTCGCAGCGTTTTACACTGAAGGGGTATAATCAAATTTCAAAGTTGTCACTATCAAAAATGATAATTAGGAAATTTGCTTTTAATTATGAAATGCGTGACAATACAATTCATCTTGTTCAGGGTGAATGTTCAAGGTAGACTTGGATTGAAAAGATTTGAAAGATTGTTGTTGTTTCCTATTACCGTGTTTCTTACTATTAAGTAATTTGCCAGAGTAAATTGATCACCTACCTTTTGATACGCTTTTAACGCGCGCTCTAAATCGCTGTCAGCAAGGTGGACGGCAGCCATTAAGGTCAGAGTGTCGGCTACAGGTGCTGAATAGTCGCCATAGACCGAACATTTTACACTCATGGTTGAACGCAATAACTTCAGGGCTTCCTGTAAATTCGAATAGCAGAAAAGTTTTACCAAATTCTACATATATATATTTATTACTTCAAATGTTATGTCTAATGGATACTTGTATTTGAGTAGACGCCCCGTTTTACTTAAAACAGACTTTATTTCGTCTACCGGCCTATGCATACCCGAGAAATCTTATAAAATAAACTGTGTCCTCTGACACGCGAACCTACGTCCCCACCGGCACTGTTTAATCCGTCGTGCTTTAACCGTTCGGATACGAAGAGCTTCGTAATCAAACAAGGTTATATATGCTCTTAAAGCAAACTCACGCTTTCAGATTATCTTTAAACGCATATTTGCTCAGTTTCTTATCCGAAACGTAAACAAAGCAATTTCTAAAGAATTAATGGATTTTATTTCTTTCTTAAATCGACAAATTTCTAATTATTTCAGGCATTATTTTTAGTGCGTACACTATTTGAGTAAACACTTTGTTTTATTTTAAACAGTATTTCTTTCGTCTACCGGCCTGCGCACCTGAGAACACCTTAAATGTGTTCTCCAGCAGGATTCGATTCAGCATATATATATATATATATATATAGAGAGAGAGAGAGAGAGAGAAAAGAGAGAGAGAGAGAGAAAGAGAGAGAGGAAACACGGTCGAGTAATGGATCGCGGCTCGGATTGAGGAATTCCAGTCGAATCCGTTACATTCACTTACGCACTAATACCCTTGGGAAAGCTATGAATCCACTTCTTTCCCCCTTCCCCCAGCTAAAGGTGAAAGAACTTGTAGAACACGGTGCACTAGGTCTCTTTATTCAGCTCTCGGCTCTTCAAAAAGTCTTCGCGACTATAATCAAATGATTTGTGTGGCTGTCCCTTTCTGGGAACTCACCTAGACACTCATACGTGGAAAACGACGGGAGAGTCCATTATATATATATAATACCAGTTTCCTGGTCTGATTCAACTCTGACAATTAACAATTAATATATATATATATATATATATATATATATATATATATATATATATACCAAATAGAAAAGTAAGGACAGAGGGTGAAGGTGGGTGAGTTATTTTTCATGACATGATAAAACGGAACATAGACATGCCATCATAGACATAGCGGGAAATATGTCGGCGACAAATGTATCGGAATCAAGACGACAATACCGAAAAAAAGAAAAAAGTCTAAAATCAAACTGACCTGCTCAGTAAAATGCTCAAAGCCCTGATTGCACAGGCCGATCAAAAAACGCTTAGCAGCGTTAAATCCTATGATATGGCTCTAGTCGTAACCCAAGTTTCACGCTCACGCAATCTTCAGACGGTATATACGACGAGAATTTTTGAGGTTTTTTATGAGAGATAGTTATAACTGTGGTAGATTATTGTAATTTTAGTCTATCATATACATCTTATAAGCTGACTGGCCAAAATTTGTTCTTCCAGATTGAAATTCAGCCTTGGGTGACATCCTACATACTGACCGAGAGTAGTTGATGAAGAGAAATAAAACAAAGTTAAATACGAAAGTTTCAAGCCTCGTGTCATTCGTTAGTCGACGCTTGTAATCACTTAATGGACGTTCATTTCGTTCATGACAAAATGTTTTTGAGATTGTTTGGAAGTTAATAAGAATAAAATGAAACCATAGGTAATAAAATCAAAAACAAAACAATATTTGTATCGCATTATTCTGCTTCTAAATACGTTTCTTTCTCATCTGTTCATCAGAGTGACAAAGCAATAAATGAATTGACACGCGCCATAGCTCTGACCAGAATTGTTTACGGTGACCAACACTGGAGACTCGCAGCCAGTTATGTGCACTTGGCCGGAGCGTACATGGAACACAATCTTTTATAATAAAAATAATAATAATAATATATTGCTGTACTTTGTAGTGAGCAGTTTTTAAAATATAAATGCTACGAACAGTGGAATTTTACTCCATCTGTTCTTGCTCTCATTTGGAATTATATATATATATATATATATATATATATATATATAATAAATTGAGATGTTTTCCTCAACGGTAGCATAACTCTAAAATCGTTAGGTGCTGATTGAAAAATCACCTCACTGGTAAATAAGCTCTTAGGTTCATTTACTATGAAGAGTTTATTCATTATTAATATAAATTATAGCTCTGTTATTATACACCGAGCACTTTTTTTTTATTAGTACCAGCACTCAACTCGCGAGATTATATATATATATATATATATATATATATATATATATATATAAACATCAAAGTTCTTTTAGGAAAAATAAATACCAAAATCAGACATCCCTATCGAAATATTTCTGGCACTTAAAAGAAACCAATAAAACACCTAGTGTAAAACGAAAATTAATAAGAAAAGCTAGAATATGTAGGTAATTAAATTATCCATGTCCTTTGTGCATACATGAGGAATGATATATTACTGGGTTTATAAAAAATAAAAAATTACTTAATCAAAGAAATGAAATGCCGACATTGTCAAAATGCCGACATTGTCAAAAAATTCTTTAAGTAATGTTTAAAAAATAGAAAAGGTAAAAACTGATAAATGAAATGTACATATTTATATTTGATATTTAAATAATAATTTTTAAATAATTTAAGTAATTCGATTACATTTATTTGTTTTAAAAGATGGATAATCTATTATTAAAATTAAGATTAATATTTTAAAATTGTAGTTCAATACGATATATTCATATACAAACAACCCTTTTAGAAAAAAAACTTTATATATACAGATACAAATTTAACGGCGAAACAAAAGTGCCGAAAAACCTTTTGTCGTTGAAAAAGACCAGACGACATGTGTTGAACGGATGTCATCATCTACCCTACCTTGATTTAACCTCTTTTCGAAAGTAACTCATATTTTGATACAATAGTTGTCAGAGAAAATGAATACCCTACCACCCCTTGTTAAAATGATTGGATTACCCCATATCTATAGAAACTAACATTATGAATGTATGTGCTTATAAAACTGAGGAAATTTCAAAGTAAGTTATTCCAAAATCCGCTTGAAAATGAAACAGAACTAGGGACATTAGTTTAATTTAATGCTATAATTGAATTTGAAGTTTTAGCTTCTGTTTTTGAAACATGATATTTCCTGTGTAGCGATGGAACCATATTTTTAAATAAGTAACTTCATATGCTCTGTAGATTTGCATTGAGCTCTGTTTTGTAAAAATAAAAATATTAATAAGAACACAGGGTTACATACCATACTGTTGTTTGTCTTTATTATAATATATATATATATATATATATATATATATATATATATATATATATATATATATATATATATATATATATATATATATATATATATATATATATATGCAGCTGTTGTAGAGTGGTGTTCAGTAAGATCGTATGCCAGACCGATGTTACTGAAGTGAGTTCAATTCTTACTGGAGCCTTCCTATTGTACGAGGTCTAAGTAAAAAGGAATAAATATCTCTACTGGGTGACTGCTGTAAATCTGTTATTATCGAGTCTTATTGTCTTGTGCCAGACTAAACTAAACTTATAAATGCCAATTTGATGTTGTCTGTTACAGTATCTTGTTGGGTAACTGAAATTTCAAATACAATTCAATTTTTTTAAAAGGCCTTCGTTCATTCTGGAATCAAGCCAGACAGTTGCGTGCGACTTTTGCGCTGGTAATTATACAAAAAAATTCTAGAAGACTGGAAAATGGTGTTTAACAGCGGCAAATAGCTTACGGCAATCTCACTTACTTACCCGATGTCTGTTGGTTTGAATCAGAATCCGCGCCAATTCGTCTTGAACGGATAAAGTTTTCGGATGTTCTGGACCGTAAGTAGTTGTGCAGCTTACGAGGCATTCGTTCATGTAACTTTCAGCAGACACTAAAATATTAAAAAGAAAACCAAATTTAAATGTTTAATTTTTACTCTTTGACCAGAAAATTGTAATGCTTGTCATGTTATTTTAACCTTTGTTTACCACCAGAAATAATCGCTAGATCTTAAAATATAGATAAAGGAATATATATATATATATATATATATATATATATATATATAGAGAGAGAGAGAGAGAGAGAGAGAGAGGACGCGATTCTGGAACTGATTATACTTTTAAACGTAAGATAATCAGCTATGCGTTTAAAAGTAAATCTTGCTAAATTTAACATTCCACGAGAACAGCCAAATATCATGTAGTATTATGCCGGGATACCATTTGCACTCAATTTTACACCAGATCATGAGACGCTATGTGCAGGGTTGAGCTGAGGTCATTCTCGACCGCTGTATGCAGACGCATGTGACTTCAAACCTGCATCTCTTTTTGCAGGTGCGGAAACGATTAGTAACAGACATAATTATATAAACAAACGTTCCAAGGGTGTTGGAAAATCTCACAAACAATTGTAGGTCGAGAATGTAAGGACCCTATTAGATCCAGAGGCGACGAATCCGTGTCACATACACACAAACAGGCTGACAGTAACGGACAAAATATTGAAGTGGAATAAAATATACACTATTTACTTGCTAAATTTAACATTTGACTATTGTCCTCATCTTTGTCGCCATATTTATTACAACGGCCGAAACGTTGTAATAAATATGGCGACAAAGATGAGGAAAATAGTCCGAATAATGTAAATAGTGTACATAATACCTCATCTCAGAAATATAGATTGATACTGAAAGGCCGAAACGTTGTAATAAATATGGCGACAAAGATGAGAACAATAGTCCGAATAATGTAAATAGTGCACATAAAACCTCATCTCAGAAATATAGACAGATACTGGAATAAAATTTAATGTTAAGTGTAAAAGATTAATTCTTCGTGTAATAATTTAGCAAGAACAGCCCTTTTATCACAAGCACTTCTGTTGAAATATTGTGATCAAGATAACAAATATTACGATATATGCGATTGTGAAAAAAAAACATCAAACGTATTAATATGAGCAAATAGTCAACAATACAAAGTGGAACAGAGCTAATGAAAAATTGGTCAAAACAAAATAATAAGTGTCCAATTGGGGTTAAGACGTTGACACTAAATTGCAAATTGTTGATGCATTGTGGCCCAACTTGGTAAGGGGGTCTGTAGCAATAAAGACAACGCACTTTAGTCTAGTTACTTCTCTCCAGCAGAAGTGACTTTTATTCACACACAACAATATGGGCGACACGTTACTTCCGTGTCAGATCAATGACAGAAACGGTACTTCCGTTTCTTTAGTTCCTGGTTACAACACGTGGAATGAAGGGCACCTCGAGGTGGTGTAATGGTTAGCAAGCTTGTCTCGCTAGAGATATTACGACTGCGTAGTGAGTTCGATCCTCACTAGATGCCTCATACTTTCGGCCTTGTGCCACATCTGAGCTACGCTTGGAAAATCGCTACAACACATGGAATGAAATTTCGTATCTTCTTCCGAAAACCTGTAATTTAATGGCCGAGGAGCTTATCGATTGCAAAAAGAAATTGCGATGAAACGCAAAATACATATTTTACGAAAATAGAAATGATCGCATAAATAATTCATGGAAAAATATTTCACCTCCCCACACCGCATTGCAAACAATACATAGTATGCTGTACTGCTTTCTTCTTCTTCTTCTATGTTCCGTGTCCATTCAGGACGTTGGCGATCATGACTCTCCTCATTTTTCTGTTCTTTGTAGTTCTTAATAATATTTTAACTTTTAGCCATCTCTTCCAAAACTTGCTCCGCCATACTCAAGCTCTCCAGGTCGGTTGTACGTTGGCTTCCTCTGGCCCTCTTATTTTCAATTCTTCCTGTGACTATCAAATTTTCCAAGCCCTCTTTCCTCGTTATGCGCCCCATAAATTTTAATTGTTTCTTTCTGTTGTTAAGTATAAGTGTCATTTTTGTTGTCGCTAGAACTTCGTCGTTGCTCGTTGCTCGTTGCATCCATACCATCCTCCCGTAGAACCCCATTACTGTACATCACCCAAACGTTTAGTCAAAACAACAACTATGAAGATACTCGTCGGACAGAAGCTTTGATTAAAGACGGACTTAGGTCTTTTCAAGAGTTCATTCTGATAGTATAGAAAATTGAGTATTTTTTCTGAAAATTTTAAATGTTAGCATTCAACCTTTTTCTGTTATCTTCATCGCTTTCGAGTTCTGTATTTTTCAACATCGTAACCTAATAATGTTTCGAATTTTTCAAAATCAGAACAAAGAAATACTTTTTTAAACAAACTCTAAAGGCACTCAATATCATGTGCTTCTTTTGTCATGAAGCAACATTAATAACAACAAAAAAAGCAATTGTGACTCTGATGTTATATTACGATTTGATTTGGAGGCTAAAAGCTATGTGACAAGAAAGCATCATAAAAAAGATCAAATATATGTAGAATAATGAAAAAAAAAGCCCAAGAAAAGTATCTATTGACACAGAGGCAATATATGTTTTTAACATATCGGCCGTGTTAACAAAAAAAAAAAAAAAAAAAAAAAAAAAAAACAAGCAATAAAGCAGTTTCCAGATTCTAGCAACATCGGAAGTGCTCATCTCAACAGTCAATTAACGAATAACTAAAAATCGTCTTCTACGCATAGACTTGACGCACGTTTCCGTTTATTAAATATAACAAATTATCTGTTAACAAGAACGTTTCTGACCAATCAGAAGCCTTCCCGTGCATATTTATTTATTTATAATTCTTGCCCAATGAAATTGGACAGCAGCCACCGGGCGCTCCGACACATACACATGTATATATACACACACACACACACACACACATACGTACACACAAAAAACACGCGCAGCATGGAATGAAGAAAAGCAATACGTTGCAAATACTGCCAGCATGCAGGTGCCCTGTTGATGTCATCACAATTATCGTCACCCGCCGTCACTCACAGCCGCCACTGCTCAACGTCTTAACAATCTACTCCAGGCCACCCTCGCCGTTACCAACATAACGCCGTTTCGTTGATACTACATTCAACCAGAATCCAATTCCATTCGATCGATCAACCTTGTCTCATTGATACTACATTCTCACTATCGGACAAGCAGTCAACACGGACAGGCCGTCAAAACGTACGTCAACGAAAATTTTCCTTTTTTCAGCCCATAGTAGCAACATTTATCTCTTAGCACTCAACAAAAATTCGAGGTAAGAAAACCCCAGACACTTCTTGTATTTTCCAACTTAATTACAAAACAACATTTTAAAAATACGAGAAAGACTGAAAAACTTACTCTTTATGTTAACATTCTGTCGACTTCCAATCCATATTTGATCTACATTTGACCCGAATCTCACAATATTACTCAGTATGACTCTCTCTCTCGTGTTTCCAACACCACAATACAACCTTGTTTCTTCACAATTATATCATTAAAATTACAATAAGACCCGCTTTGTTGTTACCCACGCCTTACTATTTCTCATTTTTACAAGAATTTTTTCAATATATAAATGTAAGGGGGTTTATAAATATTTAATCAAAGTTATAATCCCTCGTCAATACCTTGAAAAATGTGCGGCAGTATTCATTTTATGTCGGGCTCAAGGATAAAAGCTGTCATTCAAGTGCTTTTTTCTAGATCTAATAGAAATAAAAGGTCGCCCTGAAGGTGGTATCCGAGATGCGTTCTGTCTTTCATTATATGTTTCCTGCTCTGCTGCGAGAAGGAGAATTAGAAATGTCCTCCAAATAGGGCAGCGAGCAGCCGGTCATTTTCGGGGCATTTATCTTAAATCCTTTGGTTGGGCTATCTTGTCCTCTACCGAGCAGCTGACATGCCAAACAATTTTGCAGTACGCTAGAATACTCTCGATGGAGCAACGGTAGGAGGTCATCAGCAAGTCCATTTATAAATTATTTTTTCTGAGAGTTCTAAGTAAAATATCAAACGTCGAATCTATGATCCACCTTAAGTAAATAAATCCAAACAGCAGACAAACACCTGAAAGGATTATTAACTTTTCTCATGTTCGGTATAGAAAGATATTTCTCGGATATCTGATATCACTCACTGGACTCATGGTTAAATGCCATATAAGACGACCTGGTGTTTTATTCTTTTTCACTCTCACAACTTTATGCAACAGTTTAACTTTCTTTATCAAATGTTAGCGTGTAGACATGTTAAGTTAATGCAAAAATCGTACACAGATACTTTCGTAGGATTGAAACATCTTTTCTCTATATATAAACAGAATGAATGCCTCGCCGTTTACTAACGTAATTATTGAATCCACTATCTACTCATAAGCGTACAAGTAAAACCACGTGGTTCCTCACGAACATGTCTATACACTATTTAACTATAAGTACATTTTACGGATTTTTGTATGTGAACGTTTTGCATCAAGTTTTTGTTTTCATGATTTGGTCAACTAATATCTTTTCCGTAACGAATTAGTTGATTGGACGCTTACCGAAGCAAACATACTTTACTTTGAACACCTATGCACACCTGTGCCGAAAAGGTAAAAGTGCATTTTAAATATTTGAAATAATCTATCTATCTATCTATCTATCTATCTATCTATCTATCTATCTATCTATCTATCTATCTATCTATCTATCTATCTCAGTCGGTTCCTATCTATCTATCTATCTATCTATCTATCTATCTATCTATCTATCTATCTATCTCAGTCGGTTCCTATCTATCTATCTATCTATCTATCTATCTCAGTCGGTTCCTATCTATCTCAGTCGGTTCCTATCTATCTATCTATCTATCTATCTCAGTCGGTTCCTATCTATCTCAGTCGGTTCCTATCTATCTCAGTCGGTTCCTATCTATCTATCTATCTATCTATCTATCTATATAATAGTCTTAATATGTCAGTAACGCTTGACTTAATTCCTGACCATCGACAATACATTCGTTTTTTGTTTTGATTTCATTTTTTGGTTTGTTTTTTGGATTTGTTTTTGTTTTTGTTTTGTTTTGTTTTTTGCTTTTAAAGCTTTGTAACGTTGTGATTATTATTATTGCATTTACATTATTCATATAATATCGTTGCTCTGTTATTAACACTTGTTTTAGTTACTGGTTTTTATTCCCTCCCCTTTCTCATATTAAAATCAGAATTTACAGATTGAACGTGCAATTTGTTCAAAAAGACTTTCGTAATTCGGGGTTTAATCATTGAACCTTTCTTCCTTTCCTAGTAATGTTATGTAACGATAAAAAGAATTAAAGACAAACGAAAAAGCGTTGGAGTATCTGTAAAGTCAGTGGTTAGTGATAAAAAATATATTCCGTAAATCATGAAAGAGGAGAGGCAAATGAAATCGACATAAAACTAAAGCCATTGATATTGCATCGTTCTTTTCCCCTATTCTCAGAATTGGATTGTGTCAAACAAGCAATTAGATCAATAAGTCTGTAGTCTAATGAAAATACCATCTACTTTACACACATATTTATTTTCAACATAATCTCCTTGTTCCTTCACAATTATATCATTAAAATTACAATTATAAAATATAATCAAGGGATTACGACCATATCACGTTGAAATAACTTTCAGCCTGGTCAGTAACTAGATGGGTAACCGCTTGGGAATGCCAGCTGCTGTAAACTTAGGTTTGCTGGTAGTGTTATGGATAATGGCTCAGAATTGTTTATCAATGATCCGAGTTCCAATTCCAGCTGGGATTGTTATATTCCATTACTCACAAATACCCTCGGAAAAGGTATGAATACATCTCTTCTCTCTCAGCTATGGGTTAATTAGTAATACTTGCGTTACTAAAACCATTATTTACCTAAAAAAATTTCGTAAAAAATATTTTCTGGCATTAAATGACCCGCTAAATAAAACCAAGCAACCAACTATCTTTGTAAATGCTTTTATTTTAGTGGCCAATGTTAATTACATAGATCGAACGTTATACATTGAAATCTTCGGATCAAAATTCAGCTAATAACTACGTATTAGGGTACAGATTTAATGATCCAATCTCTTACAATGAATGAGCGTTTCGACATTAACCCTTTTAACCCTGAGTTCATGAACAAATTTAACCCTTCTGCCTGAGCTCCTGTGTCAAGATTCGAAAATAATTGTTATGTAATGTTTCACAGTAGTTACAAGTGTTTACCCACCGTTCAACCGGTGGCTGGGCATTAAGTCATTTTTCTCTACCACCGGTAAATCGGTGGTCAGGGCTCAAAGGATTTAAGAAATATAGCCCACGAGACCATGGATTACATAAACAGCGAGTTTAAGCATAAACCACGCAGTCTTTTCAGATCAACTTTGTTGTAAAAGTCATGTTTAATTATAGGATTAAGTAAAAATTTCAGAAAAATAAGAAGGTAATTTCTAATAAGCAAAATATATACGTACATATATATTGTCATCCACAGACAGACTGTTTTGCTGTATCACAGCTCATCAGTGTGACTAGACGTCCGGTTACCTCTAGCTAGGATCGAAACCCGGATGAAGGTGAATTTAAGCGTATTTATTTTTAGGTAAACGCACAGTGACTGGGAGAACTCGATTCGATTTACTGAAGAGTCTTGCATTATTAGCGGTAATAGTCACTGTTTACAAACTCACACTTCCTCCCCAGAGAGCTCAACCGAAGTAAATTTTTTCAGGAGCATATATACTGTCATCCACAGACTGTTTCGCTGTATCACAGCTCATCAGTGTGGCTAGATTTCCGGTTGCCTCTAGCTAGGATCGAAACCCGGCTGAATTGGCGTCAGTCGAAGATTCTAGCCCTAAGCCGTTAGCGCACGGCAGGGATGAAGGTGAATTTTAAGCGTATTTATTTTTAGATAAACACATAGTGACTGAGAGAACTCGATTGGCTTTATCGAAGAGTCTTGCATATATATATATATATATATATATATATATATATATATATATATATATATATATATATATATATATATATAAGCATAAATATAAAGTGAACACTGAAGTCAACACTCAGAGGCGACAGACTGTTTCATGCTAAAGACAATTATCAGGCCTGATGATTAGTATGAAACAGTCTGTCGCCTCTGAATGTTGACTTTAATATTGACTTCAGAATATGGAGTACTTTATCGAATAAACCTAACCCATGCCTAAAACTATATTTGTTCATATATATATAAACATATATATGTTGAGGTGAGGGATGTTCATAAAAGTACTTTTTCGCAAAGACCTGCCCATTTCGATGGATAATAACAATTTTTCCTCTGATTCGCCGGTAGCAAACAGCCTAGATACGGAGAGAAAAAATGAGTTCAGCAGATATAGAAAAATAGAAAAGGGGATGTAAAACAAGGAATGTGTCTTCTCACCAGACTTATTCAGCCTATACAGCGAGGTGATTCTGAGACAATTAGAATTCCTAGCAGGATTCATTATTGGCGGCAATATAAGATATGCAGATGACAGTAAGGAAACTACAAAACCTCTTACAGGAGGTAGTGAAGGAAAGCGAGAAGAAAGGACTAATCATCAACAGCAAGAAGACAGAATCCATGGCAGTTGACTAAAGGATTAGGCCAAAGTGCGAATTGCAATTTGGAGATACCAAAATTAAACAAATTCAGAAATTTAAATATCTGGCAAATGTTTTAATAGAAAGCAGAAAGTGTGACATTGAAATCCGAAGGCGTATTAGGATGGCCAAAGATGCCTTCCAAAAGCTAAGCAAAGTACTAAGAAATAGAAAAAATCGCTAGAAACAAGGATAAGATTATTATAACACTGAGAGCTGGACAATCTCCTCAAAGATGAAGAAGAGACTCGAAGCAACAGAAATATCGTTCTACAGAAGGATACTGAGGATACCATGGACAGAATAGCAACGACGAAGTTTTGGAGAAAACAAGAAGGAAACATCAGGAAGAGATGGTTGATTTCTCTGGGACGCATAATGAGGAAAGAAGGCTTGGAGAATCTGATACTCACAGGACAGATTGAAAGGGGGCACAGACGAGCGCAATACATAACATGCTTAATGAAATTGAATACATGGATGGTCAAACAAGGTTCAGGAGAAATATTAAGAGCTACAAGGGACAGAAAATTGTGGAGAGTCATGATCGCCTACAACCGAAGGGGACACAGCACGTAAAGTAGACCCCGATTAATTTTAAGTCACTTGACTTCATTCAGGTTTTCCAATTTCCATTCCATTTCCAATAGAGTTTCTACTTGGGGAAAAAGATATTATTGAGTTTTGAGCTGATAACTCATGAATTCAGGAACACATCGATCCCTCGTTTATCGCGGTAGATTGGTTCCAAGACCGGCCGCCATAACTGAATTTCCGCGAAGTAGGGACGCCATATTTACAGTATTTATTTAATGTGTATTTGGACTTTTAACCCCCCCCCCCATACTGTTAATAACCCACCGATTACAGTACTCTATTAATAACAAGGACAACTGTTAAGCAATAACACTTTAGATTTTTTTTAAAAAATAAGAAGATTGTTACTGTATTCAACACGAAAGACGTTGAAGTAGAATTTGAATGATGATGGTGATGAATTTGCTGCGCAGTAGAAATGATGATGATGAAGCTGATGATGACTTCTACTGTGCAGCCGATAAATGTATTTTACGTCTGTTCGGACGCCGGTGGCCTTTCTATTGCTATTTTACGCTTGTTTTGTTGTTCCTAGACCAGGAAATAATATTTATTATTAATATTTTAATGGGTTTAATGAAAAATTTTAGGTGTTCATATATCGCGATTTTTCTAGAATTTTCCAGAAAATCCGCGATATATTTTCTATATATATATTTTAAAAATCCCCGAAGTCGTGAATCCGCAATAGTAGAACCGCGAATTAGCGAGGGATCGCTGTACTTTGAGGTGTTGAGAGCATCATAAAGTCTCTTGTTTTTACCTCTATAATATGATATCTATATTCACACTGGTTTCTGACCGCCGAAGCTGACAATAGATATAGCAGGAATGTTTTCGTCTACTGCCTGAACTGAGATAGGATCGTTTATATACAGGTTCATTAACATTTTCTCTCTATTTACCATCCTGGATTGACCAGGCGATCATCAAGAAGAAAACAAAAAGAAACAAGACGAGACATTTGTAGACATAGTTAACAGAACGAGAACAATCTATCCTATTGATTAAGTAAAGCGTTCTATTCGAAATTCGCAGAAGGTTATCCAACACCTGAAGAAAATCGGAAGATACAACAGCTAAAAAAGTTGTGATAATAAGAAAAACGATAAGGATATTTATCCGAATGTAAATAATGTAAATAATGATGATGAATGAATTCTCATCCCAGAAATTCAGACTGGAATCATCATCAAAAGGAGATTTAGTAATCATGCCTTTCGAAAGCAGTCCCAACCGGAACTCAAAATCACTTTGCTGGAGCCATCTTAACGAGCTCCAATTTTTGTAATGGATTAAATAAAATGACGACTGTCTAAATTTACCTAAATTATAATTTTCAATTAGTCCCATTTGATTTAATCTGAAATTAGTTTGCTTCCATTTACTGGCATTAACACATATTTTTTGGTAGCAAAAAGGCGGGGAAAAGCAATATTAAACAACATTTCTAATATTGATTAATATTCCTATCAAAGTGCCTCAAAGATGAAGATCGTTATATTAAAGAAATCCTATCGTTCTAAAGCTGTACCAAAAACGTTCTTTCGAATGAAACTTTCATAACGTCTTTTTAATTAACTCACCTCAAGAAAGGCGATAATGCCACTAAGACGCAAGTGAGGGGTTACTGGGGTGTGAAAGAGAAAGGAAAGACTTTAGTGAGGAGGAGAGAAATGGACAATAATGAAACAGGGTTCCGGGAGATTGCGACTGAAGTTGCATTTAAATTGATGAAGGCTGTTGGTGACAGGGAAACAAGAAATCTAAAGCGTGTTCCACAGGTGAGGAGTGCGAGAAAAGAAACTGTCAGATCTATTATTGGCAGTTGCATCTAGCTAGTTCAACAGTAAAACGGTGAAACCTACTTGTCACTTGAAAAAGAATGAGAAGATTTTAGAAGTAACGAAAAATCCAATCCTAAACAGGAAACAAGGAATAAACCTCCACTCCTGTTTAAAAAAAAACTGAGGAGGACATGAACCGGGATGATTTTCTTACTTAAACTAGAAGGAAGAAAATGAAATATGAAAAAACTATATTTCCATCTAAATAGTCTCAAAAGGTTTCGAAATATTTTTTTGTAAATAAGGATTTTCATTTTTTTTCTTGCATAAGTAGATTCTCTGACTAAATGATAGGAGAAAACAAAATACTTCAATGATCTTCAGGGAATAACAACAACAACAACGACAACAATACCTACCTGCCGCCTCTTCTTTTCTTGTCATAGAATAGGCACGGGCCAATATCAAGGAAGTATTGATCAACTCTTCGTCTCCATCTTTATAGCTAAAGGAAGAGAAAACGGTAACGTCAAACAAAAGCAAAAACACGAGTTTTGGGCGCCATTGTAAGTTTTAGGTTCGTTCTGAAAAGATAGTGTTTTTTTTGTGTTTTTTTATACTAGCAAAGAGGCAGTCTTTCTTTTCTGTTCATAGAGTCTAAAATAATAATAAAAAAAAGATTAATAGAAAAATAGAATTATTTGCTGTCAGATAAAGTTCTTTTTACAGATTATTTTAATAGTACGTTCTAGGGATTCAAAATGGAATTTTTTTAAAGCTGATTTTATGAGAATAAAAATCTTGAAATCCGTGAGGAAAGGGAAATCCGTAAACTTTTGATATAAAAGACTTTCGGATAAAAGATCGTTTATCCGTATCAACTCGTAATTAAAGAATCAAAAAGGATTTATAGATATTTTCGGTAACTTTATTTCTAGTTCATATTTCAGCTGTATTTATTTTATACGTACATTTATCGAAGTGATTCCCAACTGGTGGGTTACATGCCCCACCGGCTGGGCATGGTATTTGGTGGGGTATGCGTAGGATGTGCACACTTCGACTTACTATACCAACAGAATAAGGGGGCAATTCGAGAATTAGTTATTAACAGTGAATTGTTTTCTAGTGAGCTCAAATTTCATTTTGCATTATTTCATTATTAAAATGATCAAAGTATATTACAGAATAAACTTTCATTCAAATATGTTATATTTCTGACTTTCAGTTCTATATTATATGTTTTGAAACTATATATATATTTAACTGTCTTTTTGTTTTTTTAATTTTTCTCTTTCATGGACGCCATTGTCTTTGGAGTCTTGTTTAGAGAGCAAGTTGACCTTATAAGCTTCCTTCACGTGAATTGCAGTAAAATTTTGAATATGTAAGAATTAAATATTATAGTGGGGGGCAACACAATTTTAGAAATACCAAAGTGGGGTATGGCTCAAAATCGGTTGGAAACCACTGATTTATAGAGAATGGTTCTCGATGGTTCAGAGAAATGGTAGAATGCTATATTACGTCCAAATGACAAAAATAGACCTATGTTAAAAAACAGTATTTGGAATGTTTACTTTCACTTAAACTCAATTCCTAATAATTGACGACGACTGAAAAAATACAACTGCCTCAACCACTCAGTCAAATGTTGTGATACAATTAAATAAAACATTTAATAAGATCTATTTTAAAAGTCATTTTTTATGTTTATGCATTCTTTTTATGTCTTAAAATAATTGTCGGACTTTGTCCATTTCCTAATGTCTGACGTCATTTGTTTACATTTGGATACGCCATGATCAGATATGAATGTACGTGAGGGAATCATGGAAGATTGTAGTTTAAAGACAGTAAATTCGACCTTGCTAACCGAAGCCTCCTCTGTGGCCCAATCGGTAAAGGCATGTTAAGCCATATGACGATTCCGTATAGGATACAAGTTCGATTCCTGTCGAAGGACGAATATTTTCTATGAAAATTTCTCGGACATTCAGGCCGGTGAATGTTGTTTAATACTGTTTATTATAAAACAGAGCATTTACTTAAATATTTGTATACATAAAAAGAATGTATAAACATAAAAAGTTTCTTAATATAATTGTCGGACTTTGTCTATTATGATTTTTTTCTTTAAAAATTTCGGTCAGAAGAGAGGAATATAAAATTATTCATGAAATAAATTATAATTGATATGATTTATATGGTGTTTTCTTAATTTATCATGATATATATATATATATATATATATATATATATATATATATATATATATATATATATATATATATATATATATATATGCGTCTGTGTGTGTGTAATACTAACACACTCGCACATACACACACACTCATATATATATGTGTGTGTGTGTTGAAGGAGAGCAAAGACAAATATAAATGTCTGCTTCGTTTCCTTGGCAACATGAAAACTCTACAAAGACTGTAAGAAAAAGTTTCAGTACAATTACTGTATCATTTAGTCATTTCTTGCCCACATAACCTGTTCCCCCTCTGAAAAATGCTGTATGCTTTCAATTTACCGTTATACTTACTTTGTTTACTTATTTCATCGAAATAGTCTTCTTGAATAAATATGTAACAATTTCATACCTATTTGTAGTATTACCATTCCTTAAATAATATACTTTTTTTATCTTGCATAATGGTATTTTGCCACAAAAATGTTTTATTTGTATCCTAAGCAGGTGTGATTAACGATGGGGAGATAACAATCGACGAGAGAGTTTATATTCGCTTCGCACTAATAGCATTGGAAAAAGCAGGAATCCATATATCTTTCCACACTTAGAGCTTAAATAAATTCAAAACTGTGATGAAGATATTTCTCAATTCAACTCGGATTCCTTGACAAAATCCAAAGAAGGATTTGTAATGTAATAGATCTTGACCTGGCATCTCGACTTCAGTCTCTTTCTCACCGACGTCTTCCCTCTATCTTTTTATCTTCTATCTTTTTTTTACAAATATTTTCATCGCAAGTTTTTTTTTTCTTTCTGGTACCCGACTACATGACTTTAAGCTTTCTACAAGATTGGCATCTGGGTCCCACCATTTTACTGTTGAAATAGCTAACTACAACCGCAGCTTCTACTCCAACTTTCTTTACTGGACGCCGCACTTGTGGAATTCCCTTCCGTCTACTTGCTTCCCTGATAACTAAAAGCTTCAAAAAATTAAAGGCAATCGCCATCTTCTATCTTCTTGAATCCCGTTCATCTTTTGTCCTTTCCTTAATCTTCTCTATATATCCAGTCTTTCTCTCTCTGCAACCCCCCTGCGCAGTAGTATCATTTCCACCTTGCTTGAGGGGAATTGATTAAATGAAAAAAGAAAAAAATTTAAAAAACAGAGGAATCTGTAGAACTCCATGACTGCCTGCGTCTTGAAGATAGTCATGACACTTAAAACAAAGGAGGTGGGGGTTATGAGATTAATGGCGGTCGCCAGTCGCAATAAAATGAGAGCATCTCCCAAATCTATATGAAGTTTGTGATCAACTCCAAATAAAAACAAGGAATGTTGATTTTTAAGCCAGGCTTTCTCCACTTGGATGATCGGTGGTACACGATCTTCTTGCATCTCGTACTTTTCAGTAATTGATTAGTCTTTTCTCTTACTTTTACCACAGTTGTAATTTTAGGTTTTCGCTGTTTCTATCCCTGTCTTTCTTCAAGCTTTCCTGTATTTCTATATCTCCACTCTTTATCTTTTCATATCCTGTCTCACTATCTCTCTTTCTCTTTATTCCTTTCCATTTCTTAGTATCCCTTTCTTTTTATCTCTCTCTCTCTGTCTCTTAGCCTCTCTTTTCCCTTTATCCCTGTCTCTCTCTTTGTCTCTCATTCTCTTTCTCTTTTCCTATCCTTATTCTCTCCTTCTCTTTATTTCTTAGTCTCTCTTTATCCCTTCCTATCTCTTAGCTTTTCTATTTCTTTATCATTTCCTATACCTAGTCTCCCTTCTCTTTATCCCTTTTTATCTCTTAGTCTCCCTTTCTCTTTATCCCTTCCTATCAATTTCTCTCCTTCTCTTTATACCTTCCAACCTCTTTGTTTCTCTTTCTCTTTTTCTATCTCCTCTTCCATCTTTATCCCCCAGATTTTCTTTTTCTTTCTATGTCTATGTCATGCTCTGTTTACTTGCCTGTTTCTTTCTATGACTATCTCTTTTTTTTTCTTCTCTCTTCTCTCCCGCTCCCTCTCACTTTATACTCCGTCTCTCTTTTTCCATCTCTTGTTACCTTCTTTTTTTCTTCTTTTACAGCTTTTTCTGTATTTCCTGCTTTCGCTCTCTCACACATATTCGGAATATGATACAGGTGATATAGACTTACTTGGCTGTTGCGACAGAATGTGCCTGCTGAAGGAGGTCAATAGCCCGTTCGTGGTTGGTGTTTTTACCTTTCGACTGCTCCAAGTAAAAAAAAGGTCGTTAAGGACAATATTATTATATGAACATCAGATTCTGGAATGCACCTATAAAGACAACAGTTATTAGAGAAATGATCTGACGGCACTCCCCCCCATTGAGATAACCATGTGGGCTCGGAAGGTAGCAAAACAAACTCGACTCAAGCAACGGGACATCGAAAACAGAAAAAGAAATTAATTAAACAGTTGACTATTAGAATTCAGTAATTCGATCTGACCCACCTCTGCGAAAATGGGAGCCACGTCGTGTGTAGCAGAGGCTTTTGGCGGACGCCGACTGACAAGATAAGAACGTAAATTGCCTCGAGCAACGACGAATAAATATTAAACGCCATTTTTCTATCCAAACATTGCCACTCACCACCTTAGCCTGCTTCTTCCTAAAAGCCTAGACAGCAAGAGTTTATCAAGTTTGGCCGAATAGTATGAGCTGTGAAACAGATGGCCTAAAAACGTCAGAGGTCACATTTTAAGTATCATATATTTTAACTCGTTATCTCGACTTTAGCGGATTATAATCTTGTTGTAACTAGACATCTTAAAGTAGCAGACATCGTCTAACAATTGTTCATCTTTAGAGTCTATATTGTTTTTGATTTCACAGTCATGTCTGTCTTGGGTTGAAATGGCACTTTCGCCTTCATTACTTTCAGGCTCAACGTACATTTTTTCATCATTATCGTGTTGCAAATTAATTGAGGATGTACGGTGGATTAATGGATAAGCGGCACACAGCTGAGTAATTTGTTATTACTAAATCCTCGTCTTATGAACATTTCTCTTAATAACAATTTTAAAATTATTCATCAAACGTTTTTATTTATGCTAACTGGATTTTTGTCAATTGCCCTACACGGTTTCCAACGTTCGACACTGTGCGTCTGAAAAATGGCACTTTTATTGCGGCCGTCATGACTTCTCAGCCTCTTGGCTCAGGTGCCTGAAATAATTATATGCCCAATTCCCAGGCAGTACCTCTCCTTCGGGAGGGAGCTTGGTTTATTGCCCGGTGCCTAAGACGTCCTCAAAAGGGGAAGTGCCGATGGGACTAGGACAATTTTCCCACGGTATGTCTGCTAAACCCGTTTTGAATTAATCGTGTGTCACATTCAGTAGCGACGTGGGTGTACTGAAAAATAAGGTCTCTCGGCCTAGGATCAAAGTGTAGTATCTATCCTCGCGCGGATAAACTACAATTCGTCTCTCATTTGTGTCTCTGTCTGCTTCTCGGCTTTTGGCTAAGATCAAACTTCAAAATCTGTTCTTATCAACTTAATCTGATTCTCTCTCTCTCTCTCTCTCTCTCTCTCTCTCTCTCTCTCTCTCTCTCTCTCTCTCTCATTGCTCACATGTTCAGTCCATGGTATTCTAAGCATCCTTCTGCAGAACCATATTTCTGTTTTGCTTCAAGTTTCTTCTTCATCTGTGCATTCACTGCCACAAAGGAGAACTGGCATTATATATTAGTTAAGTACTCTTTTCTTTGTTTCTAACTGAATGTTTCTGTTTCTTAATACTTTACTTAGCTTTTGGAAAGCATTTATCACTATCCTAATGCGCCTTAATTTTTTATCAAATTTATTATTATTCCATTTTGGCATTCATTGAACGCTGCACTGGATTCATTAAGGCTTATTTACATTTCTTAACTCACTTGAAATTCTCTTTAGAATTTGTCGGCTTCCTTTATTACTGAATAAAATTACTTATTTCTTTCATGTTCTTTGACACAGATCATCATCCAGTCTTCTGTAGTTTCCAGGTGTCTTTGATGACCGATTGCTGTGTTTTTGTAAGACAATTCTAGTTGAACTAATCCTCTTCCTTCTTCAGATCTGGACACAGTAAGACGATCGACATCAGCTTTAGGGTGATGTATGCGGTGGCAAATGAGAAGCTTTCTCGTTTTGGCATGTATTCGCTTGGTATCAGTTATAGTCCAATTAAGGATGTTCAAAGCTGTATTGCGCCAGAGCGAGAGCCAAAGTGTTTATGGCTGATATTCTGTTTTATGAATTCAATTCGATATTTAACATTAGACGCATACGCCTGTAATATTCTATTCTTAATTTCTCCTTCATTTGGGTATTTCCATTTCCTAAGTATGTAACTCCTAAGTATGTATAGGGTCTTCTTGTTCCAGTTCCCTGATCTTTGTGACAAAATCTTGATCTGATTTGAGTATATGGCTGTAATTCTCCCTTTTCTAAATATTACTTTTGCACATTTATCTAATCTGAAATACCGATGCTATCACTAAAACATTTTACAGTATTGAGGAAACACGTTAACTCATTGTCGTCTTTGGAAAAGGGTTAGATATCATTTCATTTAAAATGGGCGATTAAATGATTTCTTTTTATTTTATATCCATAGTTGTTACTGTTTAGTTCATGCGATAGAAAGATTAAGGAGAGACAGAACAGAAAAGGCGACAAGGAGTCTCTTTGGGAGATTCTTCGTCGGATATTAAACTAATTGGAAGTGATTTAGGTATAATATGGTTTTTTTACAGTTTCATGCTGTATTTCAGAAAAATTCCATATCACTGAGGCGACTTTGCACATTTCCAAAGCCTTAAGGATCCAAGACTGTGGCACACTATCAAAGGCTCTATTTACATTATTCAGTAGTCCGAATAATGTAAATAGTGTACATAATACCTCATCTCACAAATATAAACAGATACTGAAGGTCTCAAACATTGTAATAAATATGGCGACAAAGATGAGGACAGTAGTCCGAATAATGTAAATAGTGTACATAATACCTCATCTCACAAATATAGACAGTTACTATCAAAGGCTTTACGATAATCTATCCAGGCTCTACTGAGGTTTCTACCTTTTTTCCTGCAATTTTCCAGCATCATTTTATTTATTAGAAGCTGATCTTTGCAACCATATGAATCTCTCCGACATCCCAACTTTTCCAGCGGAGGAATGTTGTTTATATCGATAAAAGAGTAAGTACAGTTCATCAGAACAGACTGGATTAATTTATATGCGGTGGACAGACATGTTATTGGTCTATCATTTTTAGGATCATGTGTTTAACCCGCGTTTTTGGTAGGAAATATTTAATCCCTTCAGTGATCCATTATTAATTAGCATTGATAAAAGTTGGTGTCCGAGTTTTATGAATTGATGACAGTGATAGAACCAAAGGGAATTCCATTTTGGGGATTTTGTTAGAATTTGCCTAACATTATTCCTAGTAATATTTTGCCATTCTTTGAGAGATTTATCCTTCATTCTTTCTTGTTCTCGTTTGATCCATTCTGCATTGGGATTAGATTCCTTTGGGTTGTCCCAAATGTTACCTTAAAATATTTGTACTTCTTTTGATGGTGGCTTTTTGACTTCTATAACTGCTTTTCTAATTTCCCTGTAAAACCTTTTGAGGTCCGTTTGGAATGTCTTATTTTGTCGACAGAACCTACAAATGCTTTTCATATCTTCTTTCCTTTGATTTCTGGCGTTTACACATTTCTTTCCGGGTCCCGCCCAGAGACCTAAGGTTAGTAATGGCATCATGATACTTTCCACTGACAAAAATAAATAAATAAATAAATAACATAATTTTACATAGATAAAGCCCTTCATAAAGTGTGGGCTGTACTTGTCAGAACAATTTTTTTTATCTCTTTGAGGCGTGGACTTCCAGGAATCCCTTCAATTAGTCTACTGCAATCTTTTCCAACCAATCCTAGGGCTCCAACTACAACAGAGATTGTTGATGTCCCCATGTACCACATTTTTGAGATTTCTATTTCAAGGTCCTTGTATTTTGACAGCTTTTTGTATATCTTCAATGATACATTGCATTTCTGCAGGGACTGCCATATCAATAAGAAGGCACTTTTTTTGTTTGTGGTCTTTAATAACAATGTCTGGGCGGTTGGCTTTGATTGTTCTGTCAGTGTGTATTGTGTAGTCCCATAGAATTGTAACAGGTCCTATCTCCGTAACCGGGTCTGGGTGGTATTCATACCACTTATTATTATTATTATTATTATTATTATTATTATTATTATATTTCATTTGATTCAGGTGTGTTCACATTTCTTTCCGGGTTCCGTCCAGAGACCTAAGGTCAGAAATGGCATCATGACATTTTCCACTAACAAATTAAAAAAAAATATTATTATTATTATTATTATTATTACTACTACTACTACTACTACTACTACTACTACTACTACTTACCGACAGAATTATAAGCCTCCCAGTGAGAATGAAGGTTATAAAATTGACTAAGAATGGCTCATTACGTATTACACCGTCGGAGGTGCTTCATATTAATATCGTAAGCATTTAAAGAAGTTTGAAATGGAGATTGTTCATTTATATTAGCTTATAATAACCTGATTGACGTGGAGGAGAAAACTTCAGATCTCTTTCTTCCAATTGAAGTGTACCGATTACTGAGTGAATTATATTTAATTTGACATATGACGCCATTTCAAGAGCCGGCAAGAATCGAAAGTACTCTCAAAGTCTTGGTTTCAATGCCAGATGTCTAAGTATCGTTTTACTCTGCAAGTGAACTTTAACGTCCAAGATATCAACTCAAAATTCTCATCACAAAATAATTTCGTAAAACTAAATAAAATTAATGTAAAAAGTTGCCCTCCCCCCACCGCTCCATTCTTTCAGCTTCTTTCTTTCTCCCAAGTCCTCCTCTCTCTTTCTTAATCATTATTTCTATTTCTTTCTGTTCATGTAACACTCCTTTCCTTTTCATTCTGACACGCGCCTCTTCTCCTATCCTATACTACTCTATCTCCCTCCCTCTCTCTCTCTCTCTCTCTCTCTCTCTTACATCTCCTCTCTTTCCCATTTTTCTCTCTTTCTGTCTCATATCGCTTTCTCCTTTTCCCCTCAGTCCTCTCTTTATCTCTAATATATTCTCTTTCCATCTCTTTCCCCTTTCTTTTTCTATTCTTCTGTAGTTCGTGTCTCTTCTCCTCTCTCATGTTAACCTCTCTTTCACTTTCACATACGCCCTTCACTTATACATTCCCGTTCTTCTCTCTTCCTCTCTCACATTGCTTTCTCATTTTTCCCTTGGTCCTCTTTTTCTCTCTAATGCTTCTTCCCACTTTCTATCACATTTCTTTCTCTATTCCTTTTTTGCCATTTGTCTCCTCTCCGCTCCCATGTAACCCTCTCTTTCTCCCTTAAATGTCCTCCTCCCTCCTCCCTCTCTCTCTCTCTCTTTCTCTCTCCCTATCTATCTCTTTTCTATATTTCTCTCTTTTTCGCTAAAATTGCTCTCTCTTTTTTCTTCAGTCATTTTCTCTAATGCTTCTCTCTCCATTTCTTTCGCGTTTCTTTCTCTATTCCTTTCTGGTACGTATCTCCTCTCCCCTGCCATATTGCCCTCTCTCTCTCTTTTTCAAATCTATCTATCTATCTATCTATCTATCTATCTATCTATCTATCTATCTATCTATCTATCTCTTATATTTCTCTTTTTTGATCTCATATTGCTCTCTCTTTTTACTTAAGGTTTCTCTTTCTTTCGAATCTTTCTCTCCCTGTCTCTCATGCCTTTCTCTCTCTCCTTCTCTGGCATCCAACCACTTCTCCCATTCTGCCTTTACATTATCTCAGGCATCTCTTTCTTTCTCACTAATACCCTATTGTGATTTCTCTCCTTCAATAAAGAATTTCAATAGCCTCGAATTTTAATTTTCAATGCAGCAAGCAAACTCCCTCCATATGTACAACATTTGGCGCCACACAATCATTCTTCTCCCATTTTCATAGAATGTTTCTGTACCAACAACATAGGATAGGCAGATGACACAGCACTGATAGCAGACACAGAAAAGAAATTACAAAATCTCCTGCAGAAGGTAACGACGGAGAGTATGAAGAAGGGACTAAGTATAAACTACAAGAAAACAGAATGCATGGTCATCAGTAAAAGGATGAGCTCGAAATGCGATTTGCAGGTCGGGAACACTAGAATCAAGCAAACGCGGGCAGAGTATTGCGAGACAGGAGGATTTCTTTGGTAACAAAAAAAAAAGAATACTGAGCTGTTACGTGACATCTGTTCTTCTTTACGGCAGCAAGTGTTGGACGATTTCCTCAAAGATGAAGAAGAGATTCGAGGCGACGAATATGTGGTTCTACAGAAGGATGCTAAGGATGTCATGGACCGAGCGTGTGAACAACGATGGGGTCTTAGAGAGGATGCAAACAAGGAGGAGGTTTATACTTAACATCAGGAAGTGGCAGCTAAAGTTTCTGGGACACATAATGAGGAAAGAAGGCTTGGAGAATCTGATACTCGAATAGAAGGAAAAGAGAGACAAGGGAAAACAACGTATGACATACCTGGAGGATTTAAGCAAGTCGGTGACAAAACGTGGTCTTGGGGAGGAAGCTGAGGGAAAGAACTTGCTGAGAGCTGCAAGGAATAGAGGGAAATGGAGAGCCATTATTGCTTACGTCCTGAAAGGACATGGCACATAAAAAGAAAGACTGTAAAAGGATATTTTTGCCCATTCTTTGTAGTGTGGTATCAAATGAACACTCTCTTTTCCATGAATCATTTTAGTTAACTCAACTGCTTCTTCGTATTTCTCGATCGCATCACTAAATTTCTTTTGTTTCCCGCTCAGTCTGTAAAAAATAAAAGAAAGAAGAAATGCTGCTAGAATTTTTGCTAACATTTATTGGATTACGAATTAATAAAACAAGAAATACTTATCAATTAGCAATTATTTTCAAATAATTTTTTAGGAAATGCATTGATTATTACGAATATAAAAATACATGTCAGTGAGTCACTGTGTCCCACTTTTTCAATTTTATTCCTAGAGACTGTAGCCCAACATATCATACCATTTTGGAATCAGGCCGACTCCGAGAGCAACATGTTAGGGTCACCGTTATGGGCAAATATTTAACCCCCAAACTAGGGTGATAACACTATGAAAGTGTAAAAATAGGTTTTAATGTCAGAAATACATTGTAAAAAATGATTACCAGGAATACATTTTTGAAAAACAAATATTACCAGCAATATATTTTTGGATAAAAGAAGAAAAAAAACATTACCAGCTATAAATTTTTGAAAAAGAAGAAAAAATTAATGTTACCAGCGATACATATTTGAAAAAAAAAAATTATTACCAGAAACAGATTTCTGAAAAAAATATTACCAGAAATAGATTTCTGAAAAAATTACCAGAAATAGATTTCTGAAAAAAATATTACCAACAATAAAAATAAAAATAATTAAATAACCCATTGACATTGATATGCCGTAAAACAAACCAAACCAATATATACTGAGATAGATAGATAGATAGATAGATAGATAGATAGATAGATAGATAGATAAAAAAATATTAGCAGCAATAAAAATCTTGTCCCCATTAAATAA
>OZ010604.1:85369630-85554630 GCA_963932145.1 Acanthosepion lycidas | reverse complement strand
TTGTAGATGGTATAAAAGTTATTTAAATATATGTTCAATAGCAAATATCAGAAACTCTTATATCATCTACAACAGCAAATAGAATTAATTATATTGTAGTAAAACAAAAATGATCCTTAAAAATGGTTAACACTTTAACCGAAATCGCTCGGAATCAATAAACATTTGAACAATTTATACACTGACGGTATATCATTAAATATGTACCAGTTACCTGGTGGTTTAAGAATCCGAATGTCGGATTGCTAGAAGATACAAATCAGATAACTACCAGATACAAACCTGGACGAACCTAGAAAAGAAAGTATTAAAAGCAATACTCAGACATACATGTGATTAGAAATATCTCTCAACAGTCCATTGTGGAAGGGGACGCAACTTCTAGTGCTTACAGCACCACGTACAACCAACTCGGAGTCTTTTATCAGGCTGACCTGATTCTCTGTTACACTCCTCCCTAATCTCTCGATTAAAGGACCAACAAGCAGGGTGGGGCGAACGTTTCCTTTTGGTGACCCTTCTACTTAGAGTAGGTGGCGCTGACTATTTGCATATGAACGATTTTGGGTAGGTATCCAATAATCAGTGTGAGTCTGGGAGTGAGAGAGCTATATAACATATGCAAATAGTCAGCGCCACCAAGTCTAAGTAGAAGGTCTTCTCTCAACAGCCCATTGTGGAAGAGGACGCAACTCCAAGTGCTTACAGCACTACATGCTAACTAGATGCTAACCAGGTGATAACCAGATGATAACCAGATGCAAAGCAGAAGTGGAAAATACCATACTCAGTTTTCCTGTTGGCATATCATTACATTTACAATTTAGTGTACCCTAATGAAGAGGATACTTGGGGAAAAAACGGACTGTGGTTCTATAGAAGGATGCTGAGGATACCATGGACCGAACATGTGAGAAACGACAAAGTTCTGGAGAAAATAGAAACAAATCTGAAAACTAATACTTAAGATCAGGAAGAGACAGTTGAGATTTCTGGGGCTTATAATGAGGAAAGAGGGCTTGGAGAATCTGATATTCACAAGATAGATTGAAGACAAGAGAGACAGAGGAAAACAACGTATAACCTACTTGAGTAAATGAATGGCAGAAGAGGGCTTGGGAGAGATAACAAAAAGACAAAATTTATTAAGAGTTACATGGACAAGAAATTATGGAGAGCCATGATCTCCTACGTCCACGGCAGAATTGAAATAGAGAATTTATACCCATAAACACTCATTTAACAATCCTAAACGCCAAAGAATTTTTTGGATTAAAGGTTTGAACACTCAGATAAATTGGAAAATTATAAGTTTCGCACATACTCCTAATAGTTTTAAAGATAGATGCAAAGCTATGTTAGGTGGGGGGAATTAGAATAATAAAATAAAATAATCAATGCAAACTATTAAATGAAAGGAAAAAGCTGATGTTAAAATGTCGACATAAAATATACTGTTTAATAAATAAACGGAGCGTCTACTCAAATATGGGTATCCACTAAAAATAACATTTAAGTAATAAAATATGTTGGGTTAATAAAAAAAATCTCCTTATATATATCATTTTGTCATGTATATGTATGTGTGTATGCCTAATCATATGCACACACACACATACACACACGCATACACACATATAAAGAACTGATTATTTATATATATATATATATATATATATATATATATCCTCTCTAGTGTCTGAGAAATTTGGCAACTTCCGACTGATGCCGGAAGTCGATAATCGGACCATTTAAATGCCAAAGTGCCTAATGTACTTTTTCAGGCCTGCACATTAATAGTGTTGGAACACAAGCTTTTGACTCTTGTCCGCAATATCTTTTGACCTTATACTGAGTAGGCTGGAATGCCAAACGTGAGCGATGTCTGTACACGAGGTAGTTATTCCTCGTTCCCGCAATCTTTTTAGAAATGAACCCTACCGAATGAACTGTTACGTAATGGGTAAAGAATTTGACGAGGTGTTACAATCATAGGACGGGGGGCTGTATTTAACACAGTTTAACCGCGGAATAATTGTTGAGACCAGATGGTAATTTAGTCCTTTTGGTCATGATGTGGTTGTAGGTAGTGTAGAAGGAGTTTGTTTACATTTCTGTATTTCGGATTTTTGGAAAATTTATCGTGTTCTAAGATATGAAAACGGGATTATCATCATTTTCTTTTCTATGCAAAAGTTACATCGTCTTAAACTGTTGTTAATTTGGTTTATTTTTTTAACGGCATATCAACATCCTTATGGGTCATTTAATGCCGAAATTTAGTTTTCTTGTGAGCTTTGAAGTAATAAAAATATGATACATGTTATTGTCCTTTCACAATTGAATACATGGTAGATGAAACTCAGCTTTTGTGCATATACATGTTTGTGTTGACATGTTGAATAGAGGTGATGATATGTGAGCTTTATAAAGTTATATTTTGGAATACAGTTTTATTTCTTCACGAAATTGTAGGATATTATATGGATTAATTATTTTGAACACAATTTTATGGCTTTAATTAAATATATTTTGAATGTAATTGTATTTGTTCAACTACAGATAAAATTGTTTTACTATAAATAGTTATTGTTGGTAATTTTTTATATAAAAATGTATTGCCAGTAATTTTACTATAAACATGAATTTTTATATTTTCATATTGTTTTGATTTTGTTTGGGGGTTCACTATTTGCCTATAGCTGAGACCCTAACAGGTGCTACCACCCCGGGTCAGGGTAGCTGTGGAAACAACAATTCCAGTGTTCTGGACAGCGTTCCTTATATTAGGAGATAACCTGTAAATAAATAAATAAAAACGACTTACCTTGCCGAAGCTAAATTCAGTTTTATTTCCCATAAATCCTGGTCGACATCGCTGTAAGAAGGCAATTCACCCATCTCGTCTAAAAGTCTCTGTGCTCTGTTGAGATCTTTTTCACTCGCCGGATATGTATTAACTTGAGTCAAGGAATGATTTTGTCATCCGTAGTCACATCAGATACATAATACACCTTTTTAAAAAATTAAATTTCATTTAATACAAAGTCAAAGAGCCACTCAAGGTAGAGCGTTGCTGAATTATGGATGTGATATAAATGTGAGAGAAGGAAGCAAGAATTGATGATTAGGAGGATATGGCGGACAGTTAACAATTGTCTCTACACATGAAAAGGTTAAGATTGTAATGCGCAAGAAAGCATCATCGCGGGTGTCTTTTCCACAACGTAGCGGCTCTTTAGAAGAAGCGTTCCGAGTCGAACAACCTTCTTACCAAACGAATGCGTAGGGAATTAAGGTGATTCCAATTTCGGTTTAATTTGACTCTTGTAAATAAAAAGCCTGGCAGAAGAATCAAGTTCACCTAGCCGACCATTTTTACAGGATCTTTAGCAATGGTTCGTATATATGAGCACCACTTGTGGTCTGAGAGTGAAGAATCCCAATGGGCGTTCAAAACAAGGAACCTTATTGAGAGTGAAACTGTTCATCCTGTCTAGATTAAATCCTGGGGTGTCTCTCCGGGGATAATGAAACGATACTGGATTGGTTTTAGACGTTCTGAAACAGACGAGCAAGTCAGTCTTTCCCTATTGAGCTGTTAGGACTAGATCAGCGGAGAGATCAGATGCCAAGCTCTGACTATTGGAAAGAGATACTTAGTGGGTTAATCAAGAGCTAATGTCATGAGTTCAATCCTTGCTGGCTACCTCATCATCCTAAATACACCTCAACTCTTTAAGAATCCAGAGAAAGAAACAATGGCACACCATAGGGCGGTAATTAACAAGTTAATCTCGCAGGACATTTTTAGTAATGCTGGGTTCAGTTTTCACTGCATCCATCACCATAAAGTCTCTGTGCTGAATTCAACTAAGCATCTGAAAATATGGACGTTTGCTATAGAGCAGTTGTTAATGAAAATATTTCATATGCCATTTTTAGGGAACTGAATTCAGTCCTCATTATTATAGCCTTGTTCCAAACGTAGCTAACATTATATTGATTCATTTAGACTAATTTCCCATGGGATCTTGGGTTATTTTTTTTTCGTTTTTTTTTTTTGTTGTTTTTTTTTTTTGTTTTTTTGTCCGTGTATAATTCTGACACGACTGAGTGGTTAGATCGTTCGCTTCCCAACCATGAGACCCAGGTTCGATTCTAACCATAGTCGATATATTTCTATCGGTAAAAAATAAAAATACTACAGGCTTTACCCAAGTGAGTGAAATTGGGTAGACAGATCACTAGCCCAATATCACGTCACATTGTGACCGAGGGTTTGAGCGTTATTGGATTTGTTTAGACTGTAGATCCCGCCAGATAACTAATATGCGTATTTGCTATGAGATGAAGGATTATCAAGCATTAAATTTCTTACCCATATTTACTTTCATCTTAATTTCTTTCGTTGCCTTTTTATAGCAACTTTACACAGGCCCTCGATCTACGGCATTAAGTAGCACTACTGTCACCAATCGTTCATTTGCTCGTTCACTCGACTGACTTGTATGGCTCTCTGGGCGTTGCTACTATGGCTGCCATGGCTCTCTAGTTTTTTACGAAATAGAATTATTAGAACCGTAACCAACCGGAATTTAATTCAGCGTTGTTCTTCTTCTAGACTGGCCCCCAACCAAGACAAAAGTTAAGATTGCCCTGCTATTTAAACATCGCTGGGGAACGTTGCAAATACTACTGTTATAAAAACAAATATAGCACTGATAAAAAATAAAGTCAAATGGACTAAGTTCGAGTTGGTCATTGTAAAGCTGTCTAGTAGCTTTTTAGTTCAACTGTTAAAGCATCTGGTGTTCTTAACAAGGTACCACTTGATAAACTAAAGGAACTGAGTTCGAGTCTTACCAAGAGCTTATTTCCGATTCAAACTCTTTACTATCTGCCGTAGATTGACGGTCTGAGGAAAAAAGTGCAAATAAAATTAAAACAAAAGTATATCCATTTACACTATATACATTGTTCGGACAATTGTCCCCATCTTTGTTGCCATACCCTAGACGTTTCGAACGTTGCACACTCCGGCTTTCTTCAGGTGATATACGTTGGAATACATGGCCCAGTGGATAAAAGTGTTGGCTGAAGTAATCCAGTGTCTTGACCCAAATAGTTGTGATTTCAACACCAGGCCACAGCAGAGGTAAAAAAAAACCTTAGAGGGTTGATTTATTAAGGGAAATAACTGAAACTGAATGAGGCATGGCATGTGGAACTAAAACAGTTTACCCCGCTGGATGAAATAAATTTCAATCACCTGAAGAAGGCCGGAGCGTACAACAGTTGAAACGTCGTGGATATGACAATAAAGATGAGGACAAGTCTGAACAATGTATATAGTGCAAATAGTTAGAATACCTCATCTCAGAAATCTAGAAAGATATTGAAAGTAAATCCTTATCGAAAAATATTAATAACAATTCCTCATATGAGACATTCATGCATGAAATATTCTAAGTTTAGTGAATATATTACTAGGAAAGCAAAAAAGGTCCGAGGCAAAGTTCTGTTTATATTTAAAAAAAAATGCTTTTTCATATTTACATTACTGTAAACTCGACAGACTGTAAACCGCTGAAGCAAACAGCATCCATTAAAAACAGCAGCCATTAAAAACAGAATCGGGCGACATTTAAGTGTCGTGATAAAGCATTTACCAAGAGGCGACAGTATATTTAATTTACATCGCAATGAAGCCTCTGCAAACATATTGATAATTGCTTCGATTCTAATTTTAGTAATGCAAGGTCTCGATTGGCAGGATGTACATAGAGAAGTGAACGGTTTTCCTTCTTGTTCACACTGAACTTGTAATGGTTCGACCAACAGAGAGAGACGGTGAAAAACAAAATTTATTGAGAGCTACAAAGGTCATGAAGTTGTGGAGTACCATGATCGCCAAGGTCATGAAGGTACACGAATTGCCTTAAGGTTCAAATATCCTTAAACAACACAAGTTGATATGATAAATAATGACGATAAAAATGTATTATTGTAAATCATAAAAAAAATTCTCACTTTCTATTGTTTACTGGTATCTTGTAAAATCTGGATTCCCCATGTATTAGGTTGGTTCAAAAATAATGACGTAATAATGTCGTTTTTTGACGTATAACGTCAAAAAACGATATTATTACGTCATTATTTTGCACCAACCTAATACTATGTCAGAGGAAAGATTGTAGTCAAGGGTGGGGACAGAGGAAAACAATACAGAACACCTGCTTTGCGAGTTTGAATAAATGGATGACAGAACGATATTTAGGGGAGATAACAAAAACACAAAATTTATTAAGAAATGCACAAAGGATAGGAAATAGTGGATAGTCATAATCGCCAATATCCTGAAGCGACATGACACATAGAAGAAATATGAGCTTAAGTAAATGGATAGCGCAACAAGGTTCAGGAGAGATAACAAAAAGACCAAATTTATTAAGAAATGCACAAAGGATAGGAAATAGTGGAGAGTTATAATCGACCGTAGTAATATCGTCCGTAAATCTTAACATTTTATTTTTTGCTTCTTTTTGATCAACAAATTCACGGCGATTAATCTGCTTCTTATCCTTTTTCTTGATCCATTTTATTTTATATTTTCGGATACTTTTAAAATGTCCATGTTGCTTAATACTTAAAGAAAGAAAGCTTGGAAAATTTGATACTCACAGGACAGATTGAATTCAAGAGGAACAAAGTAAAACAACTCCTGACCTTACATAGCGAGTTTGAATAAATGGATGACGGAACAAGGCTAAGCTGAGATAAGAAAAAGAAAAAAAATTAAGGACTATATAGGACAGGAAAATGTGGAGAGCCATGATCGCCAACGCCTTGAAACGCATAAATAGAAGAGTACTATTTTGTAATGCCCTAACCCAGATTATATTGTTTATATAACAAATAGTTAAGCAATTAATAAGGAATTCAATTCAAATATTGTATTTGCCAACATAAGTGGGGTTTTTTTTTTTGTTTGTTTTTTTTAGCTATGCGAATTCTGCACTATATACAATTCACTAGTATTATTGAGCGGAGGCCGCCTACTAAAGCTCAAAATGGTCAACTATGGCGATTGGTAGATGTTCAGTTAGGCATAGTCTTTCTTTCTTTCTTTCTTTCTTTTTTTAATCATTTCACTCCAAGCAAAGCGGGAATGCCACCAGTTCGCATGGGAGTATCAGAGAGTAAAAATGAGAGAAAAGACTGAGTATAGGGAGGATTGAGGAAAAAACAAAAGATGAACGGGATTTTAAGACGATAGAAGACGACCATTGATCCTGTATATAAACTTTTAAAAATTGTTTTTATCAGGGAAACAAGTAAACAGATGGGAGTTCCACAGGCGAGAAGTTCGAGAAAAGAAACTGTTGAAGTAGAGGTGGCAGTTGAATTTAGCTATGCCAACAGTAAAAGGGTAGATGCCAATTGAGTAGCACGCTTGAATTCATGTATTCAGGGCGCCAGAAAAAAAAGCTCGTCAGAGCAGTAAACGTCTATCAACAGGCAAATACGGCAATCTATTTAAATGTGTACATATTGATAGTTTTAGATCAAATTGAATGCGGTAATAAAATAAGCACATCCTTATCCTCCTCTCGCTTATAACCATCCATCACAATAAAATAAACGTTTATCAGCACTAATGTAGAATGAGTCAAATAAAGCTTTATAAGAGTTGTTATTATATTACAATGAAACTATCAGAACTTTCTTCTTTTTTTTCCTCTATATTTTATACTTGTTCTATATTAGATATTAGTTTCTAATAAATATACTGCTCGGGATCTCTTTTATTTGCCATATTTCTATCATTAATGTTAGTAAAGCTGGAAAGGCAAAGAAGCTTAAACGTGAACAAACGAATGAACTGAATAGGGAACTGAAATGATCTGACTAGTAAAAAACGGCTCCCTTTTAATGGCCTGAGAGGCTAGTTTTTAAACCATTGCTTTCCGAATAGTTACCCTTCAATAACCCATACTTAGTATCTTAAAAGATTAAGTTATATCCCTTTTCTTTTGGTAAAATATTTGCTCATTGAGTTCCAAAGCAATTTGGGAATCGGTGTTCTCTTTCAAATCAAGAATTTGTGATTAATAAATTCACCAAGTAGCCATTTTCTTTGAGATAACTTTATGTTTAACTCTGAGATAAATTCACTTTTGCCTTTGAAATGGATTAATGTAAATTTATCGCAGGGTAAAAAGTGCATTCTGGGAAAAGTAATACGTGTTTTATCTTAACCTTTAATTGAGTCAATAAAAAAAGAGGAAATGGAAACGCATTTCCATTTAAGCAAAAGGATATTTCTTCATGGCGGTGTTGGAAACGCCAAGAATATAATGCATTTTTAGAAGAATGCTATAAAGTTGCATCTTCTCCTGTTCAGATTCTTGGAAATTACTGCCAATTGATGACATCATCGCCCGTGCCCGCTCGGCGTGATACTCGGCTTGCGTATAATACTCTAAACAAAATAAAATAAAAAATGGATAGTATAAAAAAGATTAACTACGAACATGAAGTATAATAAATGCTAATTTCATAAACCCTTTTCCTAGAGTAGTATGTTTAATCCTCATTGGGAACCCCACAAGTCTAGCCTTGTGACGAACTGAAGTAAGATTATTCGACCGGTATTGTAACATTAGAATAAAATGTTCTTACGCAATTTCTGAGACTTTACAATTTAAATTGACATCCAAGATCATTCAATATATCACCTTTTTCCGAAGAAAACTAATTCTAATTACAACGAGAGATTTATTTAAAAACAACAGCAGCAAAAAGAAAAGAAACGATACAATTGTGAATGAGGTCGGCTAAGTTATACGTATCTATATATCGGACGGCAAAAATTTTAAATGTACCAGTATTGTCATCATTTTCTGATTGCTACCGAAATTTTTCGTATTATGTTCCATCGCACACACACACACACATACATACATATATATATATATATATATATATATATATATATATATATATTGATGCATGTTTCATTAAATAATATAGACAAGTTTTGTCTATTTATTTTATGTAAATTCCTTTCATATTGTCTGATAAGCTTAATAACATTATCATTAAAAGAAGAAAGAAAATCACAATATTGATTCTTACTTTTTCATCCTATCTAAGCTTTCGGCTTACATAAGCCATTATCAAAGATGACAATTACATTACAATATATTGAGCAATACACGACCAAAAGTCTAATGATAGTCTGTTTTTGTTTAAATGGAATATTTCCAAGCAACGACAAAATCATGCATATGAGACGCTGGAAACGAAAATCACACCGCAGCTCATACATGCGAGAGTGACAACGAGAAGTAATAAGCATGGGAATGTGTGTGTGTGTATATATATATATATATATATATATATATATATATATATATATATATATATATATATATATATATATATATATATATATATATAGTCATCCACAGACAGACTGTTTCGCAGCTCATCAGTGTGGCTAAATATCTGATCGCTTCAAGCCGGGACCGAAACCCGACCGATTTGGCATCAGTCGGAGATTCTAACCCTCAGTCTATCGACACCCAGCAGAGAGAAAGGAGAATTTTTACGTATTTATTTATTATAAACACGCCAGTGACCGAGAGAACTCAATCCAATTTGGAGAGTCTTGCATTATCAGCAGTAATAGTGACTGTTTATAAATTCGCGCTCTTCTCCCCACAGTGCTCGACCTATTTATTTTTTCGGGTAATATTTTATACTATTTACATCATTCTCACTGTTTTCCCTGTCTTTATTTTCATATTTACGAAGTTTCAGTCGTTATACGCCCCGACCTTCTTCGAGTGATAAACGTTGGAATTTCGAAACGAACCTTTATTTAGTCCACGTCAATTCAAGTTTTTTGAATTCTCGTATACTTGTACACAATAAACAAAAAAGTTATGTCCGTTTTTAAAGGAAAAAAGAAAATGCTTCACAGTATGTGTAACTTATATCTAGTCTTCGAAGTAATCGCCATCGGCATCCAGCACCTTCTGCCAACGTGTCTCCAGCTGTTCAATGCCCTTGTGGTAGAACTCGGGGGGTTTGACGCAAATAAGTCTGTGAGGGCTTTGCGCAAGTCTGCTTCATTGGTGAAGTATTTCCCACGAATATGATTATCCACGGAGTGGAAGAGGTGGTAATCGGATGGCGCAAGGTCAGGTGAATAAGGTGGATGGCACAGAGTCTCCCACCCAAGTTGCTGTATGGTATCCCTGACCACTCGCGCGACATCCGGCCTGGCGTTGCACATTTTTCAATTGCTGCGAATATAGGTCTCCAGTGACCGTTTGGCCCGATTGTAGCAGTTCATAATGAACCATTTGATGTCCACCAGACACAAAACATAATCTTGCGTGGGTGCATAGGCGGTCTTGCGGTGTGAGGGACAGCATCCTGGGGAGACAATTAATGTCTGGAACGCTTGGGAGTTTCGTACAGAACCCACTTTTCATCACTGGTAAGCACTCGATTGAATAAGGATGCGGTACGGTGGCGAGAAAGCAACGATACGAAGGCTGCCACTCGTCCCTTGTGGACCTCCAACAGCGTTTTCGGAACCCACTTGCTCAGTTTGTACGTCTTTCCTAGGCGGTGCAGGTGAAGTCTAATCATTTCATCGAAAACGTTGAACTGTCTTGCAAGTTCACCACACGTTAGACTACTGTCCTCTTCAATGGCCGCCTTCAGGACTCCGTCATTCAAGACCTGTGGTTGTCCACTGCGAGGCTCATCATGGAGAGACAAATCTCCCGACTTGAATTTTCGAAACCAACGCTTTACTGTACGTTCATCCACAGTACTATCCCCAAACGTTTGACATATGCGGCGACTTGATGCAGCTGCTGATAAGCCCACTCTGAAGTCTTAACGCAAACAGCCCCGAACGAGATACTTCCATCCTTCTCATAGCTATCCGGCTTATAACTGATGGCCTGGCACGGTGCGCGTGTTTTTATAACGTCTGATGTTCCTACTTCCGGCTGTCCGAATTTGAAAACAATTGCTACACGCATTTCGTATATATTTCAACTTTATTCAATGACTAATCAAAAAACGGACAGAACTTTTTTCGTTAACTTGTATTTTGATTGGTCATTCCAGCTTATGTAACAGCGTTTCCCCTTGCGAGGGGTGGTTAATTAATTTGAACCTTTTAAAACCCTTTATTCTACATTCAACATCATCACTTGATAAGACACCAGAGGTGTTGAAACAAAATGGCTATTTTTGTAGTGATTTTATAACATATTTATCTTAGAATTAATTATATATATATATATAATTATATATATATATATATATATATATAATTATATATATATATATATATATATATATATATATATAAAGAAATATAGTCTTAAGGTTTGCTAAATTTATGGAATAAAGTGCTCAATATCAGAGATAGAGCGTGTGTAAATATAAAAGTGAACATAGAAGTCAACACTAAGAGGCGACAGTCTGTTTCATGCTATATGCAATCGTGGCCTGACGATCGCATATAGCATGAAACAGACAGACTATATATATATACCATCTCACTATATATATATATATATATATATATATATATATATATATATACAATCTCACCCCCACGACACACTAATAATAATAGACCGGCCTAACGCATTTAAATTTAAGTTTACTTTCATAAAAAGTTTCACACATCGAAGAATCAGACAGATCGGTTTTTTGCTAACAATACGATTTCCACCAGAAAATACATCATCTACAAAAACATCTGTCTGTGAGTAATTCCAATTTCTCTGTTTAATTCTCGGTCCGTTGATGAAGGACACAGACGTGTCTGGAAATTCCGAACTTAAAACCTTTCTTTCCGTGCTTCATTGCTGTCATATGGTAAATAACTAATATTTGATAAATGTTTATCGTACTTATTATATTGAGACCATTTCGTTTGTCCTCGTTTTATTAACTAAACTATTATATATATATATAGAGAGAGAGAGAGACAGAGACAGAGACAGAGAGAGAGAGAAAGAGAAGGGGAGAGAGATTAAATAAGAGATAGAAAATAAGAAACAATTTTTAGTACCGACAAGAGCATATATAGGAAGTTTTAGGCATTTAGATATTTTCTATCGTTTCTCATTGACTTGCATAGCACTACTCCTGTCCCTTACTTAACTTTAATAATTTTCTGTTAAAAATGTAAATATTTTTGCCGACAAGAAAAAAGAACATTCATGTCGACAAGAGAGCAAAGATGGTAATTAAACAATGAATTTGAAACGTTATTTTTTTTATCAAATTTTATAGTAATTTTCTGCATTCATTATTGCATGTTGTACATTGAAAATCGAGAAAAATTGAATTATTCATGGACAAGAACTAATGCAAACTTTATTAAGAGAATAGGGTCGTCCCATATATAATTTATTTGCGTCCTCTCTGAGAAGTTATCGTCTGTTAAACTATGAGACTAATGTGATTTTGCAAGCATAGCGTATATGTGGCACATGCCCGAACGTAGGAGGTACCTAGTGAGGATCGAACTCACGACTCAGTCGTAATTGATCTAGCTAGACAAACTTGCTAACCATTACACCACCTCGAGGTGCCCAAACTACGTGTCTATTATTTAGAGCTAAATGCTGACTCTAAATAAATAAGTCTACTAATATCCGCTGTCAGATTCTTTCCAATAGATGATTTTCTTGAAGTTAAAAGAATTTACTAGCTTCCAACATTAGTAGCTGCTTGGTGAATCGAAACATAAAAGCCTGCAAGTGCTTCCTCTGCGTAAAGTTTGACGAAGCTGTCAAATAATTGCAACGTAAAACATTTCCATTTCTTTTTCAAATCCCTGGAGAACAGAGACAGACAAAAAAATATCCTGTCCGATTTGATACAGTGACAATTTATTTTGTCGTTACATAACCAGCTAAATCCGGTTGCCATTGTCATAATATTTTTGGATTATTCTCTTAGGAACCTTCTGAACTTTTTCCACTGCCCCACGTTTAAGGACACATGATTCATGATTATTTAAAACCAAGAAAAAATACTCTCTCACATTGATTCGATATTTCGTTTTGATGTCGTTTTTTGACGTATTTTTTAACGTCAAAAAACGAAATTATTACGCCATTATTTTTGCACCAACCTAATACCTCCTCCCACAAACACATATATACATATATACTTGCATACATACATATATATATATATATATATATATATATATATATATATATATATATATATCAATGCTCTAGCGAAACCGCATTTAAATAAAATCAATATCATACATGAATTTTCCTAGAATTTATATGATTGCGGATTGCGCTGCACCCCCACCCCACCCCACTGCGTTACGGAAAAAAAAACTTTTCGTTCGTAAAGTGTACGAGTAACGGATAGCAGTGACCTGAGTTCGAATTCAGATCGAGTTCGTTGAGCCGAGTTGGAATTCCAGTCAATTTCCTTGCATTTACTTTCGCAAAAATACATTTGGGAAAAGTATGAATCTATCACTTCTCCCTCCTTAGCTATAGGTTAAATAACAGAGCAAACTACCCATGATTGTCAACAAATCTAGGAAAACGACATCTCTGAATTCAAAACCGTATGTATTCCTACGAAACATATAACCGTCGTTGGTAACCAGTCTAAGAGAAGAATAATTCAGAAGTTAAAACTTCATGTAGCCCTGACGAAGCATATACGAGGTACACAGTCATTGAAAAGATTATGAAGTTCACAATTTACTGTGGTGCAGGATTATTGATACTATGTTTTAGATTGCAATCGACGAGGTTAGTGTTCACCATTCAAAGTACTACGTGTTTCTTCAACTGATTAACCTGCCACCTACCAGATCAAAGTGCTATCTGTACCCACATTTGTGGACATAAACTATTATGTCATGAAATTCCCACTAGCAGACGGCTAATACGTAATAAATTATACATTAACTGCAAAAACATTTCCAGATCCTACAAATGTCGAATCATAAAATCAAAAATCCCAAAACTAAATACAATTTCCTACAGGCCAAGGCCGGAATTTTATCTGCATGCCTTCCCGTCTATAACGTCACCGTAACAGACATATGGTAAACGCTGAATTCAAAAACTCGAAAACAAATAACATTTATATTTTTCCTGAACTTGATAATAGACATCAGTATGGTTGACATACTCGATCAAAAACTTTTGAACAATTTTCACAGTCATTCAAACATACGTTCTGCTGTATTTAAACAAGAAAATTATAATTACTGTTATATATCGACTTTAATCAGGTAAATACAAAGAAATTCGTGGATTATTTTAATGCAACTTTATTTTTTATGAATGTAAACATTTTATTTAAGTATAGTGAAATTAATGTCTACCGGTTTAGAGATCGAAATCTTATAGAAAATGTCTCTCCCGATAGGAAACGAACCGGCATACCATTTTGAATCTAGGAAATCGTTCTCAGGCCAAGTATGCTTTACTATTACGCCACGGGAAGCCATGACGGTAAAGAAAAACTCAATTAGACTATTTATCAAATGCCCATCTACCGCTACGAAATTTTAAAGTCTGTCCTTGCGTATCAGAAAAAAAATGATGCATATTTTATATTAAATGTTTTATGTGTACATTTGTTTGAGTAGACATCACTCAAGCACATGTACCCAATATAAGGTTTATACTAATATATATATATATATATATATATATATATATATATATATATATATATATATATATATATAAAGAAATATAGTTTTAAGGTGTGCTATATTTATGGAATAAAATGCTCAATATCAGAGTTAGAGCGTCTGTAAATATAAATATAAAATATATGAGCATGAAACAGCCTGTCGCCTCTGAGTGGTAACTTCAATGTTCACTTTTATATATATATATATATATATATATATATATATATATATATATATATATATGTATGTATGTATGTATATATGTATATAAGTACAGGGTTGATAAAGATGTAATAAAATTCCGATAACCAAAAACACTATTCTTAAAAGAGTGCTCAATACAGAGTAGAGCAAATAATATTTATTCCAACATTTAGAACATAAGCATGTTATAACACCACTACAAAAATAACTATTTTGTTTCAACACTTTTGGTGTCTTATCACGTGACGGTGTTGATTGCAAGATCAAGAGATTTATAAACATTGTTCTTATTGCGTATGAGGATGTTAATGTGTTTGTCTTGTCATTTGTAAAATCCCTTTCCCTGTCCACCTTATCTGAATTCAGACTTGTATGTATCTATGTAACGATCGTAGATCCTTCTTACATCAGCATTGAATTTAACGTATAATTTGGCACTTCGCTACGAACAATAAATAAATATATTTTTTCCCGCTTCTTTTTTTAATAATTTTGTAATATTTTAAACTTGAGGCTCGGTTAAACTTAAAATTTAAGATTTTTAATTTTTAATCTTACAGTTAAATTAAATGTTAATTAGTTCTACTGATTTCTAATTTAATCTAACATTAACATTGATGTATTAGTCGATTGTATTTAGGGTCTGTTAAGTTTTTTTTAATTATCATATACTTGTATTCTGAGTGGTCATCATAGGTTACGTAACAATATTTCCTCTATTGAGGGAGTTTCGTTGGTTTTGAACTTTTTAAACTCTTCATTTTGCAATTAACTCCATCACATGACAAAACACCAGAAGTGTTGAAACAAAATGGCTAGTGATGTTATGTAGTGATCTTATAACATGCTTATGTTATAAATTTTGGAATACATAACGTTTAATATTATATATATATATATATATATATATATATATATATATATCGCTCTCGCTCGACTCTTCCGTCGAATCCGACGTACGAGAGTCAAGTAGATCAGTTCCCAGGAAACCGACAGCCCGACAACAGCACATGAGAATTGATTATAGTGGTGATGGTTTCGTGCTGGACCATCCACACTTTTTGAAGGGCAGAATACAGAGATCTGGTGCACTATATATAATCTTAAACGTAATTTTTAGTGGATGGTCTTCCAGCAGTCATCCTCTTGAACCAGGGCAGCACTAACTCCTCAAGGCAATTGATGTAGGCTTCCGTGTTGAGTTTGGGAAGATGAATCTTCCTGTGGGAAGATGAATGGAGGCATAACGTCACCATCACAAGTGATTACTCCAAACGCCTCGTAATCACCATTAGACTCGTCCAACTCTTTCCGAATTCCCTGTACTCCCCTTAGATTGACACCCAAACACTTAGAAATGATCGTATTGGAGCTTCCGGTGCGAATGCCAAGCACTACAGCATGCCGTTTCCAAATTCCTGGCGCAGTGAATTGTATCATGGTGCTCTTTTTTCACAGACAGTGTCCAATTGAACCTACTATACTGTGCAATCAACAAAATCACAAACAATCTTGTTCTTTCCATAACTTTTTTTAAGTAGGTATTCCACACTGTGATATCAGAAGATCTGCCAGGAATGGTGAAATGTTATAAGACCCAGGGGGCAAATTTACTGCAGATGAGCTTGCGATTAAGCCACTTTCTAGGCATTTACGCCGTAGTGAATTATTTTCTCCTTTGATAGGAGTAGGGTTTGTTATGCCAGAGTTGTAGTCAGTCTCATTACGGTAGGCAGCCATCGCATTTGACATATTGTTTTGTAAAATGTCCCTTTTGTGTTCATATAATCTTTTATTTAGAGCCCTTGGGGTTTTTATTTTCTATGTATTTAAAGAAAAAGAAAGGGACTCTAAAATTCGGAAAAAAAAACCTCTTAAATTCCCAGCACCCCTCTGCCGTGCGCATATGTCAAGCAACATAACAAAATTAGTCTGATGTAGTCCTGAAGGACGAAACACGTCACAAGTAAACCTTTTTCACTTTGTCATAAAATTTCCCCAACATGGATTTATAAACAGAAGTAAAAAAAAAAAAAAAAAATATTGTTAGTTTTTCAAAATTCTTAAAGAGGGTTGATAAATGTTCTTTAGCTTAAATTATGAGATCTGATGCTCACTACTTTGTCGTTGTGCCCAAATCATCTAAACTTCAGGAATATTTATGTACTTGCCTCGTGGATAAGATAGTTGTGCATTTACTATAAATTCAATTAATCGTCCTCACAGGGTTTAAATACTTAGCAAAGCAAGCAAGGTCCTCCCAACTGGGAGACAGGCATAGCGAACTCTTTATAGTCTCCTCTTTTCCGTTTGTGCATGCAAATAGTAACGATAATTATTTTTTCTATTGTTCGCCTAATACAAGGCCCAAGAGCCCAGATAGAGAATTACTAAATGAAGGTTGTTGGAGGGTATAAAGCGAGAGATAAACAGATGCTTATTATTTCCGGAAACGGTTAGTCGGCAATGGAATAGTGACATGCATAGGATATTTTCATGGGACAAATGCCAACAATAATCCAAGACAATCAGAACTGACCTTTGTGTTCCATGTACGCTCCGGCCAAGTGCACATAACTGGCTGCGAGTCTCCAGTGTTGGTCACCGTAAACAATTCTGGTCAGAGCTATGGCGCGTGTCAATTCATTTATTGCTTTGTCACTCTGATGAACAGATGAGAAAGAAACGTATTTAGAAGCAGAATAATGCGATACAAATATTGTTTTGTTTTTGATTTTATTACCTATGGTTTCATTTCATTCTTATTAACTTCCAAACAATCTCAAAAACATTTTGTCATGAACGAAATGAACGTCCATTAAGTGATTACAAGCGTCGACTAACGAATGACACGAGGCTTGAAACTTTCGTATTTAACTTTGTTTTATTTCTCTTCATCAACTACTCTCGGTCAGTATGTAGGATGTCACCCAAGGCTGAATTTCAATCTGGAATAACAAATTTTGGCCGGTCAGCTTATAAGATGTACAATCAGCTTATAAGATGTATATGATAGGCTAAAATTACAATAATCTGACACAGTCATTAAAAAACTCAAAATTTCGAGAATGCACCTCGTATATACTGTCGGAAGATTGCGTGGGCGTGAAACTCGGGTTACAACTAGGGCCATCTTATCATAGTATTTAACGAGGCTTGAATCTTTCGTATTTAACTTTATGTTATTTCTCTCTATCAACTACTCTCGGTCAGTATGTAGTTTGTCACCCAAGGCTGAATTTCAATCTGGAATAACAAATGGTGGCAGGTCATCTTATAAGGTATACAATCAGCTTATTAGATGTACAGTCAGCTACTGTCTGAAGATTGCGTGAGCGTGAAACTCGGGTTACGACTAGAGCCATCCTATCATAGGATTTAACGTTGTTCAGCGTTTTTTGATTGGTCTGACATGTTCAGGATACGCTTGGAGGCGAGGACGGCGTACTTTACAAGAATGAAGCAGTAACAAATATAGTGTCTAAAAAGAAGTGATCATACTTACCTCGCCTTGAGCAAGAAATTTGTCCGCTTTTTTTTCAGCATTTTTTAATTGTTGGTCCGGAGATTTCAAAGTCGGGCAATCTTTCTTTCCGGAATGGAAACTTTCTTCCGTAGAAAATTGGCTGGAACCGGAAAACTGAGAGTCATCATCTGTCAGTTGGTCGTCTTCACTTGACGAAGAATCCTTTGAGCAACTGAAATCATCAGCACTCTTTTCTCTTCTAAAAGCACTGAAAAAAAGAAAGAAATATATATATAAAGTATCTGTCTATATTTCTTAGAGGAAGTATTATGTACACTATTTACATTATTCGGACTATCGCCATATTTATTACAACGTTGTACGCTCCGGCCTTGTTCAGGTAGTTGGAATTTCGCTCACTGGGGTAGATTCCAGGTATCATATTTTTTATGTCAGTTATCAGGTATCTCCTGTTAATTCCTCTCTGAAAGTTCTCCACTGCCTTAATCAGGTATTGAACTCACACTCTTTGGGTCCTATCACTGAATCTAATTAACGTCTTTATCCACTGTGTCATGTGTCCTTGAGGACATCTGTGTATGGATATTATAAACCTAATGTCTTCAGCAACTATTTTTTTACCAGTGCTCATATTGCAATTTTTGCTGTTATCATTTGCAAGTTTTTTACCAGAGCTCATATTGAAATTTTTTTATTATCGTTTTACTCTGACACTCCTTATTACTTATGGGGACCAGTAATAAGGATTCATCAGACTCTTGACAATGCATTGAACTTTTAGAACTGTCATTTGGAACGGCTTTGTGGTCTTTCTCTTCGCTGTCGACAGCCGCCATCTTTAATTCTGAAGTCCAAAGTTCTTTAATCTTAACCAATAGCAACTGATTTCCTAACATGAAATGGCGAATATTGCAAATGATATCGACAATTTAACTCCAGTCCTAAAGCGCATAATACCAAACTATGATAATGATCTTGTTTATATTAGTTTTAAAAGAAATGAGGAACTCTTTAATGTAAGAGAAAAATCAAACCCCATCCTATATTGTTCATTTCCGTTCTATAATCTATGGATATGAATAATTTTGGCGTGTCTTACAAATTTCAAATAATACTTCGCTTTAATACAATTTTCCTTATATCCCTCTTGTATTGTTCTTCCTCTTTCTTTCTATGCCAATTTCCGGGAGAAAATACCATTTCCCTTTTAATGGATATATTAATTCGCAGGGGCATTAATAATTTCCGGTTTAAAAGTATATATATATTTTCTATTTTTTTCGGTGGGGTTGGATACGAGATCTGATCAAAAGGTATCGGGACTGGTGCTGTAAAAAGAAAACTGCAACACATATCAATTCAGTATTTAATCTCCTTCAAAGTAGTTCCCTTTCAAAGCCATACACTTTAATCATTGATGGAAGTATACCCGGAACTCCTTTTTAGGGATTAGCGGGCAGCTGCCTCGTCGCATTCTTTTGGATTTCCTCGACGTCTTGAAATCTTTTCCTTTCGAGTGAGATTTGATTTTTGGAAAAAGAAAAAAGTAGCAAGGGGTGAGTTTTGGCGAATATGGTGGTGATCGGAAATGGAAAATGTTATCATTGGCCAAAAACTGCCTCACAAGCCATGGACATCGATTTAACCTTTGTGGTGTGGTGAGATGAACACACTCTACACACTTTCCTTCCAAGCACTGCTATAACCAACGGAAGTGAGCAAGAACGTTAAAACTTAGTGTGCATGCACAACAGGGTTCAATGTTTGTTTGTTTGTTTGTTTGGGTTTTATGGCATATCAACCACTGTGGGTTATTTAATGCCAAATCCAGTTTATATGAATTTTAAATGCCTATTTTGTATAGAATAAAAAACTTAGAGCTGGCAACATTATTGTTTCAAAAAAAAACTTAGAGCTGGCAACATTATTGTTTCAAAAAAAAAACTTAGAGCTGGCAACATTATTGTTTAAAAAAAAACTTAGAGCTGGCAACATTATTGTTTAAAAAAAACGTAGAGCTGGCAACATTATTGTTTAAAAAAAAACTTAGAGTTGGCAACATTATTGTTTCAAAAAAAAACAGAGCTGGCAACATTATTGTTTCAAAACAAAACTTAGAGCTGGCAACATTATTGTTTCAAAAAAAAACTTAGAGCTGGCAACATTATTGTTTAAAAAAAACGTAGAGCTGGCAACATTATTGTTTAAAAAAAAACTTAGAGTTGGCAACATTATTGTTTCAAAAAAAAACATAGAGCTGGCAACATTATTGTTTCAAAACAAAACTTAGAGCTGGCAACATTATTGTTTCAAAAAAAAACTTAGAGCTGGCAACATTATTGTTTCAAAAAAAAACTTAGAGCTGGCAACATTATTGTTTAAAAAAAACGTAGAGCTGGCAACATTATTGTTTAAAAAAAACTTAGAGTTGGCAACATTATTGTTTAAAAAAACGTAGAGCTGGCAACATTATTGTTTAAAAAAAACTTAGAGCTGGCAACATTATTGTTTAAAAAAAAACTTAGAGCTGGCAACATTATTGTTTCAAAAAAAACTTAGAGCTGGCAACATTATTGTTTCAAAAACTTAGAGCTGGCAACATTATTTTTCTGAAAACATTATCTGAGACCTTGCTGTTGGATGCAGTTTATCGCCATACCCAGGACGCGGATGTAGTTTACCGTCATACCCAGGACGTACAGGGTTCAAGGTAAATCTGTGCCAAAAGGCTTCACTTCGCATACTTTAGCTCCATTACTATAGCAACAGTCCCAATCCTTTTTTTAATCAAACCTCGTATATCTTCACATAAAATATTTATTTTACAACTATATATGATAAGATAAAGAATAAAGAATAAACGTTTATCAATCTATCATGATTTACTTTTAACAAAGCGTCATCATAGAATAAGATATGGAGAAAAAGAAGAAACAAATTCTGGCATTTTTACTTTTGTGATGTTTGATTTTACATTGGTTAATCATGTTTCGCGTGCATTAGACTTGTTAAAGCAACGTTAGTATCATTTGTGGCGTCACGAATTTAAGGAGCGACAACGCGTCCATCCGAAGTTTCAAGAAATTAACGGATTCAAAGCCTGAATTAAAAAACGTGAATATTACTTTATATAAGTGTATAATAATTCTGTATTTGATCCCAATTCATCTTGTCTGAGCATGAAAACTACTTAAAAAAGTATACATATATATATATATATATATATATATATATATATATATATATATATATATATATATATATATATATATGCACACATATATGTGTATATGTGCGTGTGTACGTTTAACATATAAATTCAAACGCATATATACATTTTAAAAGCAAAAGAAATACACACATTCACTACACACATATAATTGAGAAAAATATTTTACAAGAAAATTCCAGTAACATGTGGATACATCTTCAAAATGGACGGTTCAATTTGCCGCGAAAATTCTAATAATAGAAAGCAGAATTTTTGTTATTCCAGAACAGCCCAAATCTAGTTCCCAGAAGGTATGTTTGGCAAAATTACTGCTAAGAATTGTTTTCCTATATAGATATTTAATTTGCTTAGCTGATTAAAGGCCATTTTTCAAGAAATTAGACTTCACTAAGTTTTTATCACTCTTTCTGGTACTAAAGGGAGTTTCTTGTCTAACCTTTTGTTTTAGTAAGATGGAAAGTCAGCAACTTGATTATATATTTTCTCTTATGTTATATCCCTTTCAGTGGTTGCTGCTGATGGAAGTCCTCAACTGGTGTGTTTGTGTGTGTGTGTTTTTCTGTCCCTGTTCTTTGTTTGTGGAGCGTCACTCTATAAGGCTTAAATAATTCTAAATAATTTAAAACCTAAACGATTCATTTGCTTGAAGCTATTTTTAATTATGTTCTGGGAAAACGGTTGTATATATCTGCTAGTTTAGGCATTTCTGAATACGTTGAATGCTATGCATGACATCCGCATGAGATGCCAATTATATAATACTATCCCTTATTTATTTAATTATTGAATATGATTAAAATAGTTGGTTGTCAAAACAGTTCCTCTTGTTATGCATATTTGGGATGCAGCTTAATCTGAGGGAAAAAATTTAATGGCAATCTTTTGCCATTATATTTTTATATCGAAGAGAGAGCCAATGTATCACAGTTTGTGTAATCAGAAATAATGACAGCATTTAACTATCCTTATTGTAAATGAAATACAACACTAGCTAATGTTTATTTGTTTCTTTATAACAAATTGTTTTCTTTTAAACTTAAAATTTCACTTCATCTTTTTAATAAAAAAAATTCGCTAGAAAGTGAAAAACTTTCATTAAAAATAAAAATAAGTTAAAAATAATAATAATAAAAGGTAAATCAAATTCTTCATATTCTTCTGGCTGCTTTCATTCAAAATTCTTTGCTGCTGCGTGTGGCAGCAAAAACCAAAATTGATCATTTATTTCACTGAAGCATTTCTTAAAATTACTATAAAAAATTGAAAAACATTTACCACGCGATTTGACATTTTAATTAATAGAAAACGTTTCTTTCAAACAAAGAGTCAACTTGAACTCACCCATCGGGATTTGGTGGTTCGTCATTGGCTGCGTTGTGTTTTCGTTGAACGCAAGGAACCGATACAACACTCTGCACTGACATGGCTCTTTTCTGTAGTCGGAAAATAAACAAAGAAAAAATTTTGAAAAAGTAATAAAAAAACTTCTTTTGAAACAGACTTTTAACAAAGCAGACATCAAATTTAAGCATTTTCAAAGAAAAACCTTGGAACTGATGTCGTCATTTAAAATAGAAAGGTTAAAGCGTGATGTGAACTACGATTAAGGAAAATATGTTCAGGTTCGATATACAACATTACTCTGAGATAATAAATAATGAACAAAAAGCACCATCAACAAAAGGCCAAACATTTCAGCGACAAACAATACGGATTTCAATCTTCTAGGTCCACTGCTGATATTCTACCATTACTCCCAGAATCAGTGAAGCATTCAACAATAAATACATAACGAGGACGATCACTTTAGATATATTGAACGTCATTGATAAGATTGCTATACAAGTTCTTCAACTATGCAATCACTGAGAGAAGTTTATCAGTTATCAAATCCTTCCTAATAGGTAGGTCCATGAAGGTAATTGTTAATAGCCAGATCAATGAAGGCGTTTCTAAAGGCTTGCTTCTCCGTCTTACCCAGTTTCCGCTTTATATTCATGATCTGCCTAATGAATAGCTATATAAATGAATCAAAGGTATATGGCTGCACCTCCAAAAATTTAGACAACCAAATCCTAGCAGCTAACCTTTCCTCTGACCTAAATCTGGCAGATGACAGTCTGGTTAGATTTCATACTTTGACAAACCAATCTTGTAAAGTTCTATCATCACCGAGTTGGCAATAAATTTCAACTATCGCGATGAACGGGTATTCTTTCAAGGAAACCCGTTGCCTTGAACGCCTAATGGAAATTAGGCTACCCCAAACTTCAAGCGGAACCCATATATACAATCCATTGTTAAAGATGCTGGAAATATGGTCGGTTCTTTGTATCGCTTCAGTAAGTACCCTTCTACTATCCTCTACCTTTATATGAGCCAGATCAGGCCTAAAATAGAATAGTGCTGCCATAAATGGCCTGGAGCTGTCCAGTCTTCCCTTTTCTTTCATAAAAAGGTGCCTTGTCGGTAATTAATTATTATTTTCCAACCTACAACCTCTTTCCCACAGACGAAACGCTACTCTATCGCTATTGCCATGAAAAATGTTCCTTAGTTCCACCAACTTTAACTCTCACAACTAAAACCCGCCAAACCACGTACTCTGAAAGGAATCACCTCGCTTCCTTTCGTATTCAATTAGTAAAAAGGATGTTCTAATCGAACAGCTTCTTCCCAATAACCCCTGTGCTTTGTGGAACCGATTATAATCTTAACATTTTCAAGTCCAGGCTTAACCAGCATCTTTCACACATTTCCTCATACATCTTACTCTTACAGCTCATACAACAACCTCCTGCAGTAAACCTCTACCTTGAATAGCTCTTGGGACTTGTATTGGATGAGCATTAGCAAAGCATATACATTGATTCTTTATTATCAGTTTCTTCTTCTTTCTTACTTCTTTCACAACGTTTTGACCGTTGCGCTCTACGACCTTACTCAGGAGACTCATACTCACTAACGGCGCGACGGAAGAGGATAGCAGGTGAGGCGGGATGATTGAATGAAAATCAAAAATTTAGAAACAGTTTCGAAAAATTTATATGCCAAAAATAAATATGATTTCAAAATTTAAAATATTATTGTGGGTTATTTCTAATTGCATGTATGAATCTCAGGATAAATAGTTATAAATATTTTTATCATTGTGATATTTTTGCATTATAACAAATATTAAGAATATAGTAACTAAGGTCTGCAAATTGGAGGAGAGAGTTTTCAATGATGATGTTCTGACTTCAAATCCACGGTTATTTCCCTTTAACACTCTTTTTCTTTTTTTAATTTTAAATATACTTTTTGTCAAATAAAATTTCTTGGGGCGAAAATGCGATGCAAAGAAAAAAATTTGAGGAAGTCTTGATTAACAATAACTGGCGCCAGAGAGACAAGATGACACAATAATCAACATTGATTTTTTTCTTCTCAGTTTCTTCTTCTTCTTTCTTACTTATTTCACGACGTTTTGACCGCTGTGCTCTACGATTTTTTTCAGGAAACTCTCATATTCACTAACGTTTAAAGCAATGATTCCAAGCACATGCTCCACCGGCGGGGCATGGTATTTGGTAGGGCATACGTAGGATGTGAACCCTTCGGCTTACTATACCAACAGAATAAGGGGGCAATTCAGGAATGTGTTATTAACACTGAATTGCTTTCTAGTGAGTCTGAGTGGGTTAGGGTTAGGGTTAATGCGTGCTAATACATACGATGCATATACAGTATGAATACATAGAATTATGTAAACTTAATGACCTTTTATGCTTCCTTCACGTGAATTGCAGTAAAATTTTAAATATTACGAAGGGGAGGGGCACAAAAGTGAAACATGGCCCAAAATCGGTTAGGAATCACGGCTTTAGAGAAAATCATACAGAACGCTCGATTTGATTTACTATTATCTTCTGGCCATGCCTGTCACTTTTCTTGTGCGATTAAGGGTTTTCTGCGATAATCTTGAGAGGTTATATATTGTTACACATGCGACGGAGGTGACGACAGCCGAAAAGAAAAAAATGAAAATGTTAAAAATTTTAATGTAATGTCAATCGACATCTTATGATGCCTTGATCTTGATCCCCGTCCTTTTCTCAAACACCCCTCTTTAATCTCACTTTCACTCTGTCACCCCTTGCCTGCTAGTGGCACTCCCGTCTTGCTTCGGGTGAAATGCTTAAAATAAAATGCGAAAGTCAGTGTGTCGCTGTCATACTTTTTCAATTAAAGGGACACAATTCTCAGTAGCTCATCTATAATGAATGCCAATGTAAGTGTGTCACTGTCACCCTTTTTCAACTTTACGCATAGAGGACGTATCCCAATATATAAAATCATTTTAGAATCAGGCAGACTCCGTGAGAAAATTAAAAACATCCCGGGCCGGATCCAGACCCCAAACTTGAAATTTTTGAATTCCTAAGTTTTCATTACTGCGATTGTTTTCGGCGATATTTTTACGTGCTTTTTTTGTACGATAACAATTTTTATAACTCATAATAAATGTTGGAATAATCGAATTTAATTGCGAAATCCTGCGAAAGTTACCTATGAAAGTCATTGATTGTATGGAAAGTAAGGTCCTACGTACATCAAAGTATCTTTAAATGAATTGGCGGCAGAAGAATTATCGTTGAACTTTTAAAAGGTAAACATCAATATTAATGCTATACTTAAATGCAGCGATCAATTTCGAGTTTTTCTGTGGTCTATTGCAGCCTATCGCATTTACTTCTCCCTACCTATTGTGATGAAGGCCCAATCAAGAGCTCTCTGCAGGAGCTAGCTTAAATGCTGCCCGATAGGACGTCTTTTAAGCTAATATATGTACACACATATATTAGGTTGGTGCAAAAAATAATGACGTGATAATGTCGTTTTTTGACGTTAAAAAATACGTCAAAAAACGACATTATTACGTCATTATTTTTGCACCAACCTAATATATATATATATATATATATATATATATATATATATATATATATATATATATATATATATATAATGATAAGTCAAAGCTGCGCACGATAGAGGTTAATTAATTAATCATGTTCTAAATATCTAATTTGTTTTGATGGTTTCTTATTTTGCAGAAACAATATGTCAACAGGCCTTCAGTTGTTTATCTGACGGGCCCAAGAAATATTGTGAAACTTAAAGAAAGAATTAAATATGAGTGCAGTAAAATATTTTAAACAAGACATACAACAGCTGAATAAACAGTAAATAAAATTTTCATGTGTAATTATACTTTTACTAAATTTTCCCTATGGTGCGCGACTTTTGCCTTACCCTGTACATATAATCATAATGATGTGTGTGTGTGTGTTAATAATAGACCTCTTGGAAGCAAGTTATGACGATAGAAATGTTGGATTTCGGGAGAGTGTTAGAATCATTTTGCACACATGACTATTAAGAAATTATTTAACCTGTGTAAACTTTCACTCGTATATTTGATTTTCTATAAGATTATTTTTCGAAAGGTAAGTAAAAAAAAAAAATATTTAAATATTTGCATCATAAGACAATATACTGTTCGTTACTGGCAATATAAAAGTGTGCCTTGCTAGGTCAGTAGCTTGGATCAAAGTTGTTTACTCGGACAAGAGATGTGTTGTAAATTTTAATGCCTCCATTAATACCTACCTTTTAATCATCGTACAGAACGACTTTTGCCTTTCATTGTCATAGCTGATGCCAACCTCCAAGAGATCGATTCATTACACCTTCTTCACATTTTCCACTGATAGGAAGTGGAGTGATTATATTGAAGCAATTTATTTGCTTCTGAGAAATTTAGTTCACTGTGTCACGCCAAATAATATTTCTCACCGGAATCTTGCACATTTATATTTTTAAATTTTATTTTATAAAATATTTCTCTAAGCATTGCTGCCATATTTGATCTTGTTATATATCTCGAGATTCTTGACACAATTCTAGGAAGGATTTGCAATGTTATCAGTCCTCACATGGCATCTCGACTTTTCTACAACTGTAACGTGGATTCCTTCTGTCATTTTTATAGTTTTCATGGCGATTTTTATAATGAGTTCTCGTCCTTGCTATCTCGACTGCAGGAATTTAAGCGTACTACTAGATTGGCAATTGGGACAAATGATTTTAGTTTTAAATATTAGGTTGGTGCAAAAATAATGACGTATTAATGTCGTTTTTTGACGTTAAAAAATACGTCAAAAAACGACATTATAACGTCATTATTTTTGCACCAACCTTATGGCTATTTGTAAAGTTCAATACTAATAGTTTCATTTCTAGCACTTCTCGTCTGTGGAACACTCCTCTTGCTTCCCTGTCACACACGTTCTTCAACAATTTTAATGCAACTTCAATCGTCATCTTCTGACTTTCAGAATCCTGTTCTTTTACTGTCCTTTCCCGTCACTAAAGTCTTCTCATTCTCTTTCACGCCCAGTAACCACTCGCGTGTTAGTGGCAGTATCGGCATTTTCTGTCTTCCTGAAACCTGTTCTTTTATTGTCCTTTCTCCTCACTAAAGTCTTTTCATTTTCTTCCACTCCAAGTAACCCTTTGCGTCTTAGTGACATTATTCCCATGCTTTGTGTGAAAAGGGTTAGAAAAAAAGGTGTATTATATGTTCTTTCTTCTACTTAGTTATGCTGGAACTCTTGTCCCCGACATTCCAACCCTACAGTAACCCCCCTCATTGCAATAAAGAAGAAGTTTTGATAGATATTGACACTAGTGAAACAGTGTTTACGGTGTGGGAGAAAGTTTTGTTAATGGGCTGTTTGTACGACACCCTATAATAAACTGATATTGTATCACATCCGTAAAGAGAGGTTAATATCAAGCGGACTAAAGGGTAATACCTGTTCGCTTCCGGAAACTTTTTAAGGACAAAGAAACAAAGAAATAGAAAAGCGACATTCTCAGTTATATGGGCAGATTTTTTTTTTTTTTTTTTTTTTGATGGACGTTTTTAGAATTATGAAGATGATTCTCATCGTTCCTGTATTCCTGCTCATCACGCCAGTACAAGATTATGATAAAATAAATATCATAAGTCGATACTTTAGACTGTCATTTGCCTCGTTAAATGGAGGGGGGCTCTCAAGATAAAAAAAAAAAAAGATTAAAAAAGAAACGCTAAATAGTCATGAGCGAAACATTATAGCTGAATTAAATTGATGTTAATGGCAAAGAAAAATTATTAGTTAACATATTTTCTGCAAAGACGATGGCTTATTGGTTATTTTAACGAAGATACGTTGGTTCAAACCTGAAGCAATAATTACTAATTATTTAGAGAATTTCTTTATTTCTGTTTCATTGATTCTCACAGGCCATTTTCAGCACGAACACAAAATATGAAGTCTTCAAGTGAGAGTGGATGTGCGTTTAAAAAGAACAACTTTAAAAAAAACGAACGAAACGATTTAAATATTATTGCAGAGACGCTAGGACGTAAATCTTTGCAATTTCTTTGACAGTCTTTCATTTTCAGTGTTTCAATTTGCTCAAATGAAATTGATCTTGTGAAACGCAAAGAAACACCAATTTTGTTCTTTGATTTCTGTAAATTCTAATTGCATTCTGATTTGCACAAAGGAATCATAATTCCAAAACTTTTCGACCTTAAAACTAGGCTGACTTTAAAATCTTGAAAAATATTTTATTCATAGTATATGGAAATTAATTTCAAATAATTACTTCCCATTTTATAACATTTCTTAGCAAAACGACAGCAAATTCTAAAAATATGTTATCACGATGTTCTTCATTCTTAGCCATCAAATTATTTGTTTAATTATTGTGGCCTTTCTGGATTTTGTGAGCAATTAAAAATACTGTAAGGTTTAAGCTTATAAAAATAATTCCAAATTAAAACGGCTTTTTTTAATTTAAAATCGAATCTTTATATATATATATATATATATATATATATATATATATATATATATATATATATATATATATATATTCATACACGTTTCATTAAATAATATAGACAAGTGTTGTCTATTTATCTTATGTAAATTTTTTTGGTAACTTCTGATTTACATAAAATAAATAGACAACACTTGTCTATATTATTTAATGAAACGTGTATGAATGAAAAGATGCTGCCTAAATACACACAATATATATATATATATATATATATATATATATATATATATATAGGAAGAAATATAGTCTTAAGGTGTGCTATATTTATGGAATAAAGTGCTCAATATCAGAGATAGAGCGTGTGTAAATATAAAAGTGAACATAGAAGTCAACACAGAGGCGACAGTCTGTTTCATGCTATATGCAATCGTCATGCCACGTGTGCTGTTATTTTTCTCGGCTATTTATATATATACGGGTCAGTGGTGCATTGTGGGTAGTCTATTATGGCGGTTATTTTACCGGAAGTCGCTTGTTTATTTATTTGGGTTAAATTATATTGCTTGTTTTTTATTTTTATTTTTTGTTTCTTATTTTATTTATTTATTTTTTTAATCGGTGTTTTTATTAACGTAGTAAAAATTTGTTTATATCACTTATTTAATAGTTTTGTTTTGGTCTGAGAATTTAATTAAAGGTATTTGTTCGGTTTTGAGGTTGATTGTTGTAGTTTATTCTAACTATTATTTTGGCGGGAACAGTTTTTTATTTTGTGTCTATTTGGGTTGATTATCTTTATTTGTTTTTTTTCTAACGGTAACTTTATCGGGATTGGTTTGTTTATTTTTTTACTTGGATGAATTTAGGTCAATTTATTTTACTTGTATATTTTCTCTTTTCGGTTTTCGATTTTTAAGTAACGTAGTATTTATTTTTTATTTTTATTTCTATTTTTTATTTTTTAGCGTTATATAACAGTTATACATTAAGAAATGGACAAAGTCCGACAATTTATTTATTAAAGACATTTTTATGTTTAACGTTCTTTTTATAGATACAAGTATTTAAGTAAATTCTCTGTTTATAATAAACAGTATTAAATAACATTTACCGGCCTGAATGTCCGAGAAATTTTCATAGAATTTACTGAATTTTTAGATTCATGGAAGATTGAAGTTTATAAGCAGTAAATTCGACCTTGCCTACCGAACGCTCCTTTGTGGCCGAGTCGGTTAAGGCACGTAAGCGTAAATGGCGGTTCCGTATAGGATGCAGGTTCGAATCCTGTCAAAGGACGAATATTTTCTATGAAAATTTCTCGGACATTCAGGCCGGTAAATGTTATTTAATACTGTTTATTATAAACATAGCATTTACTTAAATACTTGTATCTATAAAAAAACGTTAAACATAAAAATGTCTTTAATAAATAACAGTTATAGCTATTTATTTTTTTTTTTTTCGTCTGATTTTTAGGTTTGGTTTTTTAATCTAACTAATATTTTGGTCATAATGGTTAGCTAATTTATTTATTACTTACTTTATTTATTTGGGTTCGTTTGTTTTTTTTGTTTTTTTTTGTTGTTATTATTATTATTATTATTATTATTATTATTATTCTATTTCGTCTATTCTAACAGGTGAGATTTGGTAATTTGTTTGGATTAATTAATTTTGCTTATTTTTATTGTTATTTTGTTTATTTGTTTATTTATTTGTTTTTATTTTAATCTTTCCGTTTTCAATTTTTAAGTAACGTAGTAAAAATTTGTTTTCATGTCTGCATTTTGAAATGAGCTTGGATCTTTTATTTAATAATTTATTTTGGTCTGGGAAAGTAATGATAGCTATTTTTTCCTCCAAGCAAAGTTTACAAGTTTTTGATTGGTCGTTGTCGTGGCTTGGTATATTAAAATAAAATCACCAGATAATGAAGAAAAAGTATACATAGAAGTAACTGAAGGACCCTGGAAACAAAGAAATTATACACACAAAACATCTTTCACAAATAGTAAATATGCGAACAGTACAATGCTTTCTAAGTATATCTGGGAAATCAAAAACAAAACGCACATCACACCAAAAATATCTTGGAAGATAAGGAAAAGATCATCAGCCTACAACAACCAATGAAAAACTTGCAAACTTTGCTTGGAGGAAAAAATAACTATCATTACTTTCCCAGACTAAAATAAATTATTAAATAAAAGGACCGAGCTCATCTCAAAATGCAGACATGAAAACAAATTTACTACGTTATTAAAAATTGAAAACGGAAAAAATAAAATAAAAACAAATAAATAAACGAATAAACAAAATAACAATAAAAATAACAAAATTAATTAATCCAAACAAATTACCAAATCACGTCTGTTAGAATAGAAGAAATAGAATAATAATAATAATAATAATAATAATAATAATAATAATAATAATAATAACAAAAAAAAACAAAAAAAAAAAAACTAACCCAAATAAATAAAGTAAGTAATAAATAAATTAGCTAACCATTATGACCAAAATATTAGTTAGATTAAAAAATGAAACCTAAAAATCGGACGAAAAAAAAAAAATAAAAAAAATAAAATAGCTATAACTGTTATATAACGCTAAAAATAGAAATAAAATAAAAAATAAATACTACGTTACTTAAAAATCGAAAACCGAAAAGAGAAAATATACAAGTAAAATAAATTGACCTAAATTCATCCAAGTAAATAAATAAACAAACCAATGCCGATAAAGTTACTGTTAGAAAAAAAAAACAAATAAAGATAATCAACCCAAACAGACACAAAATAAAAAACTGTTCCCGCCAAAATAATAGAATAAACTACAACAATCAACCTCAAAACCGAACAAATACCTTTAATTAAATTCTCAGACCAAAACAAAACTATTAAATAAGTGATATAAACAAATTTTTACTACGTTAATAAAAACACCGATTAAAAAAATAAATAAATAAAATAAGAAACAAAAAATAAAAATAAAAAACAAGCAATATAATTTAACCCAAATAAATAAACAAGCGACTTCCGGTAAAATAACCGCCATAATAGACTACCCACAATGCACCACTAACCCGTATATATATAAATAGCCGAGAAAAATAACAGCACACGTGGCCTGACGATTGCATATAGCATGAAACAGACTGTCGCCTCTAAGTGTTGAATTCTATGTTCACTTTTATATATGTATATATATATATATATATATATATATATATATATATATATGTAATATATAATATGAAGAAATATATTTTTAATGTGTGCTATATTTATGGGATAAAGTACTCAGTATCAGAGATAGAGTTTATGTAAATATAAAAGTGAATATTGAAGTGAACACTCAGATGCGACAGACTGTTTCACGCTAAAAACGATCATCAGGCCTGATGATTGCGTTTAGCATCAAACAGTCTGTCGTATCTGAGTGTTTACTTCAATATTCACTTTATATATATATATATATATATATATATATATATATATATATATATATATATATATATTAGGTTGGTGCAAAAATAATGACGTAATAATGTCGTTTTTTGACGTATTTTTTAACCTCAAAAAACATTATTACGTCATTATTTTCGCACCACCCTAATATATATATATATATATATATATATATATGTGTGTGTGTGTGTGTGTGTGTGTGTGTGTGTGTGTGTGTGTGTGTTTCTAAATACTTTTTTCTTACGTTTTCTTGAATATGCAGGCCAGGAGATGAAATGAAAAAAATATGTTACGTTCTACTCAACTAGGGGTACCCACTAACAATAACGTTTGTTATGATATATATATACTTTGTGGTAATATGTATAGCGTTTTTATTTATGATTCAACAAGAAAGACGAAAATTGAGTTAAAACACATTTCCAACACAGAATCACATATTAATGGATTAAACAGAGATTTGGGGTTTCCAGAGAGAGCCTTCTACAAACCTCCCACAACGCTAATCGCGGCAGACTATTAGGCCACAACTATCAATTTTCTTAGTCATACAACACAAAAAGAAAAAAAAATCAACAAAATTCCCGGGAAGAGTGAATCCCACTTAACTGTTCATTTCTCATCTCGTTGAAAAATGACACCAGCGTGTCCGAAAATTCCGACTTTAAAGTCAGTCTTATTGACAATATTGTTATCATTTTGTCCTTTTATTCATAGAATTTCATTAACAGGCCTAAAAAATCAACATATTATAAGAAGCACACATGGACCGTCTTTCGTTTTAATTATATATATATATATATATATATATATATATATATATATATTACGAATTTAGAAAAAGACAAGTTTTTCTTACCTCGAGAACGTAGATTTTCATGACTACGTAATCATAATTTCTTTCTTTCTTTCTGACGATAAATATATTTGTTTTATATCATAGAATTGATTATTTATTTATTACCTGCCAACTCAATCATGAGCAGCACGAATACACAGACTCAAGAATTCTTCAGAAACCTGATTTTAATTACTTCTGCTTTAAAAGCAAATTAACTAATTACCACTTTTCGTATTCAAGTGATAATCGGATTGAGAAATTATTCCATGAATTTACATCGGCGATTTTCACGTTTTTAGGCTTACAGCATTAAAAGAAAAGCGTTATAGTTGTCATGACATATTCTAAAGAAAAGATCTTATGAAAAAATAAACAAATATTATTGTAGGACAGTTGCGTTACTGTCCTCCGACTACCAACAATACAGACGTCATCATCCTGTTACCAATATTGACAGCATTCTATTTCTTTACGTTTTCCTAGATTCTAACTTATACATTTATATGTCTAACATTCTCTATGGATTGACTATTGCTGTCACATATGGTCTGATGCTTCTTCTATGAATTTAAAGATTCTTGAAAAAAATCCAAAGAAGAATCAGCAATGTTATCGGTCTTGGCCTGACATCTCGTCTTCAATCACTTTTCCATCACCATAATGTTCCCTCACTGTAACTTTTCTATAATTGGTAATTGTTCTGATGTGCTCTCTTCTTTAGTACCTCGATGTAAAGAATTTAACTAGACTAAATTGGCAGTTAGGTCTCGTCATTTTACAATTAAAATGGCAAGATAAAAACGTGAAGTTCTATGTTAACAGTTTATTTTTTCTTTTGCTATTCTAGTTTATGGAACTCTCTTCCGGCCTCTTGAATTTCTCGCTTGTGAAACTCTCTTGCTTCTTTCTTTCCAGTTAACTTTGATCTTTAAAAATATAAATGCAATTTCAATTGTTATATTTTGTCTTCTTAATTCTTAATTCTTCTTCATTATTCTTTTCTCTCCTTAATGTTGTTTTTTTTTCCTTTTTCTTATGTTATTTTTTTCCCACTCAGTAAACCATTGCGTCTTAGTGGCTTTATTGTCCTGCTCATGGTGAAATGATTAAAAAAAAACTGGCATATGACTACTACCAAAGATAACATCATTCTCATTCTAGCTTACTACTTTTCTACTACGTCAAAAGCAGACACGACCCTCCTTTTATAGCGATACGGCCCACAAGAAATGCTGATATCTTACTGCCCTACGCCTACTACCAATTCTGACATCCTTCTCTAACTACCTTATTGTCCTATTACTACTAACAATTCTAACATCTCTTGCTACCTTACTGCCCTACTCATGCTGCCATCATTTTATTTGTAACTACGACTTACGAATAATGTTACGTCATACTCCTACTCACTCACTGCTTCCATCTATTCCCACTACTTAGGTCATCAGCCTACTTCCATATTGTCCTACGGCTTTGATCAGTCACGACATTATTCTACCTTGTCAAAAGTAAATAACATCGTAGAACTACAATAACAGTGTATGTTTTCTGTTGTGTAGTTTGCGCTACAAGAGGAATACGAGATCTTTCGAGATCATTAATGAGATTTACGCACCAGCTCTTTGACGACATCCATAATATTGTGACTTAACTCAATACTGATTGACTGATTCGTTTTTTTTTTACAGTTTATCGGCCCATTGCAGGAAATTTAAAGCCAAAAAAATATTTTTTTTAGATTGTATGACTTTCTTCGGAGATAATAATGATTTAATGATACAAGTCTTACTAATTAACCGATAGATGGGGAAGAAGAGGTGAATCCTTGCCTTTCACAAGGGTATTTTCGCGTAAGTGAATATAACATTAAGTGGAACTCAGCTCTCAGATTAATAATTCCAAGCCATTATCCATTACCCCACCCGCATATCTAACCTTATAGCACCTGGTATTCCCAAGCGGTCACCCATCTAGGTACTGACATGTTGCTTTCGAACCATACCCTTTAGTTAATCCACAAGGTGGGCAGTTTGTTCTCATTCCAGGTTTAGGAGATAGAACTCGTATCGGTTAGGGGAGATAACTAGTATCAGTTAGGAGAGATAACTCGTATCAGTTAATACTCACCAGTATTATTTACTTTTTGTATCGTTTGTCCGTTTCTTTCGCCGAACCAGAATATGTGACTTTTAGGCACCGTCAGACCGAGAATTTGAACTCACATCTGCTGCAATGGAATCAAATATGTTTTAAGCAAGACCATAAGTTTCTCCCGTGTACAAACTGAGGATGATAATCCATATAGAAAAACAAATAGCAACGATAATTTCTCATTTAAAATATTCCGACAGCCATTACGTATATTTGTATAAAAAATAATAAATGTTAGCATAAATTGCCTTCCGTAGATTTTCTGTTCATTCTGTTGGTGGTCTTCTCAAATTCCTGAGCGAGAGAAGCGTAAAAATTCCCTTTCCAAGAAGTAAAAAAAAGGAAAAATTACAAGCAAATTGCGTAAAGGTAAGTGTCAAAAAATAAATAATAACATCTAATTCTGTAATTCAGTTCTTTTTGTTTTCTTTCATACACACACATATATTTAGATGAGTAGCAAGGTAGTTGGGTGAAAATAATGCATATACCTTCATATGTAAAGTTTATATATATATATATATATATATATATTAAAAAGAAGAGAGAAACCGCAAACGTTTTTGGTAATAATGTGGATTAAAAAAATATATATTATGCTTTATTTTTCATAATTTTGCTACACGCGTTTCCGGTCTCGCGACCGTTATCGGACAAAGGGTGGAAATTTCCGCATATTATTAAAAATAATTAATTTTTTTATGTTTTTGGATGTTAAATATTCTCGATATGAGGCATTTTCTTTTTTTGTGTCAGTGAACCAAAAGTTTTTCTTGAACTGGCAGGGAAAATTTATACATACATATATATATATATATATATATATATATATATATATATATATATATATATATATGTAATAATCCGTTGGTATATAATCCAAGTGAATCCTATTAATACAATATAAAACATTAAATATTAAACTGATTTATACATAGAGCTCAATGTTTTAATTAAACAGAGCAACATATTTCATACAATAGGAATTAAGATTACATTAAGTTAATGATCATTTTCACCTTGTAAATTGAAATAAGATTTACAAGCATTTTTTAAGCCAGTCAATCGATGTTAAATTATTGAAAAAAAATGGCTAGACAGAGGAAGGAAAGAAAGAGAGAACAAAAATGAAAAAGAGAAAAAGAGAGCAAATAAAAACAGCAAGTAGTGTAAGTCTGCATATGAGGGGGTGGTTAGGTGAGAAAGGAAGAGAAAATAAGAGGGAGAAAAAAAAAGAGAGAAGAAATGACCTATTTAATTTATACCAGTAGCAAACAGAAGGCAGTTAAAACTTAAAGAAACCCTTCTTAAATCTATTAACAAATTATTAAATGGGTTTATTAAAATTACTAGAGATGTCTTGAAGAATCTTCACTTAACGACAAGAGGACATTGTCAATGATGTCAAGAGATCAGAGTTGAATGTATCGACAAAGACAGTCACTTCGAGCTTGTCTCGAAAGGAAAACTCTCTTACTTAAGACTAAACACCTAAAATGTAGATTAGCATTCAACTCCTTTGAAATTGAAGGAACTAGAAGTTAATGCCAATGAAGAACAACTCCTTTGAATTTGAAGGAACTAGAAGCTATTGTCAAGGAAGAATAACTCCTTTGAATTTGTAGGTACTAGATGTTATCGCCAAGGAAGAATAACGCCTTTGAATTTGAAGGAACTAGATGTTATCACCAAGGAAGAATAACTCCTTTGAATTGAAAGGAACGAGATGTTATCACCAAGGAAGAATAACTCCTTTGAATTGGAAGGAACTAGAAGTTATCGCCAAGGAAGATTAACTCCTTTGAATTTGAAGGGACTAGAGGTTATTGCCAAGGAAGAATAATTCCTTTGAATTTATGGGAACTAGAAGTTATTTACAATGAAGAATAACTCCTTTGAATTTGAAGAAACTAAAAGTTCTGATGATAATTGCGGATAAAAGCTCTAGATAAAAATGGTGAAGCCCTAGCTGTAGTATTAGATATCTCGAAAGCTTTTGACAGGGTTTGGCATGCAGGTCTTCTTCACAAGCTAAAAAGTTATGGTGTCTCTGGACACATTTTTGAATTGATCCTGTCCTTCTTATCAAATCGTGAAATGAAAGTTATCCTGAACGGTTACTCTTCCAGTTTCTTTCGTACTAATGCAGGTGTCCCCTAGGGCTCCATCCTTATTCTTTATTTTTGAATTTCATTAACAAACTTCCTAATGGCATCAGCTCTCACCTTTGTATCGATGCTGATGATACAACTATTTATTCCTGTCTCAGTAATAAGTCTGATGAATTTGATAAGGTCAAAATAGCAGCTGATTTAAAAAAAAAAAAAAAAAAAAAAAAACGACCTTCAGTGTGTTGTTAGCTTGAGCAAAGGATGGCTGATGCTAACCTCCATGTCAGCAAAAGCTGATTGGTTGCTCTTTCTTGAGCTAACGTTCTCGGCATACATAAAGTGGAAAGACTATATTGAATTCATTGCTAGGTCAGATGCCAGTGAGGTTGGTTCACTGTGTCGTGCTTGAAGGTTTTTCTCTCCAGAGTCTATCGTACGTATCCATTCGTCTATGCTTAGAATGTTGCTACCATATATGATCCGGTGATCCTGCTATCTAACTAGAGATCGTTGATAAAATCGAAAGAAGAATTAACAATATTACTGGCCTCGATCTGGCGCCTTGTCTTCAGTCACATTCTCACCACCGTAAAGTTGCCTTCCTTTGACTATTTTATAAATACTTTCATGCTAACTTTTAGGGTGAGCTCTTCGCTATAGTGTCTAAACTCTTCGAGTTTAAGTGCAGTACTAGACTGGCATTAAGATCTCATCAATTTACACTTGAGCTCGCTAGATGTAACCGTAAATTCTATGCGGTTTCTTTTCTCGCATTTCTCGCTTGTGGAAGTCTCCTGGCTCCATGATTTCCAGCCAACTTTAATCTGCTAAAATTTAAATGCAATGTCAATCCCTGCCTACTGTCCTCCTGATTAATCTTTCTTTTGCTCACACTCCTTAGCAATGTTCCTGTTTCCAACTCTTCTACACCCAGTAACCCCGTGCGTCTCTGTGGCTTTACCGACTTGCTTGTGGGAAAGAAGTCGATTAAAAATAAAAGAAAAATCTAACGCCTAATGAGTCACTGCTAACATAGGCTAGACCGTAAGGCAACGTGAATTATCGGGAGTTTGAATAGAGTAAGATCGGTGGTACTGGAATGTTTGGAAATTCTATTTCAAGAATTGTGGGGACGTATGACATTAATCGATCTACAGTGTTACGTGAATACCTGATAGTATTTCTTACCAGCCACTATGGCCAGCACAGTGATCGATCACGAATACTTAAAAATAGTATTTTGTGGTAAGTCAAATGATTCTTTTAAGACAATAGAAGGCATTAGGATGCGAAAAGGGTTACTGACAGTGAACGGAGAGGACAATAAAGAATAGGATTCGAGAAGACAGAAGATGACGATTGCCTTTAAATTTCTTTATAAATTGCCTTTAAATTTCTTTATAAATTGCCTTTAAATTTTTGAAGATTGTAGTTGACAGTAAGCAAAAAGAACTTTTATAATTACGATCACGAAGGGACAGTTAAAATTTCTAGGGTACATAATGAGGAAACAGGGTTTAGAAAACTTGATACTCACAGGTATATCCAACGCAAGAGTGACAGAGGAAAACCACGCATAACTTATCTAGCGTGCTTGAGTAAATGGATGGCGGAACGAAGTTTAGAAGAGATAACAATAATTTAGTGAGAGCTAAAAAAGACAAGAAATTGTGGAGAGCCATGATCACCAACGTTCTGAAAGTATTGAACTCACACTCTTTGGGTCTGTCACTGGATCTAATGAGATCCTTATGTATAAAATGGATCCAACGCCTTTATCCACTGTGCCATGGCACAGTGGATAAAGGCGTTGGTTAGATCCAGTGACAGACCCAAAGAGTGTGAGTTCAATACCCGGTTAAGGCAGTGGAGAACTTTCAGAGGGAAAATGAGCAGGAGATAACTGATAACTGACATCCATCAAACATGGCACGTGGAACTAGAACAGTCTACCCCAGTGATTAGAAATTCCAACCACCTGAAGAAGGCCGAAACGTTGTAACAAATATGGCGACAAAGATGAGGACAATAGTCCGACTAATGTAAATACTGAACATAATACCTCATCTCAGGAATATAGACAGACTCTGAAGAAGAAGAAGAAGAAGTATATAAAAAATCAGTAAGTTGGTAAACAATTCTACAAGCGGGACGTGCAGAAGAAATTATTAGCATAGAACTTATTGTTGGAACTAGAAAATTCAACTGTGAAATTTATGAGTTCTAGCTGCCAATCTAGTATTGTGCTTAAATTCGTGAAGTCGTGCTGCTACCAAAGAGGAAAGCTCATCTGAATACTTACCGTGAAAATATTTATAGAAAAAGTAAAGGAGAGCTATGTTAAGAAGGTGGGGAAGTGATTGACGCCGAGATACCAGGTCAGGACGGATAATTATTCTACATTCAACACCATCACTTGGTAAGACACCAGAAGTGTTGAAACAAAATGGCTATTTTTGTAGTGATTTTATAACATATTTATGTTATAATTTTAGAATAAATAATTATACACACACACACACACACACACACACACACACACATATATATATATATATATATATATATATATATATATAGTGATTTTTTTAATTCAGCTAGTACTTTCAAATGCTTCACACATTCACCTTCAAGCTGTAATTTTTTTCACTTAGAATCAAAACTGGAAGACGAAATAAATGTGTTTTTCCGACCGAAAGATTTTTTTAAGAATGAGCTATTTGTTAACGGTTTATTAACAGTTTATTTCGTCTTCCCGTTTTGATTCTAAGGGGAAAAAATACAGCCTGAAGATGAATGCGTGAAGCATTTGAAAGTACTAGCTGAATTCAAAAATACACCATATCCATTTTATACATAAGGATCTCATTATATATATATATAACGTCCCCCTTGATAAAGTCACTCAGAGGGCGAAACACATCGGCTAAGATGAGTTTTTCTTTTGTATTTATTCATATCGGCTTTTTACAGATATACTCTATCTGAAATTTTTACACATTCACTATATAGAATATCTACGCAATAACTCAACTCGGTGTCTATAGTGTTGGCACAACTATTTACTCCAGTTTTAATAGTAAGTTTGATTGGTTTGATGATCAGGTCAAATTGGCAGCTGATTTCAAAAGTGACATAAAATCTTCTGTTAACTGGGACAAAGAATGGCTTGTTAATTTTAACGCCTCCAAAACAAAAGTGTTTTTTGTTAATCATCTGAGAGAGCCCTTCCTGACTTCTATTATCATGGCTAATGCTAACCTCCAGGAGAGTGACTCTTTTCTCCTTCCCGGACTAACGTTCTCTGCTAACATGAAGTGGAAAGATTATATTGAATCAATTTGTAGGTCTACTGCTAGCAAACATTGGTTCACTTTGTCGTGCCAAACAATTTTTTCTTTCTAGAATCTATCTCGTATATTTATAAATCTACCATTCATCTTTATTTTGAATATTGCTGCCACATGCAATCTGGTGTTCCTTCTATATATTTAGAGATACTTGATAAAATTTAAAGAAGAATCTACAATGATATTGGTCCTGAGCGGGCATCTCAGCTTCAGTCACATTCCCATGACTGTAATGTAGCTTCCATCTGCCTCTTCTATAAATACCTTCATGGTAATTGTTCGGATGAACTTTACTCTATAGTGTGAATATATGAATTTGAGTATTGTACTAGATTGGCAACAATGTATAATCATTTTACATTTGAAGTGTCTAGCCACTTCAAATGCAACCGTAAGTTCTATGCTAACAGTTTCTTCTATTGCAGTTCTCACTTGTGTAACTCTCTTTCGACTTCTTGCTTTTCAGCCAATTTTATCTTTAAAAATTTAAATGCAATGTCAATCGCTATATACTGTCTTCTTGGTCACACTTCTTTTATTGTTCTCGCCTCTTAATAATGTTTTTTTTTTCTTTTTCGTATTTTTCTCACATTTAATCCATTCCGTCTTAGTGACTTTATTGCACTGCTTCAGGTGAAATGATTAAAAATAGCAACAAAATATAATCCAAAATATTTTTCAGTTTCTATTTAAGAACATTTAGAATTGAATATTTACACGGTGAAGAGAATAGCATTGAAAATACTTTAAAACTTCTTCAATATCCTAATATAAATATTATAAAATAAACATAATCCTATGTGGAAAGCTATCAGATTTTAAAAAAGTAGAAAAATAAAGAATATAAAATATTTTAATAAAACTAGACTCATAATACGACCTACAATGTCAATAACGGATACAATATGAAATTTATTGCAACTACTTAAAAAGCAATAGGAGATGTAATTAATGCGAAAATAAAACAAAAACCTCACACCTGAAGAGAATGTATGTGAGAACGAAAAATATTCAAATAAAGATCTTGAGAGAAAACACCACAAATAATGTTAAATTTTAAAGAATGGAAAAGTTATTAAAATCAATGGTTCCGAGAATGATGAAGAATATCAAAGAACTGCTATTTATATGTAAAATAATAAAGTAATGATTTATTTTTGTCTCAACTTCTGGAATACACACCTATCATTTGTTTTATTTACATACAGACTATTGTCCTTATCTTTGTTGTTATCACAATGTTTCGGTCGTTGTGCACCCTCTGGACTTCATCAGGTGTATATTGATCCGAATATATGGGAGACTTTCGAGGAACTGACTTTAGGGAGGGCGTCACTGTAACCGACAATATGACTAAGATATGTGGATGACATCTTCATATTCTGGCTTCACTAAAAAGCTGTACAAATACTGCTGGGCCATGTGAACTCAATAAGACATTTGATTCAGTTCACAATGGAAGAAGAAAATAATAATCAGCTAGCCTTCCTGGATGTACCAATAACTTTGCATATAGAATGGTTTGAAGACATTCGTGTATCACAAGCCAAACTTCACCGGACTATAACTCAACTTTAATCCGTCTTGGACATGACGATAAACTACATCCGCGTCCTGGGTAAGACGATAAACTACGTCCAACAGCAAGACTTCTGATCAGGAGGTTTTGAGGAGCGTGGAACCACCTCTTAATTGCTAGTGTTCCCAGGTCCACCCTGACCCGGGGTGGTAGCACCTGTTAGGGTCCCAGCTATGGGCAAATATTTGACCCCCCGCAACTGAGGTCATAACACCATGAAAGTGTAAAAATAGGTTTTAATACTAGCAATACTTTTTTGAAAAGATTTTACTAACAATAAATTTTTGAAGGAAAAATTATTACCAGCAATACATTATTAACAGCAATATATTTTTGAACAAAAATATTACCAACAATACATTTTGAAGGAAAAAAATATTAGTTTTATTCATATATATATATATATATATATATATATATATGAATGTAATGTATGTATGAATTGTTGGCATTAAATATCTCTTTGATGTTGATATGCCATAAAACGAACCAAACCAAACCAATCAACTTTAATTAACACCATCCATAGTGTGAAGAAAAGGATCGTTCGCTGCCTACAAAAAATCATTAGGGGCGCACGAGAGGTATACTATCAAGAAATGACAAACATTCATACCCCTCAGAATAGCAACATACCATCAGCGTCTGTAGGTGGGAATAAAAAGGGTCTAGGAGTAGGATGACCAGCATACTATTCGAAAGCAGCTCCAACGTAGAAATCTGCTGAGTCAAGCCTAACACGGGGGAGACCATGTTCCAGAAGTGTGTGAACTTCATTCATTCTATGGCAAAAAATATCAAGGTGAATATCGCCACTACCTCAGAGTAAGGCTGGAAGAGCGTCGAAAAGAAGTAATGAGTGGAGAGACAATGAAACCATGCACAGCTGATCATATATGAAACGGGAAGTGAAGGAAGAGAACATAGTAGACAAGGAGGAATACTGGAGCATTTGTGAACTTTGGACAAGAAGAGACTTGTTAATTTTAACTCCTCTAGAACAAATCTGTCTAAATACTGTAAGATAAAAATGGTTCTTTTTAAGATACTCTCTAAAGATGAGAGTAGCTTAAAGATTCATTTTTATCTTACAACAGCATGTCTAGTGCTAATCTCCACGAGAACAGCTCAATACCCCTTCTTGGTATCACGTTTTCCAATTACATGAAGTAGAAAGGTTATATTGAATCAATTGCCAGGAAAGTCAGCTGCTAGGAAGGTTTACTGTCAGAAATGTCGTTTCTGTGCTGTGCTAGGTAATTTTTCTCGTCTGAGTCTATCTCGTACATTTATAATTCTACTATTTATATGTATATAGAATATTTCTGCAACATCTGGTCTGATGGTTCTGCTATGTGCAATAGAGATTCAAGAGAAAATCCAAAGAGAATCGGTAGCGTTATCCGTCCATTGATTTCGTGTATTTGGAACTTTGGTTTTGAGAGGCGAGGTGGGCAATAGTTTTGTTTGAAGAATATGAAGGAACATTTCATCGTGGTCGGTGAGGCCTGGTACGATGACATCGCATGTGACTTAATTTTTCTGCTTAATGCAAACAAAGCCTACCAGACATCACAGGTGAGGCCATGCCTATTACTTATATGATCTGGAAGTTCAACCTTTTCTGCTTTTCTTTTGCAATCTGGGAACTCTTAAAGCAACCTATCTATCAACAACCTTTTTATACCAAGTGGTGCAGTCATTTGCATGGAATTTAAAGTAATATGATTGTTTCAGACCATCTTTATAATGCTTTTTTTCTGGCTTATGGATTCACCGCTTTTCTATGGCAAGCTCTCTATATAAGAGTTGCTCAGAAACCCGTTTATCTGAGCAACATGACCGCTCCAGCGCAACCAATGAGTGAGAACTTTTGTTTCAATGCCCTATATGTACACATATGCATACATAGAAAGAGCAATACTAAAAATAAGGGATTTTTGTATTGTATACCCCCTCGTTTTGGAGATCTCTTTTGGTTGACGGGGTTGATTCCATAACGAAGCTGCATCCTTCTCTGCCGGCCTTCTTCTCCCGGTCGGGTAATCGCTCGTTGGTTTATTCGGAGAGGAAATGAAAACTTCAGCAAAAGGGATTTTTAACTTATCTATTTTATTAAACACGTCGACTTGTACATTTTTAACTAGCCAGTGGGGTTGCTATCTGTTATGGCAATTTACCCACACACGCATGGACTCACCCAGCTATAAACAGGAACAGGTACTGCCTTTTGGAGAAGGAAATTTTCAGCAGTCAGCTCTGACAGTCGGACCGAATATTCTTGCTGTAACACTGTCGTTTCTTTATGTTTGTATTAATGTTTCTGTTAATATATTTGTTTAACTCAATTCCTCTTTGTGACTTTATTTCTGGCTCCTAACAAAGCTACAACACTATCCTACCCCACTGAGGAGCAGTTTCCACATACGATATTAACACGTCTGCGTCCTTCGACGGTAAATGTTAACTCCTCAAAATCACTTTCTATCTCTCTAACCTTCCCTCACTAGTTTTAGCCAATCAAAAAGGACTTCCTTTGTTTTGTCTACCATCTGACCTTAAGGTCAGCCTCTGAAGGTCTGAGCCGAAATACACTGCCACTAAAATATAATAGTCTGAAACTATTGTTTAACATTTGCAAGTTGCAGAGATTCCTTAAGGCCATCGTTATAAATTTATTTGGATTAAAGTTTGGTCGCTTGCGTTTGGCAAGATTTCACCCAGAAAACTGCTGAGAAACCCCTGCTGTCGCTCACACTACATCTTAACCTAATATACATACAGACACACACTTGTATGTGTTTTGGTATATTTGCTATGGATGGAACTCGATTGACTAAACACCGAGTGAAGAACATCTTCATTAACCCTGATTTTTGAGACATCTACCAAACAAAATCGGTTCTTTGTTTCCTTTCTGTCAATATCTCTTCGATGTTGCACCATTTTATACAAGACACCATTCCTGGAGTACCGAATCCGAGAGGTAATTAAACAATAATATGTTGCGAAACGACCTCTTTGACTCTCACCTAAATACATAAAAGCAGAGATATGAATGGGGAGATATGAATTGACAAACAAATATATGTATTTGTCACTTATCAAAATAAATATATGTAGACATACACACGGATAAATAGATACAAATATTCCACAGTTATCAAAATTTCGTTTCATGCTACTTTAGCTTTAAGAAATACTTTCATTAATACAAGTTGCCTTTCTCCGGTATCCAAAATGGCGTTAAGTTAAGAAGCAGTTACCAATAATTAGTCGAAAAATGCTTTGAGCTTTTCCAGACTTCAGCATAATCATGTCATGACAGCTGTTTCGACTTGAAGGCAATGTTATTTCTCATCTTCAGCAACTTTGTAAATAACTAATCAATTACACCTCTCCAAATTTCCACATCCTTTGGTAACTCACAAAAGTTTTGCAAGTCTACTAAGCTCTTCAAAGTTTCACTGACAATAATAGAATTTTATTGATACATCAATCAGTCAATTATGTGCCATGCGTGATACAAGTTTAGGCGATCATCTATCTTTCAATACATGACTGACGAAGCAGATTTTTCCTGCAATAGGTTGCCATTTCTTTCTGCGGTAGACCAGTTCCCATCCAAGGCTATAGAACCCGGTATGTCCTGCTATTTACCCATAGATGGGAGAAGAAGAAGAAGAAGAGGATTCATACTCTTCTCAACTCGGCTCTCCGATTCCTCAATTCGAACCGCTATCCGTTACTCCAGCGTACCTTAATTCATCCTTGTGCAAATTAATTGAAAGAACCGCTTTAGTTTCCTTTCTTTTATCATACGGTCGATTTTAAACCTACTGGAGTAACAGGGTGTAATCGATTTCTATTTTTTTCTCATATTAGGTCATTTGCAGTGGTGTGCAGTAATATGAATCTATTTTCAGGGTGCATGATGAAATTTGGCCTTGAAAAATATTGCGTCATGCGTGGTTGCATCAGATTTTTATCATGCCCAGACACTACTGTCTCGACTGTCGATTAGTTGTCCTGTGGGCATTGTCTGCATTAGACATTGCTCCAAGGAAGCGTACGAAAATTGTAACGTTGCACGAACACACTGGCAAGCCTTACCAGTGAGCAAATCAAAGTACTATAGACTGGGCTGGAAACTCTCCTTATTTAAATCCAATCGAGAATTTGTGGTCAATCTGTAAGGAACGACTTCGTGGAATGAACATACAAAGTACTAACATGTGCATTGGGTTATGTTTCATTGGAAAAGTACGAATAAAAAAAGTAAATAATGACGGAATTATTTGTTTTGTTTCAATTAATTTGCACAAAGGTTTAGATGACCATGGTCCTCCACATCTTCCTGTATAATTGATTTGCACAAGGGTGTAGTGCTTCCAATGTCATTGTTCAGTGTATATAGTACGGTCTTTCGTCCAATGTCTATGAATGTTATTCTCCTATTTGATGCCGAGAACAAAAGCCATTTCTATAATATTTACTGTTTCCAAAGCTATTAACTTGTGTTGGTTAACTACGATATTAATATTAGGTTGGGTGCAAAAATAATGTCGTTTTCTCACATAGTAACATATGTGAGAAAACGACATTATTTTTGCACCAACCTAATATCAAATCCTTCTTTGATATTTTTGTTACTCTTTATATAAAAATATATGTAAAAATCCTAACCGTGTTTAAATTTATTCCTTCTGCAAATATTGAATTTAATATCCTCAAAAGTTCTCAAACTTAACTTCGTACCAACTCTTCTTTATGTACCATTCTCCCTCGATCATGGCTCTCCACAACTTCCTGGCCCTTATAGCTTTGTAATAAACTTTGTCTTTCTGTTATTTATCCTAAACCCTGTTCCGCCATTCATTTACTCAATCTAACTAAGTATGTCATGCATTGTTTTCATTTGTCCCTCTTACCTTCCATCTGCCCTGTCGGTATCAAACTTTCCAAGTCCCCTTTCCTCATTATATACCCAAGAAACCTCAACTGTCTCTTCCTGGTGTTAAGTATTAGTTTCCATTTTCTCTAAAACTTCGTCGTTGCTCACATATTCTGTCCATGGTATCCTCAGCATCTTTCTGTAGAACCACATTTCTGTTGCTTTAAGTCAATACAATTCATAATTTTTTGTATCCTTGGAAACAAAAAATTATGAATTGTATGTGCGTTTAAAACTCAGTAAATTTTAAAATAAGTTATTCCAAAATTCGCTTTTAATTTAATTATATAATTAAATATGAAGCTTTTAGCTTCGGATTTTGAAACATGGTAATTCCTGTGTAGCGAAGAAACCATATTTTAAATCAGTTAATTTATTATATATATATATATATATATATATATATGCATGAGCTATTAAAAAATAAATTAAGTTTTAATTTAAGTTCTGATTTCTCCCACAGACTAAAAACAGATCGAACAGAAAGTTGATTTATTCTTGTCGCTTATTTCAAAGTAGGTAGGCAGAAGACTGATTCGTCCATCACCAATGTAGCCAGTGAAAACTTAACCATCATACAATGAGCTGTGGACAAATATTTTTGAGTTACTCCAAAATTAAAGTGCAACTTATTTCCAATTGAAATAAGTGGAAAATAAATCGGAGGCTTAATGATAACAATTAATGTAATAATGTAAATTCGCGTAGTAAAAATTAAATAGATAAGAACAGACATATATAAGAAATATTTAAAAAATAAATTACAAAATAAAATTGAAATGAAAATAATGTGAAAGTCAAAAATACATGATTTCAGACATTAACCTGATGACGCATTGACGACATTCTTCTATGGCTCATCGAGTGCAATTTCAAGTAACTGAAGGCGTTGAACGAGAGAAATTCTTTGTTTTTCTAAAATCTACCTCCCTCCTTATAGGAGCTCCAGATGATGCTATTGATGCAAAAAGGTTAAATACGGCAAATATACGACTGTTTTGGCTCACGTATTTTTTTCTGTCGTTGAGTTATTTATAGGCAGTCGAAACACCCTGTACGTCTGCACTAAACCTCTGGGCCTTTTCAAAACTAACGCCATACCTGTCTTCAGTTATTGCAGTACGGTCAATTGTAGCGAAAAACACAAGCAAGGTTAATTTGGGGGGCTTCTCGTTTCACCAATTTTCCCATTTATATGATAATACTTCTTTGTTTTCCTCCATCTCGGTACATAAAAGAAGTTTTCGGAATAATGGCCATGGTTAAAAGTATTAGACAAAATTCCCAACAAACGGAATTGACAAAGATCTCAATAAGAAAAAGGAGGAAAAGAACAGGGTAAAATAATAGTGAGCAAACAATATATATATATATATATATATATATATATATATATATATATATATATACAAGTCAAAACTAGTCAAAACAACAGTAATAAGGCAAAGAGATCACGAAGTAAGAATTGTGTTCACACACGCAAAAGCGATACAGTCAATTGATTATAGAATTCTGACTTTAAGTTAAGAAAAAACTAAAAAAATATAGCGGATGAGACCGAGAATGGGTCTATTTTTATTGGTTAGAAAGAAATCTCAGCACGCGTCTGTAGGATTTGTCGATAAATTTGGTAAAGAGGATGTCCTTAGCAGACGTTCTAATTAGATTTATGTTACGACAATTGCCTAAGTAGGAACCATGGTTACCTACAAAATCTGGTCTCTGTCCCCAGTGTGAAATGCATATTATTTACTAAGCATAGTGTTGTGGCCTTGTTGGGGCCAGAAATAAATAAAGGGGGGAATTGAATTAAACAATATATTAACAGAAAAACAGTAATACAATCATATACAAACGAGTAAGAATGTTCGGTCCGACTGTCAGAGGTGACTGCTATAAAATTCTGACAAAAGGAGTAACTGCTTTTATTTGTAACTTGGAAGAATCGATCCGTATATGGGTAATTTACCATAACACATAGCTTAATACAAGGCTATAAGTGTCTGCCACCTAGTGAGAACCTGGCTAATTACATTATTAATAATCTGCTATACTAACTTACTGACTATTATTAAATGTTTACATATATCTGTATTTAACACAGCATTTGAGCCGATATAGTCTTAGGCCTTATGTTTTTCTATGTACTGTCATTATTGCACACCTTTTTTCGGATGAGTATGTTTCGGGCGGTATGCTCATCAGCCTTCGTCATGGTTATGTGTCATCCGGTGCTATTTAAAAACTAGTCATTCTTTTCTTCTCTCTTAAAAAGAAAAACCTATTGAACGACCTTTTGACATGGGTTGACATGGAGAGAAAGAGAAAGGTGATAAATGCAAACGAAGTTAGTCTGCGAGACTAGGGTGATCGCTAATGCTGAGTAGTCAACGCCGAACATGTATGCCAATTCTTCGATCTTGGACGAGTTCGCATATCACAAAAACACAATGAGGAACAAATCAATAATTTACATAGAACTGTCCAATTTGAAGATAAAGTTGCCGCTTCAATATACCCTCCATCTCTTGTCTGTAGCCAAAATAGCGCCGAGAGAAACCAAGAAAATTGTAAACGGCAAATGGATTTATGCCAAGAGTAAACAAATTTAATTCTCCGTTTCAGACACCTCCAGATTTTTTTCTTATTAAAGAAGGTGTCTTTTCTCTTGATCCTAAATAATCTCGCAATTAATTTATTTTTAGAACAATCATTGTTCACTTTTTTCATTTTCTTTTTCTAACCTTTATTGCTTTCCTAAGTTATTTGTACAGCCTTTAAGATAACTTTCTTTCTGCCTTTCAAAAATTGCCATTAAAAGTGAGCCATTTTTGGTCGCGCCCAGATCATGATTACCGCCTGTTTGCCAATTAAAGAGAAGGTGACATTGATAGCCTTTCAACACCGACTGTCTTTCTGAAAAAAAGACCAACAACAAAAGCTTATTTTTAGGGATTCGCCAGTTTTCCTTCATTATTATTCGCTGATTTGAAAAGTTTCCAACGATATGTTTTCCGGTTAGACTCAAACGACATAATTAAATCGCTTGTTGAAATTGGTTGTACGTAATCAAAAGACGTAGCGAATATAACAACCAAGAAAATATATTTGGAGGAAAACGAGACAATATCGACAGAGGGAACTTCCGGTATAGGCTGAAGAAAAGATTGGCCCATAAATTGAAAAGTTTTCTTTAACCTCAAACACAAGTTGAAAACAAACAATTAGTATGGCCATTGTCGATAGAATTGCGAGTTAGTTTTGTATTTTTACATTTATGCTTGCTTCGTTTCTATCCACCTGTCAACACTGGAAAATCTCGAGCATCCGAAATTAAACAGTGACCAAATATAATTAACACTGAACCTTTTTTTTACCGGATGCCGTGGCTAGAGTGTATATATTGCCGCGTCATGTCGCATCGTGGTCACCAAATTGTAACTGCGTTAAAAAATGGAAAAGACAAAACTACAGAGATTTGATGTGGGGAGAAATAAGTAAAAGAGTTTTTATTTCCCGGGATTTATAAGGTTCGATTGTATGCTCATTCCGGGGTATCAGTCGTGGTAAACTGATAGTTTGTCTGGACATAACACAACGTTGAACTTAAGATAGATATGTGAACAAAATCAACATGCATATTTGGTCAAGTGAGATAAACTAGTAGGAGAAATATTCTACAAATTATCGAGAGGTTGTCTTTCTGCTACGGTTGGTTTCCTCGCCGGTGCTGGAAGCGCTGTGGTGTCGCTCTTGATGGCCTGGTTAAGCTTGCCTGCTATGGGCTCCGTCGCTAATACCAGATTTGACTTTATAGTTGAAATCGGCGTTGGCTTTATTGTCAGTGAGTGACTCAGAAACAGCGGCTACGAATACCGCATGAGCCTTTTTCTGATGGGTCAGAAAAATATTTTATGACCAGTACTTATTGAGGCAGTATTCTGGAAGTGAGCGCGAGAAGCCGGACGAAATTAAGCCCTATTTTTGTCATATGAGCTACGGGTGTTGCAGTGAAAAGAATTAGAGTTCCGACAGGATAAGCTAATGTAAAGCATAAATTAATATAAATCTACTTAAACAAATATTCTTTGTGTCATCAGCGATTGTCAAGGGGTGTTCCTTTCATCTGAACTGGGCATTCAATCGATCTTCTGATGTGCTTATGAACTAATATCTTACCAACGGTCAGAACCCATCTCTGATCCGATGATGTACCGGTGGTGCATTGGATAGCATCTGCGAATGAGAAATCAGAGAACCGAGTTCGTATTCAAATCATTGAATTACGCGCAAATAGGCTTCTTAAAGGTATAAATTCATTACCTCCCTCTAGTTATGACTTAAATAGTAAAACTTGTATCAGGAAAAATCATTGTTATTCAAAAAAAAGTCAATGCAATATTCGTCCGCAAAAAATTATTCTTACAATCCAAAATATGTTTCTGGTTTAAATAACACAAAAAGGGTTGATAAACCGTAAAAAAAATCAAATCAACCTCCTCAGCTTCAGATATCTATTAACGATTTTCTTTTATGCTTCTAATTCTTCGCTTTTATGTCTTTGGGAAAGTTATTGGATTAATATGCAAGACTTTCTCACCAATTTTTTTATCTATCCAACACCGATGTGTCAACGAATTATGACCAACGGTATATGGTAAGAATGACAGTTACGCATGCGCGTGTCAAAATCAGAAATATATAAACAGATAAGCCAACATCGTGTACGTCATTTTGATGTGTTGAATGTTGTATTTATATTCAACAGTGATGTGTACTTATCAGCAGTTCTCCGAAGAGGACAAAATCACCAATCGTAGTCATGCCATTGGAGGCCAAGATTTATCAACGCCAGAAGTTAACAGAGGCTTTTTCCGGCGATTACAAGCCAATGGAGGAGGTGAAGGAAGAAAGGAATGTATCACAACACACAGTATACCTATTCCTGTTGCGTACAGGTCTGCATAGCCGCAAGCGAATCAGAGATTCTATATTAACCAAAATCATCTACAATAGCCAGTGAAAGAAATTGGCTTTGCAGGAATGCAAGAAATTTTGCCAGTCCGATAAGTTTAGCTTTCTACTGGAAAAAATGGCCAGAACAACGTATTTAAAATCCATGACTGATAGAGCAAAAACTGTTCTGTTGGTACATCGAAGACCAACACTCACCTCCAGGTAATCATAATTTTTTAATTATATAATGGATATACTTCTCTATAAGATGCACCTTTATTTTGGAAAGAAAAATAGTAAAATCTCACAGTGTTTGTCTTGTGCTGGTACCACGCATAATTCAACATTCACTGTTTTAGTGACTCAAATATAAGAACACGAAAGGCTGAAGAACATAACGGCCGGATTATTGTGCTCAAAACAACAATGATGGTGATATTTGTTCGAAACTTTATGGAATAAAGAAAAATATTTGAATTGCAACAAGTTTTATATAGGCAGCCAATATAATCGCCAGACTACATTAGCTCTTTAACCATTACCCCACAGCGAAGTATCCAAACCTTTTGTTGCTGTTATATCCTTATTTGTCTAGTTTGAATTGACTGATTTGTTTTTACGGCTTATCAACCCCTTGTGGGTTTTTTAAAGGCGGAACATGGTTTTCGCAAGCGCTCACCGATCTAAGTCCTGACCGGGATCGACGCTGCTTAACTTTGGTGATCAAAATGGAACTAGTGTTTTCAGTGTGATTTATCAAGTCTACCGATAATAGTAAGAACAAATAAAAGTTATAAGTTCGCTCAATGGAAATTCCACGGATGTTGATGACTAAAACATCATCAGATATATTTCTACAATTACTGACAGAATTTGATTTTTAGATGTATAGTAAATGTATATTAAATATTTTAAATGCATATTAAATATTTTAGATGTATATTAAATCTTTCTAGATGTATATTAAATATTTTTAAAAGTATATTAAATATTTTTAGATATATATTAAATCTTTGTTGATGTATATTAAATATTTTTAGATGCATATTAAATATTTTTAGATGTATATGAATTCTAGATGTATATTTAATATTTTTATATGTATATTAAATCTTTCTAGATGTATATTAAATATTTTTAAATATATATTAAAACTTTTTAGATGTATATTAAATATTTTTAGATGCATATTAAATATTTTTAGATGTATATGAATTCTAGATATATATTAAATATTTTTATATGTATATTAAATATTTTTATATGTATATTAAATATTTTTAAATATATATTAAACCTTTTTAGATGTATATTAAATATAAAGTGATGTAAATATGACTGATAAATGAAATGAATAAAAACGAAATAAAACGAGAACGCAAACTAGACAAAGATTTATCATGGAATGTTATAAAGTCATAAGATCACAAAGCTACTGCGACTACAGACACTACCGGGTGTCGGTTGAGCAGAAATGACCGTGCCCAGTTCAGTTTACAACGCATAGGTATGCGTACAAATAAAATCCACGTGTTATTCATTAACCAAACTTGTTGTTCTTATCTATCTTTTCTTAATGCTAATCACCTATTCCTTCTATAAAAAAAAAAGTCTATCAGACGAGCTCAGTGACATTTAATAAACTATATACAATTTTTCGAATTGCATTACATGGCAACAAGTGCACTTCGATGTGGTGTAATAGTTAGCAAGCTTGTCTATCTAGATCAATTACAACTGAATAGTCAGTTCGATCCTCACTGAGTGCCCCATACTTTCGGCCTTGTGCCACATTGAAGATACGCTTAGAAAATCATTTAAGGGCTCTTCGGTGTGACGTAATGGTTAGCAAACTTGTCTCGCTACATCAGTTACGACTGAATAGTGAGTTCGATCCTCACTGGGTGCCCCATACTTTTGGCCACATCTAAGCTACACTTAGAAAATCATTTAATAGCTCTTCGACGTGGCGTAATGGTTAGCAAGCTTGTCTAGCTACATCTAGTATGACTGAATACTGAGTTTAATCCTTACTGGGTGCCCCATGCTTTCGGCCTTGTTTCACATCTGAGCAACGCTTAGAAAATCACCATATTAAATTGCAACAACTATACAATATAGACGATTTCATTAAATATATCCTTAGCTGGATTATAGGCATTCATTTTCACACTGTTTTTATTCTAGAAAATAATTACTGACAGTTATTTATGAGCTATTGTAGATTTTACAAGAATCAGAATAGAAAATAATGTTTTGTTCTAATTCTTGTTTTTATCTGTTAAATTTAATCAGTGGGTGGACTCGTAATACAAATGTTAGATTTCTTGCCGGTCAAAGACTTACTGTCCCACATTGTCCATAACAAATTCCTACAAACATTCTTGTGCAAGGCTTTTGCAATAAAACGTTTAACTGCAGAAATCAAACAGCTTTAAGAACGTATGTGTGTACCAAGGAATTGTTGTTGGATTTCTTAAAGCCATCATCAAGAAATAAAGTTACGGACAAAGATAAGAGAGAGAGAGAGAGAGAGAGAGAAGTGTTAGAAAAGAGATAAACCGAGTCAAGGCCTGTCAACAACTGATTTTCCTCATCTCGAAACTGATCTTATTTGACAAAGGTTACCTAACAAATCGTCTTTTATTCATTGGCCACCCAAATTGAAAACCTCTTTCTATTTCGTTATGGCTCGGTTCTTGTTGCTAAATCATGATAAGCTTATCTTTAAACAGCATTGGGCTTACGGCTATAGCACGTTTATATATTGGTTCCCGTACGATCACCGAAGTTAAGCAACGTCGAGCCTGGTCAGTACCTAGATGGCTGACCGCCTTCTCCCCTAACTATGGGTTAATTAGTATGACTCGTATCAGCAAAATCATTATTATCTCCCAAAAAAATAAGATTGCGTACAAAATATTTAGATTTCGGTATTAAATGACCTATAGAGGTGTTGATATGCCACTAAACAAAAACAATTAAACTGCATTAAGCAGTCTAACTCCAAACTTTTGAATATTTACTAAGTCTGCCACAAGGCCTCAAGTACAGAGCACTCAGTAAAATTAAAACTCGTTACATTCTCGAGACTAGCTTGCTAACTATTGCCTGAAGATTAGATGCATATATTTTGTAATTTTCTAAGCATAAAATGGTACAAGACCTTAAATAAAGAGGACTGTGAGAATCAAACTCACTACTGTAGTAATGGCTCATGAGATTGCTTATCTATCATTGCTTCACGGTGAAATAAATATATTTGCTAAGTTTAGCTCAGGCTGTCATAAGGTCACAAATGTAGAGCAGCAAAACAGTACCAATATTCTGCTAAATAACTTGCTAACCATTGCCCCACGGCGAGGTGAAGATATTTATTCATCACAAGTGTGAAGTACCCAATGAGGATAGAACTAGTCCCATAGCAAGGTGATCGCTGATTCTAACAAATGCGAAATTCTTTTAAGTCTGGTACAAGGCTGTCAAAATACGGGTAACGATTTCATAGATGAGTTTTCCTGATAGACATTGCTCCCTGAAAAGATGCCCTTCTATTTTAGTCCAGCACAAAGCTACAAACGCGAATTCAGTATCAACCTGTAAGGCTAGCTTGATAACCATTGCTTCACGATTAGATAAACATATAAATATTTATATAGTTTATATAGTCTGACACAAGGCTTCAAATATGAGACACCTAATGAAAACTGAGCTCTCTTCAAACTACAGCAAAAAAGATCCATGACTTCCTTGTTCAACAGCGAAAAGAAACTATTTTTTTTATCAAAGCTTAACTTAATTCAAAATTAGGCCCCTAGTGAGAATCAGACTTAGTATTAGGTTGGTGCAAAAATAATGTCGTTCTCTCACATAGTAACATATGTGAGAAATCGACATTGTTTTTGCACCAACCTAATACAATAGTAATTATCGATGACACTAGCTTGTTAGATACTGCTCCACGGAGAAAAGATAGTCTACTACTACTACTACTACTACTACTACAGTAATCTCCCTGATAGTCACACCTGCAAATCTGATCAACACAAAACAAAGAATGACTTTTTAATCCTCTGCAAATTAACTTAAAATTAATCACATATCAACGAGATAAACGAAATATTAATGGCTTACCACATTCGGTTGTCGCCCATGAAGGTTTTCGTTACATTTTCATTGTTTCGTTTACAGTGTTTTCTTTTTCCGTTTCCCTGGTGACTACGCACTTGGCTTGGATTTTATAAGAAGGACTACATGAGTTATGTCCCTTGGATAAAACTTGTTTAACAAGGAATTGAATTTGGTTAAAAAAAAGTTTAAGAACGCTTGCTGTAAAAAGGCGTATAAAAATTACCTTAATAGAATAGGATTTTTATTTTATATATATATATATATATATATATATATATATATATATATATATATATATATGTATAGGCAAATAAGAAAGAAAGAAAGAAAGAAAGAAAGAAAGAAAGAAAGAAAGTGTTCGAAGAAAGAAAGAAAATGGAGGTATTAAGTCATAAGGACACAAAGATGACTTATAAATGCATGCTGTTGAGATTATGGTAGTGTATGTGGTCACAGACACACTACCACAGTGTCGATTGAGCAACAGTTATCGAGTTCTGTCCTGTCCTGTCCTGTTTGCAAAGCATAACGGTCATAGATGCCAATAGAGTCACAGTCTAATTAACTAACCGTGTTGTTTTTTTATCTATCTTTTATGATGCTAATAACTTATCTCTTCTACGAAAATGTATTAGATAAGTTTTATCACGTCTAATAAACTTTTCGAACTACATTAAACTGCAACAAATTAGTATATATACTTAAATGTATCTGATATAGCTTACTTCTTCTTAGATGCGCCTTATCCCTTAAGGGCTTTGGCGATCGAGGTTCTTTACATTTTCCTGTCCTTTGTAGCACTTAATAACTTTTATCTTTTTGCCATCTCTCCCAAACCCTGCTTCGTCATCCATTTAGTCAAGCTCGCCAGGTAGGTTGTACGTTGTTTTCCTCTGTCTCTTTTACCTTCAATCTTGTCCTGCGAGTATCCAATGTTCCATGCCCTCTTTCCTCATTATCTGCCTTCAACTGTCTCTTCCTGATATTAAGTAGATATGTCATTTTTGCTTCCATTTTCTCTAAAACGTCGTCATTGTTCACGTGTTTGGTCCATGTTATTCACAGAGATCATTCTGTAGAACCACACTTCTGTTGCTTCAAGTTTCTTCTTCATGGGAGTTTTTTTAAGCGTTTCGCCCCAAGCAAGGCGGGAAGCCACTAGGACACAAGGGGTTACAGAAGATTTGGAGCAAGATCAGATAGGAGTGATAGAGGAAAGGATGAGGAGAAGGATATAGATCAAGGCAACTGGAGATGTCCATTGACATTACATTTGAATAGTTGGAGATTATAGCTCTCAGGGAAACTGGAATAGGGAACGGAGTTCCACGGGCGAGAGGTGCGAGATATGAAACTAGTGGAGTAGAAGAGACGGTTACATTTACGAGTTTCGACAGTGAAAGTGTGAGAGCGGGATGCAAGCCTCGTAGTGCGCTTGAATTCATGAAGTCTGAGAACCAGCGAATGCAGCTCCTCGGAGCAATTACCATGAAAGTATTTGTAAAAAAGACAGAGAGAGGCGACGGCGCGTCTGTGAGAGAGCGACTGTAGACGAGATGCCAGAACAGGTCCAATTATATTGCATATCCACCTCTGGAGTTTATCAAGAACCCCGAGGCAAACAGAAGGGGCTCCAGACCATATATGGCAGCAATACTCCATACAAGGGCGAATTGTTGATTTGTAGATCTGAAGGATCGATTCCGGGGACATTTCAGCGCCGTCGACTCAACACCAACCAACTGATTTCCATGACAACTCAACTCCAGGACAACTGACCACCATCTTACTCAGCGCGAGGATAACTCAACGCTGGAGTCGAATTCCTAGCTTCAGACCGGTGTTGGATGTTATAGTGAGAAAATCTCTTAGATCGGCTTTGAGTCGTGGAGATATTAAAAGTTTGGCTTTTTCTCGTATTGATTTATTAGTTATAACAGCTGATTTGGCTGACTGGTGTTTAGTCTTCAATATCGGATAAATAACCAAGCTGAAACTTGAAATAAAAGACTGCACACAGAGCTGAGGATGGAGCAAACCCACAACATGGAGATTTATTAACGGGGCTGCAAAAGGTGCACAGAAACTGAATTGCATTTTTCGAGCAATTAATTGGAGCTCATCCCCCTCTCCCTGAATCTGAAGAAGTTTATGAAGGCAGATGAAAGAATTTTGTAGATTGTTTCTCCTTTTTCACAACGATCTCCAACTGAATATTTGACGGGAATTGCATACAATTTTCAATAATTTTTTGAATTAAAAATGTTCCTTAATAAATTACTTTTATTTGTTTTTAAATAGTCGACGGGAAAATGTCATTTTGCATGTCATTGAATTGTCCTCGAACTGAGTAGGCTGGTGATGAGTTGCCCTGGAGTTGTCACGGAGATGAGTTCGCTGGTGCTGAGTCGGCGGAGTTGAGTTGGCGGGGCTGTGTCATCCTGCACCCTCTTATTCATACTTAATCCAAATTAAAGATTTCGTTAGTTCATGATTTTTTTTTTAGTCCAAGACTGTTACGTTTTGTTTTTTTCTTGAAAATCGGTCTGTCAATAACAGAAACCAACCAGTTTTCTTTGTTATCGAAAAAGATATCGGTTTCTGCTCTAAAAATATTTTTATTTGAGAAATACTCAATATATTCATTGACTTCTTCGAAGTGTTGTTATCATCTCAGATTGGTATAGATTTTATTTTTAGAGACAGAACGTTTCAGTGAAGTATACATTGACGGTCTTCAGCTTTTTATTTACATTGCTTTTTATTTACATTATTTACATAGTTCGGACTGTTGTTCTCATCTTTGTTGCCATATTCACGACGTTTCGGTCGTTATACGCTCCGGCTTTCTTCAGGTGATTAGAAATTCTAACTGAACCTTTTATTTCGTCCATTGGGTTATATTGTTCTAGTTCCACGTACCATGACTCTTATGGATATCTCAGTATCAGTTGTTCCCTTTGACAACTCTCCAAGTTTTTTTTTCTTTGAGGACACATGGCCCAGTGGATAAAAGCGTATGCTGAATTCAGTGGATTGACCCAAAGTGCTGTGAGTTTAATACATAGCTATAGCTGAGGTGAACAAAGAAAAACTAGGAGAGTTAAGTCGAAAGGAGATAACTAATACTGAGACATTCGGAAGAGGTATGGCACGTGAAACTAGAACACTCTAAACCGGTGGACGAAATAAAAGGTTCAGTTCGAAATTCCAATTACCTGAAGAAGGCCGGAGCGTACAACGGCTGAAACGTCGTGAATATGGCAACAAAGATGAGGTCAGCAGTCCAAATAATTTAAATAGTGTAGATAATTACAGTGCCTCATCTCAGAAATATAGACAGGTATGCATGGTTTTGTTTTGCTATAACTGACGTAATGTATATATTGATTAGGCTATTATCTTTGCCTCTGTAATGCCAGTTCTTGTTCGTTCCTGCTAAAAGATCGTATATTGTTTAATAACCATACAGCCATGCAAAGGAATTGAACTCACAATCACAGCAACACTTGCCTGTCCAACGCTTGTATCTATTACGCCAGCGTTCGGGAGAACATCAGTGATGTATTTTTAGTGCCCTTAAATCCAGTCTCAGATTGTTTCGATATTTGCTTACCACAGCGGCTCCCTGCCGCTTTGATAAAAATCAAAAAGTAATGATGAAAGCTGTTTTGAACTGGCAGTGGTAACTAAATATTGAAACCATTTGACATTGGATTTAATGGCTCTAAAAATACACCACTGATAAGTACACAGATGACGTACCGGTAACCATAGTCACCACCAACATCCCCAGCAATTATATCACCACTGTCATCATCATCATCATCATCATCATCATCATCATCATCCTTATTATTATTGTAGAAGAAGAAGAAGAAGAAGAAGAAGAAGAAGAAGAAGAAGAAGAAGAAGAAGAAGAAGAAAAAAAGGTTCTGGTTTAACAGAAATAAAGAAGAACCGGTATTATAGGGACAAAAATAACACAATGATCAACGCGTAAAGTGATTCCATATATAGTAAAAAACAAACAAACAATGGACAACTGAAGATGACCAGCGGGTATTTGCCGAAGCGTTGTGTTTATATCAACATCTATAACAAAAATGAGAAGGATAGTTTGAATGTCAGGGTATATATATACATATATATATATATATGTAAAAGTGAACATTGAAGTCAACACTCAGAGGCGGCAATCATCAGACCAGATGTGTTGGGTTTTTTCTTGACTATTTATATATACGGGTCAGTGGTGCATTGTGGGTAGTCTATTCTAACGGATATTTTGGCCGGAGTGGTTTGTTTTTTATTTATTTAGACTTATATATATATATATATATATATATATATATATATATATATATATATATATATATATTTTCACGCTTTAGCGATCGTCAGACAAACTGATTAATTTTTGTAAAAATTTGGGTTTATGTAGATTGCGTGTATTGGTGTTATTGTGGAAGTGGTGGAATAATATTATCATTACCACCTACACCCAGCACCATCACTTACACATAATTTATAATAATACACCTATTATAAATCCTCTACAATCTTTAACGCATATTACTCCCCCAGCATATTTAACACCTTAAAACAATAAGATCAGATATAATTTACATTACTAATCACTACTAACAATTTACAATAAATATTAACCACTTATATTATTATTGCCACCATCCACCTTACATATTACTATCACACCATATCTACCATTACCATATAATCCTGCCATAATTATTAACGTAAACTATCCCCTCTCCCAGCATATTTAATACCACCATAAAAATAACCAATAAGGATTATAAACTGAAATTTCTACCAGCCACATATACACAGTCACAAATAAACAAGGAAATAGCGAGCTTTAATATAATAAACAATAATATTTTTGTAAATTAAAAATTAAAATATTATAGCAATCTTCAACTACCATAATTTTACACAGAATACCTATTATCAGGATTTATACCAAAATAAATTGATAGATATAACAAAATAAAATAAAATAAAATAAAATAAAACACCAACAACCACTCTTTAGCTACCACCACTATAACTACATTCATGGTTTCATCATTCTCCCACCACCGTTACTAATCATTTCTACCAATTTTCATTTTCTACCAATTTACAATAACTATTAGCTAATTATATTATCATTGCCTCCAATCCCTTGCAACATTACTATCACATCATATCATATAGACCCGTTATTAAATCAAACTACCCTCTCAACCAGCATATTAAATATTAACATCACCATATAAATAACCAATAAGGATTACAAATTTCTACCTGTTACATATACACAGTCAAAAACAAACAAAAAACCAGCTTTAAATATAACAAATAAACCTGCATTTTTTTTTTTAAATAAATATAAATAATAATAATTTTTACCTGTCATAATTTCACACAAACCCCACCACACGTATATATATATACATGCGAGGAAATATTATTCAGCGGAAAAATAAAATATATGACATGAATTGTATTGTATACATTCACGAGACATTCACGAGACATTTCCGCCACACTTCTAATCTTTAAATTTCAACATACAAATGCGTATGTATAGACACAACACCACCCGTATGCATACATATGTCATATCCGAAACTGCCCACATATGTTTATATGAGTCCCGACGGACAACCAAGTATGTATATGTGTCTGCATACATCGATGTTTGCGTTAGTACGATGAAAAAACGGCGAAGTTTCCCCCACCACTTCCACAATAACACCAAGACACGCAATCTACATAAACCCAAATTTTAAAAAAATTAATCAGTTTGTCTGACGATCGCTAAAGCGTGAAACCCAGGGTCAGAAACTCACATCTATCCAACCAAATATGTTAGCTCTGTCTCTGATATTGAGTGCTTTCTAATAAGTACCGCGCATATAATATATAAATAATTATACATATTTATATTTATATACACACACTTTTCACACACACACACACACACACACACACACACACACACACACACACACACACACATATATATATATATATATATATATATATATTAGTAGATACTCATATTTGAGAAGACGCTCGGTTTATTTATGACAACTGTATATTTATTTATTTTCGTTTACTGGCCCGAATATTCGATAAACCTTATTAGAGCAAAATATGCGCTCTCCGCCAGAATTCGAACCAGCGTCACCCTGCGTATCTACTCAGTTTTAAAGTCATCAAATCTGTCGGGTTAATAAATAAAAATTCATTACCTCTTTCGGAAACTGCTTTGTTTACGTTTGGATACGAGTAAATATGAAAAATTCTAGAGTCTACAACAAGATAAATTTCGCTTTGTTGTAGCTGAGTCGGTCTATAACACGTCGGATCTAACAATGATTCCCTCTGCCCAGGAGAGGTGGGAGAGCAAGTTTAATTCCAACTGGAGAGAAGACATGCTTCTTTAATACATTTTCTAGAATATCCAGCGCAGGAAACGAAAAAAAAAATTTAATAAATAAACAAGGCGTCTACTCAAATATAAGTATTCTCTTGTAACGTTTAATGCCATTATATATATATATATATATATATATATATATATATATATATATATATATATATATATAATTTTATTTTTAATCTGATATTATTACTTCAAAAGGTATTATATTGGATACTTTGTATTTTAAATAAATGTTTCTATAGGGCGTCTCTTTTAAATACGGAGTATCCACTATAAAAACGTTTGAATATATATATATAATTATTTACACACACAACATATATATATATATATATATATATATATATATATATATATATATATATAAGATTGACCTCTGAGTGTTGACTTCAATGTTCACTTCTATATTTACATACGCTCTATCTCTGATATTGAGCACTTTATCCCATAAATATATTATACCTTAAAACTATATTTCTTCATATATATATATATATATATATATATATATATATATATATATATATATACATATTTGTGTGTGTGTGCGTGTGTGTGTATTGATGTAATAGGAAAGAACAGATTTATGATCTAAAATTCTTAAGTATTTAACAGTGCTCAATACAGAAGTAGAGCTTAAATTATATATATATTTTTTAATTTGAGTGCATCGCGACACAGAAATTACTGTTTCGAAACTTGACTCAAGTCCTAGAGTTTAATTTCAATATTAAACTTCAAATTTAGAGCCCAGTATCATTCTCAAGCGATATTTAGAAAGACTGAAGAAATGTTTTACTCATTTATAAGTTGAAAATGGTGGTGTAATCTGGGTTTTTTTTTTCTTTCCTTATCAAGAGCTCACTACTGTGATGAAAGTATGAATGTTTATTATATTTCAAATTCCAACCTATAAATGAGTAAAACATTTCTAAACATCGCTTGAGAATGAAACTGCATTCTAAATTTTAAGTTTCATATTGAAATTAAACTTTAGGACTTGAGTCAAGATTCGAAATATTAGTCATTTCTGTGTCGCGATGGAATCATATTTTTTTAAAAAATAATTATAAAATATATATATATATATATATATATATATATATATATATTATTCCTTTATTATAATTTTATCATATAGACAAAACTATTTTACTCACTACAAAGATGCAACTTGGTTTCAGTGCATTTCAACTGCACTTCGACGGGTGAGAATCAAAAATGGTTATGAACAATTCTGCTTGTAGGCAAACCGTGTGTGGAAGGTCACTTCCTTTTTTCCATTTGTTTGAGAAAAAATATATAGGTGACGGAGTGAAACAATAGTGCTTGTTGATAGCAGTTTGGTGAAGATTGGATTCGGTGTTTAATGTTGACTGGTCTGTGGAAAGTTTCCTGCTGATAATCACCGGTCTTGAATTAATGCTGTGAATGTTGGAATTTATATATTACTTTCATTCTCACCGCATCGGATATATATATATATATATATATATATATATATATATATATATATATATATATATATATATATATATATAAGGTCTGCCTTTCCAACTTTTTATTTTATTTTTCTAACTTCTAAGTTGTTTAATGTCAGGATTAACTTTCCATGAGTTCATTTATCGTTTCCATCCGGGTACTTTTGATTATCACTACAGCGGCCATGTTATCAAGAATTGCGGGTTATTGATTTTGTGTCTTATTAGATTTGCGTCCTTAGCAAATGGTGTTTTAGCCTGTTGGGACCAGCTTCAAGTTACCTGAATGTGACGTCATCTACATCTGCCTAAATACACCTGACACACACACATATCCATACACTCACAAGCGCGCGTGCGCATATATATATATATATATATATATATATATATATATATATATGCTCGATTATTTACAAATACTGGTCGGTAATGCATCATGGGTAGGCCTATTGTATTATTCTAACGGTTATTTGGGTAGGCGCTAATGGCTCTGTTTCTAGGAGATATTGAGTAGAAATAATTCTGGATTCTGGTGCACATGTTTTATAGCATTGTTTGTTAACATTTTTTTATTTATTTATTATAGATTATTTTATTGTTGGTTATTATTATGTTTACTTGTGCATGATCAACCATTTGGTAGTGATTACCTTTAAATATCATTTATTTTCGGTATTCACTGTATCTGCTGGCGCTGTAGACACACCCAGAATTTGAGTGTTTATGATCTGTAAGAAATACAAAAAAAAACTCAACAGAAAAATCAGAAGGCATCACTTTCATTGACCTTCCCCAGATATATCAGGGACTGCCTAATGACTTTTACAGACCCCTTTCGTTCTTTCCTCTTTATGGGGGTGAGTTTTTATTAGCATTAATGTTAAGTTAGAAAAACAAGGCGTTGCTTAAGGTTGAAAATAATGTAAGATTCGACGATTTTCAAGGCTTATAGGAAATTGTGAAAACTGATTTGGGAAGATGCTGTAAAATTACAATACAAGAAGCATTCGAACCGCGCGCGCACGCACAGAGAGAGAGAGAGAAAGATAAAAAAAGAAGAAGAGAGAGAGTGAGAGAAAAGAAGAGAGAGAGAAAAGGAGAGAGAGAGAAAGATAAAAAAAGAAGAGAGAGAGAGAGAGAAAGATAAAAAAAGAAGAGAGAGTGAGAGAAAAGGAAAGAGAGAGAGAGAAAAGGAGAGAGAGAGAGAAAGATAAAAAAAAGAAGAGAGAGAGAGAGAAAGATAAAAAAAAGAAGAGAGAGAGTGAGAGAAAAGGAAAGAGAGAGAGAGAAAAGGAGAGAGAGAGAGAAAGATAAAAAAAGAAGAGAGAGAGTGAGAGAAAAGGAAAGAGAGAGAGAGAGAAAAGGAGAGAGAGAGAGAGAAAGATAAAAAAAGAAGAGAGAGAGTGAGAGAAAAGGAGAGAGAGAGAGAGAAAAGGAGCGCGCACGCACACACCCACAGAGAGAGAGAGAGAGAGAGAGAGAAAAGGAGAGAGAGAAAAGGAGAGAGAGAAAGAGAGAGGGGAGAAGAAGTAAAACTTGAATTTCGTATTAGTCTAGTCTGTTCATTTCACTTTCTCACTAAAGTCCATTGAAAAGTCAAGAAACCATCTAATCTCCCCTCCAGTTATGGGTTAAATAACAGGGTAGACTTGGCTCTCTAGACTTGGAAAACTCTGAATTCCAAACCAATGAGAAAACACTTCCCAATCTTTCCCAAGAACATATGGTAATTCGCAATTAGAAAAGGAAGCTGTGGAAACTCGTGATTGCCTAAGTCCTGAAGGGACATGACATGAAAAAAAGAAAAGGAAGATATGGAGAGTCATGATCGCCAACGTTCTGAAGGGAAATGACATCACAATAAACAAAAGGAAAATATGAAGAGTCATGATCGCCAACGTTTTGAAGGGAAATGACATCACAATAAACAAAAGGAAGATGTGGAGAGTCATGATCGCCAACGTTTTGAAGGGACATAGCATTAAAATGGTGATGATGTTAGATGTGACATTTATTAATATTTGCATGTTCAAAATAAGTGTCACTGGAGATTGAGTGACAATAAACTTCCGACATTGCTGCGCCGACCCCCGATTAGTATTCTTGGCCAGTATCAGGATGTCTTCGGAATTGTTTAAATCCGAAATCGTAATTCTTTCAATCTTTTCAAAAAGCCTGTGCCTAGTGCGCCAACAAACGATGGGTACGACTGCTACCCTTCAGTTCCACACTTTATTCAATTCTCTCGCTAAGATGTTCGTAAATTTAAACAGGATTTCATCACATATAACTAAGGAAAGCTGACTCAATTTTACTTTGACTTCTGAACCGAATTGACAGGTTACAAACACCCGTTGTAAGCATATATATTTTAAATAAAATGCATTTTCAAATTTTATTTCCAATTTATTAAATATCAGTATTTTTTTCAAAATCCAGTAAAACTCTGTCTATATTTCTGAGATGAGGTATTATGTACACTATTTACATTATTCGGACTATTGTCCTCATCCTCGTTGCCATATTTATCACAACGTTTCAGCCGTTGTATGCTCCGACCTTCTTCAGGTGGCTGGAATGTCGAACTGAATCCTTTATTTCGCTCACTGGGGTAGACTGTTCTAGTTCCATGTGCCATGTTTAATGGATGTCAGTTATCAGTTATCTCCTGTTAATTCCCCTCTCCAAGTTCTCCACTACCTTAACCGGGTATTGAACTCCAACTCTTTGGGTCCTGTTACTGGATCTAACCAACGCCTTTAGCCACAGTGCCATGTGTCCTTGGGGACACATGGCACAGTGACAGGAACCAAAGAGAAAACGTTGTGATAAATATGGCGACATAGATGAGGACAATAGTCCGAATAATGTAAATAGTATCCAGTAAAACTGTTATTAAATTAATTTTCGTTAAAAACTTAAATTCTAATAACTCCTTTTTTTCGGGATGAACTTATTGTTTTTTGTTGTTTTTTTTTTTTTCTTTCAACAGACGTCAATCTTGAAATAAGCGCAAGTAATTTGGGATGAGAGTAATTTAGATTAAAAACCGCCATTCATAAAAGCTCAAGAACCACTCAAGGTAGAGGGTTAAAACAGGAAATGAGATGCGTGATATGAGGTGAAAAGTAGGAGTCTAAGATTACGAGGATAAGGAGGATATATAACAATTTACCTTCGACTTGAAAAGGTTAAGATTGTAGTGTTCGAGGAAGCATACAGGCGGGAGTATATTCCACAACCTGTCAGTTCTTGAGAAAAGATTGTCTGACTGGAACTTCCTCTTTACAATTGGAATATGGAGGCAATCTGTGTGATTCGATTCCATAGAAGTCGGATGGCGAGTCTTAACTGTACAGGTCTGAACTTGTGAAACTAAAGAATGGAGCACTCATCTGAACATTTGCTATGGAAATAGCGATAGGCTTGCAATGTTTTTTATTAATAATTTGGTTATATTTTCGTCCAATAAAAACTAAAATTCATATTTCAAAGAATATATTTAAGTTATTACGATTTGCCTTAATTTTCTCGTACCAATCAAGTTGAGAGGAACGACATATCAATTATTCAATTTTATTCAGGACTTCTAAGTGCTGCGTCTCTTCAGGTCATTGGCGATCATAACTCTCTAAAACTTCCTATCTGATATGGCTATAAACAGTTTTTCTCCATCGTCAAGTAAGTGATTCGCTCCCTTACTCTATCTTTCTTGCCCTGAATATGGCCCTGTGAGGGTTAAGTTTTCCAAGCTATCTTTCTTCATTCTGTGTCTAAGGAATTTCAGTTGCCTTTTCCTGGTTTTGTGTAGAAGTATTCTTTCTGTTGACATTTTCTTTAAGGCTTCTTCGTTGCTTACTCGCTGGAATTCTCAGTATCCTTCTGTAGAACCACATTTCTGCTATCTCCAGTTTTTCTCTCACCAGTGGGGAGATTGTTCAGCAATAAAAGCCATATAAGAAGATGGATATCACATAGGAATCCAACATTCTTTTCTTTGTTTCTAACGAAATTTTTCCGTTTCCCACCATCTTGTTTAACCTTTGGGATGCTTCTTTCGCTTACTTCGGATTTCGGTGTCACATTTGCCATCGTCTGTCGTAACGCTTCCCAGATCTTTGAACTTCTGCACCGGCTTTGGTGTTTGTATCTCCAATTTATAACTCGCATCATGGTCTTTAATTATGAAGAATAAAGAAAAAAACAACAAATACCTTGCCCTCATTCTTAGAGATGAAAAAAATAGCGTGACATACTTTGTACAGGGCATAAAGTAGTACTCGATTTCTGCTTTTACACTTGCCACTTGACTATTTGTCTGCCATTTGTATTAGTGTAAAAGAGGGGAGAAAATCAAAAAGATGTATTTACCTAACCATTTCTTCAGGAAAAATTCCACAAGGAACTGTAGCAAGGTGTTTTACTTGTAAGGTTCACTTTTCCTCTGTATTGCAATCACAGATTGGTACATAGGCTGTCAGATTTCAATGTTATTTTCTACAAATTTTTAATTGATTTGAGCCTTTGGATTTTTTGTGATGTCGACAAACACTCGTTTCCACTGCCCATAAATACTCCTTGCCACTTTCTTAATGCTCGTTGTAGTAAAGACTTTGCAATCGCAGATACAACTGTAGTACGCCGTTGAATACTGGTGTCAGGGGACTTCGAATATCACTCGTGCCAATAGTACTTTCTCGATAATACTCGCTCAAAAAGTAACCATCGGATAATGATCCGAATGGAGAAATAGTATTGTGAATGGAGTAGAGAATAGGGGTCAGTATAGTAATAGAGGATAGACTAGAAATAGCGATCCGTATAGTAATAAGGGATAGAATAGAAATATGATCAAATAGACATCACTTTACCTTCGATATATGTGTTTCTTCTATAGTCACGTGATCTACTTAATTCAATAATGTGATTGCCTGTGTTTGCTCACTGGCGATCTATGTTCAAATTCAAGTGGCGGCAGCGACACTTTATTCCTATATAACAGGATTCCGACTGGTACGAGGCTTCTTTTTTTAAATAATAAACAAGATCTTTCATAAGCTCTCGGGAAAGAAATATGAAAGGTGCCAAATCTAGAGAGCGTATCCAATCCACTTTACTGGAAGATTTTCATCAAACCATGACGTTCATAATGAGTTGATGCTTCGTATTGCTGGAAATATCAACGCCCTGCTAGTGTACCTGAGTCAGAATGTGTGCGTTGCATTTGAATCACCCTATATATATATATATATATATATGTGTGTGTGTGTGTGTGTGTGTGTGTGTGTGTGTGCCGAACGATGTTCAAATTGATGGATTACATTTGAAGCAACGAATGATCAATATAAAACGAAACAAAACAAAAAAAAATGTAGAAATCAATGCCAAGTTGGATGTTTGTGTCATTGCATCTTCAGAATAAATTTAATTTTCCTTCCAGAGATTCTTTCCCTGATAAATCTAAAGATTTCACTTCCTTTGCACAGGATCTGGCTTTCTGTGTATTGTTATTTCCCCAAAGTCAATAAGTTTCCAAATTTCTTAAGATCTTTAGCCTGAAAATTGAATAAAACATATTTCACTTCTCGACAATAAAATTGAAATTTAGTTTGTTTTTTTTTTTTTCCTTTCTCGTATGTTAATGCCGCTCCAGGAAGAATGCCGTTCAGTTGATATAGTTAAGAAAAAACTTTGATCTAGTAATACATAGGTTTGCCTATCGTCCGGTTCAAACCTTAAGAAAGGTTTTAAGGTTTTAAAATTTTAGTAATTCCCCTAGAGCTGGTAACCTTCCTAGAGATAATGTCTCGATAAAATCGCCCTACTTCTGCTGTGAACAGGAGATAGATTTACCTATCGCCCGGACAGTACTTTTTCCATAGTTATTGAACAGGAGTAGAGGCTTGTCCCTTACTTCCTGTTTACGATTGGGTTTCCGATTCCTTCTATTTTTTTTTTCTTTCTCTTTCCATTCCAGTAACGTCTTAATGGCATTATTGCCTTGCTTGCTTGAATTGATTAAAAAAATGATGTAAAAATTACTTAAAAACGATTGAATTAAAAGATTAAGAGATGCTCATACTCCCAACATTTCGACTATCGTATTCTCCCGCCTTCCTCAAATCTTGGCATTTTGAACCGAGAATTTTATTAAATCTTCTCGACAAAACCCAAAGATGGGTCTGCAATGTTAACGATTCTAACCTGGCATCTCGATTTCAGTCACTTTCCCTCCGCTATGACGTGGCTTCTTTCTTATAAATATTTTCGTGGCAATTCTTCTGATGATCTCCCCTTTTTGGTATCTCAACAGCATGGCTTTAAGCACACTACTAGATTGGCAATTAGGTCCCATCGTTTTACTATTGAAATATCTAGATGGAACCGTAAGCTCTAATTGGATATTGAGTTTTCTCACACTTTTCACCTTTGGAAATCTCTTCTTGCCACGTACAATCTTCAAAAGAATAAATGCAACACCAGTCACAATCTTCTGTCTTCCTGATTTATTGTTCTTTCTCCCTAAATTCTTTTCTTCTCCCAGTAACCCCTTTTTGTCTTAGTGGTATTATCGCCTTCCTTGGATTTAAATGATTAAAAAAAACACTTGGATAGATTGTGCAGCTTTTCTTGTTATGAGGATGTTTCCTACAAGTTAATATTCACCTGTCCTATTCACCATTGTTGTGGCGTTCGTTCGTTTCTTCCCCTGAACCAGTGTATGTAACTTCTTGGCACCACCAAACCCAGGAATTGAACGAACAAATTCTGACAAAAACTTATTTAGAAACCTCCGATTGGAGGCTTTGGGTAAATGTTGGGATAAAGCAACCATGGGCAAACTGCTTGTCAGTTCGGCTTTGTGAATGAAACGCCTAATTTAACGAGGAAAATAAGGTTTATTAAAACTGTGTTTTCTTTCATTGTCACTTGTTCTTTCACATGTTCTCTCACCGATAATCACGTACATAAACAATGGTTAAGCACAATGTTTCATGAATTATGGAAAGTTTCGTTGACGTTAACGTTTTCAGCATTTTGTCGATTTTCACTAAGGAAAATCATACATGTAAACATATTTTGCTTTAGAAAGTGGAAGTGTTCATATTTTTTTTCTCTGGACAAGAAATAGATTTTTTTCTTTTAAAATTATTTTTTGTATGGTCATTGGAATAAATTCGAAATAACTGGTCGAGTGGCGTGTGTTAATCACCCTGTCATAAGAGATATATTACAGGAACTTCAATTTTTCATTATGAAAAATATTTTTTCCAAAGAAAAAAAATCCCCATTTCCAAGACAGATGCTTACGCGTATCGTCTTCCGTGCTGAAAATGGCTGAGGTACTTTCAAGGAAAAATGGCTGAGGTACTTTCAAGGAAAAATGGCTGAGGTACTTTCAAGGAAAAATACTTCATTTTCAGTAGTGTGGCTAGTCTTATGATGAACCATATCTGATGCAGCCTACTAGTCGGAAAAGGTTGCCCGTGGTTAAACTAAAGCAATAATTTTCAATGTGATATGTGACATATTCTTTCAGGACGTGGTCGTTCATGGCTCTCCACAACTTCCTGTCCTTTGTTGCTTTCAGTAATAATTGTTCCTTTACAATCGCTCCATTGTTTTCGTGGTATATGTTCTTCCATTCATTGACACAAATAGTTTTTTTTTTTCTTTGCTCTGCCTTTCTTGCTTTTGGTAGGCCCCGTGAATGTTCAATTTTCTAAGACTTCTTTCCTCGTATGTCTCTTTCTCATTATCATCACAAAATGTTGCAGCTTTTTTTCTCCTTAAACATTCCTCATTTGTCACATGCTCTGTTCACAACATTCTCAACATTTGTCTGTAGAACCAAATTTTAATCTTTTCAAGTCATATTTTATGACAATTTTTCCATAATTCATATAGGCGAATAGACATAACGTAGGAATGAGGCGGTCTTTCTTTTGTTTCTAGGGATATTTTTCGATGCCCTAACAGTGAGAAGACAAATTTTAATAGACCAAAATTGACTAAATGAAAGATTTCGAAAATAGATTTCAGAAACCTAACTTTCTTGATGCTTGTGAATATTCTCAATGAAAAACTTTCAAAGAAAACAACTTAAATTCCAAATGTCTTTCTCGATACTTTTTTTGACTGCTGCCACTTCTGATGTCATCCTCCTGCAACCTGACACTTGTCAACAAAAAACATTTTTGAAATGGTGTCGAGATGCCAAAAATCTTTTTTAGCTAATTTAAGGTCGCTGAATCTGAAGATGACCTTACTTACTCTTGGTTACCTACCGTTTTTTCATTTGTTTTCTGTATATATGATATTGGCCGATGGCAATATTTCTCAAAATAAAATCGTAGAAACCTTTCAATTCGTATTTAAATCAACAAATATTGGTCTGCTTATTTAGAAATACTATTTTTGCAATAAGAATTAGATCCGAGGTCTTTTAAAATAACCTGACTGAATATACCAAAACCAACAAGTATATTCTTCAAATCCTTTAATAAACTAACAGCAGAAATAAAACCTTCGTGAACATAAGAACTAAGGTAAAAATGTTCTCTTTCTTGATTGTCTGTCATGTTCAATGTTATTTAAATACCTTTTGATATTCCAGAAGTATCATGTACAATGGAATAGGTGCATTCAATTGGGATATCTTTAGTTGGAGTTTCTCTACAACTGTGAAAACAAAATGCTCTCAATGTGTTTTGATATGGTGTCGAGACACTAAACATCTTTTTTAAGCTAATTTCAGGGTACTGAATCTGAAAACGACCTTACTTTTTCTTGGTTAGCTACCGTTTTTTCTGTACAACAATGCCTCATTTTTGGGAAAAAAAAGCATTTGTTTTCTGTATATATTGATATTGACCGATGACAATATTTCTCAAAATAAAATCTTCGAAACCTTTCAATTTGTATTTAAACCAACAAATATTGATTTGTTTATTGAGAAATACTATTTTTGCAATAAGAATCATATCCTAACTCTTTAAAAATTATATGATTGAATATACAAAGACCAACAAGTATTTTCATCAAATCATTTAATAAAATATCAGCAGAAATAAAACCTTCGTGAACATAAGAACTATGGCGAATTTTTTTATTTCTTGATTGTCTGCCAGGTTCAATGGTATTTAAGTTCCTTTTGATACTCCAGCAGTTTCATGTACAATGGAATAGGTGCATTCAGAGTGCAATAGATAAATTGTCGTCTGAATGACGCAAAAATGAAAATAACACAGACATTTCATTTTAATAGATATATTTACCAAAATTATACAAAAATATCTTGAAATACTAAAGAGTAAATTTATTCAAATCACCATTGGCTTTAACCACAGCCTCAAGACGACTTCGGAATCTCTTGCAACTCTTCTGGACAGTCTCCTTGTTTAATGCCGCCATAATCCTTGCCTTCAGTTCATCTTTGGTGTTACAATAGGTTTTGTTGGTCTTTCGCTCAACTGCGCCCCACACATAATAATCAAGGGGGTTTCAGTCTGGGGAGTTAAATGGCCAGATGTAAGGGGTGTTGTGGTCGTAGAAATTGTTTGACAGACATGACTTGGTTTTTCTGATTGTGTGGCATAGTGCAGAGTCCTGTTGCCAGACATAGGGTCTTCCAGCAGGCATCCTCTTGACACTGGGCAGCAACTACTTCCTTAAGGCACTTGATGTAACCTCTATGTCTGAGGCACTATAAAAATATAAATTGTGACATCACTCCAAATGCCTTCGTAATCACCATTAGACTCATCCTACTCTTTCCGAATCCTTTGCACTGTCCACAGATTTACACCCAAACACTGAAATTATCGTACTGGAGCTTCCGGCGCGAATGTCAAGCAGTACAGCATGCCGTTTTCAAATTTCTGGCAGAGTGAATTGCATCATGGTGATCTTTTTCTCACACACGCTGCCAACTGACCCTACTATACCATGCAGTCAACAAAATCAAAAACAAGCAAAATGCATGTGTGAAATTAAAATATAAAATGGTGGCAACTAACCCATCTCACCCTGTAAATTGGTAGCTAAGATGGTATGTACATCCAGAAGAAAAAAAAAATTTTTTCACACAAAAGAAAATATTTATCAGCATAATCAATTTACTTGTCAATGCACTTAATTCATATATTCATAGTGGTGAATATTAATCACATAATTCGAGTATACAGTAAAAATTTATATAAAAATGCAGGTACTTACTACGTCTAAGACTACGGACTTATTGATCCATCTTCTATATGTAACTGACCAATCAGCTGTGGTTGAACTGGAATTACATTTAAATTGTTGACAATAATTTTATGTTCAATTATAAAATTTACGACTGAATTTTATATGCTTTTAAATTGTACATTACATTCAAATGACAAATTTCTTAACTTTTAGATGCTATATTGTATATGTTTGATATTAACACTTGTTAGTAGTAGAGTCTGACATCTTTAGTCCGGTATTCAGTTGTCCGGCAATTCCTATGATCCGGTACCTTTTTGAATTAACTGCCATTAGTTCGTTAAGCGGCTATGTGGATGGCGCCACATGTTGTTAAAAATTCCAGCAGCAACTGACAGCAGTAGAATGTTTTGGTGATACAATCTTGCTTATTTTTTTTCATATATATAACTGCATATAAAAATAATATATATTTACTCTCCTGAGTATTACCCACTCAGGAGAGTAAATATATATTATTTTGGGATTTTAGGAGATGCTTATCGTTTGTGTCACATGAAACAATATGAAACATGAAACAATAAAAACCGTGTTTGGAAGCATTAATGATTGTTTTATTTCCTGTTTTAAGCTTTGTTCTACTTTTCATAACAATAAACATGTAGAATGAACTGGCAAGATTATGTTTACATAGGTTTTTCAATGGATGATTTCTGTCATCTGGTATTTTCTGTGACCCGGCAGTGACCTGGTCCCAAGATTGCCAGATTACAGCGGTTGAACTGTACACTGGGATTGAAATGCGGACTCTGATCCTTGATATTGATTTAATCAAAATGCCTAACTCGCCAGCTTCGTTTAACTGTGATGGACTGACTGTGTAATAAAGATGGAAGATGGTTGTTAAGATTGTTAATGAATCTGATATTATTAAACACCTGAAGTAGAACAGGACTGCAAATTGAATCCAGGCTGATAAATGGAACTCTTCACAAAAGGAGAGACGTTCTTTACCTAAGGAGATTATGGCGGTCGTTATAGATTTACCTGGCTTACTGATATCATTTGTTGAAATACAGGTTCTCATACGATCACTGAAGTTAAGCAACGTCGAACTTGGTTAGTATCTAGATAGGTGACATTTTGGGAATTCAGATGTTGTAAATTTGGATGTGCGGGTGGCATAATGGATAATAGCTCAAAATTGGAAATCGGAGAGCCGAGTTTCGATTCCAGTCAGTATCGTTATATTCACTTATACGCAAATACCCTTGGGAAATGTATGAATCCAATTCTTCTCTCCCATTTATGGGTTAATTAGTAAGACTTTTATCACTAAACCATTACTCCAGAAACAATCTTACAATATAAATATATTTTCTGGCTTTAAATAACGTGCAAAAGGTTGTTAAACCATGAAAAACAATCAATCAATTCAGCTTGATTCTCTTTTATGTTCTTTGTCCCAGAAGGAATGAAGTAAACGCTATTCTTGCTCATATTCTTCCCCCTTCCCATGTTAGATTTGATTCTGCAACACCTTCTGCTTTGGAGATGCTTCTGAATATTGTCCTGATGTTGTATAAGCTGTAGATCTTTTGAAACTTTTCCGATACCCCTTTGACATATGGGAGGCAGTTTGCGGCAGTATTTTGGGGTCCTACTCCTTGACTCTTCTGTTTCCACCTGTAGACGCTGGTGTTATTTTTGCATGGTAGTTGTAAATACCCTTGGGAAAGGTATGAATCCGCCTCTTCTCCCCAGCTATGGGTTAATTAGGACTTTAAATCGGTAAATCATTATTATTATTTCCAAAACTTTCTTACAATCAAAAAAATATTTTCTGGCTTTAAATAACCTGCAAAACGTTGATAAACCGTAAAAATATCGAATCAATCTATAGATGTACCTAAAATGAGTATACTTCAACAATGGTCATCTCCCCAAAATTCTCCTGTTCAAGAAATTGGTCTCCGGCCAGTGGTTCAGAATGGGGAAGGGTATTATCAAAGACATGTAATCAATCTTAAAGTCCACAAGGCAAAACCTTCTGAAGCAAATTGGGAAGAAAGAGCAGAACAGAAGAGGCACTGGTGGAAAACAAGAGCTTCCCCCAAATGCCAGATCTTCTCCTGCAAACATTTACATCTAACATTTGTTATCAGAAAATCATCCTCAGTCTTCGTTCTCAAACTCGAGTCATGTTTTGTCTTTTATAATACAATTTCTGAAGATTGATCCCGTTAAGATAATTTTATCTTAAATCCCAAGTGAATTTCGATCTGATCTACTAGAATTTTCATCCCACCCAAATCCTGAATCATCTCTAATATTTCACGTGTAAAAGTTAGAATGTTAAATCCAAATTTCAAGCAAGAAAATGCCAAATTTCTTCTCGAAAAAGGCATTACTAGTATGGTTTTATGATTTCCTCTATAAATATGCTTTAAACGAACAAAATCCCTTTTTTTACAACGTAGAACGTTACTAAATGGGAATGTTGTAAGGTTATACAGGAAGGAAGCAAGGGTTGCATATTATGAGGATATGTAGGATAGATAATGTTTGACGCTCAACTTGAAGAAGTTAAGATTGTAGTGATCAGGAAAGCATACCCTCAAGAGTCCATTCCACAGCAATTCTGGAGAAGAAGCTGTCTGAGTGGAACTTATTCCTTACAAATGGAATATGAAGGGAATGAGAATGAGTCAGCTCTATGTAGCATGATGGGTCCTAGTCGTGAAGGTCTGGATTGGAAGGTAGTTCACTCGAACATCTGCCATGAAAATCATGGTAGAGCAGCAAGAGACTAGCAACGTTTCCATCAGTGGGAAAGGGGTTGAAAGGTGGGAAACAAATCATCACCCACAAGGCCGTGTAGATACTTTTGTAATCAGTCAAGCCTAGAAAATGAGAATTGAGCAGCAATAATCCGTTTTTGGTATGATCTGGCTCTTATAGAGATAGAACATGGTAGGAGGAATCTGGTATTTTCTGGAGCGGTATAAGTAGCCAACCATTTATGCTATGGATTTTATATATGAGTTCCACTTGAGGTGTTTCGTGAACTTGTGTTTCAATAGACACCTAAAGCATGGAACCTCTTTGGGAGTACAATCATTCATCATGATTGGTTGATTTTGGACGTAGAGGTTAAGATTATAATAGTCGGGTAAGCATTCTCTCAGTTGTCTGCTTCACAAAGCAGCAGTTCTTCGGAAGAAGCTGTCAAAAGAGAACTTCCTCCTTACCAATGGAATATGAAGGGTGGTTTGCCTCTGTATATATGGCAAAGCTGGTCTTAGCTGTGAAGGTCTGAACTAATGGAATTAAAGAATGTATAGCTTGTCAGAACATTTCCCATGGAAATAGTGATAGAACAGTGATACATTTACAACATTATTAGGGAAGGAGTTGTAGGGTAGGAAATAATCACCTACAAAGTCATGTAAAGACTTTTGTACTTCATCAAGAAATGATTGGGTAGCTCCAGCTCGTATATAGCAACAGGAATCCATTTTAGGGACTGATCTGACTTTTGTAAAGATAGAGTATGCCAGGAGGAGTCTGGTACTTTCTGGGCCTATATAAAGAGCCGACCATTTTCGCAGCGTCATTTACTGTGGATTGTAATATCTGAGTTCCACTTGAGGTCTGAAATGAGTTTATGTCCCAAGAGACATTCAAAGCAAGAAGACTAATTATTAATCAGGACAGGAGAAAACTCAAGAGTTTACTTTGACATGATGAAACGTGAATAAAGTTTTCACTTATAACTAAATAAAAGCAACCTAATCAGATATCACAAACATAATTCAAAAAAATGTCTGCCTTTCTATGAGAAAAGCAGACATTTTAAAACTATAACTTTTTAATTGAGGCAGACTTTATATTACATGATTAATGCATACCAACTTTTAATTGCATAAGACAAGTTAACATTAAACAATTAATCATCTGGAGTAATTACAATCAAACCCTGTCTTGTAAGAATTATTAATAAACAATTATAAATAAAATAAACTAAAAATTATTCAAAAAGAAAAAAATTCAGGAACGAAGTGGTTGAGGTAACAACGGTTATTTTCAGTTTGAAAACTACTAATTGGTATAAAAATGGACTACTGATTGCTATGTAAATGGACTGCTTTTTTAGGCATTGCATAACTTGTTTGTCACTTCAAGTCTCTGTTAAAAGTCGTCTACATTACTTACATTTAAAGGGTTCAGGTTGAAATGAAATTCTCTTAAGGTTACTTGGATCAACAAACCTCTGATGAAAGCCAAAGGATGTAATAGTCAAAATGTCATGATAACAACAACGATGAAGACAAGAGTCCAATTGTAAATAATGTAAATAACAATAACTCTTCATCTCAGAACTTCAATTCGTCAACATTAGATTGCTTTTAATTTTTCTTATAAAAAAACAGGCAGAAGTATTTAAAGAATCTTTTAGATTAGACAACTCCTTGCATTTTCAATGCCAGGATTTGTCTAAAAGTTAATGTACTCTTTAGTTTATGAGACAGTCATGTCAGTTTAACTCTTGCAAAATCAGGAACGGACAAACAATCCTGTTAAGAACGCTGATTCTTGTGGTCCTACCAAGGACTGAAATCACCATCTTTGGTTAGCAAATTTTTGAAGATACTCCTCAACTTAATGGATGTGTTCTAAGCAATGTCAGTAGCTTGTCTCCCTTCCTGACAAAGTGGATTTGATATTTAGGTATTATTTGAGTTTATTGAGATTTCTCCTCGGGGAATAATTTTTATTGTCTGATGAAATGCTATCGCTCAGTTTATTGAGCAAAATCCTGTTTTATCAAATTCATTAAACATAAACACATATTACACACATACACACACACACACACACACACATATTATGTTGGTCAGAAAGTCCTGACTGACTGAAGAAGCCGAAAGAAGATAACATTTTATGGAACAACACCAACAGCAATTCTTCAAAATAAAGTCCATCATTCACGATGATCTTCTGTCCCGGCTACCAGTCCGTTGGCTTTGAATAAAAACACTGTAAACCATCTTCCTTCAATTCGTCAAGTGTGTTGAATCGCTTGTCGTGGCGGAAGTGTGCCATTGACCGGAATAGAAAATAATCACTGGGAGCATCATCAGGACAGAATGGTGGATGTGGAAGGTTTATCTGTTTGAATTTTTCCTTAGTCAACCTGGCAGTGTGTGGTCTCGCATTGTTTGGCAGAAAAAAAGCCCGACATCGATGGATCAAAGCAGGATACTACTTCTTTAGTTTATTGTATACATAATCTAGAGAAATGGTAATAAAGTTTAGCATTGATAGCACAACTGTGTGGAACAAGTTCTAAATGCGGACCGCATTCTTGGACATTCCACCAGACAGAGATGAAGATCTGTTGTTTTCTTCCGGTTTTGAAAGAGAGTCAGAACACAAGTCACTCTGCCAGAAATTTGGAAACAGCATGCTATACTGTTTGATATTTGCACCGGAAGTTCCAATATGAACATTTCAGAGTTTTGGGGTGTCAATCTGAGGACAGTGCAGAGGATTTCGAAAGAGTTGGATGAGTCTAATGGTGATTACAAAGGTACAACAGTTCGGAAAACTCACTCTAATCAACCTGATGAGAAAAGAACTCCCAAATTTGTTATTGAGGGCCTCAAACTCAGCAAGGAGGCCTACATCAAGTGCCTTAACAAGGTAGTGGTGCACTGGGCCTAGAGGATGACTTCTGGAAGACCCTAAAGGACTTTGCACCATGCCATACAAGCAGGAGAGCCCAGCCATAGCTGTTAGACAATTTCTGCGACCACATCACCACCTCAGACTGCAACCCTCCCTTGATTATTATGTGTGGGGCGCAGTTAAGCAAAAGACGAACAAAATTCCTTGTAACACCAAAGCTGAACTGAAAGCAAGTATTATGGCAGTATTCACCAACTTAAACAAGATCATCCAGATGAGATGCAGGAGATTACAAAGTCATCTGGAGGCTGTGGTTGAAGCCAATGGCGATTTTATTGAATAAATTTACTCTTTAGTAGTTGAAGATATTTTTGTGTAATTTTGGTAAATATGTCTGTTAAAATGAGATGTCAGTGTTATTTTCATTTTTGTGCAGTTTAGACGACAGTTTATCCATTGCGCCATATATATATATATATATATATATATATATATATATATATATATATATATATATATATATATATATATGACATTAGGCAGCAACTAAACTAATCTAATTTTACAGAAAGATCACGCACTCAGCAACTAAATAAGTATCCCTTTAGAAAAGTGTTGAGGGGTCCACCCCTTTTTATACAAATGGACTCACCCAGTGTATACTTATACTACTGCCAGTGAAGACACGAGAGAGCAAGACCGAGGAGAAGAGTCGAGTCCAGAGTGACAGAGTAAAAGGTTGTAGGTAACCGGAAGAGTGGGGTGAGGTAACAGCGTTGTAGGAGTCACAGTGAGTGAGCACGTAGACTCAGTAAGAAGTCATACAGCGATACTTCAATACCAAAGACTGTATATATATATTTTACTACTAACCCGTATTCCTGGAACTACTAACCTGCTTTACCAGTTTGTATTATTACGTTAATACATTATTTTCATATATTCATTCCTGGCGTTTGTTATTTATTGGTACCGGATTTCAACCCGGAATCCACAACAAAAAGAAATGGTCACTCCAGATTTCTCAAACATGATAACTGAATTTACATTGACTGAAGCAGCATTCATATCGTTAAAAGAATTCCATATAGACACCACTATAATAGTTATCATATTTAACATATAAAATAGATAATGAATTTTATATACATACAAATCAAATAAATATTAATTATTTCAATTATTACAGGGAACCCCTTTTTGCTTTCCATCATCATGGCTTATGTTAACCTCTATGAGAGGAACTTATTGCACTTTCTTGCTTTTTCGTTTCTGTTTCTGCTAATGTTTCTGTTTTAGTTCTTTTCAAAATTTTATGTTGGCATGATAAAAGGGAGAGTTGCTGGCGACATTGCAATTCGTTTAGACTTTTCCAAACGTATGTATTTCAATTAAGGAAATGATTTAATTAATGTCTCTCCCTGTTTTTGTGCTCTGAATTTTAATAATTAGAAATCTGCTCGCTTAATATTTTCTTTCAGTTCAAAACAGCCACTTTTTAACAAGATTTTTCTATGTAATCGCAAATGACAGGATTCAGATTTTACAAAACGTGGATATCAAAATCTGTGGACGTCCAAGTCTCTTACATAAAATGACGTAGTATTCGTCTATAACCTCCGTGCATCCTCCTGTATACTTTAAAACATCTCTGGAGGCACGGTGGAGTAATAGCGGCTTGTATTGAGGAATCGGAGAGCCGAGTTCGAATTCCAGTCGAATCCATTACATTCACTTACATGTTAATACCCTTGGAAAAAGTATGAATCCTCCTCTTCTATGTGTAAATAGCAGGACAGACCGGTTTCTATAGCTTGGATGGTAACTGGTCTACCCCAGAAAGAAATGGTGTCAGTCATGTATCGAAAGATACATGATTGCCTAAGCGTGTATCACGCCTGGCACATAACTGACTGAGATTATTTATAATATCGCAGAGAATCTCACTGAGCCTTTTTTTGGTCTTACGTTTAATAGTGACATGAAGTGGAAGGATTATGTTGAATCAATTGATAGGTCTTCTGCTAGGAAAGTTGGTTCCCTGTCGTGCCAGACAATTATACTCACTGGATTCCATCTTGGACATTTAAAAGTCTACCATTCGTCCGTGTAAAGAATATTGCTGCCATGACTGGTCTGAGTCTCCTGTTATGTATCGAGATTCTCAACAATATCCATAGCAGAGTCCGTTATTTTATCGATCTTGACTTGGCATCTCGGCTTTAGTCATTTTCTCACTGCTGTGACGTAGCTTCCCTCTGTCTTTTCTATTAATATTTTCATGGCAATTGTTATAATGAGATTTCCTTTTTGCTACAAGAATTTAGGCGTACTACTAGATTGGCAATTAGGTCTCATTGTTTTACTCTCGAAATAGCTAGATGTAATTATAATAGTTTCTTTTCTCGCACTTCTTGCCTGTGTAACTATCTTCCGGTTTCTTGCTTCTCTGCCACCTACGATCTTCTGTCATCCTGGAACATGTTATTGTCTTTTCTCTTCACTAAAATCTTCCCATTCAATTGAGAGGTCTGTTGCTGGGAAAGTTGGTTCTTTTTTTCTTTTTTTTTTTTTTTTGTATCACGTTTACCGCTGACATGAAGTGGAGTGATTATGTTGAATCAATTGATAGGTCTGCTGCTAGGAAAGTACGTCTCGAGATTCTCAAGAAAATCCAAAGAAGGGTCTGTTATGTTATCGATCCTGATCTGGCATCTCGACTTCAATCATTTTTCCACTGCCAAGATGTAGCTTCCCTCTGCCTTTTCTATAAATATTTTCATAGCAATTGTTCTATTGAGATTTCTTCTTTGCTACAAGAATTTAGGGTTACTACAAGATTGGAAACTAGGTCTCATTGTTTTACTGTTGAAAAAGTTGGATGTAACCCTATTTTTAAGACACTTTTATGTTTATACATTTTTTTATAGATACAAATATTTAAGTCAATACTCTGTTTAAACAGTATTAACAACATTTACCGGAGGACGAATATTTTCTATGAACATTTCTTTGTCCATTTCATGTGTGACGTCATTTGTTTACATTTGGATACGCCATGAGCAGATATGAATGTACGTGAGAGAATCATGGAAGATTGTAGTTTAATCGATCTTGCTAACCGAACGCTCCTTTGTGGCCAAATCGGTTAAAGGCAGGTCAGGCTAAATGACGGTTCCGTATAGGATACAAGTTCGATTCTTGTCAGAGGACGAATATTTTCTATGAAAATTTCTCGGACATTCAGGCCGGTAAATGTTGTTTAATACTGTTTATTATAAACAGAGCATTTACTTAAATATCTGTATCTATAAAAAGAATGTATAAACATAAAAATGTCTTAAAAATAATTGCCAGACTTTGTCCATTTCATAATGTATGCAACCCTATGTTCGATTCTAATGATTTCTTTCCTAGCACTTCTTATGTGTGGAATTCTCTTCCAGTTTAATGCTTTGTAGATGCAATCTTAAAAACTTTAAATGCAGTGTTAACAATTTTCCCTTTTACTGAAGCTTTTATTGTCTTTTATTGTCCTTTCTTCTAACGTCTTCTCATTTTCTTTCATTTTCACACTAATCCTTTGGTATCTGAGAATTCTAAGGATGAAATGATTAAGAGAAAGAAATTATGGGATAGAGATGGAATAGAGACGAATAAAAACAATAAAAAATGTTTCTTTTTTACTCATGTTCGCACTTTTAAAATTTCTATTTTCGAAAGATTGTAAACGGATTTTCTCTGACAATATTTGAATTTCCACATTTGTTTTGCAAATATTTAATGAAAAATTAACAGATCGCGACATCAGAGAGACTAATTTTTTATTATTGCATTATTCCAAAATTTTAAAACATCGACAGTCAACAACTGAGCACAAGTTATTAATTAAAAAAAAAAAAAAGTAATTAATGTATAATATTATCCACAACTACGTATACAAGAATGTCGCTTTTGATAAAAGTTTTAAAAAAATAAACATACATAAAGAATGCCTATATTGTTGAAAATTCCTTTTTCCACAATATAGCTATTTGTGCTAAGTTATAATGCTTTTTACCTAAACAATAATAATAATGATTTTTTTTTTCATTAAGGTATATTTAATCACATCACCGTCATAATTGTCACGATCTGTATATATTTTTAGCGTTGACCATCTTTGAATATGATATGGTTCAAGGGAGGTAACTCCTGTTGAAATGGCTTTAACCAAATGAACTAAAAATATAAATTTTAAAGTATTTCACAAATTATTCAGGCTAATATCCTCTTCGATGCTATTTTCATCAAAATGTCACCACCATGGAAGAGTGAAGTATGCGTTGGTTGAAATCTTGTTTAGAAGAATAATGAAGATGATAATACTAATCGGAAAAATCCATTTTAGAATTTCAATGAAGAAGGATGAAGAATCCATCCAGGAAAATATATTAATAAAAACAGCAATGATGAGGACATTAGTCTGAATAATTTATGGCATTTTGATAATGTAACTCACAAAATATTTACTTATAATATAAAAAAAAATATTATTTATTGCGACTGAAGTTGTAATTAATCTCTTAAAAGATTTTTTTCAAAATTATTTCAGCTTAAAACTAATTTTTGTTTTATTTCAAGTATACAATATACTTATAGTGAAGATATTTTGTCTTTTTGTGAATTTAATTATGAAAAACCACAAAGGGATTAACATCCTGAGATTATCCCAAGATTAAACATTAAAAATATTTTAAAAACCCTGCCAAACTTCAGCTGATGAAACATTTATATATTCCTTCAGCCATTAATCTAAAAGTTCTAAGCATAAACTCATGATGATAATAGCCATAGATTTAAGGATTATTATTTAAGATAAAGATTTATAGGCAATAATTATATATTTATAATCAATGATAATCCCCTGATATTGATGTTTATACGGGTGCATTATGTGTTAATTGCTGCCAGAGACAATGTCTTAAATGCCTTATACTTATAATGTTCATATTGGAACTTCCGGTGCAAATATCAATGTCTTATACCTTAAACCTAGAGGACTTGCAACATGTTGTAAAGAATAATGGCTTGAAACTGGAAAATCAAGTTTGAATACCAGTCATGTTTGTTACATTCACTTACATGTAAATACCCTTGAGAAAGGTATGAATCCATCTCTTCTTCCCCCAGCTATGAGTTAAATAGCAGTACAGACTGGGTCCTATAGATTTGGTTGACAACCAGTCTACTGCAGAAAGATAGCAACCTACTAAGGGAAAATCTTCTGCATAGTCAGTCATGAATCAAAAAAGACATGATTGCCCAAATGCATATCACATACAGTACTTGTTGACTATATCGTTAATTGCCAAGTATTGGGGTATTCATAGACATTTTCCTTCTGTTTGAAATGAGCCCCATGTTGAATCAGCAGAGACGTCTGCAGGCACTACATGGTAGGGTAGGAAGGTTCAAGGGATGGGGAGCCCTGGCTTTTCTTTTTGGACTCTCGTCATCTCTTCTATTTCTCTTGTGATGTTTTCATAAATTGATTGTTTTTAAAATATTATATCATAATACAAGAAAGTGTAAAAGACTTGAGAATTTCTTCCAATATTTTTATGCCATAAAATAAAATGATTTATGAACCAATTTTGATGCCATTTTCTCCACAAAAAATGGTAATCAACCTATACACATGCTATCTCGAAGAATTGGTTAACCTTAAAAATCAAAATTTGACCTACACACAAGATCAACTTGTATACACTGCAAATCTGGCAAAACAAAGATTGCAGGTATAAAACTGGTTAAAATTTCCTCCAAAGATAAGCCTGATTTAATAACAGAATAAATCTAAGATAAAAATACCCAAAAGATTAGCAAATTTTTTTTTTTAATAACAAAAGAACAAATATTTTCATGATCATAATTTTGATAAAATCAAATGATCAGAGGTTACTGGGTTGAAACATTATGCTTATAACATCAAAAAAGATGAGAACAATAGTTTGAAATAAAAAATATCATAATAATCAAGAAATATCCCATATCAACAAATCATCTGGTGATGACCAAAGGGTACTTGGTTGAAACATTGTGTCTATAACATTATAACATCTATATCAACAAACATGGGAATAAGAAAAATTCAAATGTTTAAGAAAAATATTCAGCAAATTTGAAATCCTAAGATTGCTTAATGTTCTCTGATTATAATATCTATTTCATAAATTGATTCAATTAAGTTGTTTTACCATTTTGCATGACATTCTGCTTAATTTGACACCTGAATGCTCTCCCCTGCACAAAAAACTTTAAAATCGTTTCTGACTCTTCTCTTACTGTATTTATTAAGGTTGATAATTTAATTCTTTCTTCAAAGAAACTGATTAAAACAAATATTTTTTTTCAAAATGACAGATTTGTCATCTATTTTGGAGAATGAGGTTTTTCAGATGAGAAAACACAGAAGAGATGAGGGATGGCACTTCCTGTTCAAAAAGACGGCTAAACATTTACGACACTAAATATGATGATAAAATAACTGGAAGAAAATATCAAAGTGTGGAAAATGGAATTTGTGAAAACCAGTTAGATGTTTAAAATTTTAATTTTATTATATATATTTTTGTTCTGTATAAGATTAAACTTGGATCTGTTGCATTCCATTATGCAAAAATACCCTGAAGTAAAATATAAATACATTACCCCAGCCATGGATTAAATAGTAAAACTTGTATCTGGAAAAAGCAGTTTTCTCAAAAAAAAAAAAAAAAAAAAAGTTAATGCAATATTCACTCACAAAAAAAAAAAAAAAAAAAAAAAAAAAAAAAAGTTCTTAGCATCCAAAATGTTTCAGGTTTAAATAACCCAGAAAGGGTTAATAAAGAATAAAAAAACAAAACAAAAAACAAATCAATTACTCTCTACAAACATTTTCAAAACAACTGAAAAATTATTTAATCATTTTAAAAAATTAAATTTATTCATCATAATCCATGAAAATTAAATCAGCTTTGATATTATGATTCACGTTAACAAAGATGGTCTCTTATTTGCAAGTTTAATGGTGGTACTCAAATGGTTATGTGGATTTTCTTTATAGAGCTCCAACTATCCCACTTTTAGAGTTGCAGTGATGCCTTTCCCAAAGCTATTAGTGCAAAGTACTACGTGATTTTAACTGTTAGACCATAAGCACATATACTTTCTGATGTTGGTCAAATATTGATACATGACTAGTTATTTTATTTAATTTTTAAACCAAAAGTGCAAACATCCATCATCCAAATAGAATTTTAAATAATATTCAATTTTTAAAATTTTGGATAAAAATTTAAAACATCATGAAGACTGGACAAATATTTATAATAAAAGTCCATTCAATAATACAAAACAATTAAAATAAATTTACATATTATGCTTCAATTATTTTCAACTTTTATTCTCTCCCCAACCTTTTATTTATCATGACCATCAGTCTTTATCAGGTTCATGTCAATCTGGGTAAACTTCAAAGAATTTTAAACTGAATTTTAAACTGTAGTTAATCTATATAAAAAGATTATCCGTATCTGAGGATTATTACCTCTTGTTCTTATTTACTGCTCACTCTGTTTATTTAATCAAATGGAAAGAGATTATCTGTCTGGGGATTATCATATCTTGTTCTTATTTACTGCTCAGTGTTTATTTAATCTATGGAAAGAGATTATCAGTGTCTGGGGATTATCATATCTTGTTCTTATTTACTGCTCAGTGTTTATTTAATCTATGGAAAGAGATTATCAGTGTCTGGGGATTATCATATCTTGTTCTTATTTACTGCTCAGTGTTTATTTAATCTATGGAAAGAGATTATCAGTGTCTGGGGATTATCACATCTTGTTCTTATTTACTGTTCGCTGTGTTTATTTAATCTATGGAAAGAGATTATCAGTCTGGGGATTATCACATCTTGCCTTATTTACTGCTCACTGTGTTTATTTAATCTATGGAAACAGATTAACCCTGTCTGGGCATTATCACATCTTGTTATTTACTGCTCACTATATTTATTTTATCTACAGAAAGAGATTATCCCTGTCTGGGGATCATCACATCTTGTTCTCATTTACTGCTTTGTATAATGAAGTGTGGTCTTACATTTTATTCCATCCAATCATAAAGCAAGAAAAGTGATATTATTATTATTATTATAAATATCACATTTTGGCAATTGTGCACTCTGGCCTTCATCAGATGCTTGTCAATCCAGATAACCTTTAAATTTTTATCCAAACCTTTTATTTAGTTTACAGTAATAGATTGTTCTCCTCTCACTGACCATATCTAGGGCTATCTCTTTCTTTTTAGTACTGTTAATGTTTGCCCTGTTTCAAGTGTATAAAACTACCCAGCGCAGGGATTGAACCAACAATTACTATGTCATCAAATTCACATATCAAATCCACATTAAAAATAACAATATTGTCATTGAATAAGTGAACAAAATAAATTTTTACATTATTCTTAGGTAAAAAAAAATCAAGTGAACAAAAGGAATAAACAAAACTGTTTTATTGGCTAAAAACTAAAATGTTGAATGAAAAATTAAAGAGATAAAAAGAATATTTTCCAGGAAATATTACTCTTTTTAATGCTTGGCTGCACTACAAAACAACAACACAGGGAACAACATTTGGAATCTGAAAGATGGCACCAATGACAATTGGCTAAAACAAATTGGAGGAGGAGAAGAAGAAGAAAAAAAAAAAAAAAAAAAAACAAAGTTTGGCAATGTGGACATTTCAATTAATTTGGTTTTATTTATATTTTTTAAATTACAAAAATTGTAACTCATGTCTTCATTTCAGTGGAATGTTGTTATTTTAACATTTAGACAAATATTAGAAGGAGGAAGAAGAGTAGGTAGGAGAGAAAGGGGGAGGAAGAGTGGGTAGGAGAAAAAGGAGGGGGAGAAATAAAAGGAAGATTGGGTAGGAGAGAAAGGGTGGGAGGTGAAGGAAGAGTGGTAGGAGAGAAAGACGAGTAGAAGAGGAAGAATGGGCAGTAGAAGAAGGAACAGGAGAAGGAAGAGTGTGTAGGAGAGAAAGGAGGAGAAGGAAAAGTGGGTAGAAGCTAAAGGAGGAAGAGAGGAAGAGTGGGGAGGAGAAAAAGAAGGGAAGAAGTAAAAAAGGGAGAACAGAAAGGAGGAGAGGAGAAGGCAGAGGTAGAGAAGGTAGGAGAGAAAGAAGTAAGAGGAAGAGTGTGTAGGAGAGAAAGAAAGAGGAAGAGTGGGTAAAAGCAAAAGGAGGAAGAGTGGGGAGGAGAAAAAGGAGGGGAATAAGGAAAAGGAAGAGTGGGGAGGAGAAGGAAGAGGTAGAGAGGGTAGAAGAGAAAGAAGTAGAGGAAGAGTAGGTAGGAGAAAAGGAATAGGAAAAGGAAGAGTGGGTAGAAGAGAAAGAAGGAGAAACAAATTTTACAGTTTATTCAATTACACAACAAAGACATTTTCTTTTATAAAAACTAAATATGACTATTTCAATTAGACACAACTAAGTGACATAATAGTTAAAACATTATCACCTAAAATTGACCAACTAGTCAAAGTGACAATGTACAAAAGACAACAAAAATTCAGTTGCACAAAACTCGTGGATCGGGCGGTGAGTAGGGTGAAGAGGAATTATTGCATTTCTTTGGAGGCACCTTTAAAGATGGTAGCCATTTTGTTTTTAGCCAAAAAATAAAATAAATTCTGACTTCAACTCATGGCCGATTTGCTTTACAATATTCATTAGTTTCTCATTTATTTATAGAAATAAACAAAGATAGACAGAAAAAATATTGTCATGAAATGTTTCAAACTTTAACCGCATTGGATAAGTTGAAAAATTACAATATTAAGATTAATAATATTTTCGATCGGTTGTTGGCAACAAGATTTATAAATCATTTTCACAAAAATATGGGCAACTCCATATTTGATTTCTTTACAAAACAAAAGTTTTTTTTTTTTTTTTCAAAAGGTGGGTGTATAAAAATCTTTCATAAACCAAAAACTGGTTTCTTTTCTTTCTTTAAACAACAACAAAAAAAAAATGATTACAAATTCACAAGAAAATTTACTTTCAATTGAAGTCTCAAGAATAAAACTTCTTCCAATAAAAAAATTAAAATAAATAAAAATGAAAACATTGTCGATAGATTCAGACATGAATATGTTTTTCAAGTTTTTACCAAAGTCCTATAAATAAAAAAAATAAATAAATAAATATAATATTTTCTCTCAAACAGAAATTCTTATGAATCACGGGGGGGGGGGGGGTGTTAATAATAGTGCTCACACAAGACACAAATTGAAAACAATGCAAATTTTATAGAAAACTATAAACTTTCAAATCCTGCATTGGAATTTTGTGAAATTTCTTTTTAAAATTATTGAATCCATCTCAAATTAAATTATTTCAAAAATACTGAAGAGAAAGGAAGATTCCATTTTTAAAAATGGAATACAGTTTTCTCAAATACTGAGATGACAGCATCTCAATTGGCTTACAAACCATTATCTCTTGTCTTCATTGCTCTTAAAACAAAATTTTGGCTTTTAGATTCTTTAGCATTTGTCATGAGTATATTACACACAGTGGTCTTCAGAAATTGCTGCGGATATGTTTCTTCTCTATTTTTGCTGTTCTTTTTCAATCTAAACATAGCATCATTCACAAAGACAAATAAAAAAGGTCTTCTTTTAAAATCCATCTCTTCAGGTAACAACCAAACTTGTGCTGAGATAAAAAAAAAAAATAGTTCTGAGCATTTCTTAAAGATCACCAAATTCATTATACCCTTGACAAAGGCTGGAAAACAAAATCAGCCACAATGAGATAAAAGCAACAAAGATGAAGATAATAGTCAGAAAAAAATTAATTCCTCGGTACAATGTCACACAAGCAACAACTTAAAAAGTTCCAAAAAAGCACCTAAATTAAATACTGCAAAAATTGATAAAAAGTAAAAAATAATGAACTTGTTTTTTTATTAAATTTTATCGTCTTTGGAAATAATGTGTACGGGTTTTCTTTCTAGAGTGGGAACCAAACCACAAACATTTTGCAAAAACTCTTTAGTAAGCATTTGAATGAAATGATGTTTTCAAAATACTTTTTTAGACAAATAAGAAGAGTGCAAAAGAAAGATGGCTGATTGCAGTAAAGAAGACAGAAATATATCACTAGCTATTTTCTGTAATCTGACCAAACATCAAAATCAAACAGAAATTTAATGACAATAAAGCATTATCAACCATTATCCATTTTTGATTAGTATTTCTTGCATTTTATAGCTCCTTTCTGTTTACTGATGGCCTGAGAAGTTGCAATAAAAATTAAGACAAAATAAATACTAGTCAAAAAATATTAAATATTTAAGTAAAATAAAATATATTTTCAAACACTAAATGATCTATTGACTTATCTTTTTAAAACTCATTCAGTTATAAACATTTCTCTGACATAGTTTGCATTTTCCGTTTCATAGTAAAAAAAACTTTCTTGCTGCCGTTTGATTAAAAGGTTTTTGTAAAAAATAAAAAAGAACTTATAAAAATTGCATTGACTTTTGTCTTTGATTCGTTTAGTTTGATACCTGATTAATTTTTAGGTTTCAATATTTTTATCAATTGTGATTGTGCTTAGGAAAAACCAAAAAAGTAAAAAGGCAATCGTTTTTTAAATCCTGAATAAATCCACTTCAGTAATCTGGAATCGGGGTGAGGAGCTGCATCACAAAATCATTGTAATTCACCAGACCATTGGGAGAAACTCCACATTGATGGAATAAGTTATCCACTGCAAGAAGAAAAAAAAAAAAAAAAACTTTTTTATACAAAATGGTAACAGACATTGTTTTTTCAGTGCATCAAGACTTTTCAAAATAACCGCTTGGGAACATGGAGAAAAAGTGTTTTAAATTACAGCCTGATGTACTTGAAAACTGTCAATCTGCACATGTTGTAAGAGTGCCTGCCTAAAGTAATAAATAGAACCATTGTGGTCAGTTGTGGTGAAAATAGAATAACATTTCATCAAAACAAAAGGAAATACGATATTCTTCTGTTCTAATTAAGAAATCAAAAATAAATAAACAATTATAGACAAATTTGGCATCTATAAAGTCAATGTTAGAAGTCAAGAATAGGTCAAGGGAAAAACTACTGCTTGCACCAGGTAATTGAATATAACTTTTCAAATAATAGTGTTGCTGTTGTGGTGTCCTCCCACTAAAGAGTCTATGTAGGACCCTTCTGACTACTATAAGATTAGTAGGAGAGAAGGCCTTGGGGGAACGGTCAAATAGATTGTTCAACCGAGGCTGTGACTTTTCACAGCTGCTGTCTAACTCTCTGCCTTTGGGCAGAGAGGAACCCGGATGAGGCTTTGCCGAAGGGCAGTTTCATCTGGGGAAGTAGACAGGCCCTCAACCCATTTATACAGGTTCTAAGGGAATATATTTGGCCGAGTCTACAGGCTTGGAGAACCCATGGTAAACTCTGCCTTGTGCCACGTACATCCCTCGTGTGTGAGTGTGTGTGTGTGGGTGGGGGTGACTGTTAAATAGATTGAATGCTGGATCAACCGACACACACTCACTAGTCTTGTAATACTCTACTGTTGTACTTACTGTTTAATATATATCTGCAACAGTTGCCACATATGGTCTGGTGATCTTGCTATGCATTTAAAAATTCTTGATAAAATCCAAAGAATCTGAAATATTATTGGTCTTAATTGGGTATCTCGCCTTTAGTCACTTTTCCACTATATATATATATATATATATATATATATATATATATAATAAATTTTATTTTATTTAGGAAAATAAAGTGTTAGCAATCTTATAGTCAAATGTTAATAGAAAATGAAAACACAGATGCCATTATGTAAAAGTTCAGATATCGCAAGTTCCTCATAAATACATTAAAATCTATAAATACCTTCTTGTTTAGTGAGTTTTTCTCCCAAGTTTTGAAGAATATGTCTTAAATCTGAGGCAGCGACATAACCGGTACCTTTTATGTCATGAGCTTTGAAAGCTGCCAGAATTTCTTTTTCGGGTTTCTCCACTTGGCTATGTTCCCCCATCGACTTCAAAAACTGGGCAAAATTCAGGCACCTCTCCTCTGCAAAATTCAAAATGTAAAATGCCCATGAGTAAAATATCATTGAAGATAAAAAAAAAAAAGGAAGTAAAAAAAAAACACCTAATTTCTATAATCCTTGAACATCACAAAATATTAAAAAAAAAATTCAATGTGCCAAAAGGTTTTGCCTGGACATCACCAAAAAATCCACTTGTTTATAGAACATTTATTTTGGTTTTTAATAAGAATTTATTATTTTTATCTGTTGTTGGGTAGATGCCTTGAGTGCCAAGGAATATACTGCCTGCCAAGTCACAAGAACCTCGAACAGACAGCTGTACTTAATAAGCCAAATTTTTGTAGAATTTGCGAAATGTAATTTACAACAAATTCTTTAAATTTCAATGGGATGGAGCCAAGTACTCCAGTCACTACCAGGAAAGCCAACTACTGCTTATAAGGAATATGTTCCTTTCAAGAGTCAGGTTACAAGTGACATGCATAGTAAAAGAGAAGGGTTTTGACAACTTCTTCCACTCTCTCACACAGCCAGGATTGACCAAATTCTTAAGTCCATATACAATCAAGGCAAAAAGAGTGATTGAGATTAAAACACAACAAATCCCAATTTTGAATTTTGGCCTAGATCCAACCTAGTTTAGAGTCAGTTGGTTTATCTCAATTGTCAGCAACAAGTGGGTTCAGCAGATGGATATTCATTCATTTATACTAAACAACTTGCAAGTCCCAGGGAATTTGATGATATAAACAGCTAAATTGAATAAATTAGATATTTGAACGTTCACTGTTTATAAATTGATAATTATGAAAAGCAAATGAAAACCAAATCTCACTTGGGGGCAGAGGAAATTTGGTTTTCAATTACTTTTTATAATTATCAATTTATTATTCCCCCCCCCCTACCTGCGAGGTGCAAAAATTTAATAACACAGTAATCAGATTTGTTAAATTTGAAATTATATTTGAGGCTGTTTATGTTCATTTCACATTTTGGAAAAGGCATGAACCCACTTCTCCCTAGACTTTGTTTTTTCACCAGATTTCATAACAAAATGTATTTTGTCACTGGTACACTGCAATGAATGAAAGAGTAAATAACTGAGCAAATCACTTCCTCATAAATATCTTCATGCCTAGACAGAAGCAGCAAAAAAGAAAAAAATAACATTACACACATTGCCAACCTTGACAATGGTTCAGGGACACATATTTCCATCACACAAAAAAATTCATACAACTGAGAGAATTTCCGTGAATTGCAATAAAATAAATTAATCATAATAAATAATAATAATAATAATAATAATCATAATAATAATAATCATAAATAAATTAATCATACCATTCATGTATTTTTGGAAGTATTTTGAAACTTCCATTTTGGTTGGACTATAACCCAAGGAACGCATAATCAAGGACAATTCTTCCGCATCAGTAATGATGTTCTTTTTGGCATGAAAACTGAAACATTCTTTGAACTCTGCAAAGAAAACAAAAAATATCAAGAAGTTAAATTCTTGGTCTTGTGCAGAAATGGAAATTATCAAATTTCACAGAATAAGATGCAACGCCAAAAGTTTACAGTCATATCATATTGAAACACAAGTTTTTGTCAAGTTAAGCTACATCAAGCCTTGTCACTACCTAGATGAGTGACCACTTGGGAATATCAGGTGCTGTATACTTGGATATGTTGTTTACAGATACATCATGTTGAAAAAACACTTCTTATATGATCACTGAAGTTAAGCACCTTCATGCCTGGTCAGTACCTAGATGGGTGACTGCTTCAAATACCAGGTGTTGTACACTTTGATGTACAGGTGGTGTGGCTTATGTCTCCAAGACCACATGGCCGAGTGGATAAAAACATTGGTTGAAGTAATCCAAAAGGGACTTCACCTAAAGAGTTGTAAGTTCAATACCTGGCCACAGCAGAGTTGAACAAAAACTTGAGGATTTGAGTTACCAAAAGAAAATAACTGAAAGTGAGATATCCAAAAAAGACATGGAGCGAGAACAATCTACCCCCCATAGACTAAATAAAGTTCAAAATTCCAACATATATCACCTGAAGGCTGAAGTGTACAATGGCCAAAACGTTGTGAATATGACAATGAATACGAGGACAACAGTCCAAACAATGTAAATAATGTAAATAGCTACAATACTTCATCTCAGAAATATAGACAGATCTTCAAGAAGGATGGAGCTTACAATGGTCAATACTTTGTGAATAGGGCAATAAATATGAGGACAAGAATCTAAACAATGTAAATAGTGTAGATGGTTACAATACCTCATCTCAGAAATGTAGACAGATCTTCAAGAAAGCTGGAGTGTGCAATGGCCAAAACATTGTGAATATGACAATGAAGATGAGGACAATAGTCAAAACAATGTTAATAGCTACAATACCTCATCTCAGAAATATAGACAAATGGTTTAACTTGATCTATTATCTTTTGCAACCAGATTCTTGACATTCAAATTCTGTAAGCTCAATCAGTGCCATTAATGTCATATCTAGCAGTACAAAGCAGTCCTAATGAATGCATTTACCACATATAAACATACCTACCTCTTCACTAGTCATTGTTCTTTTACCACTGCATATGACAAGCATATTCACCCGTGACCTTAATGTTATGCTGATTTTCTATCCCTAGATTAGACGTGGCATAAGGCCAAAAGTATGGAGCACCCAGTGAGGATTAAACTCACGACTCTGACATTAATGTTATGTTTTTCCATGTAAGTGTTTTACTATTACAGATATTAGGTTTGAGCAAAAATAATGTCGGCATTATTTTTGCACCAACCTAATATTAGCTTTGAGTTACATCTCTTTTTTTCTATAGTTTCCAGCTGGAATAATAAGAGTTTGGCAAGGCATATTTCAGGCATGATGGAGCAGCTGCAAACTCACATACATTGCCAGTACTTTCTTAGACTAATTCCTTTTACAATCCCGATAATGATGACAATAATAATGATACTTGACTAAATACTATTATTATAGAGCTGGGATAGGTAGAAGTGACTGCCTAATGTAAAATTATAGCCTACAGTAGTAAATGTTCAGCGGGGATAAAATTAGCTTACAGAAGATATCAACTTCACACATAAGACACAGGACAAATTTTAACCTTTTTTGACAGTGTTTTATTAGAGAAACTGCATTTTATATGCTGTTAAATCTGATAAACTAGTCATCTTCAATGAATTTGCAAATATATAAACATCAAACAAGTGTGGTTTGGTTTGGTTTATTTTGTTTAACGGCATATCAACCTCAATGGCTTATTTAATGCCAACAAGACTTTTAGAATATGTTCGTAAGAATAGAATATGTATTCTTTGTAAGAAATCAGGTTGTAGATCAGGTTTCATTGACATATTTTTGTAAAGGGTTTTTTTTTTTTTGTCAAGAATCTAATGTATTGCTGGTAATATTTTTTTTTCCAAAATGTATGGCTGGTATTTTTATTATACAAATCTGTTTTTATGCATTCATAGTGTTTTGACCACAGTTTGGTGGTTAACTATTTGCCCATAGCTGGGTTCCTAACAGGTTCTACCACCCCGGGTCAAGGTGGACCTGGGAGCAACAGCAATTAAGAGGGGGTTCCATGCTCCTCAAAACATCCACTCTCCCAAACAGAGGCCTTGCTGCTGGATGTAGTTTATAGTCAGACCCAGACGGAAACAAGTGTGTGTTGTGTACATAAATAACACACACACAAAGCAAAATAAAGAATAAAGAAAAAAACAGAATGAGTCATTATTTATAAGCAGACTATTGTCCTCATCTTTATTGATGTTATCACAACATTTTAGATTTTGTGATCTCTGACCTTCATCAGGTATAGCTCGATCTGTGTAACACCTGATGAAGTCTGAAAGGTATAACAGCCGAAATATTGTGATACCAACAACGAAGATGAGGACGATAGTCTGCATGTAAATAGGGTAAACAATGATAATTCCTCATTCCAGAAATTCAGACAGAAATTAATGGAGTCATTAAAAATAAATAAATAATTAAAATTAGTATCAAACAAAAATCTCATGGAAAATCTTTTGTCTTTCTCTCCAATGGATCCAGGGTTCAAATCTTCTTGGTTTAAATTTAAAAATAAAGAAATGAAATACACCTTGTAAAAAGAAAGTTCATTTAGGTCTGTCAGACGTGCAAACATTTCACAAACAGGTAGTTCCTTCAAATTCAAATGTTTCTACATGAAAAAAAAGTTACAAAAAAAATAATTTCTTTTAATTGGTAAGTTTGTTTTTTTTTTAAATTTTAACATTTTTTTTCTAAAATTAAATTCGAAAACTTGTTTACTTGCTCATCACAAAAGCCATTGTAACGAAACTTATAATTTTTTTGTCAAAATTGGATATGTACACAGATTATCTAACAATGACTTTTTTTATAAAAATGTTTTTAAAAAGACTATTTCCTCAATTCCAGAAGATTTTAAATTAATTAATTTCTTTTCCTTGAGAACAAAATTTCCATTATGGTGAATTCAATCACTGAGTCACCAATCAACAATGACTTTGTGAATAATAAAAAAATATTGTAAAATCAAGTCCTTAATTTATTCCAATTTTGATAAAAGTTGGAAACTATTGATTTATTTTCATCCTCAGAAATCTACTATAAGATTTTCTCTTGACAGCCACATTGATGCTGTTAAATTGTTAAATATTGTGAACACAATATGGCATAATCCAAAACTTGGCTCCCATTAGAATATCCATGTCTAGCTAGTGGAAAAAAAATAATAATAATAAAAGCTGAATGTTATTCACATTTGAATCATCAAGCTGAAAATAATGTTTAGAATCACACAATTTGTATTCACATTAATATTCTGCAAGGTTTTCTTGTGAGTCAGCAAGAGGAATGAAAAACCAGACAGCAATGGGGAAAATCTTGAAGCAAAATTAATTCTTGCTTTTTATGTTTCAATACTAAAATTAGTCAATGAACAGGAATGATAAACTGTGAATAGATGCAGCACACAAAAAGCTTTGTATTAAGACAAAAAAAAGACTTGGTTCATAATATGGATATTTGCTCTCATTACTGATGCCATGAAACTTAGTATTTGACCTTGAAAAACTGATTATTAATTCAATATGGTAACTCAAAGACCAAAGTTAGACATATTAATAAAAAAAAATTTGAATATATTTTCCAAAATGAAGGCACAGAAAAATAAAACAGAAACAGATATATTTTTATAATAAAAATGAAAACAACTTTTTTGAATTATAAAATAAATAGAAAAGAGAAAATGTTTGATTTACAGAAACAAGAAAACAAAAATTAAAGAATTTTTTTTATTTTCTCAAACTCCTACATAGTGCTAAAAGAACAACAGAAGATTTTGGATTCCTGATACACTTTGCTCTGAGACTGAAGTAAAAGAAAAGTGTATACTTGTCAGAGTTAACTGCTCCTTAATTTAGCTAATAGTCCAAATTGTTCACCAGGGTGCGCTCACCTGACACTATAGATACATGACCGGGAACCTGCCTTGTCCTCTTCTTTATTTTGCATTTCAGTGGACACATTTAAAAAAATGTGATCTCTCACAGAGATTTGCGTTTTGCCCACTTATGGGAAAATGCCAGGAAACACACACACACATATGTACAAACATTCAGCAAAATACGAACTCTTTACGTTCACACACAAACAAAAAATGTTAATGTCTTTGTCCATTATAAATTTTGATGTTTAATACGTATACTGGTTTATATATATATGTATAATTATTTATTTAAAAATATGATTCCAACTCACTACATAAGAGGTCTCATGTTTCAAAACAAGAGCCGAAAACTTCAAAATAATATTTGAATTAACTTGAGTTAAAGTAGGCTCTGTTCCATATTCAAGCGAAATTTTTTTTGGGAATGACTTATTTCTGAAATTTACGAGCCCACCCCTGCCGATTCTAAACAATCCACCCTAGATGTTACCATGGAAATTTTTGATTTCAATTCTGACCATACTATTAAAACTCGTAAATTCTACACAGGTTTTGAACTTTATCAGCATACATTGCAAAAAATTCTGGTTCTTCTTCATCCTGCTTGCCACACTTAGAAGAAAACTCCTCAGGGCATGAAGTCCATCATCCAATGAACAGAAGATTAAATGTAAATTTTTATAAAAATACCCAGATAAAGAGGGGGGGATCTCTGGCATAGACAGCACATAAAAAAGTTTGACATTCCAACCACCTGAAGAAGGTCGGAGCCTACAATGGCCGAAACATTGTGATAAATATGGCAACAAAGATGAGGACAATAGTCCGAATAATGTAAATAATGTACATAATACCTCACCTCAGAAATATAGACAGATAAAAAAAGGAACAGATACCATCTTAAGGAAAAATAAAGTTATGAGAAGAGAAAAGTTTGCAAAGGTTAAAGAACTATAAAATGTATCTATTTTTTTAAAGAAAATGTCACAATTTCATTTTAACCTCTGAAATAAGATCGAATATATAGAATTAGTAAACAAACAATTATTAAAGAAAGAAAAGAAAACTGATTACATTTTGAAGATTACCTCTGAATTACACTTCAATTGTATGGACATAGAAGCCAAAGTTAATGGATGCATGAAAGCAAAAGAAAAAAAAAATGTTGCTATCCTGATTTTAAAAAATTGCCAAAAATCAGGGAATTACCCAATTCAGAAAAAATTTTCAGTAATTATTCATTGATGAATGACATGTGTACTGAATATGCTATTTTATTGGAAAACTATGTGGAAATATGGGGCAGGGGGGTGTATGTTTCACCATCCACCTTTTTCAATATCTTGTGTGTACCTTTTTCTTTTACAGTTATATAAAGAAAAATCCCTGAAGTAAAACATTTATGTAATATCAGGTGTGAACATATCAGGTGGGAACATTCTGAAAATTTGCACCAAACCATACCAAAAATAATTCAGTAAAACTTAAAAAATAATTTTTTTTTTATGTTGGTGCTTGCATAATTTAATAAAACATTATTTTCTTTCAGATTGGATGAAATAAAATAAAAAACTAGACTTATTTTTTTTTTTTTTTAATTATTTGTAATTTTTTAGTGCTATTTTGAAATTCATCCCATTACTGTTTGCAACAAGAGTTTTTTTTTTTTATTTAATGAAGACATTTGAAGAATCAAAAAATATAACGTTTAATGCCATTTTCAAATGGGAACCTTTTTTAAAAGAATTTTAATTTTTTCCCCCTATTTCAGCAACTATTAGATTATTTTTTGTATAGATGTTCAAAAAGGAAATAATACTGAATTCTTTGATTGAATACTCATGATATATAATAATTCAATAATGTTTAAATTCAGAATAATTAAAAAAAGATCACAATTGGTATAATTAAGTATTTTATGACATCACAAAATGTATTAAACTCAAAAGTATCATTAAAAAAGAAAAAAATATACTAATGTGATAAAAAAATAAAATGGTTAATTCTAAATTTCCTAAAAGCATAGAGACTAAAAAAAATTATATTCTTAATTGGTTCGATAAGTTTAAAGATAATTTATTTTAACCATAAATACCAGTTTCTTGATTTATATAACACTGCTGATGTTCTATTTTTTTTAAAGAGCTGGGTTACATAAGAAAATTAGAGTTGTGACGTATGACATCACAGGTTAGCATGCATAAATAAACTACATTTATGTTACCAAAATTGCTCTACAAGGTGCAATTTTAATTCTTTTAAGTGTTGAATTTCTATAGATATTGTATGCACAAAATTTTTATAAAATTTTATTTTTATAAAATGTATTCAAATTTAAGTTTTAAAAGAAAATGTAAATAAAATTTCAATTCAATCCCCAAATCCAGAGAAAATATTGCCAGCCACAAATGATGAAATGAATGATCATTAAAAGTAAAACTCAACACTTTTTAAAGATTTTATTTGAATTTTTTTTATAAACAAATGTGAGAATGCAAACATTGAAGAACTAAAAATATATTCAATTTATATATTCATTCTTTTATTGGATAATATGAATTCGGTATCTGTCTATTTTTCTGAGATGAGGTATTATGTACACTATTTACATTATTTGGACTACTGTCCTCATCTTTGTTGCCATATTTATCACGTTTCAGTCATTGTACACTCCAGCCTTCTTTAGGTGGTTGGAATGTTGAACAGAACCCTTTATTTCTCTCACTGGGGTAGACTGTTCTAGTTTCACGTACCATGTCTAATGGATGTTCTCCACCACCTTCTCCAGGTATTGAACTCACACACTTTGGGTCCTGTCACTGGATCTAACTAACACCTTCATACATTGTGCCATGTGTCCTTGAGGACATCTGTGTATGAATTTCTGGGTCTTATAAACCTAATGTTTCAGTAACCTTCTTTTAAAAAAAAAAAAAAAAAAAAAAAGGCGCTCATATTGCAGTTTTTGCTGTTATCCTTGCTGTGCGTATGCCATCCTGTGCAGCTGCAGAAAGAAATATAATGGGAAGACAGTCTGCCCCTTTAAGGTAAGGCTTCAAGAACACCAGAAAGCTGTAACACAAGGGGAAGTGGAAAAAATCAAGCATCGCTGACCACATATGGCGAGAAAAGGGAGATCACCGCCCTCTGTGGGATCAGGTTGAAATCAGAGACAAAGAACATTTTCACTATTGTACGTAGACTTTACGAATTTAAGTGTAGTACTAGACTGGCGTTGATAGCTCATCAATTTACAGTTGAGCTGGATAGATGTGGCTGTAATTTCTATGCTAATAGTTTCTTTTCTTACACTTCTCACTTGTGGAACTCTCTTCCAGCTCCATGCTTTTCAGCCAACTTTAATCTGCAAAAATTTAAATGCAATGTCAATTGCTATCTACTGTCCTCCTGATTACTCTTTACTCTTCCCACTCATTATTAATGTTTTTGTTCCTAATTCTACCACACTCGGTAACCTCTAGTGTCTTAGTGGCTTTACGGCCTTGCTTGGAGTGAAATCAGTTTTAAAAAATAAATAATATATTTATATCTTAATAACATGAAATTCATATTTAAATAATAATAAAACTAGTTTATTAAAATATTACTTATGTCATTAAATTAAATAATTTTCCCCTGCTCACAAGCCAAACTTATGTGTTTTTTTCCTGATTACCCCAGGGGTTAAGGTTATCATGAAACATTCCAATAAAACTATCAAATTTTAAAAAAAAAACAAAAAAAAAAAAAAACTATCATACACAACACACTTGACACAATAAAATATTTGGAGGCAACTAAAAATGAAAAGAAAAAAAAAGTAGGTTATGTAAATCTTTTAATAATTCTAAGTAGATTATTTACTGTCTGTGGAGTAAAGCAACATTTTTTTTAATCCCCAAAATTTCAAACTTATATTTTTAAACAATATAAAAGCTTCACAGATTATGCAATTAATGCTAATTACCTATTCTCTGATGTTTAATTAATGTGGTTAATTTCAAATATAATTAAGGCAAATTCCAAGTGTTATGAAAGATGGATTTCAAAATTAAAAGAGAAGTAAAAAGTTCATTTTAAGCTGTCAATTTTTTTTAAAGACAGTTTGACAAGAAATACTAAAATGTTTCTCTAAAGCACACTTATACTGTTACTTAAAATTATTTTCATCAGGTTTTTATTTTTATTTCAATAAAATATTTTTTTTTTATGTTTTATCTTTTTGCTACCAACAAGTACAAATTACAATGAAATAAACTTTGCCAAAAAAATTTATATGCAAAAAAGTGATAACCTGAGACTAAAAAACATAAAATTTCCACATTTTTTAATAAGAATAAAATAATCTGGAATGAATAGAATATTTCAGCTAAGAAAATAAGATTAAAATTAAAAAGAATTTATTTGTATTTTTTGATACAATGATTGAGCCATTTGTTTTTTGATGCAATGATTGAGCCATTTGTTTTTTGATGCAATGATTGAGCCATTTGTTTTTTTGATGCAATGATTGAGCCATTTGTTTTTTTGATGCAATGATTGAGCCACTTGTTTTTTGATACAATGATTGAGCCACTTGTTTTTTGATACAATGATTGAGCCATTTGTTTTTTGATGCAATGATTGAGCCATTTGTTTTTTGATGCAATGATTGAGCCATTTGTTTTTTCTAGAATAACAGTTTCATTTATTTTTCTATGTAATAAAATCTAGTTTCTTTTAATATACAAGGTAAGGCAAAAAGTTCTACACCATTGGGATAATTTATTAAAAGTAGAATTACGCATGAAAATTTTACTCACTCATTATTTAATTCTCATATGTGCTGTTCAAAATGTCCTCTTCCTTTTCCAAAACATTTTAATTCTGTGCCTGCATGATTCATTATCATGTTGGAGAGTTTTGTGTCATTTTACAGCATTCATATCAACCCCTATGTTGGTCGACTTTTACCTCACCCTGTATATCTTTATTTTCATTTTCAAAATTTTCTTTTTTAATTCACAATTTATCATTACCTTCAAACCAACGTTCTTTTCTTTGTTGTTCTTAAAACAACATTTCGGCCATAGTGCTTACCAGTTTTCATCAGATGTCTGTTAATCAGGATAACCTCCAGGAAATTTTGATTGTTCTCATTTTGCTATGTCGAGTGATATGCCTTTTATTGCTCATCATGTTTCCAGTCTACACCCCCCCTACACTACCAAACCCTATTGAACTGAACTTTCAATTACTATGCCATTTAAATTCAAAAACCAACCCTTTTACCCACAAGGCTATTGTCCGACTAATGGGCACCTGGCTGAGTGGTTAGAATGTCACCATGGTTGATTAATCAGACTGGAGGGGTCATTCCCAGTGTGCAGCACCTTTGGAAAGTGCCTGAAAAACATACCATGTGTTGACCCAAGCCTTGTGAGTGAAATAGATGGAACCATGTGCTGGCACTAAGCCACAAGTTGTTAATCACGCTAGATAACATGCACTTTCCCAGAAACTGTAACTAAGGTCTGCTCAGCATAGTTGCAGTATAAACAATCGATGGGCTCTGTGGGTGTTGAATAAACACAAATGTGCCTGAGCAAGCGTCTGCAATAAGGATTGGCTAGCCGCCCTAATAGTCGGGTATCCTCGAATATGAGTGGCCAGCTATATATACATATTGTCCCACTACTGAATAATGTGAATAATAATAATAATGATAAATTCAGACAATAATTTTACCTGACTCTGGTGAATTTTGTTTATTGAATGGCTTGCTTTTAAAATTTAAATAAACCTTTTTACCTTCCCATCCTTAGACCCTATCATTTGATTTACTTTTTATTTTATGCCATTTTTTGCAATAAAATATAACTCAATTTAAGTTTATTTTGATCAACAACAAAATATTTCTTAAAAAAGACGTCAATGTTATTGCATTCTCATATCTTTATTTTTAAAAACCCGATTTAATTTTTTTTACACTTAATGTCATATGACTTACAAAATAACATTTATTTTAATCAAAATGCATGTTTTAAAAAATTCCAAGGTTTAAAATTCACACTGCACTTTTTGGAGAAGCGAAAAATATTTTGATATCAAATAAATAATTAAAAAAATTCAATGAAAACTATATTTGACTATATTTTTATTTTTTTATGCTCCAATATAAAATAAAACTATTCATTCTAAGTTTCATTAATACCTATAGAATAAAAAATTTATATTCAAAATTTATTTTGAATATAAACTTTATTTATAGGCAGAAAATTTTAAAATATAAGCAATATCAATTTCTACATTCTAGTAGGTTTTGTCCTCTGTCCTTATTTTTATGCATCTTTTTTTTTCTTAATGTTTATTGCGAGGGTGATTAGTAGAAAATTACTGACCTATGATAAAAGATCAGTTTTTTTTTTTTTTTATACAAATCATCAGGCTATTATCCTTCAAATAACTTCAAAAGAAAAAATTTAAATTATTTAAAATGCATTGATTTTTTTTAGTAAATCAATGGCAATATCTATATTAGAAAAGAAAAATTTAACCTTCAATTTATGTATGCTTAAAAATGTTAAAATTTAAAAACATGTTGTTAAAAGAAATCTCTCTTATTCAATACGCACCCTCTCTACATACACACACAAACTAAATGAATATAAATAATAAACAGTGACAGAAAAAAATTGTCCCTATAAGAAAGTTTGATTTGCTAAAAATAACTGAATTTCATGGACAAAGCCTGACTACTAATACTTCACTTGTATTTTTGGCCCCTCCCCCATCTCAGACAAAATCAGGAAGTTTGACAAAAGAAATGGTAAACAAAAATGGATTCAGAAGAATTAAGAAATAAGAACATTTATCCTTTATGATTTTGTTTTTTTTAAACACTATATAAAACACACAACATATAAAAAAACAAGTCATTAATAAGGGCCTCAACATAAAACAAAAACTGTTTTATTACATATCAATAAAAAGTCAGGTCAGGCTTAAGCCTGTTACTGGTAACATGTAACCCAGTACAACCCACCACACAGATGGGTGGTTGGCATCTAAACCAGTACTTTCACTAGCTTTTCTGCTGCTGAGGAAGGTGGCATGTCACCCCCCTCAGGATGAACGACAGGAGCCAATGGCCATATATTTATATAATAAAAAAAAAAAAAAAAATATATATATATATATATATATATAGTACAGGTAATAGATTCGTTGGTATATAATCCAGGTGGATCCTAGTAATAACAAATATTAAAACTGATCCACAGAGAGTTCAATGTCTTTATTATAACAGAGCATATATATTTTTTACGGCAAAAACCAAAATTACCTCAGCATGAGTATAGTTTATTTTGGGCTGGTCTTCAGCTTTTAAGTGTTTGTCAAACACTTAAGAGATGAAGATGGCTGGGTTCAGACCAGCCAGAAATAGACTATATACTCATGCTGAGGTAATTTTGGCTTTTGCTGTGAAATATATGATAAAATATAGTTTTAAAGTATGCTATATTTCTGGGTTAAAGTGCTCAAAATCAGGGATAGAGTGTGTGTAAATATAAAAGTCAACATTGAAGTCATGGTAATTGCTCTGATGAATCTTTCGTATCTGAGACTTCACAGTACTACAAAAGTCAGCTGGAATGTTCATAGGCTGAACAAGATATAAATGTAAGTAAACACACCACTTGGTAGGCTATGAGTGTACCAGAATACAACAGCTGGCTGACTAGCTGTTGTATTCTGGTACACTTTTGCATGTCCATTTTTAGTCTTGGTCAACCTACTGGCATTCCAGCCAAGTAATCTGTGGGGTATTCACTCATGCCATAGGAGTAATTGTAGTAGAATTTTAGACTTGTTTTTACGAAGATAAAAACACAAAAAAGTAAATGTGCACAATACAGAAAAGGTACGAATAATTATATTGTAAATTCATACAATTTTAATTATGTATTTGTGTGTATTGGTGTGTGTGTGTGTATTTTACATTACAATTGTGATAATGTTCATGTCATAAAAGGAAGTAAGTCACTCCATCATATCACAAGTCCTATCATGGAGGGAAGTTACATGTTAGACAGTTCTTGGTCGAAAAGGTTGAATCTCAGGTTTTTGACAGGATGTTTTTATTTCTGGCAGGAACAGTTTTTGTTGCATGCTGGGAGTAATTTTATAATTTTTTATTTCAAACAAAGTTTAAATATTATTTTATTTTATTCATAATTTTCATTATTATTATTTTTTATTTGTAACAATAATAATATCCCTACAAACCGTAAGTTCTATGCTAAGAGTTTCTTCTCTTGCACTTCTTGCTTGGGGAACGGTGAAATGGTTAAAAAAAAAAAAAAAAAAAAAAAACACTTAAAGAATACTGCAGATAAAAGAGGATTTTGTTCTACTTTGCAATTTTTTAACTGAGTTTTGTCGCATGAGGTGGCGTGGAACTGTCTGGACTTAGGACCCTACACAGTTTTTTACGTCTTCTTAAGTTGTAAAAAAAACTTTTTCTTTTTTGATAAAATGAATTTAATTTATTTTTATATTAGTATTTTATAAAGTTCATCAGAGTTTCATGTCATTGCGTAATATGAAACATTAAAGTCTTACGACCGCAACTTTTACAAATATCCTTTCATGATTATATGGTGATACATCGAGTGTGTTAAGCCAACACCACCAGGACAGGTGATATTGGTTAAGAAGCCCTCAACGATTTTTGCATAAACAAAAATCCGGATTACCTCCCTTAGATATGTTTATCGTGCATCATGTTGAACTTGGAGAATTTAAAAACGAGTCATGATGACATAAAGTTGGTTTTTATTCGCAGAAATTAATTGTTAAAATATAAATAAAGTAAAATAGCTTCTGAAATACAATATTATTTATATTGCGTTTCAGAAGGTATTTTTCCTTTTTAATGTTTGACTTTTCAAATTTAGTAGAAAAATAAAAAGGTAGGTTCAACCTTTATTTTGTTTTCATTTTTTTTACTTATTGTTCAGTGTTCACATAATTCATATTTCCATTTACCAACAGAAAAGAGTCTATTTACTGGGCACGCTTAGGAAAACGAAAAAGTAGTGATTTTTATCAAAGCAACTAAATTTTCAATGGCTGGGGGTGTCTCCCCTAAAAGGATGCGTTAGAAAACTAATTCAAATAAATCATAGACATGTTTTGTTTTCGTTTTACTTCTGATGCGTGATTTTTCACAAGTCGAAAACGGTAGGCTCTATGAGACTAGGTAAAGAAACGAAAAATTAATTCCGTATTTGGTATGTTCAAATCTTTTAACGTAATTAACACTACCTAATTTAAAATATGTTTTATAATCAAAGCCACATTAACATTTTCACAACCGTTAATCATACAATAACAGTGAGGGAGCCTTTTTTCTTTTTTTTTTTTCTTCCTTTTTTAAAAACCAAAGTTTTAAGAACCAACTGGCTACTGTGAGAAACAGAAAAAGGATATTTTTTTTAAACAATGTTCAGTCTACTAAATTTAGAAAATAAGGAAATAGAGGTTAGAAATGATTTTAAAAAAATAAAGCAACATTTTAATAAGAACTTAATTCTTCGTCATTATTGACTAGTAGTCTATTTTTTCTTGAAGACGAAGGTCTTTCTATAAGAAAGAGAAAATTAGGTTACATACCGTCAATTTTTGCTTGACTGAAGTTCACCGCCTAAAAATTGAGATAAAAACATTACATTTCAGTTACAAACAAAAATATAAAAGCTGATTTTAAAACAGGAGAATTCGCTTTTTTTCAGATAAATATTTACTTTCATTCATTCAACTTACCATGTTGGATGTTGAATTCGATTTATGGAGGTGGCGACAAAAGCCGCTTACAACAATACGAAACAAACTATGAATGCGTTTTAAAAATGACCAACTTTTACCGTTGCCTTATTTAATAAATTCTGAAATAGTCAATAATTAAAATGACTATCAAAGATACATGTATATTATGTCTATATTAATTGTGATAAAACGTTGTTTGTTATGTACATTAGCGGCCTATCGAAACTGTTGAAATGATTTTATGTCGATTGTTAAATTGCTAATGAATCATTTTCGTTCTTTTTTTATTACGTTTTAAATATTAGTCTTTTCTTTTTCTTTTTTTTTAATTTGTGACTTGCTTTATTTTCATAGATTATCGAATTTAACCCTGAAGCTAAGACGCAATATTTTGACAGTTTTTTTTTATATATTATTATTATCTATCAAGTTAAAAAATCTTGTCTTTAAAAAGACCTCAGATAAAAAAAACAGTAAATAAAACTTATCACCTGCCACTTCAAAGGCATTTTTGACCTGAATTACAAAGAACAAAATAAAAATCTGATGTTGACCGACTGACGTGGGAAGAGCCATCAACTTAAAAAAAAAAAAAAAAAAAAAAAAAAATATATATATATAAACACTTTTTTTTTCTTTTTTTAAAGACACCCATTCATTTGTACTTATTTTCAACAAGATCCCATATTTATGGAGACCTGATGTAAAAAAAGAATTACAGATAAAAATGTTATTTTTCTTAATTTAGGAAATAAAAAATGCTGTTACAAAATTTCGTTGACGTCGTTATTGCATGAAAATAGGATTCTTTAATTTTTTTTTTTAAGACCAGGTAAAAATAATTATCAGTCACCAATTAAACTTTCTTTAGAGTACAGTACAGTACACATTCTAAGTTTTTTTTCTGTCTTAATTTAAATTGAATTTATTTTTTCTCTCCCCACTGAGCTTTGAGATATGATCAAAAAAAAAAAAAAAAATGTGATATTTGTGCAGGTGATTAACCAACTTCTTAACAACTCCAACAACAAAAAATATTTTTTAGGATTTGTTTTAGAATGTATTTGAATTTGTTGAAACATTATTATTGCCACTAATTAGATTTTTCTTGTCATTGAAAAAACGGTGGTATCCTATAAATGACTTTTGTGTTGCTAATTTAACGATTAATAATTATAATTTGGGTGGGGGTGAAGGGTTGTCAACTAACTGTATGTGCGAAGTACAGGTTGGTGTTCGACAATTAGAGCACTTTTCTTTTAATTTTACATTTTATAAAATTTATAATCTCTCGTAAACTAAACCGTTAAAACTTCATCCTGGAATCAAATTATTCATTGTTTAATTAAGCTATGTTTTCATCTAAATAAAAAAACAAAGAGGTCAGTGTGAAACAAATTCAGTCAAAAAAATTTAAAATAATTCGAATACCCAATTTCTTTAATAACACTTTTTTTTTTTTTTAAATGATCTAATTATTTATTAAAATTTATTTATTAATTTATAATATATACGTTTTTTTTTTTTTGTTTTTGTTTTTTTTCTTCATAATAAAAAAAATACTCTGAAAAGAGACTAACGACTGAAAAGGTTTTTCAACAAAGGATAGAAAATAAAAGAAAAAAAGGAAATTCTAAAGTTTGGTTGATTAAGAAATCACCAACTTTTATTTTACAACAGAAATAATTTTTTTTTAAAATAGTCACATTTTATTTCCTTCTTTTTTTTCTTTTTTTTTTTAAATAATTCAATAAATTCATTATATTTTTTTCCTTTTTCGTATATTTTGAAATTATTTCTAAAAAATATTCGATCCATCTTTTTTCTTTTTTTTAATTAAATAAAAAAGGATTTAATTTTTCCTATTTGAAACTTTTTTCCCCACCTTGCGTCATTTTCCAAGTGACCTTTCTTTTTACCTGTGTTTCGTCGTCTTCATAACAAGCAAAGAAAAATGGTGAGTTATGACCTAAAAGTTCAAATATATTCTTAATTGTTTTTTTACTTTCCTAGATTTATTTCCTTATCTACAAATATATCATTTTAACTTTATTATTTTTTTTTAGGCTCGTTATTTCTCACAGTCGAAAATTGATGGTAAGAAGTTTTTAATCGTATCGTCATGATTATTTTCTTTAAAACTCGCACTGTCCTAAAAAGGACAGTGAGTTTTTTTAGAAAGTTTTTTTTGTTTTTTTTTAAACAACTTTCTTTTTCGATGTCACATATCATAAATCAGTTTTAATTTTTTGAATATTAATTCATCAATCAGTTTTTATATTTTATGGGATTTTTTTTATTTTAATATTCAGACTTCGTAAACTTTTTATTAATGATTAAAAAAACAAATGTTTTTCAAGGGGCGACGCCCGTATTTCTCAACCTCACTATTTTTCTCTTGTTAGTTATTAAATAATAAATTATTTATATAATTATTATTTTAAATATCGTAATCCATTTATAATTTTATTAGTTTGTGATTCAGAATAAAATATACACATGAATAAATAAAAAAAGCAATCGAAAATGTATATAGTCTTTATACTTTTCTTTCTTTTACGATTGCGTGATAAAAGAAAGACTAAAGCTAAGCAGGTTTTTAGTTTGTGAGATATTTTGTTTAAGCTGAGTACGATAGAAATAGGGGAGAAATAGTGTAAGAAGATCGTATAGCTGCAAGCTTTTAAAGGGAAGGAAGCTGCCTACTTAGAAAATCAGCATTCGAGATCCCGATTTTAATTATTACGCGGACACGAACACCGACCTCCAGCTCCCTAGTTTCGTTTACCCCCCCCCTCCACTTAAAATTTGAAGAATTCTTTAAAATTTTGAAATAATGCTTTATTCAGATTATTTTCAACAAATACTTTTATTAAATCTTATTAATATTGTTTTTAAAAATAGAAAAAGGTAATGAAATTTTATTTAAAAAAAAAACAACTGAAATATTTTTATTTTATTTTTTTTTTAATTACTAATTTGGTTAAGTTTCTGACAGAATCTATGGGACTTGGTTCTAAAAGGAAGTTATTTTTAAGGTGTGTTCAAAATATCTGCCGAAACTCACACTCTCTCACAAATTTCAACACTGCTTCTTTTTTTCTTTAAACAAAACAAAAAAAACTTGTCACCACTTGTGGAATGACTGAATTGAAAATAGAAAGAATATTCTCTAATCTGAATCACATCAAAATTAAACGTACAAACATTGAATAAAAACTTTTAAAAGAGCTGGTTTTAAGGGTGGAAATGTTGCTAAGTAAGATTCACTTCTTTGGTGTAGAAAGAAAACCTTAAAAAAGAAAAAAGAAACCAAAGTTACATATTTTCATTTGAAATTGGTACTTAATAGTAACCAATTTCAAATGAAAATATGTAACTTTGGTTTCTTTTTTAAGAAAAATGCTAATTTCTATTGACATTTAGTTTCTGAATTTTTAAATATATCTTTGTCGCGGTGGGTGGATATACTTTTGTTTTGTTTTTTTTAAAACTTGATGCGCAAGGGAAGAATGGTTGTTATCGTGCAACTCCAAGTATTCCCAGGTGAGATGGTTTATCTGTGCGTTTCATTTTCAAATAATGGCCTTTTTTTTTTCTAATAAACTTGAACTCAACAAACACTTAACCAGACCATTGGCACTAAAACAAACTAACAAAAAAAAAAAAACGTAATTTCCTTGTTACGAAGAAATATCATTCAGGCAAACCATCAGAATACAAAATTCATTCACTTTTTTAGTCGGGAGTGGAATCAGCTGTTCTCATTTTACAATGAGAGGTGTTTACACCCTGGGGATTCCATCCCAGCAGCAACATCTTCAATCAAAACAAAACCATACACTAAAAAAGTAACTGATCCCACTTAAGTGGGATCAGTGTACTTTAAGTTTAATTATTAACACCCGTGTGACAGTGGTCGCAGGTACTGGACAATTTTTTTGTCCTTGGCCAAAGCCTTGTGCTTTTAAAATTTAAATGACTTACACTGTACACATGTTTCAAAATTGAATTTCTAGTTTTCATAAAATTGTTTATGGTGGGGGTAAATATTTTTCAGGACTTAAAAAAAAAAATCATTCTTGAATAGTTTCTGAAAGTTTCATTTAAAATCCGACAATTATTTCTATTTTTGCAAGATTTTCAAAATTGATGTCTCCCATTAAAAAAAAATGCAATAAAATTTGCTGTGTTGTTTAGAACTTCCGCTGACGAAGAGAAACAAAGATTTTTTAATCAAAAGTTAGAATGTTCGAAAAAGACGGAAAAACTTTAAAAAATATACTCTGTTCTTTTCTATTTTTAATAACAAACTTTGACATAAAAAATAGAGGAAAAAATATTTTCGTGTTATGATTTTTTTTACAGATTCTTTCTGTAACAAAATTTGTCAAAATCGAAAAATATTGACTTTAATTATAATTTAGGTGGGTCTTGTGATCTCCGATTTTTTTTTTTTTTTTTCTTTTTTTCTTTTTTTAGAGTTAAACTTGTTACTTGTGTGTCATAAATGTAAAGTTTGAAACTGTTTTTTACATCATTGATATCAACTGCATAATTTTCTGAATTTTGAAACATAACATTTTAAAAACGTTTTTAAATTTTACAGGAAGGGAGATTTTTTTTTTTTTTGGTAGGGGGGGAGTACTGTACATAAGCATTCGGAATAATTATTAGGTTGGTGCAAAAATAATTTCGTTTTCTCACATAGTAACATATGTTAAAAAACGAAATTATTTTTGCACCAACCTAATATTTTTCTTAAATGAAGAATAAATGCATATATTAATTTGTTTTTGTTTTTTAATATTTTTTTTTATTTAAAAACATTTTGTAAAAAAGAGAAGACTTTTCATATGCAGAACAACCAAGTTCGATAATTTTGTAAAAAGTCAGTGATCGATTCTACACTGTATCCATATCGTAAACAGCACCCCCACTTCTAAAATGATAAAAAAATCAATATATTTTGACTCTGACAAATGTCATCGCTTGCAGAAGATCTAATAAATGCTAATCTTCAAAAACTGTCCCGCCACAAAAAAAAATTCAGTAGTGCCATAAAATTTAAGTGATTGTTTACATGTCAATAGAGATAATATTTATAAAGAAGGGATAAGCCATTTCATGTCTGCAGAACTATTTTTCTGTCTACTGTAGAGTGATGGTTTACATAGTTACTTCCTGTGAGATGGATCCTCATTGGGCACCTCCATTTATTATGCACATTATGAATTGATAATTTTAAATATCTGGAAAGTGCTTCAATGGATGATGGAAAAACCTGAAGTTTCATTGGAAGATCAAAAGATGCCTTCAAAAAACTAAGCAAAAGTATTAAGATATTCAGAAACAGGAACATCAGATTAGAAACAAGAGGGCTAAACTATCATTGGTACTATATGGCAGTGAATGCTGAGAATACCATGGACTGAACATGTGATTAAAGAGGAAATTTTAAGGAAAATGGAAACAAAAAGGACAATTATTGTTAGAATTGGAAAGAGTTGGAATTTTTAATACACAATGAAGAAAGAAGTCTAAGAGAATTGGACACTCACAGGACATACTGAGATGCAGAGGCAAACTAAGAAATCTACCTAATGTGCTTGTGTAAATGGATAGCAGAACAGAGTAGGAGAGATAATAGATAATGATAGGAAGTTGTGAAGAGCCATAATAGCCCATTTCCTGAAGATATACGACACCTAGAAGTTTTGTAAATATATAATATACCAAAACAAAAACTAGGTTACTTTTACTGTTCGATCTATACAGAAGCTGATTGCATTTAAATCAGTTGCTTCGTCTGTTGCTAGGAAAGACGGTTCCTTGTGTTGTGTGAGACAGTTTCTCTTGGGGAACCAAAATAAACAAACAAACCTATCTTACATATTTATAGGTCAACCATTTGTCCTTGCTTTGAATGTTGCTGAGACATCTGGTCTAGTGCTCCTGCTATATGTTTAGAGATTCTTGATAAAATCCAAAGAATCTGCAATGATACTGGTCCTGACCTGGCATCTCAGCTTCAGTCACTTTCCATACTCCTGTAATGTAGCCTCCTTGTACCTTTTCTATAAATACTTACATGGGAATTGTTCTGATGAATTTTCCTCTATGGTATTGAGAACTTGAGTTTAAGCACAGTACTAGATTGGCAGCTAGGTCTCATCATTTTACCGCTAAAATGGCAAGATGTAACCATATATGTTCTATGTTAACACTTTCTTCTATCACACTTCATGCTTGTGGAACTCTTTTCTGGTTTCTTGCTTCTCCGTCAATTTTGATCTTTAAAAATTTAGATGATGCCATGTCAATTATTATCTACTGTCTTAATTCTTATTCTTTCTATCTCGTTAAGTTTTTTTTTTTTTTTTTTTTTTTTTTTTCTCTCTCATATTCTCTCACATGCAGTAACCCTTTGCATCTTAGTGGCTTTATTGCCTTCCATGAGGTGAAATGATTAAAAATAAAAAGCAATTTGAGGCTTGCCTCCCCCCCCTTCTGGTTAAAAGTAGTTCATTCCTGGAGAATGTATTTAAGCTCTGCCAATTTCTCCTTTGTCATTGTTTTTTTGTTTTGTTTTTTTTTTTTTTTCAAAGCCATGTCACTTTGAACAAAAAATTGCTCTTCCTTTCTCTTGGATTTTTTTATCTGCTCTAACATTTACAATAGGTAAATTAATTTGAACATTAATTATTTCAATATTTCCATTAATCTACAACTATTTGGATCTCTAGAATTATTGTTTGTCAAACTTTATTTCCCATCACTCCACCCACAGTTGAATAGATTGTTCTACTGGGATGTGACTTGTCGCAGCTGCTGTCTAACTCTCTGCCTCTGGGCAGAGAGGAACCCGGACGAGGCTTTGTCGAAGGGCAAAGATTCGTCCAGGGAGATAGACAGGCCCTAAACCCATTTATACAGGTCCTAAGGGAATATTTTTGGCCAAGCCTACAGGCTTGGAGAACCCTTTGGTAAACTTGGCCTTGTGCTGTATACATCTCTCGTGGTGGGGGGGTTGCTGTTAAATATTATCACTCTACCTGCCCACCCCCACCAACATCAGTGTAAATTTTATCTTCTATTCATTCAGTTTAAATATTTTTGTCATTCAAATTTCATTTTAATTTTGATATTATTGTTTCATTTTGAGGCACCTATTTCTTCAAGAATGGCCCTTGATTTAATGACCCTTAGACATCAAGACATTTTATTCCAACACCCAGATATAATGGCAAAAAGGCAATAAAACAAAAGGAGGCATAACTTTGGTATGGGAAGTTCTTAGTCATTATTACTACTATTATTAAAGATTGTTACTTACCACATCAAATCAATAGTGTCACCATATCTCCTGCAAGAGCGAAACAATTGCTACATAGCTTCCTTCTTTATAGAAGAGTGCGGAAGCTGGTGAACCGGAAGTTGTTTGTGATTGATCTATAAAAAGCCAGACAAGTTGCAGTGTCTTGTACACATTGAGAAAAGTTGTAGCTGACAGATGGCACACAAGTTGATATCCAATCAGTAAGTGGATGACAGAAAATGGTCTGGGGGAGGTAACAGAGGGAAAGAACTTGTTGAGAGCTGCAAAGTATAGAGGGAAGTGGAGAGCCATGATTGCCTACGTCCTGAAAGGACATGGCACATGAAAAGAATTGGTTGAGTTACCGCGGAGATGGATTGTTGAAAGACCTAAAACTGCTAATGATCCTTGTCTAAAAACATCACTGATGTGTGCCAAAGCATCAAAAAGATGTTTTTCATAAAATGATAATGGAAATGTTAGTCATGTCCTTATATGGAAATGTTAGTCATGTTCTTTTCAGCTCTATCTAGAGCGAGCCGTTTGCTGAAATCAGTGGTGAAGGACCTAATCCTACATTTAAGGTTTACCCACCACCTATTCCCAATAACCGCCCCCACTAGCTCCCGCTGCACTAGTCTAATTAGCTGCTCCTGGAAGTCCCGCCTGTCCAGTAAAAACAGATTGAACTTCCAGTACCCAGCCATTCTAGGCCTATTGTCTAACGCCACCCAGGCACAAAGGAGTTTGTGGTCCGAATAGCCTACCCAGTGGAACGTAGGGCAATCTAGTAGATCTATGTCAGCTCTTCTAACTAACATTCTGTCAAGGTAGCTAACTACCTTGTCAAAAGGACCATTAAGAGCCCATGTCCACATTTTCCCCCCAGGGTGATCGACCTGGTATCTATCGACGAGACCATAATCGTCGATCAGATCAACCAGGCTATGATCACCCCTTCTCCGTCTAGCACCCCGCCCCCTGTCTAACTTGGGGTCCAGGATGGCATTCCAGTGACCCCATTAAAACTAGGCACGTTGAATCCACTAGGAACGGCCCCAACCGCCGAAAAAAACGAGACCCGCTCCTCCCGGTCATTGGGCGTATAAACCGCAACGACTCGGAACGAACCACTTTTCACGGCAATATCGGCCATGATCAACCGGCCCTTGGCATCGGTATGCACAAGGTCCACCTTCGCATCAAGAGTACGTCTGACAAGCAAAGAAACTCCTCTGGCAGAACGGTCCCCATATGCTGAATAGACGACAGTCATCGTCCAGCACACACGCATCGGAACTGCAAACAAAGTCGGTCTCTTCGATCGCGGCGACATCCACATCTAGGGACAGAAGGTCCTGGAGCAGGCAGGCAGCCTTACCCCGATCCCTTAAGCCCCTCACATTCAACGTAGCTATCTTAATTGTCATCATCTAGGCCTGCAAAAGAAAAAAAGAGTAAGAGCAAAAACCTACTCACATACGGGGCGGAAATCTAAGGGTGAAAGGACCCCGACGGATTGTCCCAGGCTCCCTGTGCCCATCTCTGACGTCATCCATCCATCTGAGACAATCCCGCCAAAGTCCATCGGGTAAGTAAGTTTTAAAACCCTGTAAAGAGAGGGATGGATACATACAGGGAACCTCCCAGCACAGTAGTTGAATAATTTTTTCAAATTTACTGTACCTGTTTGTACCATACTGATTTCAGGGAAAGCATCCTTGGCCTCCTCTTGTACATGGGACCAAACCTTTAGATGCTTCCCTGTATCCCTAATACAGGTAATCACACCCGGCGCCTCCTAGGATCTTCTGTTGACTTCCCATCAACAGAAGTTACTTTAAACAGAGGGCCCAAGAGTGCCTTTCTCTGCGTGGAAAGGTCCCTCTCCGCCTCCTTCCTGTCCACTCGGCAAATGTCCTCCACTTTGTCAAACTGTTTTTTCACCTTCTTTTTCCTGGAGGGGTGGGGTGGGGGAGTAGTAGAAGGTGGAGTAATAGGTGGTTGGGTAGACGACTGGGTAGAGGGTTGGGGGGGTGTACAAAGTGAGGAGGACTGCGACCTGACTGATGAGGCTGATGCACTCCTAGAGCGGGACTTTGTTTCTTCAGGTGCAGCAGTACAAGATGGTGATCTTGAGGAGGTTGCATCTTTATCTCTCCTGCTCCGCCCTGCCACTCTCTCTTTTTTAGTAGGGATATCCTCTTCCTCCTCTTCCCTCCCTCACTTTGATTAGGAAGGCCGAGGTGGAGGCATTTCCTCCACCTCCATCTCCCCCCTCTGGATTTGGTTGCTTAGTTGCTTTTGAGTTATGTTCCCCCTTCTGGGTGGGTTGCTGCTTTTCCGGCTGCTTCTTGGGGCTACTCCTCTCCTGCTGCTTGGGCGGCTGCTCGTTCCGCTTCAGGGGAGAAGGTACCGTCTTTTTCCTCTTCACCTTCACCCATTCCCCATCAGGAGCCTTTTCTGATGTTACTGCCTCTGATGCTGTTACTTCTGCCATTGTTGTTGCCGTTGTTTTTGTAGCTGGAGGGGGTGGAGGCTGTACCTTTTTACCTGGGCGCACCTTGGTCATATGGCCCAGAACTCTGCATGACCAACAAAACGGCTTACATCCTTCAACCAGCATCCTCTTCTGTCGGCATATAAGAGTGTTGGGGATGTCCCTGAATGCATCCCTGTCCAGAATTACCTGTAGATATGCCAGCCTTGACACGTCCTCCACCTGACCATATTTGGCGAAGAATCCACCTATTCTGTCTGGTCCGATGTCTATAGGCACCCCATGCACCGTGATTTTTGTTCTGCGGGTGCCCATGTACTCTGTCTGCATTCGCATGGTAGCTGTCTGCAACACACTTCCTGCTAGTTGTTTAGCTTCCTGCTCTGTAGCCAGGAGGATGTCCCACATGGCATTTGACCTCCTGGCCAATAATTTGGAAGCTATTTTCAGGCTCTTAAGCTCCTCCTCCATACTCTCCCTACTGAAGCCAGCCAATTTCCGACTCTTCACGTCGGTGGTCAGTAGGGAGATAGTCCTTGTTTTTACTGCATCGAACGCTTCTTGGATCGTCAGGAATTCATTCCCCTGGACGAATTCCCCATATTTTTCTCCTTGTTCTTCGTAGTACGTGGCGTCTTTCCTTTTAGGACTGTTGCCAGCCCAGGCCGATGGTTTCGGCGGTGGCGGCGTATCTGTTTGCACCGTAGGAGACGGTGTTGCTTGTAAAATGTCCGCCATGGGGATTTCTCCCCACAACAGCTGCACAATAAAAGTTATCCCTTTGTGTTATATTCCTTTTTTTTTTTTTTTTTTTTTTTTTTTTTTTTAAAGAGCGATAATTCATGAAGTAAATCAAAACAAGTAAAACGGGGGGTGGGGGAAATAAAAATGTACATGAAAACAAAAAGTCAAATCAACAGTTCAACGAAAAACAATTGAAAAAGAAACGAGGGGAGGGTCAAAAATAAAGAAATCAAAACAAAAACACTGCACAAAATCAAAAAAAAAAAATGTACAACGAAAAGGTGTCAAAATAAAACTTTCAAACAAAAGAAAATCTAACCGTTCACTTTTTTTTTTGTTCCAATAATGCTGTACACGCCAATGGAAAATACAACAATATACTAGGGGGTATATATATATATATATATATATATATATAGGACTAGTGAGTATATGTATGTAACTAGTGAGCGAGTTAAAATGACTTAACTCCCTTTATAGTCTACCAATAGAAGGTTAACCAATCAGAAGCCGCAGAACATTGTATCCGTCGTGTATAAAGGCGGCCATTTTTGTTTACCCTACCGGAAAGACCAGTGCCAACTTGTCAGGCGAAGATGACAGAAGGAAGAACTACGCCCTGCTATGTTGCTACGATATCCACTGCGAACCTGAACTACGCTTTCCTACTGTCTCCGAAATATTCACTGCTAACCTCTGGATTCTATACTCGAAGACGACCGTCATAAAATGTCTAACAAATTATTGTAGTTTTAGCCACACACATACACAAACTACCCTTTATATATGTATAGGTAATGGATCATATGCAACACAGGTGAACAATTCAACTGGAAAAATTGAAAATAAATACAATATATCTAAATATAAATTAGAGACACATCATAATAGGTCAGCCCATTTTAAATAAATCAATCTTGTTTTGTGGAAATTTTTAACATCAGCTCAAGATTTTTCTTTTTTAAAAAGTTGAATAATTTTAGTACATTCAAGATTATGGATAAAATTAGTGTATTTTATATAGTTTTTTTTTTTTTTTTTTTTTTTCTTAAAGCATGGGCAAATCAAATTTACATATTTGGAAGAAAAAAAAATGCAACTACTAAAAGGACATCAAAATGTGAAAAATTTTCATCTTTAATAGTCAGTTGTGCTTAGTTTAATTTTTAATGTCTATAAATATAGGTAGAAAAAAATCAAATGTTGGTAAGCTAGCAATGGTTACAAGCACTGAATGACTTTGCTATTTCTTCATAGTGATATCCTTTTTAGTATAAAGCTTACTCTGGCACACAGCAATAAATGTGAATCACCTACTGAATCGTAATAGTCTGTGAGATTAACTTATGAACCATTGTTCTGCAGGTGCCACCTTTTTAATCTTTTGCCAGTTTACAATAATTGTCTGATTTCTCAATTTGTAACAGTCTTAGTAAAATCCCTTTTTTGGTTGCAGAAGAACTTCCTCTATTCATTTCATTGAATTTCTATTCCATTGAAAATGATGCAAAGCAATTTGAGAGGAACTGTGACAAAGTTTATTCCTGCAATAGAATCTTGTTAGATACAAATCTCAAACATTAAGATCGTAAAGGAAGTTTTTCTGCAAATGAGGCTGAATGCATTCTTTTTGTTTCCAAATCTGGTTAGTGCGAAAGACAATATTAGCAGAATGATGAAAATGTCTTGTTCAAATCCGAATTGTCCAAGATATAAACTGATTTCAAACAATCCAAAAGCTTCTGGACAACCAATGAATGAATTTTGTTTAGCTTAATTGATGTTGCTTTGTAAATTATTGTTTGATGAAATGAACATTATTCCTGTTCCACATGGGTATTGCAGATATTACCTCTCCATGACTGCATACATATATATTAATTTGAATTCAGTATATTCCATCTAACAGATGACTAATCAATGTATACTACATGAGTATTACAGTTTTTATATTTGTTTTGTACAGCTGATCCCATTCCTCTGTATTTTGTCTGAGAGCTTAACATGTCAAGTTAGCAAACAAATTATTTGTATTTATGGCCCTTAATTTTTGGAAAAATGGTGGGGAAATATTGGACTGGATTAAAGTAATTTTTCAATCTACTTCACCCCCAACCAAGGCAGTAAAGCTACTGAAACACAAGGGGGTGGGGGGTTACTGGGTGTGGAAAAATTAGGAGCAGAAACATCAATGAGTGGGAAGAGAAAAGATTAATCAGGAGGATAGTAGACAGTGATTGACATTGCATTTAAATTTTTGCAGATTAATGTTGTCTGGAAAGTATGTATTGGAAAAGGAGTTCCACAAGTGAAAAGTGTGAGAAAAGAAACTATTAGCATAAAATTTGTGGTTATATCTAGCAGGCTCAACTGTAAATTGATGAGTACTCAACATCAGTTTAATACTGCGCTTAAATTCAAAAAGTCTAGGTACCATAATGAAGAGCTCATCTGAACAATTACCATGAAAATATTTATAGAAAAGACACAGGTAGGAAACCTTGACGTTAAATTTTCAATACATATAGTTAATACTCTTGTTCCATTGAGTGAACCCTGTGTGTGTGTGTGTATATATATATATATATATATATATATATATATATTGAACAATAAAAAAATTAAAATCTTCAGACACACTGGGTTGTAGATTAATATTCTTTCGTTTATTTTATTATTATTCCATTTAGATTCCTCAACTAGTTTCGGCCGAAATGGCCATCATCGGGAGGAGAAATATTTCTGCTTGCTGCTAGCACTAAACTACAGAAATGAATGTCTTGATGGAGAAAATGAACTTTTGTCTGTAGTTTTCATTTGTTTTTTTTATTTTTTTATCTTTTTAACATGAATCTTTTAACACTCCTTGTGTTGGTCAAACAGTCTCTTTTAAGTTGTTATTTGAGATAAGAGCTGGATAGACACATGCTGCTATGAATTCTCTGGTCAGTTTGACAGTTTTATTGGACTTGGTGAGGGGATGTGTCTCTGTTTAGTGTTTGTGTGTGTTATTTGGTTCTTAGGGAGTGAGTGAGTATATGTGTAAGCGTGTGTATTGCTGTGGGTGTGTGTGTTATTTGGTTCTTAGGGAGTGAGTGAGTATATGTGTAAGCGTGTGTATTGCTGTGGGTGTGTGTTATCATTTGGCTCATTAGGGAGTGAGTGCGTATGATGTGTGTAAGTGTGTATATTCGTGTGGGCGAGTGTATAAGTGTGAGGCCTCCACACCTCCGTAAGCCTGTCTGTCTTGTGTGGGTGAGAAATGTGGGTAGTTTTTTTTATTTGTTGAGTTATATCTATATATTGTTAAATATATATATATATATATATATATATATATATATATGGCCTCAATAGTACTTGCTATAGGCACAGCTTACTCAAATATTATAAATAAAACAGCTAAGGAGATGTTTATAAATAAACATAAATGAAACATTTTATCTTAAAGAAAACATGTAAATAAAGTTTAGAAATATTTTACCTGTTTTCTCTCTATGAAAAAGCAAGTCTAGCAAAGATAATAAAAATTGTCTTTACTTACAATTCCAGTACATCATTCTGTAAAATGCTATGCTTTTCCCATGTGGCAGAGAAACATCCTCTCTTCATGGCATCTACCTCAAAAGTAGCTATCAAGGGTTATATGACTGGCCAAGCATGATGTATACTAATTAGGGCAAAAGGAAAGTTAACCTAACAGTTATATTTCCATTGTTTTTGATTTTTTTTTTTTTTTTTTTTTTTTTTTTCTTTCAGAATTTAAAGAATGTTTCAGTTTTAATGCTCAAAAGAATCAAATTAGCCAAGTTGAGGAATTATCACTGATTATGCGATCATTGGGATTCAGCCCAACACGAGAAGAAACAACAAAATATTTAGAAAAATACAAAAACGGTCAGTACAGCTTTCTTTTTTTTTTTTTTTTGTGTGTGTGTGTGTATGCCTCAAAAGATCTTGTAAATAAAATTCAGAAAATAATCTCACATTTATATGGAATCCATATTTGATTAACAAATTAATCTCATTCTTCTTCCTGAATTAAATATTGATGAGCTACCAAAATGTGTTTTAGTTCTGTTTTCATTCTTTAAGTTGATAATAATGTAGGAATAGTTAACTATGCTAACTCTTGTGGTCCTACCTAGAATTGAACTCGCCATCGTAGGCTAACAAATTTCTGAAGATCTTAGACTCTCACTCCTCAGTTTAATGGATGCATTTTAAGCAGTGGCAGCAGCAGGCTTGTCTCCCTTCCTAACAAAGAGGAGTTAACCATTAGGCATTATCTAAGTCTATTGAAATTTCTCCTCAGGGTGAAATATTCTATCATTTGGTGAAGTGCCATCACTCACTTTATCAATCATGTTCCTTATTTTAATATAAGCAATTGTATGTTTAATCAAAAATCAATCATTTAATAAATAGGTTATATCTTGTTTGCATTTACACAAAAAAACTTTCCCTATTTTATTTCATGTTTTCAGATGAATATTAATTTAATATGTTGTAGAGGGGGGGGGATGATATAATCTCAGATAAAAACAACAAAATCAAGAATGAGGCATTTTAACATTCGGTACTTCCACAATAGTTCCATACCTGGCATAGTTTTTGTAACCACTTCGGTTGTAATGATCCTAGTTTCATTTTTGTCTGAAATAAGGAAAAAAAAAACAATATAGTTTTTAATTATATAGTTTAAGAAATGATTTAAGTTTAAATTCTTGCAAAAACTTGACTTGATCATAATGTAAGCTGTTAACTTTGTTCCATTTTTGTGGTTCTACTTGACTAACTAATTTCTGAAGATCTAAGACTCCCACTCCTCAGTTTAATGGATGCATTTTAAGCAGTGGCAGCAGCAGGCTTGTCTCCCTTCCTAACAAAGAGGAGTTACCCATTAAGCACTATCTAAATTTTTTGAAATTTCTCCTCAGGTTGAAATTTTCTATTTGGTGAAGTACTGTCAGTTTATTGATCAAGGTCCTGTTTTAAATGGAATGATTGCAATAAATAAGGAAATATTAATAATTAACCTACTTTCTTTATAAACGAAATACTGATATGCTGTAAGGATGTTTTTTCAGTGTTGTTTTTATATTATGAAATAATTTTAAAATTGAGTAAAGGTCTCTGGTTAATCTGATGATAGGATTGAGAGATTCTTTTTTTTTTTTTTTTTTTTTTTTTTTTTTTCCACAGCTTATCAACCCTTTGCTGGTTATTTAAAGCTGGAAAATAGTTTTAGATTGAAAAGAAATAAGAAAAAAAGAATCCATGAAAAGTAAAAATGAATTTGTTTTTTACAGCTTACCAACCCTTTACAGCTTATTTAAAACCAGAACATATTTTAAGACCAAATTTTTTTTTTTTTTTTTCTGAAGTAATAATGGCTTAGAGATACATCCCTTTCCAACTGTATTTGTGTGCAAGTGAATATAATGAACCTAACAGGAATTAGAACTCTGCTCTCTGAATAACAATTCCAAACCAATATCCATTACATGATCTGCACATCGAAGCTTACAGCACGTGGTATTCACAAATGGTCATCCATCTAGGTACCAGGTTCTCTGTTGCTTAACTTCAGTGATTGTACAGAAACCAGTGTTTCAATGTGATGAGTAACTACAAAGGATTCTATTATTCTTCGGTATTTTTTAAATTTTTTTTAATCATTTCACCCCAAGTAAGGCAGTAAAGCCACTAAGCCACAAGGTATTTCTGGGTGTGAGAGAATTAGAAAGCAATAACATTATTTAGGAGTGAAAACAACAGAAGAGTAATCAGGAAAATGGATAACAGTTGACATTGCATTTAAATTTTTGAAGATCAAACTTGACTGGAAAGCAAGAAGCCAGATGGGATTTTCTCAAGTGCAAAGGAGAAACTGTTAGTATAGAATTTATGGTTATGTCTAGCCATTTTAATTGTAAATTGATGAGACCTTGTTGCTAATTTAGTACTCTGCTTAAATTCCTATCGTGTAGGTACCATAGCAAAGAGGTCATCCAAATAATTATAGAAAAGACACAGGGAAGCAACTTTATGGCAATGGGGAAAATGACTGAAGCTGAGATGTCGGGTCAGGACCAATAATATTGCTGATTCGTCCTTGGATTTTATAAAAATTCTCTAAATATATTTTTAAATGATTCTCTGTCATTAACAAGCCAGGAATTCAAATAAGTTCTTAGATTATTTTTTCAATGCAGTAAAACTTTTAATCATAAGTAAACAAAATTGAAAGAAAAATGGAAATCATTTATTGATGACAATTTTTATTTAATCCAGGTTTTGTTGTTTTTCATCTTGATCAGTTTTAAACCGACTTATTCATGCATCTGATCTCTTGACACTTCTATGTCCCATGTTCTTTCAAGACATTGGTAATCATGGCTCTCCACAATTTCCTGTCCTTTATAGCTCTTAATAAATGTTGTCTTTTTGTTATCTTTCCTAAACCCTGTTCTGCCCTGCATTTACTCAAGCTTGCTAGGTAGGTTTCCTCTGTCCTGTGGGTATCAAATTTTCCAAGTCGTCTTTCTTCATTTTGCTTTAGAGATTTCTACTGTCATGAGACAGTGGAAATCTTTTATTTTAAGTGTAAATATCCGTAGTTTTGTTTTCATTTTCTTTAAAACTTCGTCATTGCTCACATGTTCAGTCCACGGAATTCTCACCATTTATTTGTAGAACTACATTTCTGTTGCTTCAAGTCACTTTGTGAGGAGATTGTCCAGCATTCACTGCTATATAGAACTGATATTACGTAACATTTTAGAACTCTTTGTTTTTAACAAACTTTTCTTGTTTCTTGATACTCTGCTTCACTTTTGGAAGGCACCTTTCACTATCCTAATGCACCTTCAGATTTCAGTGTTGCACTTTCCATCCTATGTGAAAACACTTCCCAGGTATTTGAATTGTAATCGTTTGATTTTGGTATCTTCAATTGTTAATTTGCATGGTTGTTAGTGTCCCTTTTCCTAACAACCATGCATTTTAATGTTTTGCAATTGATTAGTCCCTTTCTTCTCACTTTGCTTCACTAGGAATTCTTGTAGTTTCCTTTCTATGTCTGTTATCAACACTGTATCATTTGCATATCTTATGTCACTAAGATTGCATCCACCAATAATGAATCCTGTTAGGCCTTCTAATTCTCTTAAAATTGCTTCACTGTATGGATTAAATAGGTCTGGTGAGAAGACCCATCTTTGTCTTATGCCCCTTTTTCTATTTTTGTATATTTAATGTCAGTATAGGTTCTGGATTATTCTAATATCCTTCCCAAATATGCCACAGCTACCTAAGCTGTTTTAACAGTTTTTTGTTACATACTTCATCAGATGTTTTTGCCTAATCTATAAAACATAGGCACACACATTCTTTGGCATTGTTCTTTCTGATATCATTCTAAGCATAAACTATTGCATTCTTTGTTTCAGTTTCTTTAACAAAATCACAATGTTTTTGTCTTATTTCCAGTCTAATTCTGCAGCACACTCTGTTCATAAAAATTCATATAAGTTTCACTTATTAGGCTGATTGTCCAATGAAGTTCTCATTTGTTTCCACCTGGCTTCTTATGCAGTGCTATGAAAATGGATCTATTTAAATCTTCCAGTATATCGCCACTGTTGTATATTTCATTTGTGCCTGTAATCTTGTGCCAGACTAAGCTAAATGAAAAATGTTCGTATAAATTTAAAAAAAAAATAAAAATAGAAATAAATAAATAAATTAGACAAAAGGTCTGACGTTCGAATAAAAAAAAAAAAAAAAAAAAAAAAAAAAGTAGACAAAGGTCTGGTGTTCGAATAATATATATATATATATATATATATATATATATATATATAGAAAAAAGGTCTTGCATTCGAATAAAAAAAAAAAAAGTGTATGAGAATAATGGACAAAAAGTCTTATGAGATGTGTTGAATGGAACCACTAAAAAGGTAAATAGTAACTTAAAACATACCGCGTGTAACTCGGGTTTAACATAAAAATCACATTAACAAATCATACAATTTACAAATTGGCGAGATATGTTCTTTGGCTGTACAATTCGATTCGTGTATTTACTCACATACATACACAAAAAAAGAAAAAAGAAAAAAAATTTATAAACGTCCTTTAAAAATTAAAAAAACGTTTATAATATTGCCATGTTGCAATTATATTAAAATTTATATTTACAAATTTACCCGGATTATTTGTTACATTGATGTCCATGAGCTATCACGCTTAATCCATGACCATTTTGCTGTCCTTTCTGCTGTATTAGTTATGGTCCGAATCGCCTTTCTTTTGTTAGCACCTACTACGCCAATATCAGTTAGAGCTTTGCATAGGGACCTTGCAGCAAAACACCTTACACCCACCTCGATTGGCAAACAGCTTGATTTCCACCTATTGTTTTTGCAACTCGCTAATAGTTCATCATATTTTAACATCTTCCATTCGTGGGCTTCTTCTGCATGCTCTTCCCAAGGCACTGTCAGTTCCCACATTATTACCTTTTAAATATTTTTAGAGTAGAATACTAAATCCGGGCGTAATAATGTTTGCACGATGTGGTCAGGGAATTTTCATCTTTTCCCTAAGTCGACCCTTAATTCTGAGTCTGTTGCCAGTGACAGAGTATTTGCTAAGTTCTTGTCCTTTTTTGGGGGTTTCTCACCAGCTCTATGGAACTCTATGGCTCTTTTCTCTGTGTTTAAAGTATTGGTGCTGATGGCCATACTAACTATCTTTGCTATCTCTTTTAAGATTTCATCATGCCTCCATCTATACCAGCCTTCCGTTAGTGCTGTCTTACAGCTACTTAGAATATGTTTTAGACTTCCTGGACGTGAACACAAGTGGCATAGTGGCGATTCTGTCTCATACCATTGATGGAGTTTGGTAGGACTGGGAAGGATTTCGTATACAGATTGAATCAGGAACTTTATGTTGATATCATTTCTCCATATATCCGACCATTTGATTTTCCTATAAATCATGGAATCCCAATTGGTCCACGCACCTTGTTGCCTTAGTCCTACCATTTTTGCCACCCTTTTCTCCTCCTCACCCTTACGTACTTCTTCTTGTATTAAAAGGTTCTTTTCTTTACCTTTGGCTCTGTCCACCCGAATGGTAGGAAAGAACCCTAGGCCAACTCGTCCAGTAGCTACGGCGCCTAATATGGCCTTTTCGCAAAGCCTTTCTTTAGCGATATGCAATGCGTTCTCTGCTCTCCATTTTCTTCCTGAGTAGACTTCAATACCTGCTCCAGCCACCTTTGGGTCTTTGGATAATTCATACTGCGTTATTGCCCTAATTTTGGTGACTTTGTATTCCTCTACTAGACTTTTGAAAGGAAGTTGCAGGGCATTTGTGTTGCCGTATAGAGCAGCACTGGTCACACTCTTCGGTAGGCCTAACCATCTTCGTAGTCGTATGCTAATTCTTTTTTCTAATTGTTCTATATGAGAAGACATAAATTCATAAATAGACAATGGCCATAAGATTTTAGGAAGAATGGCATGCTGATAAATCCAAGCTTTAAATCATCCTGGCAAGCCGGATTTGTCAACTCTTTAACCAAGTTTCTAGTTTGTCTTTTGTTTCTTGGATTGCTGTTGCATCTTTTAGAGAGTTATCTATACGTTTCCCAAGGCTTTTTACGGGCTTTTCTCTAATTGTTGGTATGTCTCCCCCGGTTAGTCTGAATCACTCCTTATCTAATATGTTACCTCTCTTTAAAACGAGTGACCTTGATTTCGTGGGGTTGAAGCTCATTCGGGTCCATGTGATCTGCTTTTCAATCCCCTTCAGTAGCCATCTCGCGCCAATCACGGATGTAGTAGTTATTGTCATGTCATCCATGTAGGCTCTTATAGGAGGTTGCCTTAATCCTGATCTGGTGACCGGGCCTTTACATTCTGTTTCTGCCGCTTTAATTAACATGTTCATGGCTAGACAGAACAGGGTCGCTGAGATTGTGCATCCTGTTATGATGCCTTTCTCCAATTTATGCCATGCCGAGGCTGTATTTCCTGATAACGTTCTCATTTGGAAGTTATTATAATAATCAGCGATTAATTCAGTAAATTTTACTTGGTACGTAATGGCGATGGAGGGCTTCTTCTACTAGTTTATGTGGTATTGATCCGTAGGCGTTTTTAAGATCTAACCACATGATTGCTATATCGCCCCTATTTGCCTTCGCTTCTTTTAACAATTGCGATGCGACCCCTATATGCTCCATACATCCCGATATTCCTGGTACTCCACCTTTTTGCACAGACGTATCTATGTACTTATTTTTAAGGAAATCTGCCAAACGTCGGTTTAAGATGCTAAAAAAATATTTTACCCTCTGTGTTCAACAGGGAGATGCATCTAAATTGGTCTATCCTTCTGGATTCCTCCTCTTTAGGGATCCAAATGCATTCAGAGTGTCTCCATTGTCCAGTTATTTTCCCTCTTCTCCAAATAACTTTCAGTAACTTCCATAACATCCGACGGAGCTTTGGACAACGTTTGTAAACTATGTAAGGCACTTCGTTTGGACCTGGTGTGGAGGCCGTTCTGGCTGCTTTAATGACTGCATTAATCTCCATCCAAGTTGGTTCTTTCAAGTCAAAAGGCGTTAATGGTGCATTAGGGATTATCAGGGACGTGTTTTCTACAAATTCTAGCTGTCTGTTTGGATCACTCAGTTTCTTGTAGGAAAGCATTAATTTCACTAGGGGTACTCTCCAACTGACCACTTCGTTTTTCCCCTAACAGCTTTGTGAAACTGAATGGATTTGAGAGAAATGACATCCGTTTCTTCTCCCTTTCTTTCCTCCTTTGTCTATGCCATTCTGCTCTACGTAAAGACTTTATTTTTAAACGAATTACGTCTCGAAGCTCCTGTAAGGGTTGTCTTTCCTCGGGTTTCATGATTTTATATTGTTTCCGAAGAGATCTGAGCTCTGACCTGAATTGTTTAATCTTTACTTCCCTCCTATTTTCTTTGCTAATACCCTTCTTTTCCTTCCGCTCCTCATATCCAAATTTCCCTGCTGTGTAACTAGTGATAATTTTTGACATTGTCGCTAGTCGTTTATCCGAACCTCTTGATGTTGTTTGAATGATCTCGCTGATGTCCACGTCGAAATCGTGCCAGGCGTGTTTGTTACTGGCTGGTGGCCATTTTATCTTTCTTCGAAATGGAGCATCAGGCACAGCTTGAACCTCTGCTTGGGAGGACTGGGCACTGTGGTGAGCTCCCCGGCCTTGCACCTCCTGCGTCTCACCAGGAAAAATTCCAGCACACTGCTGTTGTTTCGATCGCACCTGACACTTCATTTTTGCCTGATGTATTTTTAGGCCGTGCATATTTTTACACATCTTTGCACAAGGGCATGTCAGTCTCGTTATCCGTGGGTCATTAGCTTGATTCGTTTCCGTTTCATCAGGCCTAATGGGGGATCTCATTCTCCCCCCCTCTCGGGATCCCCTGGGGGTATTTATTTGCAGGAGTTTCTGTAGCGTTTCTTGAATAGCGTAAGTCGGGTTGCTAGCCCAAAAATGCACTTTTGTGATCTCTCCTCACCGTCAATTGTCTTTCCAATTTGTCAACCAGTCTATTCCTGGGTCGTCATCCGATCTGTTCCCGGATGTCACTGTTGAAACAATAGAAAGAATAATTCGAAAATACGCTTTTAAGTAGGCACGCAAGGGGGTCGTCAGTGATGTTTTGACTTGGTTCATAAGGAAGTTTCAGGTCTTTCAACATCATACTCCCCATCACCAAATCGACCCAATCAGGGGAGATCAACCCCTGATTCCCCCTTATGATTAAACGCTAACAGCTACTCTGGCCTTTTTAAAGAATAAGAGGAAGAAAGACCACATATTCTGTGCATTCGATTGGATGTTAGTAACAACCAATCGGATGCGTGGACTAATTTTTAAATGGCCAGCGGTGGGGACAGGCTTCTTTTCTTATTTCGATGGATTGCAGTTTCGATGGATAACTGAGGAGGTAATCTTAATGTTCCTAAATCTTACACTATTTCCTTGAGTATTTTAAGGTTTAATTATTTGCCGTTTTTATTTTGTACTTTTTCCTTTTCTTTGGTGGGGATACTTGAACTCAATGCTATTATCACATTTTATTGTTAGCCTGTTTCTTAATACAAATAATATGTACAAACATGGGAAATGTTCGTATAAATAAAAAATAAAATAAATTAGACAAAGATCTTATGTTCGAATAAAAAAAAATAATTTTTAAAATTATATTTATATATATGTATCGCTAAGAACCGATGACAAACTAATAAAATAAGAATGATATATACAAACGATATTATGGCAATGATCAAGAGGAAAAAACACTATAAATACACTATATACGCGTTATGATACAGATTTAAAATATACAAAAATGTGAAATGTTCGTATAAATTAAAAAAAAATAAAAAATAAAAATAAAGAAATAAATTAGACAAAAGGTCTAACGTTCGAATAAAAAAAATCAAAAAAAAAATCAAATGATATAAAAAAAAAAAAAGGTAAATATAAGAAATGAACTGATTGAATGCAAAATAATTGGTGGCATGGGGAGGAGAATTCATGCTGCATTTATAACTGCCAATCTCTCATAAAACCCTGCCCAGGTCTGTACCCTGGAGAAGACACTACAGTGTTGCCACACTGCGACACCAAAACATGAGATTTCAAATGTCCTTCTGTATGGAGAACTGGTCACCAGCAAGGGGAGCTCAACGGTAACTTCATCTTCACTTCAAGGATGGCTGCAGAACGGACATGAGACATAGACATTGAGAGGTCAAAAGACATCACCAATGATCACTCGTGCTGAAGATGTGATTTACACTAAGAGCTGGAGTAAGGTGAGAAGAAACGGAGGCCTGCCACCAGAGAATCATGCTTGTGAGAATATATATATATATATATATATATATATATATATATGTGTGGTTCCAATTGAGAAATTAGAGAGCCTCAAATTCCAATCAAGTTTATTACATTCACTTATGCACAAATACTTTTTGAAAAGGCATGAATGCATCTCTCTCTCCCCCCAATTAGGGTTAAAAGGTACACAAGGCTCTGTGTTGGCAACCAGTCTAGGAGAAAACCACTCTGAATTCGAAATTGGTGAAGCTAATTATATGCAGCTAATGAAATGATTGGAGTTTAGGATCACTCTCTGATCCTGGCTGTGATGAATTTAAAAAAAAATCATCAAATAATTGTCCCTCCCTTCATTAGTCCCTTAGTTTGCACAACCATTACGCTCTGCCAGCACCTCATAAATAATGAACCATTCTATTTTGATCATATGGAAAGACCTGGCATATTAGAGAGCTACTTAGTTTCAGTCCAAAAAAAAAAAAAAACAAGGAAAAATAGAAATGTTTCACATCTCCTGCTAATACCTCAAATAATGGAATATTCCATTTTCTTTGCACAAGAAGACAAAGGATATATCAAAGGTGCTACTTGGTTTCTGCGAGAAAATGAAAGAAGGAAAGATAGCCATTTTAATGTTTGTTTTGGTGAACTGAAGAGTTGTTAATTTCAAGTCTTTTCATTTGTACCCCCTTACTTCTTTAAATAGTGACTGGCATTCATATTTATTGTTATTGCAATATTTTGTTGTTAAGCTCGAATATTTAACATTATAAGGGAATTTCTATGCATATTTTATTGTTGTAGAACTCACCATAAGCGTATTCAATCATTAATTGAAAAATAAAGATTTCAAATAAGAAAATGGTGAAATTTTCATGGGTTAAAACTAGTTTCATTAAATTGGTTAAATTACATTTTTATTTTACTCTGTATTCTTGAGTATATTCATGAGTAGGTCGGGACCACCAAGCATTTGTCTCACGTCTGCATTTGATTCTCTGCGCATGTCATAAGTGCTGTGAACGAAATCGGCATGCAGAGTTCAAAACTCAGGCCAGGCAATTACAGTGCATCAATGCTCTTGGAAGAGAAATGGACCCTCTCCTCTCCCACCATCCACAACTCAGTCACTCTGGGTAAAATAATAGCATAGACTAGGCTGTCTAGCCGTGATAGTGTAACCAGTTGAAGAGAAAGACAACTCTGAATTTAAAACAGCCTGCCAACATGTCATGGTTCAGAATAGTAAAGTCTATTACTCCCCTCCCATGTCTTGGAGGAAAAGACGTTAATTGACAGTGTTAAGGAGAGATGCTTGAAAAAGTAAATTTCAAGTATATTGAACCAAAAATATCAATGCTAAAATATATCTGGTGGGATTATCAGCTTTTGATATTTGAGCAAAATTTGTATTTATTGAAAAATTTACATGAGTTTTATTCTTGTGAAAGATTTGTAAATTTTTTTTTTTTTTAATTGTTTACATAAAATCTCAAGGTAACAGGTTTAATTTTTTCTTTTTTTTTTTTTTTCTTTGATTTTCTAATGTCCTAAAAAATTGACTTCTATTGCAACTAATTTATATAATATGACACATCTGAAAAACATTCTTAAAGCTCATCAATATTGATTTAGAAAGAAGAAAATGTGACTAATTTTTATTAACATTTCCAGGTTAATTGCCTTTGACCTCTCTCCATTTTCTGTATATCTTCTGTATGTGCTGTGTCCATTTAGGATGTAGGTGATCATGGCTCTCCACAATTTCTTGTTTTTTTTTTTGTTTTATTTTTTTTTATTTTTTCATATATAGAAAGGTTAAAAGTAAATTCTGAAAAACATTCTTAAATCTCATCAATATTTCATTTAGAAAAGAAAAAGTGTGGATGATGTTTCATTATTCTCTAAATGAAATATTAGTGAGATTTAATATGGCAATCTTTCATTATTTTTCACCATTTTCACCATTTTTTTTAATGTTTTTTTTCACTGGTTATTCATTTTTTTAATCTATGTTGATAATGTTATGACAAGTGAGGGACTATGAGAAGAGGAAGATTATGTTGGATCATCTTTAAAATGGCGATTCTCTTTCTGTGTTGTTAAAGTTTAACCCTCTGTATTATCCCCTACTTTCTTTTCTACTTCATTGTTTTTCAAGGTTACTTAATTTCGCTCATGGTCATTTTCTGTTGCCATAGCAGGATATGACAACACAACTGCAAAATTCAAACATGTTATTCATTCATTTGAGTCATTTGCAGTAGCAGGATAAAATGTTTGCTTTGCAAGCAAAATCACCTCCAGAATGTTGTTAATTATGGATAATAATTTACTGAATTTACAACGTCGTTACAGCTGTTCAATGTGAAGTATAAAGGCAAGACAATTGTATTGAACGAAGTTTTCAAGTTAGAACAATCGAAATCCTGATTTTAAAATATGATCCAGAAATATACAATTTTTCTTTTACATCTACTTTCTCTGTTAGATTTCAAAATTGTCTACTGAGCAAATTTCTTTATATGAAGAATTTTAATCACTTCATCCTATGCAAGGCGATAAAACCACCAGGATGCAACAGGTTACAGGGAGTGAAAGTGAATAAGGCTTTAATGAGGAGAAAAGACAATAAAGGAACAGGATTCAGGAAGATGGAAGATATCGATTGACATTGCGTTTAAATTTGTAGTTGGCAGAGAAGCAAGAAATCAGAAGTGAATTCCACATGAGAGAAGTGTAAGCAAAGAAACTGTTAGAACAGGCAGTTACATCTAGCAAGTTCAACAGTTAGACCTAATTGCCAATCTAGTAGCACGATTACATTCATGCAGTCAAGGCACTAAGAAAAAAAAAGCTTAACAAAACAGTTGCTATGTAAATATTTGTAGAAAAGACAGAGGGAAGCCATGTCACAGTGAGAAAGTTAGGATCAATTACATTATGTAGTATCATATGCAAATTAGATAGACAAATATAAATAGAGAACAAGTGGTGAACATAGGGGCTATGCCTAGCAAACCGAGTTGCTATTCAGGACACGGAACTGTATTACGACTACTACTACACAGATATGAAAAACATAACACATTACAAATCCTTATATGCATTTTATCCAAGAATTTCAAGATGTATAGTAGGGTCACCTGACCAGATATAGTAGCAATATTCAATGCACAGACGAATGGTAGATAAATGTGTAAGATGAATTCTGATGAAAAAAATTCTTCTGGCACAACACAGTGAACCAACTTTACTTGGAGTAGACATAGCAATTGGTTCGATATAGTCACTCCACTTCATGTCAGTGGAAAATGTGAGGCCAACAATATTTAGTGTGTTACTCTCCTTGACTTTTGCACCAGACATACTGATGGCAGGCACAAAAGGTTCTGTGGTGATGAATAGAAAGTAGTTTTATTTTGGAGGAGTTAAAATTTACAAGCCATTCCTTGCCTCTGTTAACAACTAATTGGAGATCCTTTTTAAGAGCAACTGCCAGGTTTACTTTGTTAGATGTGTCAGATTTGCTATTAAGACAGAAGTAAATGATTGTTTCATCTGCATAAATACCTATTTGGGAACTGAGGAGAGGTCCTTGATGAAGATCAGAAATGGCGTAGATCCAAGGAGAGGGCCCTCAGGGGACCCCCGTCTTAGTATGAAATGTTTTTTTTTTTTTCTTTTCATTTCCCTCAGCCAGTGTGCATGCGATTTTTTTTTTTTTTTTTTTTTTTTTTTTTTAACTGACAAAATGCAGCTTCCCCACAAAAAGCAAAGTAAAATGTTTTATTTTTAATGCCCTTTATGTCAAATGAGTGTTTTGTATAGGTTTGCGGGGGTTAATAAAGGCAGCATGAAGCAGAAGTACCTCCTATGTAATGGTAAGACAGAGGTATTTCTGCCTTTACTTTTTTAGATTCATGTGTGGATATAGAGGGGGGGGGGGCGCATGTACTGAAAGTTTCTCAGGCCAATCAGGAAGAAATTCAAAAAGAATTTGATAAAATTTTGGTAAGAATTTTAGAGAAGAATTTTCCAGCATCCTCTCAAAGATGTTCAACTTTTTTGCATTGATTTTTCTATTCTTTTCTTTTTTTTTTCTTTCCAGAAGACAGCATCATCAACTTTGCTTTGTTCCTTGATATTCTGTATGAACATTGTCAAACTGAGAACAGCGAAAAGGAAATCCTGCAAGCATTTCAAGCACACGATAAAAATAAAACTGGAACTGTTCCTGGCAATGAACTCCGACAAATTTTACTCAATTTGGGAGAAAGACTCACCAGAAATGAAGGTCAGATTTTATTACTTTCATTCTTACATTCTACTAAAAAGATTTGTTTTGGGGGACATTATTTTTTTATTTTTTTTTCTTAACCAAATCTCTCATTTCCTTTCATAAAATCCATAGAAATTTCATGAAGAATGTTTACATTTTAAAAATAGAATGTTCAGTAATTCATAGATTCTTAATATTATCATAAAGTCGGAAATCTGTTAGCTCATAAGATATATATATATATATATAAGGTTCACCTATTATCCAGTTCACACTCCTGCCCGATTTTTGTGAAAATGAAGTTTTATCCCATGTTTCCTATATATGATTGGATTTACTTTTCCTCTTTCACTCCGAGTAGCCTCCTTGTGTCTTAGTGGCATTATCACCTTACATGGGGTGAATTGGTTGTAGCACACACATGATCAAGTATCTTCATCCTTGTTTTTATCATTATGTTTTCATGCTTGAATGTTTCAGCCTTTTTTTATTATCTTAAATTCTGAAATGAGACATTGTCATTATTCTTGTGTGATTCAATTATCCTCATTATGGTTGTTTTATTCGATTTTGGCCAAGATGTTCTTTGGCCTTCATTTTCTGAAAATTACCAGCAATTCATCATCTTTATTCTTGGAGTTGTTCAAATTAGCATTTCTTTCCTTCCTGTTTTATCTTAACATTTCTTCAACCTACCTCATAATTTATCCCGTCTCATTTCCTTTCTTCAATGTTTTTTTTTTAAATCTGGAAATGTAACACAATCTATTCATCATTTAAAAATTTCAACTATCCCACATTGTGGCCTATATACCCAAAACACATTAAAAAAAATTAAAAAAAAAAAAATTTAAAACTTCAATATGTTCCTCTCCTTCATGCACATGTGGACTTGCACCAACATAAACATCACTTTAACTTGATGTCCTAAAGATCAAAACACATCACAAAAACCTTTCCATTTTGTCTTAGATTTTCCTAAAATTGTTCTTGTTATCAGGGATAGTGTATGTAAAGTTTCCCCTTTTGCACCTTTCATCTGTAAAACTCTCTTCTAATTTATTGCTCGCCTGTAAACTAGAACCTTCCAAAATTTAAACACAAAACCAATCACCATCAGCATTAATATTTTCTCAGTTTCTCTCATACTCGGTAAACCCTTGCATCTTAGTGGCTTTGTCACCTTGCTTGGGGTGAAATGATTAAAAAACATCCTTATCTAATAGTTATTTCAGATTTTGTTCTGAATCCATCATCACTGCAGTATGATCTGTATATCCAATATTGTTAAAGTTCTATCCATTGATTTATAATCTTGATTGATCTTCTAATCCACTTCAAATCGGATTAAGTAAAGTTTCTAAAATCTTTTATATCATTGCGTATTACTCAAGTAGTTGTCTGAATCTTATAATGCTGGAGGTCTGTTAAAAGCCATAATTTCCAATTTTGATTTTTTTTCTAAGACCTTCCTCGTTTGGAAAATTCATGCAATACAATCTTCGAAGCCACAATTGGCCTTGTGATACACCAAAATTATAACGATCTCAATTAAATCTTGTAAAAAAATCGGAGTTATTTCCCTTTTATCAAATTCTTTTTTATATGAAATAATCCTCAGAATTTTTTAATATTTCCAATAACAATTCATGTAAAAAAAAAAACTCATAACACAATTATTAAAACTTTGTAATATGAGTTTAATTCAGTGCTTTTCAGTCTTTCTGAAAATTTATCAGATTAACTTTTCATACTTTAGTTGATGGAAAGGGAATTAGGTAATAAAAAAAATAGGAGCTGAATTCAATGCAAAAAATATTTCAATTTTTGTTTTTTGTTTGTTTTTTTTTATTATTAATATAATTTTAATAATGCATTTTAAGATTTTCAAATAATTTAATCCAACTAGAATTTTTCATATCCAGAATTGTCAATGTATTTACACTGATCTAAATTGTCTTTTGTATTCAAATTGATCTTGGTGATGAGTAGAGACCTCATTAATATTTAGTCTTATGACTTGCTTTTTGAATTGTTTGTAACATTTCCAGGATGATTAAAAGGGATTAAAAACTGCTAATCTATCCGGAGTTAAATCAATAAATCCAAGAAATAATAATTGGGGGGGGGGGAACCTTGCACAAGAAATGTTTTTGTTTTATAAAATCTTCCTTCTCAATACACATCAACTGAGTATTATACATTGGAAATTTCAAATTCATTAAATAATCGTCATGCTACAAACTTGCTGATCTATCCTTGTATATCACCATTCAGAGATTTTTGTCTTTTTTCGTTGGGGAAGATTCTTTGTAATAGTGCAAGAATTTATTTTCTGTCATGGATTTTAAATTTCATTTAAAATGATTTCTAAATTTTGTGGGGAACCAAAATGTTTCTTGTCATTTCTAAGTCGGCAATCATTAGTTCTTGTTGATGTTGTTTATGATCACATATTCACCAAAAAGGTTTTCTTTAAGATGAAAAAGACTTTCCTGCAAGTGATCAGTCTGTTACTTATAAAATCTACAATACCCACGTCAGATAAACAATCATTTGGAAATTGTGATTGATATGGGGGTAAAATAATTTTTTTTTTCTTTAAATCTCTTAACTTTAGACTCAAGGTTGTTAAGCTTAGTTTTGACATAATGCACCTAGTGAGGATCAAACTCATTATTCAGCAGACTAGCTTTGCTAATCATTACCCTACACTTGAGACATCAAGATTTAGATAAAAGATTATAAAAAAAAAAAAATCTAATGATTGATATATTTTAAGGTATGTTATATTTCTGGGTTAAAGTGCTGATATCAGGGACAGACTATATGTAAATATAATAAGTGGACTTTACACACTCTTTGTCCAGAAAAGAAAGCTCTTGTTCGAACACAAGAAAAACTAAATAGAAAGCTTAACCGTAGTACCTTGTCTGTCGTTTTTAATGAAACATGCATAAAGGAAGGATTGCTGCCTAAATATACAACACATGTATATATATTATAAATTAATTGATATATATATTTACACACACACACACACACACGCCTCCTTGTTATTGCATATGTCCATTCTGCAAAGATTCATCAGTGCCACACACAGACGTAACCTTTAAGTCCAGCCAATGATTTGCATTGCTTCTCACAGTCTTGGCATATATGATGTGTCTGGGCCTAGACATCAATGTTGTTGGTCACTTAGCAGGCCAGACCCTTTCAACAGGTAGAGTACCAGAACTTCTATTGCCAGTGTTTGTAATATTGTTGTCATTAGTCATAATAGCCACACCTTTTAAGTCTACGGCCATCCATATGCACCACTCGGTGAGATCCAAAATATTTTGTAATGCCTGCATATGAAATTTTTTAAAGTAAAGAAAGATGTACAGGTTCAATCCCATCTGACTGACCAAAATGAGTTAAGTGTCATATGTGATACACGCTTGGACGATCATGTCTCTTTCGATTCATGACTGACTAGACAGAAGATTTTTCCGCAGTAGGTTGTTATTTCTTTCTGTTATAGACTGGTTGCCAGCCAAGGCTATAGAACCAAGTCTGTCCTGATATTTAACCTATAGCTGGGGAGAAAGATGGATTCATACCTTTTCCCAAGGGTATTTGTGCATAAGTGAATGTAACAAACCCAAGTGGAATTTGAACCCTGCTCTCTGATTTCTCATTTTGAGGTGACATCCATTACATGACAACACGAGCAATGATCCGAAAAGATGGCATCAACATCATCAGTTGCTAGTATACCAGCAGATGGCTAATCAGTTTTTTTTTCCTCCAAAGGAGATGTGCTAACAAGGACTAAGGTGCTTCACTCACTCTCACTAATATATAAGTGTGTATATAAACCAAATAATTAACAACTGTATGCGTGTGCGTGGGGGGGGGCATGCATTTTTTTTTTTTTTTTTTTCATGTAGGAAATACACAAAGGCATATAACTTGTCTAGCAATTTGTTAAATTATCACTTCATTTTTTCTTAGGCAATGACAATGTCTAATGTATAATTTATCCATTTATATCCACTCCTGTTTAACATTTGTTGCAGTCATTGGTTGCAGCCATTTATGAAAAATAATTTCTTCATATTTGATTCTTCACTTAGTTTAAATTTAACATAGGTAATATTCAATTGGTTGATCTGAGTAAAGACCACAAACCTTATAACCACCCTCACTTTTCTTTTTTTTTTTTTCATAAAAAGGGACTGTATTTTGATTTAAATCTGAATAAATCTTTCACTCGCCAGTAATTTACAATTGCCTGATGAGCTGTGTTGATACTCATCAAATTATGACTGGGCTATTGTGCAGCAATTTTGATATGTTTTTCAATGTAATATCCTAAAATAAAGAATATTGCTCTATTTTGTATTGAGCTCTCTTTTAAATTAAATATTGGAATTGTACTCATTTGTGTGTGTGTGTATGTATATATATATATATATATGTATGTATGTATATATATATATATATATATATATATATATATATATATATTATTTAATAAATGGCAGACATTCTTATATATATATATATATATATATATTGCTCAATATTAAAAATAGTGTTAATAATATTATATGAAGATTACTTTTAAATATTAAATTTCTTATTAATTGATATTTAGAAGTTAAGTAATCTTTTCATATTATATTCACACACTCACACTTGTCCTTTCATGGAGTCATTAGTTTTATTATCCAGCTTAGTAAGTCTCTTTGGAAAGGACACTATCATTACTAAGACATTGCCACTGAAAGATTTCTTGTACATCAAAATGAAGGGAAAAAAAAATGATTTATATAACCTCATAATAGTAACAAGTAAATAAGATAGAAAACTGTGTAGTGACTTCTTCAAACAAAATGAGCCTTATTTTTAGAATCAAATTTGTCTTTAAAAATTTGAAGAGAGAAATACAAGCAAATGTTAAAGATGTACTGAACATTTAAATTGTGATGTCCAATATATGTTTTTAGATGTTTCATTTAGCTTCTACTCCCCTAAAGGGTTATAGAGATTGCCCAGAATACAATCCACTGCTTGCTCCCCTCCTGGTAATTCGTTGTTTAAGCAGAGCAGAAAACCATGAAAAACAGCATACATCACAGTTACCACTTGTTTGGACTGTTATCCTCAGGGTGACTGTTTCTATTAGTTTCTAGAACAAAGCACTCGAAGGACAGCTTTTATCCTTGAGCCCTGTATAAAACAAACGCTGCTGCATGCTGACAATTTTCAACGTATTTTAAATATCTTTTTTACATTCAATGTTATGTGTTGTTTTTGTTGGGTGGGGGGGTGCACCTGGGGTCTGCATTTTTTTTTTTTTTTTTTTTCAGAATGACAAAAAGAATAAATAAAACTCATTCAGCTTTTAATCATTTTTATTTTTAGTTTCCCCACATTGTATTAATTCCATTTGAATTAAATGGTCGTGTTACCATTTGATAATGTATAATGCTTTGAAGGTGCAAAATGCACATTGTTTGACACAAACAACAATTAGGACAAAAAATTTGTCATCTCTTGACTGCATAGGTATTCACTCCCCCTCTGAATCAATACTCTTTTGTTTGTAAATTCTCTTCCAACTCCTCTCTTCACTCAAGAGGAGTATCCTTGGCTGATTTTTCCCTAAGAATGGAATCTTTATCAAGTGATGTGCACATAACTCCCTTCATGGTTTATGTCTCCAATCTAGATCCACACCAGGCATCCTAACTTAATGGTATCTCTGCAATTGACCTAAGGAAATATGCACCTGAACTGGCTCCTGTCCTCTTTAAAGGCTGTAACAAATACCTTGTTGCTTCTTGCTTTCCAGATTTTTGGAAATCCTCCTTTATAGTTCCTGTTTTTAAGAACTCTGGTGAACCTTCTGATCCCTCAAATGATCGTCCTACTGATCTTTGTGTTTTTCTCAAGGTTCTAATCAACTCCAAATTGATTAAGCATCTCACTTCTCACATCCTCCTTTGGGTGAACTATATGGCTTTCATTTCTCTAGGTCAACCACCAATCTGTTAATGTAGGTACCCCCATGTGATCGCTAAAAAAGAGCATAGCATGATGAAAACGACGCCAAACTCAACGAAAGCAAAATTTTATCGTCTAAATGTTATTATTAAGAGGAAAGATCAAAGTTTATTTTAATTATTTTTAAAAAAATTTTCCTTCTTTTTAGAACAATCTGAATTTTCATTTAAAAATCCTTGTTTCTTTTTGTATCACTGGAACTAGTAAAATAACGTATACAATTTTTAGCACTTTTTTTTTTTTTTTTTTTGTATGACACACATTAATTTGGAAAATCTTGCAAAAATAAAAATAATTGGTGGATGTTAATGAAACTTTCAGAACTATTCAGAGATGATTGAAATTTTAAATGTTTTCTTTTATTAAAGTCATGGCAGAAATATTTTTTTATATTTATTACCCCCACCTATAACTAATTTTATGAAAACACTAGAAATTTGATCACATCAGGTTTAGTGATTACAATAGTTAAAAGCACAAGGCTTTGAGGAATGCAAATCATGTTTTTTTTTTTTTTTTTTTTTTTTAATTGGACGCCCCCCCCCCACCTGAAAATCAGCTCTGAATTGTAACATAGAAAACTCAATAAAACAAAGATATTATTTAATTTCAAATGCTTTTATTTGGTTTTAGTTGCTTTAATGAATATGGACAATATTTTCTGAAAGCAAAAAAAATTTTTCCATGAAAAATTAATTTTTAATACAATTATTTATTTTTTAATTATAGATTTTTACATTTAAGTTGTTAAAATATTATAAAATTAGTTAAAAGCTGCATCTACTTTCGTAAGTGTCATTATGAGATCTTTTTTTAGTGCGTTGTAAATTGTATCGTTTTGACTAATCAGAAGATCTGCAGTAATTAAGAAATGTAATTTTGTGTTTATAATCAGGCTCTAATTATAAAGTACAGAAGACCAACCAGAATACAATTATGTTGCATTATTTGAGTTAAGTATTGTTCTCAGCTGTTAAAGCCTTTACTTTGCAAAAGACATGTGGAGAAGTTAATTTGATTTTTCAATTAAGTATCAGTATCATCTTATGAAATTTATATGATCTTATTTTTATATTAATCTCAGTTATGACATTTTTCCATAAATGAAATATCAAAATTAATAATAAAATGAATGGAAATACAAATAACACAGTAAAATGTAATAAATGTACATAAAATTATAGTATTTTATGTACAGTTCTGATTAAATTTCATAAGGTACCTATAAATTAATTAGATATCTTTCTTATGAAATTTAATCTCACTCTTAAGTCTTATTTTAATTTCTTTAGAATATATTTTCTATAAAGCATCATAAACATAAAGGTGAAAGCTAAATACAAAAAAAAAAATTAGAGCGCTGAAAGATTTCCTTAAAAACAACGAGGTAAATAATTTGTTCACTTAAATCTAAATAATTTCACTTTTTTTCTTTCCGTAGAACAAATTATCCTCACAGAATCCGTCAATATGTCATTCATCACCTGTCGAGTGACTTGAAAGTTTATGACCTGCTTTGTTTTATTTTCAAGTTAGGAATCTTTTCGGCACAGAACCTCAGTTAATCTTGGTCCAAAATATTTTAAACAAACATAATTTCTGATTTTCTTAAAATAAGTTTTGAAAAAATGATAATTGATATTTAAAAGAATTTCAAACTGAGATTTTCATTTTTATAAAATGGAAAAAATGGTTGCCATTTGTTTTGTTTTTTTTTTTTTTTTTTTTTTGCTGAGTCAAAAAAGACAAGATTATTAACGATTAAAAAATGTAAAAAATAGCCCCAAAATACTTTGATATTTCCTCTTAATAATAACATAAACATTTAGACGATAAAATTTTGTTTTCATCAAGTTTGGCATCTTTTTCATCATGTTATGCTTTCTTTTTTTTTTTTTTTTTTTAGTGATCTTGTGGAGGTACTTATGCTAACGGTTATTACTGAATTTGTCTATTATGAATTTGACAGCCAAATATTTGATCCAATGAAATTAATGGGTCATGATTTTTTTTTTTTTTTTTTTTCTTGATCCTTTCACATTAATGCAGGGGTCTCCTCCAGGGACTCTGTCTTTGGATCTACGTTATTTTTTATCTTTGTCAACGACCCTCCTGATGTCATCAGTTCCCAACTTGGTATCTATGTTAATGCTATACGTATTTACTCCTGTCTTAATAGTAAGCCCAATAACTTTGATAAAGTAAAACTGGCAGCTGGTCTTGAAAATGATCTACAATCTGTTGTTAACTGGGGCAAGAAATGGCTAGTAACTTGCCTCTAAAAGGAAACTGCTATTTTTTTTAGTTATTATAGTGAACCCCTTTCTGCTTTCCATCAGTCTGGCTGATGCTAACCAACAAGAGAGTAACTCTTTGTGCTGTCTTAGTTTCACATATTCCAATCGCATGATTCTATTGAATATATTGCTGGAGGTCTTCTAAGAAACTTGGTTCACTGTGTTGGGCCAGACAGTTTTTCTTGTCAGAATCCATCATGCATATTTATAAATTTATTAATTGTCCATCCGTCCTGGGTAAAACGATAAACTACGTCCAACAGCAAGTCCTCTGATCAGGAGGTTTTCAGGAGCATGGAAGCACCTCCTTAACTGCTGGTATTCCCAGCAATTAAGAGGGGGACCCTAAAAGGTCCAACCGGGTGGTAGCACCTGTTAGGGTCCCAGTTATGGTCAAATGGTTAACACTCAAACTGGGGTCAAAACACTATGAAAGTGTAAAAATAAGTTTTAATACCAGAAATACTTTGTAAAAAAAGTTATTGTCAGCCATAAGTTTTTGAAGAAAAAAGTATTACCAGAAATAGATTTTTGATGGGAAAAAATTTTACCAGCAATAAAAATTTTGTTGGCATTAAATAATCCATTGAGGTTGATATGCCATAAAACAAACCAAACCAAAAATAATTATCCATGCATTGAAAACTGCTGCCATATCTGAGAGAAGCAGAAGCAATCCAATTATTATAAAAATTCTTAGGATTTTTATCCAAAAAGATGTTAGAGATTTTTTTTTTTTTTTTTTTTTTTTTTTCCAGATATTTTCAGCATCATTTCAAGTTTTTTTTTTTTTTTTTTTTTTTTTCCATTTTTCTTTGCAGTTGATACCATGTTCCGAGAAATGAATTTTCCTGCAAATGGTCCAATTCGTTATGAATCATTGGTGAAATATCTTCTTACACCAATTCCAGACTACTGATTGCTGCAAATATATGCACACACACACACACACACACACACACACACACACACACACACAAGTCTAATGATACCAGTTTTTATTTGGTGAAAGGTTTTTTTCATTTGCTTTTTTTCTTGTTCATTCAGCATGTAGAGACTTAGTGAAGCTAATTAAGTCTGGCACAAGGCTACATCATGAAGGACTCAGTAAGGATCAAATTCACTATCAATGGCTCTTGCTGGCTGTTTTACTTAGCATTGCCTTGTAGCAGATGCTCAAATAGATATTTGCTAAGCTTAACCTCATCTACCACTTACAGTAGCAAAGTTCCCAATGAGGATCAAAAACACTAACAGTGGCTTGCAAGGCTAGCTTGTTATCACTCTATCACAGGTGCCCTTTACAAGTTATGTTCATTTCTTTAACAAAAAAACTCACTTGTTTTTCTTTATTTTTTATTAATCTTTACTTTTTACATTTTTGTGTGCGTGTAAATTTACAAGGAATTAATAGATTTTTGATATTTTTAATCTGACCTTATTATTTATTCTTACTTAAATGTTATATTTTAGTAGATACATATGATTGGGCAGACATCTTGTTTTTTGATATATTTTTTCCTTATAACAGCATGAATTGTATCTACCTGCATGTGCTGGGGTTTTCTATGAAGCAGTATGCAAGTTTGGACCTTGCTGAAGAGCACATTCTCTTTTACTAAGATTCTGCCATGCTTAAGCCAGACGTAATTCCCTGTGTTTTAAAAAAAAAAAAATGAAAAACATTGTCTTAAACACAAGTTTCAAGTCAGGTGAATGTGATGGCCATTTCAACAGCACATTGGCAATTATCACTGGCACACTCAATCTATCTTCCTGGTAGAGTTTTATTGAGATAAGTCCACACTGTTAACATTTACACATTTTGTTAAAATTTGAGATCATTTGAGTGAGAATTGGGGGGGACACCCTGGATGGATGGATTTTATATATATATAATATTTAAGACATTTTTATGTTTATACATTCTTTTTATAGATACAAATATTTAAGTCAATGCTCTGTTTATAATAAACAGTATTAAACATTTACTGGCCTGAATGTCCAAGAAATTTTCATAGAAAATATTCATCCTCTGACAGGAATTGAACCTGTATCCTATACGGAAGCATTTGGTTAGCAAGGTCGATTTTACTGCCTTTAAACTACAATCTGCCATGATTCTCTCGCGTACATTCATATCTGCTCATGGCATATCTAGATGTAAACAAATGACGTCACAATTTATGAAATGGACAAAGTCCAACAATTATTTTAAGACATTTTTATGTGTGACGTTATTTGTTCACATTTGGACACACTTTGAGCAGATATGAATGTACGTGAGAGATTCATGGGAGATTGAAGTTTAAAGGCAGTAAATTTGACTTTGCTAACCGAATGCTCCTCTGTGACCAAATCAGTTAAAGGCACATTAGGCTATATGACAGTTCTGTATAGGATACAGGTTCAATTCCTGTCAGAGGATGAATATTTTCTATGAAAATTTCTTGCACATTCAGGCCAGTAAATGTAAATTTACTTAAATATTTGTATCTATAAAAAGAATGTATAAACATAAAAATGTCTTAAAATAATTGTCAGACTATTTCATAATATATATAAAAGAAGGTGAGTATTTGTGCAGCAATATTTCATTTATGCATGTCTGGTTTAAGAACAATGCAAATTTTTCTACTATTCTGACCATTTTTCTAACTTCCAGGTAGAATTTGAACATAAGTTGTCCAATGTCTTCTGACCATTTTCAGAAGGTGGGACATTCAAATACCTTCAGTAGACCTTTGACAACTTCTGTTCAAATTCTTCCCAGAAATCAGAAAAATTGCCTGAACTGTAGAGAAATTAAATAAATGCTAGTCTTAAATCTTTTGTTGGTCTTCAACTAAAACCTGAATAAAAAAAATTGTTACCCAAATATTTTGAGAGAAAGACATTTTTTTTTAAATTTTGACATCGAAAATATCTAGGTGTTTAATTTAGCCAATTACATATGGCTTTCAATTGCTTTTGATTTAATTTTTGTCCTTATTCTTGTTAATTATACCACATTGTAATGGTTATAGTTTTTTGAGAATAGGAGTGACATGTTTGTCAATCATACAATTATAGATATCTTTTCTTCACAAACTTACAACTGATACAATATGGTATAAGTAAAAAAAAAAAAAGGATACAAAGAAATGTAATAGAAAGCCAAATGTAATTGCTTAAGTTAACGATCAAGATCCTGCAGATTTTTAAATTATAATTTCAATACACAAAGTTTGTGTCTAAAAGATTTTTTTAATCTGGAGAAATATTTTCTTACCAAAAAAAAAAAAAAAAAAAAAAACCACTGAATCTTTTTCTGACATTTTATCTTCTATACCTATAATTCTCAATGTGTGTGTGTGTGTGTGTGTGTGTGTGTGTTATCAGATGTTTTTGCCTTTCCACAGTTTTCATCTGATTTTGATGATTTTTTTTTTTTTTTTTTTTTTTTTATATAATTCTTCAGTGCCAGTTTTGAGTCCAAATTCTTGGCGACAATGGCTCTCCATTACTTCCTGTCCATTATAACTTTCAGCAACGTTTTACTATTTACTATCTGTTCTTGGATATATATCTTTCATAAAAACTTTAATAAAAATAAATACTTTAAATTATTACAATATTATTATCTATATCTATAAGTCTCAAAGTGTGTGTGTGTTCATGTGATTGGATGTTTATGCATCTCTACAGTTTCATCCAATTTCGATGATTTTTTTTTTTTTTTCTTTTGTTAGATAATTCTTCAGTGCTGGTTTTGAGTCCAAATTACACATTCCCCTTCTTTTGGCCAAGAAATCAATCTCTCAAGTGAGGTTACCTTTTCCATTGCATAAAGCCCACTACTACAGTTTTAAGGCATTGTTTTAATTGTCGTTTATAGCTGTTCACAATTTAAATTTTTTTATTGTCCTGCCAGTTTTTGCATTGCATTCACCGTAGTAATAAGTAAGCTTGCTTTTTTTATTACTCAACATTTATTTTTCCAACGTTTCCTAAAGTTATTTGAGCTTAGTGATCCCTGTAGCTTTTCAGCGTTCTCTTCTGGTATTTGCCCATGCATTTGACAATTTGTACTTGCCTAAGACATGCCACCAAAGAAAAGAACTTGCCGAGGTCACAAAACCGCTGCCACCCGGTCTGACATGCGAATAAATGAATCGTCTTTAGAAAGTTAAGTTTGACTCAAAATGCCTCTTGGAATGCTTCAATCAGAACCACCAAGTCTGAAAATCAATGTAGCCATCGGCTTTCCAGAAGAGCCTACCTGAACGCTTCTGCGCACGAGGCTGAAAATGATGATCAAAGGACTCAACAACCCCTCTCAAACTGTTGTTGAGCATGTGGCTGAAATGAGATTGAGAACACAAAAACGGCCCTTTTCAGGGCCAACCCCCATTTGTGAATGTGCCTTAGTTGCACCCGATTGTTTATACTAATACTGATTTTTGGATGGGCTGACTTAAACTGCACCAATTGAACGGTAAAAATTCCCAGTAATGAAAACCCAGTCAAAGACTGTTATACTGCTAGTTGAATAAAATGCTTTGTTGCATCTGTTTTTGGTATACGAGCCCCAACTCCACACCCCTGTATAATGGTTGATTTCAATATTTACTGGAGACTCATTCAATTGTGTGCATTAACAAGGAGATTAACAAATAAATATTTGTATAAAAGAAATAAATTTTTTAATAAGCTTTGTAAATATTGATTTATTTATATTAATAATAAAAATTTCCTCAATTTTATTCTATGAATTATAAGACTCCACAAATTCATATTAGATTCTCATTAAATTTAGAAAACTGTTAGTTTTTTTTTTCTTATTTAATACAAGTTTTTCAATCTCCATCCACAACACTTAACCCCAACAAAAATGGAAGAAAGTTTTCATTTTTGCTGAAAATATTTTTTCAAATCTCAAAACATTTTCATATTCTTATAATTTTCACTTCACAACCATATTTGCTTTTTGCTTTTATTGCTGCTTTTTCATGAATCTCAGACTTTTGATATTTTTGTAATTTATTTTTTTCATTCAAATAAAAAAGACAAAATTCACTTCATTTGTGTTTGTGATTCATTACAAGATTCCACAGGGAAATCTGACCAAATTTTATTTCTCTGAAAATATAAATATACCAAGGGAAAAATAAATTTAACCCTATTTTTGCTATCGGAAAGCAACTTCTTTTTTCTTTTTTTTTTTCTTCCCTTGGTTCCACTAATTGGGCATTCAAAATTAATTCAAAGGCAACAACAAACAAACTCTTCTTAATTATACAAATTGTTTCTGATAAGAAAAACTTTGCAAAATTAGTAAAATTTTATAAATTTTTCTGAAAAGAATCCTTTTTGCAATTTGAATTAACAAAAGCTTTGAATTTTCTGTTTTCTTTTTTTTTTTTTTTGTTCTAGAATGCATTCACTTTCATGCCAATTTGAAGTCCTTTTAAGACATTGAAATTTTACCTTTTATTGCCAAAAAATCTGTCAACATAGGAAAGCATACTCTAGGAATTCCAGCCAGTTAGTGTCCACTGCAATCTCTGGGCAAATGTCATAAGTTGGCTTGTTTACCATACATTACTAATGTTTCTGAAACCTCATTGAATTTTTGTAATGACTAACTGAACTTTCTATTTAAACAATTTATATTTTTATAATTTGCAAATGCTAAGTCTATGGTAAATGTTTGTCTGCTCTTGTTTTCAAGAGTTCAGGGTAGTGCTCATCCCTGTCTCAATATGGATTTATTAAATTCCTTTGTGACATCAGTAAAGACTTTGAATCTTTCATCAACAGGCAGGTTGTCAATCAGCTCACAGAAACAAGACCCTGAGCAATGGAGGAAAAACTTGCCATAATGAATCATTGCACACTCAGAGACTTTTGAACGCCTACCTCGAGTGGAACTTGTACATATCATCCATCAGTAAAAATACTGGAAAAAAAATGGTCAGCTCTTGAAATTTCTTCAGAAAGTACTTGACTCTCTCTATTTCTTGATAAGTCAGATTATACTGAAAATCAAATATTGCTACCTTGTCTTATCTTACCTTGCTTCTTTGTCTGGGGCTTGAGCTTCACAATCTTCCCATTTCAGCTTTGATAGGGTTCAAAGACATTTATGCAGCCTTTTAGCCTTACAACTTCTTTCCTCTCAGACAAAATGTTGTGAGTCTTTTGCAATTTCCATGGAAAATTTTCTGAGGATAGGCTACAAGACTTAGTTCCACTAATTCCGACCTTTACAGCTAAGACCCAGCATGCCATATGGACAACAGCAAATGGTCCTCAGTTCCTTCATATTCCATTAGTAAGGAGGAAGTTTCATTCGATTAGGTTCTTTCCAAGAGCTGCTTTCTTGGGGGACAGATACTAGAAAGGATGCTTTCCCAACTGCTAAAATCTTAACTTTTGTGGGTGTGTTTTATACACATCAGAGTTACTAAAAAGATGGAGGGCAGTATTCAGATAAAAGCAGCAGAAATTAGCCTTGTGTTCACAGAAATAAAATCATACTTGACAGGATATAAAATGCACAGAAATAACAGGAAAGCATTTTACTTTCATAGAATTTATTTCTTTTTTATGTCTACTGGTGTGTCTATTTTTGGTTGTAAATGTTTCATGATACATGAAATGAGAGGAAGTTACTTCGTTGTAACAGAATTGGGTTAGCCAAAGAAAAGACTCCAAGTTGGTTGTATGTGGTGTTGTAAGCACCAAGGGTTGCATCCTCTTCCGCAATACTGTTGAGAGAAGATCTTCTACTTAGGGTAGGTGGTGCTGACTATTTGCATATGAACGATACTAGACAGGTATTTAGGCAATAGTCAGTGTGAGTATGGGACCGAGATAGTTATATAGCACCAGTGTTTTTCTCAGTCAAGAAAAGTGCTTCCGATGTGCAAACGTGAATACCAAACAAGACGGATTCATATTATTACATACCATGTCACGGAAGTTGGACGTGTGTTGACTGAGGGTTCATGGCAAAGTGATTCAATTTAATGTCTTATGGCGGAATGTCCATGTTTCCCGCAAGAACCGTTTGTATTGCATGCTGGGAGTACTTTTTATTATTTTTACTTTTTATTTAAATTATTTTCTACAAAGTTTAAATGTTACTATTTTATTTATAATTTTACGTATTATTATTTTATTTTTATTTACTTATAATAACAATAATGTCACTACACCTCTTCAAGTTCAAAGTTACCCATTGTCTATCCTACATATCCTCATAATCTATATTTCTTACCTTCACTTTATGTCCACGCAACAATTTCATTCATTAACTCTCTACCTTCAGTGGCTCTTGAGCCTTGCATTGGGTAAACTAAACAATAACGTAAAAAAAGAAGGGTTTTCAATTAAAACACAGGGAAATAACTCTGTAATTAGTTATCTCCCTTGACAGCTTGATAAAATTTGATTTGGAACTGATTGCATACTTGAGGTGGAATTACTTCATTCGCCAAGTTGAAGCCTTTATTTTAAACCGTAGAAAACAATACATAAGGTTTTAAACCTTAGGTATTTTAGTTTTAATTTTAAGCTGATAGATTAAATTTAATATTTCCAATAAGCAAAATACTTTGAATTTCAAAAAACCAATTTTTAAATTGACAGGAAATAGTTTTTTTTTTTGTTTTTTTTTTGCTAAAATAGCTGATTAGCAGCCTTTTTTGTTGTCTTTCATTGTAATGTAATTCTCTATATATAAAAAAAAAAAATTCTTCCAAAAATACAATATACGTTTCTGAAACTTTATTTAAGGAATATTATCATAATAATTATAATTTTTTTTTTTTTTTTTTTTTTTTAACACACTGGTAACTGTTTATTTAAGCTTGATGACAGATGATTGCTTATCAAATGCTGTTCTATGGGGACTTTAACCTCCCATCAGCATGGCTGATGCTCGACTCCATGAGAACAACTATCTGTGCCTTCTTGGTCTCACTTTCTCCACAAACCTAAGGTGGAAAAACTACATTGAATCAATAACTTTTTCTCCTACAAGATAAGTTGGTTCTGTATGTCACACCAGAAGAAAGTTTTTCTCACTTGAGTCCATTTTTCACTTCTACCGTTTGTCCTTTCATTGAATACTGTTGCCATATATGGTTTGGTGCCCCAAATGTTCATCTCAAGGTCCTTGACGAAATCCAGAGACTTATTTGCAATGTGATAGGTCCTGACTTGGGGTCTCAACTCCAGTCACTTTCTCATAGATGTGATGTGGCTTTCCTCTGTCTTTTCTACAAATATTTTCATGGCAACTGGCTCTGACAAGCTACTTTCGCTGGTACCCCAACTGCATAGATTTAAACATGCTACTAAGTGGGCATCTCAGTTCCACCCTTTCACTGTCGAAAGAGTTAAATGTAACTGTCTCTTCTACTCCAACAGCTTCTTCTCTTGCACTTCCTAACAGTGGAACTCTCTTTCTCTTACTTGCTTCCCTGATAACTATTAGGTTGGTGCAAAAATAATATCGTTTTTTGACGTATTTTTTAACGTCAAAAAACGATATTATTTTTGCACCAACCTAATATAATCTTCAAAAATTTAAATGTAATGTCAATCGACATCTTCTGATGCCTTGATCTTGATCCCCATACTTCTCTATATCCTTTCCTCAAACTTCCCTCTTTAATCTTGCTCCCACTCTCCGTAACCTCTTGCATGCTAGTGGCACTCCCTTCTTGCTTTGTGTGAAATGCTTTATATATATATATATATATATATATATATATATATATATATATATATATATATATATATAAAATGTCGTTCACATTATAACTTTAAGTACTCAGTAATCTTAAAACTTTAGGAAAATATTCTCCGTAATAGTTTTATTGAATTTTTAAAAATTTGGTTTTAAATTTCCTGTTTTCTGATAATGTTGTGTATGGTTGACCATATCTACAAAAATTGGCACATTTATATACATACAAAAAACCAAAATTCTTTTAAAAATATTGGTGTTTGATGATTTTTAAGCTTTTCCATTTATTAGTAAATATAGTTTTTCCTTCAATACCTGCCATTGAAAGATCCAAATTGACACCCTTTATCAATGCGTCTAGCTTGACCAAATTGATGTACTTAGCATCTCCAGCTGGATGCAGCCAAGAAGTGTCATTGATGACATTTCCATATACTTCTAATACCACTCATGCAGCCATAGAATCCTACCCACACATTCATTTTGCAGTCATTCACACACCAGTCTCCTTGTATGGGGTCTGCCTCACGTATTCTGACTACCATATCAGTTAGCATGCAATTAAAAGAGGCATCATCAACTTCAACCTCCCATCCTGTGGTTAGGACACTTGCTTCATGAATGCAGTTGCCACTTTCAGCAAGCTGCAAACCAGAAAATCTCCTACATAAGGAGAACACGAGTTGGCAAGTAACCTTCGTAGGGATGTATGGGATTTCTCCATAATAGTCCATAATTGGACAGGTGCTCTCTCACACATGTGACAAGAACCATGGTGTCATTGACATAAATGTCATCAATATATTGACAGTGCCTTGTCAACATATATCTGTTGATATGCCCTTCACAAATTCAATAAGGATACGTTAACCCCCAGTCATTGCCATTCCCACAACTTTTGTATTCACATCTCCAAGTTAGTGGTATACAGTTCCACAAAACCATTTAACTCTCGGTAATCCAGTACTGGAAGGACTTTCTATTTGCTCTCTTGTATAACTGCCATTAATGGGATCAGACATTTAGGTGGGCCAAGTTCATATTTGGAATATGGCCACAGCCATGACTGGAGTTTCATCTCCTATTCGCCATGTTCATAGTTGGCTACTGCGTATTCTGGCCTCTCTATTCTTTGGGATTATTGGTGGTGGCTCATCCAGCCATTTTCATGAGGCCATCCATACGTTTTTACAATGATCAAACTCTACACTAAAGTTTGGCTCATTGATGGAAATAGCAGCACACTGGGGCATGTTTCCTTCAAAAAGTGCACTTCTCCCCCAATCGAGTTATATGCACTCATCCTGCTTCTCTGATCACGTCAATCCCAAGAAGGTCGAGCTCAAATAGTGGTCTGTCCAAAATTAGGGCATCAATGCGCACAGGTTGAGCATGACCAATGTTCATTGTAATACTGCCATGTCCACAGCATATTTGTGCTTTACCATCAGCCATCAGGACTTTCATCTCCATTGGTCACTAATAGCAGCATGTGCATTTGCTCACCAGTTGTCCAAGAGCAGCAAGAGTCAGCCAGGACTGTACACTTTTTTCCATCTATGGACATCTCCATAAGCAGCACCTTGTTCTTTATTTGCTTGGGAAGAAGACTGGCACTGACATCTGTTCCCTGGAACCATTTCCTTGGTATTCTGATGAGATGGGCCCAACCCTGTTACACCGAAAACACTGTATCTAGTGGTGGGAACTTTGTACTCAGGTGGCTGTGCCCTCTAAGTAGCCTTGCCTGCAATCCTTGGCCAGATGGTTGGGGACCATGGGACTTAAGAGAAATCATCATACGTTTACTGAGCGGATGCTGCAAATGAATCATTTGGCTCCCTTGGTTATAACACCTCAAGCCAGAGTCAAAAGCTGGTCCAAAGTCGGTGTCAATTCTGGAGAAATTGCTTGACCTTTTTGTAGCAGTTCAGAAATGAATGCACATGTCATCCATCACTCGGGCAATTGCACCTCAACCAGCAGAGGTAAACATTTTAACTCTGCTAAAAATATGTCTACATTTTCCCCCGGGCAAAATCGTTGTGACACAAACTGATCGACGCATTGAATGAATGCATAACATATGCAGTTATATGCACTTTGCTTTAATTTGCTCTGTATCTGGACCTCTGCTCCTTGTCAGTTGCCAGTACACAGCAAGAGTCACAACTCGCAAGCACAGTGGCAATATCTGCTCTGCTCAGTTTTCTTCATATCAAATAATTCACAAAGCAACACCACATTCTCAGTCCATTCTACAACTGGTAGATCAGTAGCAGCCCCACTGAATTAACGTATTAGCCGAATATCGAAATCTCTGTCTACTATGATTGGGATGAAGGCCAAAATAGTTTGTAGTTCTATGAGGTTCTATTCTTCTGATGCCACTTTTACAACAATGGATGCTCCTTCTCATTATGCTATTTTTGAATTCATGCACACATCACCAACATAAAAATCACCAGATTTATTATAAAAAATGCAATTTTAGTACAAGGCCAAAAATAGGGGGAATGGGTTGAGGCTGTTTTGTCACTTACTATCCTATATTTAGCTAAACCAATTCATGACCCATTCACTTGTTACAATTTGCATATCCACCACAAAACTCCTCCATCATCATTCAATCCTCCAATGTAAACATCACTCTGCTTCTCACTGCTTCATCCCTGTTTTATTATACCAAAACCATGGCCACTGACCAATCAGCGTTCTTGACTTCATCTTCAGTCAGGGAGCCAAAATGTCATCCTTCAGTCTAACCAGTCAGTACACTAATTGCTATTGGTTGAAAGCTGTTTAAAAGCCAACATTATAGAATCATACACTTCCAGAATGATCTAAGCTTGGGTGGGGGTAACTTGTGCCATTTTCAAGAAACAAAATGTTGCTATGTGTCATGTATTGAGGTAAGGAACTTATTTTCCTTTGCACCAGTTGCAAGCCACTCTAATTGTCCACCACAATATCTTCAACTTGTAATTCGCATGTTAAAGTGTTACTTTTTTTTATAAATTGCATGTACACACACACACACATATATATATGAACCATATTTTTTTTGATCTGTGACAAGATTGTCTAGAATTCACTACCATACAGGAGGACGGTTATTATGTAACAGTTTAAGACTCTTCTGGTTTCTAATAAAATTTTCCCAACTTTTAATACTTTGCTTAGGTTTTGGAAGGTATCTTTCACTCTCCCAATGTACCTTCGGTTTTCAGTGTTGCAGTGTTTTCTGTCCTCTGTTAAAACGTTTCCCAGATATTTAAATTCTTCTATTTTCATAATTTTGGTGTCTCCAATTTGTGGTTCATTATCTGAAACTCTTCCTTCGTTTTTCCTGACAACCAGACAGTTGTCTTACAATTGATGTTTAGTCCTTTTAGTTGAATCAATTCATTCAGTGTCATAGATTACAGTTCTATTTACAAGTAAAGTATTTTATTCATGTTATTTTCATATGGATTATTTTCCTCATCTTTGTTGTTATCAAGGTTTTGGCCATTGTACCCTCTGACCTTCAGGTTCTTGTCAATCCGGGTCACCTTCAGAGAACTTCATACTGAACCCATCACTGAATCTAAGTTTACACTACCTTACCCTGGGATTGAACTCACAATTACTATGTTCCTCATGAACCAATGTTTTAACCCACTTGGCTATAGATCCAGACAGAAATCACTGCCACTTGATGAAGAATTCCATATTCTTAATGAAAGAAAATCATCAAGACTAGGAATATATGGTGACTTTCCTAAGTGTACCATAAATGTGACAGATGGCCAAAAGTATCGAGCACCCAGTGCGGATCGAACTCACTCTTCAGTCATATTCAAAAACTGGAAATCATGTTTGAAGATCGGAAGACCATCATCCCCATTCCTGAATGTCTCCTAAACTTGACAATTTTAGTAGAGCATGATGGGAAATTTTTACAGTTCCTTTAAAGTCTCACCAGGAATGGAGTTGGTGACCATTGTGCAAATCATTCTTTCTCTATTGCAATTGAAATATTCCTTTTATTTCAACTCAAAAATTTGTCATACACTTAGTCACACCCTAATTTATACTTCAGCTTGACAGTGGGACAGTTTTCAAGAACAATAGAATATTTTCAATCAGCTGTTCTAGTAATTTTTTAATTAAGAGTAAGAAGAGAGTAAAGAAAAAGAAATGGCAATTGTCAAATTATAGTCGTCAAGTTTTATTGTATGCTTTGCTGTGTTCATCTTGGTTATTTTGCTCACATTTTCATCATTTTACAGTTTGTATCTTCTTTAAATACCTGGACATTGTAATCGATCTATGATGGGTAGATTTTTTTTTTTTTAGAAAAAAAATGAAACAATGTTGTAATTAGAACAAACAAACTTTGTAATATTATTCAAAACTCAACCCCATTTTAGATTGAAAAAAAATATCAGTATTTTTTGATTCTGACAACTGTCATGATTTCTAAAAAAAAATTTTCCTTTTTTTTTTTCTTTCTTTTCATGCCAAAAAGCAAAAAAAAAAAAAAACAAGAACATTTTGTGAAGAGTTATATTATTTTATTTGACTACATCCAATATGGCTGCTTTGTAACATTTCTGGGATGCAAAGTTATATTGTTGGCTGAGGAAATATTTACACGGCTGCAATTTCTGCCACTTAGAGTTGGGTATGTCTTACAAAGGACAATGTGTGTTTTTTTGTTTTTTTTAAACCATTGACAATTGCAATTCAATTAGAAATAGTTTGCTATGACACAATTTGTTCTAATAATATTTATTCTGTATGGTGTTTGTGATACAAATAGAAGGAAGAAAACTTCTTTCATTCTCCATTATGGTAATCCTTTTTCCTGAAAATAATTTTTTTTTTCTCTCTTTGTTACATTGATTCCATGTTTTGATCCATTTCATTTGTAAGTGACAGAAGTTGAGTTTAATTCTGAGGCTAATCAATAAATAAGTGTAAATCTTCACTTGTTAGAATCTTGAATTCATTTTTTTTGGCAGAAATTTTTTTTTTTTTAATATTCTGAATGAAAATAACTTTGAAAAACTTTGTTAATCAAAAACTTTAATCAATAATTTGATTATCAAAGAAAATATTCTTCATTTATGAATGTTTCAATGTCATTTTTGCACCATTCTCAAAAAATTACTGGAAGTTCTAAGATGAAGCAGTTAGATTTCCTTCATCTTTGGTTATTTCAAGGACTACATTGACCGGTATATTCTCTGACCTTCCTCAGGTATATGTCACATCTTGAATTGTTTTCTTTTTTCATATTCAGTATTCACCTTTTCATTGATCCAACGTTGTAGATCGGAATGGATCATTATTGCTTGAATTAATGAAGAGATAGAAGTTACATATAAAACCAAAAATTGAGGAAGGTTGGAGAACTGACTGGCTGAAATGTCATGATAGTACAAAAGTGAAGATCAAATAATTTGCTAGGATTATTCCAGAAACCCAAATCAACAAACCTGGTGCTGTGGATAGAGGTTGGGGACAGTAATTCAGTCATAAATGGATTTTGGTTTCATTTGTTTGTTAGTAACAGATAAAACAAAATCCTTGAAAAATAACTTCTTGATCAATTAAATATTCAGAATGAGATGTCGTCAAGATATACAAAGGGTATGTATGTATGTGGGTGGGGGAAACAGTTCTTTGTAAATAATACACCATTTTATATACATAAATTGGATTTATTTCTTCTTTTTTTTTCCTTCCCAAGATACAAACACAAATCACCAAAAAAAAAAAAAAATGAAGTTAAATAAGAAAAGCTGAAGTTCTAGAATATTATCGATAGTGTTTTATCGATAATCAGATTTGGTTGGGGGGCGTCTTACACTTTGGTAAGGGTGTGTTACCCTCTGTGAGTGATTTTTATTTCTTCCATCTTGATTATTTATTATTTCAACAAGAAATCTTTGTTCATTGTATTAAATACCAACTGACCAGGAATCAGTTGTCGATATGGCATTAGCTATTTCTCCAGATGATAAAAAGAAAACTATCTTTAGACTTGGAAAAAACAATACTTACTTCAAAAAAAAAAAATCTTATTTAATAAAAGTGAACAAAAACACAGATTATAATTTTAGAATTCTTAATAAGAAAGAAATGTGTGTTACGTTGAGTGACGTAAATGTTTTTTGGATCTGAAAAATAATTTTTCTTTTAAAAGAAAAAACAACCTGGACGGAAAGCTGGCATGAAAATTAACCGAAATAAAGAAAATAATAGAATTTTCGGAAATTGAATTTGAAAGCCAAAGAATATATTGGCCAAAAACATTGATAACACTAACAAAATTATGAAGAGACTAAAAAAAAAATAAAAAATGTGGAAGAATATAAATACTTAATCCCAGAAATCTGTTCAATTTTAAAGTATCAGTGCTACTAATATTACCAGTTAGCAAAATAGCATGGAAAAAGAATGGTTAAGAAAAAAAGAATTGTCTAATGATATCGGCATTGCTACTTGTTATAGCAAGCTTCTGTGGTACATGATAATAGTTCTTAAGTATTGTCTGAAATTGTTTTGAATCTCAAGATGTCAGACAAAAAAAAACCTTGTGTCATAATAAAAAAGGCGAAGAGAATTGTCAAAAAAAATGGAATAATTTTGAAAAATTTAAAGAAAATACATTTATTTAAATTTGAAAATTTTTACTTAAAAAAAAAACAAACTTATATATTAATCTCATTATTTTTTTTATTTTCATTTTTTTTTTAAATAAAAGTAGAGTTCATTTCTTTATAATTATCTTTCAAATTTATTATTTACTAAGTTTAACACAAGGCCAAATGGAGAGTGGAATTTGGGTTTGAAAATTGTGTAGTTTCCACTCTTCTAAGTGGAAAGAGTTTGCTTCATCTAAACTCAGAATTCTGTTCTTGATTTAGGATTGAAATGTGCAGCTATTTCAACCATTAAGCAGACCAATAACTGCTAAGCTTAGCTTAGTCTGGCATAAGGACATAAATGTGGGATCTTTTTTTTTCCTTGTTCATTATTTTTGTATAAGGAGATAGTTTTGGTATAAAGGGAGATAACTCCCAATTTGGGCCTTGCACTTTAACATTTTTACAACTTAAAAAAAAATGGGATAATTTTTTGTATTTTTTTTTAATCAAATAAAACGAGTAATTTCCGGGTTTGATATTTTATCGTTTCAAGTCAAATTTAGCAACAGTTTGATGCCCTCCGCTCACCTCTCTGGTGATTTCTCCAAAAGAAAAGGTTTTTATGTTTTATTCAAACAAACAATGCCAAATATAACATTTTTACAACACAGGATTTCTACAAAGCAGAATTTAGAAAAAAAATATTAATGAAACTTTTTTTTCTTTTTCTTTATTTTTTTTTTTTTTTTTAAAAAAAAAAGAAAAAAAAAAAAAGAAAAGACATTTTAATCAAAATTGGATACTTTTGTTTTTACAGTTGGATGCTGTCAATTTTATTTCACTTTATCCCAACATAAAGAAAAATGTCAATGTAAGAAGCAAATTTAGATAATATTTTCCGACATGATCAATAACAGGAAGAGTTTCATGTCAATGTTGTTCAGATATTATTGACATTTGGCATGATTTTCATATCCCAGATTTTCTATTTAGCAATATTTAAATGTTGCAATTTAAGGATATTGAAGGACAATATTTCTTTGTCTCTTAAAAAAAAAACATTTTGTCTTCAATACGGAAAATTAATCTTGAAAAAGTTGGTTTTATATAATTATTGGTATTTACAAACCTTTGTTTAGTCTGACACAAGGGCATAACTGCTGGGCATCCGGTAAATTTGCATCTCATAACAGTGGTAATAGGACTAGCTTACAAAACATTGCTTAACTACTATTAGTATTTACTAAAATTAATTTAGTCTGGCACAAGGCTACAAAATCAGTAAAAATTTCTTAGTGGGTTTCTATCATAGCAATAATCTAATCACCACGCTTGTTAACCATTGCTTCATGGTGAGACACATTCATAAAATTTAGTTCAGCACTGGATGATAAATATGGGGCACCTAGTGAGAGTCAAACTTCTTCCAGTAGGAAGGGTATTCTAGGCTGGCTTGTTAATCATGTTAGCAAGATTGCTACATTTCTGTATTTTGAATAGAAATTATTTAGTAATGGCCAAAGAGATTCATGGCATCCGTCACTACAAAAAAGTGTGTGTGTGTGTATGTATGTATATATATATATATATATATATATATATATATATATATATATATATATATATATATTAAAACGTAAAAATCACTACAAAATTGCAGTCATGTTTTGGCACATACCACTGCATCTCCTCAGGCGATTGTAAATTACTGGAAAATAAATGATTGATTTGGTTTCAAAAGCAAATTACATCCATTTTTTTTTTTTAAAAAAATAATAAATAAAAAAATAAAATAAGGCTTGATGGCTTTACCTTGATCAACCAATCAAATATGACCTACATTAAATTCAAACTAAGCAAAAAATAGAAAAATTATTTTCTTAGAAGTGGGTTATGAGCAGGACTTGGCAGCTAACATCAGTCAGACATTAACTTAAAAACTGATACAGATGGTTATATAAATTGTACAGATGTCAGACCTTACATGGGGATATATATATATATATATATATATGAGTTTTGTTAAAAAGGACTAACAAGTTACTGTGGTTAAGTTTTTTTAACTTAATTTTTCTTGTTATACAATGACATATTTTTTTTCTTTTCTGGACATAAATTATGTAGAAATTGTCCAAATGTTTTGCATGTCCGAGCACTTTCGGCTATAATTTTTACCATTATCAAGGATGATTATATGTATTGTTTTATGTATGTATCTTGAGTTATCGGAATGTTTTCATTTTCCAAACACAGTCAGCATATTGTGGCCATGTTCACAGTTGATGTTATTAAGTGTTGGCTTTTTTTCTTCAATAACATCAATTATGAACATGGTCCCAATGTGATGACATTGTTTGGAAAATGAAAACATTCATATAACTTTAGGTACATAAAAAAAAAAGTACATATTAAGTTAAAAGTAAAAATAAAATCATCCTTGATAATGCCTAAAAGAATATCTACACACACACATATAAAAGGCTCAAACACTAATATTCCATGGTTATAATTTATTACATTGGAATCGTAATCATGATCCAATTCATCAGGAATTTGTAGGTCTGATGAATTGGATAGTGATTACGATTCCATTGTAATAAATTATAACCATGGAATATTAGTGTTTGAGCCTTTAATATTATATTTTTATTCTGTCCTGGAAATTGAGCTTACCTGGATTCTATCCTCTTGGACCCACAAAATGTGCATATATATATTATATACATATATTTTTTTATTTTTTTACTAATATTCAACTTGTAGATGACCCAAGAGACACTCAGGGTAGAGGGTTACTGAATGAGAATGTGAGCAGTGAGCAGGGCAGTTTATGAGGATAAGGTAATACACACACACACACATATATATATATATATATATATATATATATATATATAGAGAGAGAGAGAGAGACCACTAATATTATATATATATATATATAGAGAGAGAGAGAGACCACTAATATTATATATATATATATATATATATATATATATATATAGACCACTAATATTATATATATATATATATATATATATATAGACCACTAATATTATATATATATATATATATATATATATAGACCACTAATATTATATATATATATATATATATAGACCACTAATATTATATATATATATATATATATAGACCACTAATATTATATATATATATATATATATAGACCACTAATATTATATATATATATATATAGAGAGAGAGAGAGAGAGAGACCACTAATATTATATATATATATATATATATATCTAATGTAACAGTGCGATATATATATATATATATAATACACAATTTGGATCAAATATGGATCAGAATCCAACGGAATTATAGGATAAAGAACAAATAGGAAACATTTAAAACTCTAGCATGTTTCGCTTATTAAAGCTTATGGACCCACAAAATGTGCATATATATATATTATATACATATTTTTTTTAATTTTTTTTACTCATATTCAACTTGTAGATGACCCAAGAGACACTCAGGGTAGAGGGTTACTGAATGAGAATGTGAGCAGTAAGCAGGGCAGTTTATGAGGATAAGGTAATAGTTAACTCTAGACTTGAACAGGTTAAGATTGAAGTGGTCAGGAAAACATCCTCTTGGGAGTTGATTCCAGATGGTAGCAGTTCATGGGAAGATGTTGCTAAAGTGGAGCTTCCATCTCACAAATGAAATATAAAGCGAACATGGATGGGGCGCTCAGTGAAGCCAGTGTAGCAGATCTTAACTGTTAACGGTTAAAATTAGTAGAACTAAGGAATGTTGCTTGTTTGAACATTTTCCAGGGAAATAACAGATAGAGTAGTGAGATTAACTAGAGTTAATATAGTCTGCCACAAGAGCAGAATATGAGAGCACCAAACCTAAACCTATAAGGAAATCAACACTTGACATGAGTTTCCTAACCTGTGCAATACAATTGACACACCTGTCTATATTGTGACAAAGGGTGTTTGTTTTTATACAAAACACCAGATTCTGATTATCTAAAGTCTAAAGAATTGTATTTCTTAAACTGTATTGACAGAAAAATGTAAAAAAAAAGCAGGTTTTCCCACCTTTGTTTTTTTATCTTAAAATGTTACTTTCATATTTTGGGGTGTTAAGTTTGTCTGCTGCTTTTTATCTCATCTAAAACAGTATAATTTTTTCTCTAATCTACAGAATCACCAGTACATACCCAAGTTTTTGTCATACAGTTTTACTGTGAATTTAATGAAAATCGAATGCATTTGGATATATAATCTTCCTTCTGTAAACCTATAATGTCTTCATAAAAGTCACAACGATAATAAAAATCATTCTATTTTATATTCAAAGACCAAAAAGTACTTTTAACCGAATTGATTTTTTTTACATGAATTACTTCCCTTACTGCAGGCAAGTAACAGCCTTCATTACCTCCCTTGTATATGTCAGCAAAAAAAAGAAAAATCTTCCAACACCAATATAAAACACAAAGCATTAAGAAATTATTTAATTAAAATAAGATTGCGATACTAAATCATTTTGAATTGTTTTTCTAATTAAGTCCTCTTCATATATTAAATTTATTTCCGACATTTCATAATCAATAGTTCAAGCATCATTTTTGCATTATTCTATTGAAAGCATTTACACTAAGAAAATAAGAAATAATGAACCAAAAAAAGTAGAACTTATTAAGAGAAAAAAAATATATTTTCTCTTTTTTTTTTTTTTTCAGTTATAATTTCTTATTCACGTTTTCTGCAACTGTCCATCAAAGACAGATCTAAATAAACAAATAAACAAAAAAACTTCTTTCTGCTTAGATCATTTTTACAGATTTTTTTTTTTTAAATTGGAAGGAAAATACAGATAGATTTAACTGACGGGTGTTATTCAGTCACCCATGTGGAATGCTCAGATCAACCTTGATTACTTTTTCTTACTTGCTCATTAAAATTACTCTTTAATTTATCACTGCTATACTGTTAAAATTGTATCATTGTTGAACCCCTTGGAAAAACTGTTCATGAAATCATTAAATATATAAGCTTCACTTTGTCTCATACCACTGCTAAAACTACTACAAATGGCTTGCAAGACTAATTTGTAAAAGATCACTCCATCATAGGTGCCCCAAATTAAAGATCACTTAATTTTACCATTAAATGTTTAAGAATACTAGAAAATATTTTTTAAAAATGGCATCACTTTTTGGAGAAAAAAAACCTGATCCAAAACTGTGTTTTCAAATTAATATTGTTAAGTCTTAAAAGAATTTTTGGTGTAGACTGTTAAACTTGACTTACTTATATATATATATATATATATATATATATATATATAATGATAAAAATATAGTTATAAGATATGCTATATTTATGAGTTAACATTGACATTGTTGAGGTCAGCACTCAGTTGTAACAGTCTGTTTTATGCTTAAACACAATCATCAAACATGAAACAGACTGTCAACTCTGGGTGATGACCTCAATGTCTACTTTTATATTTATTTGTGTGTGTATGTATATATATATATATATATATATATATATATATATAAAAACAATAAATCCAGATCCTAATAATAGAAAAGCATTTATTGTTAACAAACAATACTTTTCAATATAGTCTCCTTCCTTGTCAATGCACTTAACTAAATGTTACCATTAATCATAAAGATGGAACATTATACAGTGATTGTTTCATATTAAATTCAGCTAACTGTGCCAGACTAGGGACTTTTTCATCTTCTCTCATGCATACACACACACAATATATTACAGGTACACAATTTTTATCTAAATGTCTGGAAACCAAAAAAAGCTCCGAAAATCAAACATTTTTTTAGCATGGAAGAAATGTTTGTCTTTGGCACTTTTCATTTCATTTCCCAATCGACAAATAAATTGTAAAATTATTTATAATCTTAATTTACTCTGTGTGAATATTCAAATGGTTCATTGCAGAGATATGGACTTTCTTTATCAAAACAATTAATCTACCATTCCAAAAATCTCCAAAAGTTTCTGGTCCCAACGATTTTCAATTAGGGATTTGTGTCAGTCCACCATGAGACCAAAATTTCAAGGCGACACCTTTTTAGACGTTCCATTAATGTTAAGGCTGTTTGGATTTTGTGACTAAAAAAAATGAGAGAAAAGTCGATCGGCTGAAATGGGGAAACAAATGCAAACCAAAACAAATATTTTACAAGCTAAAAATTAATATTTTCATTACTTTGTTAGAATACAATTTATGAAATTTGGTTATAAAAAAAAACAGAATTAAAAAAAGCAAATATTATTATGAATTGCTTTCAAATTTAATGATGCAGAAAATATATAAATTATATTACATATAAACGTGTGCATGTATATATATATAGTGTGTATTTAGGCAGCATTTTTTCATTGATACATGTTTCATAGTTTACAAATTCAAGTGCCCTTTGGGAGATTGTATATTTATGTTGTTGACACCACAAACTCGCTTTCACGATGCTTGACTCGACATTTGAATGATAGCTCTAACATTTTTAGGCATTTAAAACAACATGCCTGGCCATGTACACAATTCCGGAAAATCCTCATTGAAAACACAACTATGCTTAAACATGAAAACAATAAACAAAAACTAAAAATTCTTGAAGCTATATGCATAAAACAGTTGAAACCTAACCTGAACAAAATAAACTACGAAATCTTCACAAATATCCTTAAATGCCTATAGTTGATAACAGAAGACATTGGGTTATACCAACGGCTTCCCATACTTAATACTTCTTGTTTTCAATCTTGCGTGGTCATGTGTGACATCACGAGCTGTGGTTCAATTTTTGCTTCTACGTCTCATATACACGAGTTTGTCGTTGCTTGGAAATCTTTCATGCAATAAAAACAGACTATCATTATTGTTTTGTCCGTGTATTGTTTAATATATTGTAATGTAATTGTCATCTTTGATAATGGCTTATGTATGCCGAAAGCTTAAATAGGATTAAAAAATATGTATCAGTATTGTGATCTTCTTTCATTTTTCAATGATAATGTTATTAAGCTTATCAGACGATATGAAAGGAATTTACTTAAAATAAATAGACAAAACCTGTCTATATTATTTAATGAAACATACATCTATATATATATATATATATATATATATATTTTTAATAGGCCTGTTAATGAAATTTGAGGAATAAAGACAACAAAACGATAACAACACTGACAATATGATTGATGATATTTATTATGTATATATATGATATATATTATACATTAGGTCTTTTGACTAAATTATTCCTTAAATTTCATTAACAGGCCTATTAAATCTACATATTATAAGAAGCACATGTGTACCATATTTTGTTTTAATTATATATATATATCACACACACATATATATATATATATATATATATATATATATATATATATGACACACACACACAAATACAGGGTTAATATAGATGGAATAAAATTCCAATAACCAAAACCACTATTTTTTAAAAAGTGCTCAATACAGAGTAGAGCAAATAATATTTATTCAAAAATTATAAAATAAGCATGGTATAAAATCACTACAAAAATAGCCATTTTGCTTCAGCACTTCTGGTATTTTATCAAGTGATGGTTGTTGACACCCAGAAGTGTTGAGACAAAATGGCTATTTTTGTAGTGATGTTATAATATTTTTATGTTTATAATTTTTGAATTAATGATATATATATATATATATATATATATATATATATACACACACATATACATAGACAATGGACATACACCAAACACAGATATATACATATCAACAATACATACACATGACAATGAACATATACATATTATGGAATTCAGTTTTCTTTAAAAATGACTTTAAAAAATGTTTTAAATTTACATATTTTAAAGTTGAAAATAAATTTTGCGAAAAGAAAAAAAGTGAAGGATTCATGATTATTTGTTTTTTTTTTTTTGTTTGTTTTTTTCATTTGTTGCTATTTTTTCTGATTTTTCTTTACAAATAATTAATTTCAACTCTTGAGTTTATATCAAAATGCTGGCGGGTCAAAGAAATAGTTTTCCCTCAAGCATGGTTTTAGAAATCATTTCACTTTCTCCTGGGAACTTGCAAGTCCTGTTCATTGTATGCAGTTTTTATTTCCTGATTCAAGTCCTTTAGATTTCACAAGCATTTTGCAAAGAAGAAAGGTAATTTAGCTGTGGATAGAGATGCAGAAAAGATACAACACTTTTCTATTGACAGCCTTAATGCAAAATGTTGTGGTTATACTGATGCTTTATGGAGATTTCATTTTCAAACTGGAGCAAATGGACTTGCTGCTGAATTGGTTACTTTATTGACCATGTTCCCGGAACCACTTAGAAACTTTGACATGATTTCTTGCCATCCAGTCGACATTCATACGAATGACCTCAATCGTGTTGTCAACTGTCCGTTTACTGGTACCCAAATCTTTACCTCTAAAGAATTCAATCACCTGAAAAAAAACAAGAAAATGGTTTGGAAGCTTTTAAACAAATTTCTAAGACACAAAAAAAAAAATGTTTTTATTTGTATTTTTTTTTCCTTAGCCCCATACTATGCAGGCAGTGGGGTAGAAAGAACACTTGTCTGTTCTCCAGGTTGACACTGGTAGGTGCCTTAAGAATAAACATTCAAAATCTCTGCTTCTATCTGGGATTGAACCAGGGACATATATGTAAGTACTTCAGTTAGTAATGCCAATACAAAACTTTGCTTAGTTTTGTTAGAAAGCCACAAATATAACATAGAAATATATCTACCTATGTGCTTATCACTATGATATGAATAAAGATAGAAACAAAAATAAACATTCTATATAAAAATTAGAAAAATTCAAAAGACTTATCTGTCTGACTACAAGTTTTGCAGTTACACCACTCATTAGGGTTTGAGTTATCTGACCCTAACAAGCAGTGTATCTGCTAAAACTTGAGGTTTATTTTTTTTTGGGGGGGGGGAGGGTATCCATTACCTCTCATAACTGAATTATTTTTTAATACTGAACATTTTTCAATGCAAAAATTTGCTCAACTTTACTCTCGTTAAACTCTAGAAATTTACTGGACTTCATGTTTCATATGGTGTTAATAATCTATGTTATTTCGATATAAACATTGTGGACATCAGAATCAATGCTACATGGTGACTGTCAGTTCACTGTCTCAATGCAATCTTGAGACCAAATTTGAATATTTCCATGTATCAGATTTTGACCACTTTTTTCCTAAAAATATAGCAAATTTTAAAATGATTTTCATAGCTATTTTAAAATTATATATAAGAGGGAACTGAATGAGCCCAATCAAATATTATTGAAATTGTGTCAGAGTAATAGCCTATGGAGAACTGTTCATGAAATCATCAAATATTTAAGCTTGGCTTTGTTGCATTCAAAAATCACTACCAATGACTTGCAAGACTAATTTGTAAAAGATTTACTTAATCAAAGGTGGCCCAAATTAAAGATCCTTTAATTTAAATATGAAATGTATACAAGAAAGTATAAAAGAGAAAAAAATGGCACCTCTTCTTGGAGGAAAACATGACTGGCAACTTTTACTATGAAGTTGAATACATGAATTATGGGAGAATGTTTATGTCTAGTTGATTCCTCACAGATCAGCCACAGTGCTTTTTAATCCTTACTGTATATTCTGTTTCTGTGGCCTTGAGTGAATGAAGCCAGTAGGTCTTAAAGAGGACCATCCTTCATTGCGAACTTCATTGACATGGGCTACAGAATCACAAAGAACTGTACTAAATAATAGAAACCACATCACTTGAAGATTTTCAAGAACAGCAGCAATTAAAATGGCTAGCACACGTAACTGAAAAAGAAAATAACATAATCAAGTTGTTCCACTCTACTTCAAACAAAAAATTAAGAAAGAAACCAGTACAAATAATGGAAGAAGCAATAACACTTACTAAATTTGAGAAACCTATTTTCCTGAAAAATTTTGTTTAAGACTGTATAAAATTCAACTGAAAGCAATATTTGCTGCTCGATCAATGGATTATGAATGTTTCCTCATAAGGAAATGGCTAATACTACCATTAGAGATGAGGAGAACAGGTACTATACTTTGATACCAGCCAGATTGCCAGAGAAGAAAGAAAAGCCCAACTTGAGTAGTGCTGTCTGTTTGGTCAATGAATGCTGAATGTTTCCTTATAGGAAACAATTTTTCAATTACTGTAGAAAAGATTGGCTGCTATAAAAATACAAAAGAATGTGTAAAATGATTTGAACAAGTGTTTGAATGATGATAACTTTTCAGAAAATTCCAAGCAGTAAACGAAAATTACCTCATGGTAATCCATTTCAGTCACAAATTTAATGATGACGCTTTCAATGATGTTGCTCAAACCAAAAGTGCTGCCGTGAAACCTGAAGGGATAAAAGTCAAGCATTTTGATAAAGGCAGATTCTTCAGATCCATTTTTTAACAGACATTAAGCAAAATGCGTTTTATGATGGCTTCTTCATCCACTAAAAAGTAATTTTGAAAAAGAAAGAGATGAAAAATAGAAAAAAAAAATAAAGTAGAAAAGAATGAATTTGAAGAGAAAAAAAAACTACAAGAAATTATTTTGAATTTGGAAAATAAAAATTCAACCCACCTTTTCGCAAAAAAAATTATCATCATATTTGTATTTGCAAAGATATTTTAAAATTAGAAATACATAATAATTGCATTAGAATCCATTTTTAGCCATGTGAGCATTTCAAACTTCTCAGAATTAAAAAGTAAAAAGAAATGGGAATAATTATTATTCCTGTTCATTTTTACTTTTTAATTCTGCTGATAATTTCAAAACTTTATATGTATTTTTAAATTTTCTATTCTGAATTTATTTCCATATTTTTTGTGTGTGCGTAATTATTCTAACTTTTTCTTATTCACTCATTATTGCAGATTTTAAAAACAAGACACAATATCTATTGTTTTTTTTACTTCACTTTACAAAATTCAAAACAAAATATCTTGAATTAGAGAAGGCTGGACCAGCGCAAGACTCTCTGCCCCACCCCAAAACTATGATATGGAAAATATTTTATTTATGTCATGGAAAAATTTTTTTTATTCAATCTTTAAAAAATAAACTTCATTGAATTTTTTTTTTTTGGTTTGTTACTAACATAAAAAAGTAATAATTTTAAATTAAGTTTTATTAAAGCAAATCTTTAACACAACTAATGTTGCCCATAACTCATCTCTGTCTCTTCTAATTTTTATTTAACTAAAGTTTTTTTTTTCTTTCTAAAAATAAATATAAATTCAATTTGTGTGGGTGGGTCATCATTATTTTGCACACTTTCCATCAATTGTTAAAAACAAAAAAAATTTTGTACACTGCTCATCAATTGTTACACACAAAAAAATGTAAATATATATATATATATATATAGTGTAGCAAAGGACAAGCATTAGAAGTAGACTTTAGAAGGAACTGGAAACCCAATTCTAAACAGGAATCAAGGGATAAACCTCTATTCCTTTTTAAAAATTCCAGGAGGCATGTGAACTGGACGTCATTATTTGTAGAGGTAAAAAAGAGGAAAAGAACAAATTTCAACATGGAGAGATTTTCATTTATTTTTGTCTCTTTTTCCCTTTATTCGATCTGTGAGTATCAGATTCTCCAGGCCCTCCTTTCTCATCACGTGTCCCAGAAACTTCAGCTGCTTCTTCCTGATTTTAAGTATATGCCTCCTCCTTGTTTGCATCCTCTCCAAGACATACATACACACACAAACACACACACTCTTTCTCTCACCGTATATGGAAAGTGTATTTTAATATATGTATAAAATTATAATAATAATAATAATACATATTAATATTTGATACATTCTTTTTTAGTGTGGTCTAGCTCCATGTAACCATTTTACACATGATATCACTTTGGATTAATATGAATCTTTGCATTCCCAAAAAATCTTATCTATGACACTGACAACATAATTTCTTGAGAATGACTGAGATGGTTGAACAAAACATGAACTTCCAACAGCCTCTTCACAATTTTGATCCTGATGTAAAACAGCTTATTTGAAAATGGGAAAAATACAATAAAAAAATTTAACAGGTAGACATTGTTGGTTAAATTTAACAAAACTTGTTTGTTTGTGTGTGTGTGTATATATATATATATATATATATATATATATATATATATATAGTAAAGGTAATAAATCCCTTGGTATATAATCCAAGTGGATCCTAGTAATATAAAATATTAAAAGTAATCCACAAAAGGAGCTGATTGTATTTATTATTACAGAGAAATTAATTAGTACACAATAAAATCACAAATTACCTCATGTGGGGAATAAGCTTATACTTATAAGCCTATTCCGACCCCCCCCCCCCACTCCCATGAGGTAATTTTGGAGTTGGGCAAGTATTTTATCTCACTTGTGTTGATCTCTCTGCATAACATGGATGAGAAATGAAAATGCTTTCTTTGGTTTGGTATGAGTAAGTGGAAGCACCATGTATGCTCCTGTATGTGCTTGTTGTGAGTAATCTTCAAGTTTCTTTCATAGGCTATAAATAGGCTCCAAATGTATCCAAAATTTAATATTTTTGTCATGTTTCTATTGGTTGAAGATGTTGTGTTGTGTACTTAATGCTACATTAGCATGAAGTTACACCAACTTTGTGTGTTTACGTGTCTATTTTCTGACTTGATGAAAGTGTAGTTGTAGAGGGAATTTTGTGTATTGTCTTTCTTTATTTTTGTGTATTTTTGAAGTCCCAACAGTGTTAAAAACGTTTACTTATGAGTATCCGCTTTTGGTTGTTTCTACTTGAACCAGATACAGTAAAATATCTATATTGTGTTTGAAAATGCCAAGCTCATGTGGCAACAATAACCTCATCCGAATAGAATAAAAAAAATGATGTTCTTAAAGAAATACTAGTAATTATTATGGTCCAACCAAACTTTTCATCTTCAAACCTATAATCAGAGTTATGTCCCTTGAGTTAATTTTATAGAGTTATGTCCCTTGAGTTACTGCATTTATTGACCAGGACAAGCAGATTTATGTTAAAATCAAGTTCTTTACTTACATCTTTATGCACTGTCTTATAGATTCACTTATCATCAAAGCACCGAACAGCAACATGATACAGAAATACAAAAATTACAAAACATAAAACAGCTCCTTGTTGATAAGACTAAATAAAACTGAAAAAAAAAGCAAAGATTTTAGAGGCTATTTAAATTCAAGTAAAAACAATTAGTAATTAACAAAATAGCTTAGAAAACTTTGACATTTTAGTTACTGAACTCTTAAAGAAATGCAGGGGGTACCAAACTTTTTGCCTGTAGTTTTTATAAAATCTTCATTTGCTTAAATCATTAACAGAGCAAAAGCTATTCCAAAATCGACCACCCCCTGACTCCCTTTCTTACATTAATAATAATATTCTTAATTAAAAAAAATAAAGGAAGAACAAACTTAGGCACCAGGATATTTACTCTTCCTTTCTTTCTTAATCTTTTTTTAATTAAGAATATTATTATTAGTGAAAGAAAGGGAGTCAGGGGAGATAACCAGAAATAGTAGCTGGTGAATCCACTTAACATTTATTCGATAAAAAACTGAAAACTAGTTCGGTGGGTGAACACCCTAAGTCCTCTTTTATCATGTTCCTCCATGCGAGGAGAATCAGGGGTAGGTCGTCAACCCAATTAGTCAAGTCTGGTCTAGTGGCCAGGGTGGATTTTAAAGACTGATGAAACCTCTCGACTAGGCCATTGGTGCACAGATGGTAAGTGGTAGTTCTGAGATGCTTGACACCAAGTAGGTTGGTAAATTCCTGAAAAAAGGACAACTGGAACTGTGCTCCTCACTTGAGGTGTTCTGAAAGTTCCGATCCGCTATCTCAGGATTGTCTTGGAAATGGTGCTTGCAGAAGTGTCCTTTATATGTATGGCAGTCAGCCATTGCAAAAAACAACCTTACATTTCTGGCATTCCAATCATGTTGAAACCCATTCTTGGATGCACGCATTCATGTTAGGCCAAACAAATCGGACAGTAATGAGTTTGACCATCACTCACATGGTGGCATGAGATAGGTATTTCAACATCTACATGGGCTGTCTTCAAAGTGCAGGTGGGATGTAGAACTTGGGGTTGGCTAGGCTGGTGTTGCCATACAGGGTGTTGTTGCTGAAGGATGCTGGAAACTCCTGAAACTTCAAGGAAGTGTTTATAAGCACATCTTGCAGCATGAGGTCAGATTTCTATTCAATGGCTATGGAATCCTGACAATGAATTTCTGTTTAGGATAACGTATTTGCAACTGTGTTGTCCTTTCCCTTTATGAGACGGATGGCGGTTGAGATGTGACAGGTATCAGATCTCACGGGATATGTATTTGTTGGAGCTGGTACTCATTGCAGTCGTCAATGGTTTGTGGTCGGTGTAGATCGTAAATTCTCTACCTTCCAGTAAGTGTTGGAAATGTTTGATGGCCAAGTAAATGGCCAGCAGCTCCCAAGAGAAGGTGCTGTATTCCCTCAAAAGCTTAGCCAAAAAGAACACAATGCATTTGCATTGGGAATCGAATTCTTGCTCAGCAACTGCACCCACTCCTGCGTCCAATGAGTCAGTTGTCAGGGATAGTCGCATTCGTTGATCGCTGTTAGTATACGAAAGTCTGGTGAAATTCGCTAATACAATCTTTGCCATATGAAATGCATGCTGAGCATCTTCCCTCCAACATGATGTCTGTATTATTTCTCTTCAGCAGGTTCATCGGTGGTAGAGAATAGTAGCACAATTCGGGATGAATCATTGATAGAAATTGATCATCCAAATAAAATGTTGCAATTGTTTAATAGACGTCAACATAGGAAAATCCTGGATCGAGAAGAGGTGCAACGCCATTTACATCAGTGTGGTGCCTGAGAAAATCGATGCTGGGCACCCCAAAAACACACTTGCCCAGGTTCACCTTCAGGCCATAATGCGAAAGTCACTGGAATACTTCTCACAGGTGTTGCCTGTGGGAGTTGAATCCTTACTGGCCACCAAGATGTCGTCGATGTATGCGTATACATGTGGCAGCTTGCACAGAACTTCATCCATGAACCGTTGGAAGGTCTGGGCAGTGTTACGTAAACTGAATGGCATTTTTAAGAATTCATATAGGCCAAACAGTGTTGTGACTGCCATCTTAGGGATGTCTCCAAATAAACAGTATCCCACTACAAACTGATACCATAAACAGTTTGAAAAATCCTGTGAATTTTAAAATTAAAATTCTTAGATGAAAATGGTCATTAAACTAAAGGTATCTTAATTCCAATTGTAAAGAAAATATGCTCTGTTTAATGAAAATAAACATTGAGCACTCTTTTGTGAATCAATTTTAACATATTTCAAATTCTATGTTATGTTAATAGGACTCATCTGGATTATACCAACAGATTACTACCTGTATGTATGTGTGTGTATATATATATATACATAGATAGATATAAATATCACATGCACCTACACAATTCAAAATTCCTCATTCACATCCTTCAAATAAAAATTATCGACAGCATGTAAGTATAAAAAGAAATTTGAAAAGAGTCAAAATGTAAATACAAATCTTGGAGTACCTTTCTTGCAAACTTTTCCAGTTTAGTTTGAGATGTCGCCATGCAAGAAGCTGTCCAGTTTGGCTTGAACTCAGAGAATAGAAAACGGAGCTGAGGTCTTGAATTCTGATAAAATCTCTTTGAGTTGAGATACTCAGATAACTGATGAAAGAGAAAAAAAATTATGGAAATAAACAGATTCCATATGAACAAAATCAGCAATACACAATGAAGCAAGTTCAATGTATACAAAATGCCATAAGCGGCACTGCTCATTTGATTTATTACTGAATACCTTAAGAACAATTTACGAGTAGTTTTGCACAAAAGAGAAAAAGGTTAATTAAAAAGGAGTTCAAAATGTATAATGTTACAAAAAATAATTTTTGTGGAGAATAAGTTTATTTATTTTATTAGGTTGGTGCAAAAATAATGACGTTTTTTATGTTAAAAAAATACGTCAAAAACGTCATTATTTTTGCACCAACCTAATATGTACACTAAAGTTCAAAAGTTTGTGAACGCCCCTGGTAATTTTTTTAAATTGGCCCCAAAACTAGTTGCTTTATACTTTAAACAAGAGAAAATTATTATAGATGGTTAAAAAAAAGTGAGAAATGGTTTTTTATTAGAAATTTTATGATGACAAAAAGAAAAAAAAGCATTTCATGATTAATTTTTTTGCTTAGATGCATTATTTACATTATTTGGACTGTTATCCTCATCTTCATTGCCATGTTATCAACGTTTTGTGCATTGTATGCTCTGGCCTTCTTCAGGTGATTAGATCTCTGAGATGAGTTATTTTGTGTACTTACATTATTTATATTATTCGGATTATTATCATCATCTTCATTGCCATGTTCACAACGTTTCAGCCGTTGTATACTCCAGCCTTCTTCAGGTGACTGGAATTTCAAACCAAACTCTTTATTTTTGTCCTCTGAGGTAGGTTGTTCTAGTTCCACGTGCCATGCCTCTTCCGGGAGTCTCAGTTGTTTCCCTTTAACTCAACTCTCCAAGTTTTGGTTCACCACTGCTCTGGCCTGGTACTGAACTCACAACTCTTTGAGGAAAAAATGGCCCAGTGGATAAAGACATTGATTAGATCCAGTGACTAGACCCAAAGAGTTGTGAGAAGAATGCCAGAGTGTACAAAGGCAATGAAGATGAGGATAACAGTCTGAATAATGTAAATAATGCAAGTAATCATAATACTTCATCTCAGAGATATAGACAGATATTAAATTTTGCTCTCGTCAAAATATCTTCCTTTAGTCTTGATTACTGCAGCACAAATTTGGGACATTCATTGCAAAAGTTTCTCAAAGTATAATATAAGTTTGATAATTGATTCCATTCTTTTTTCAATGACTCTAAGATCTCTTTTTCATTTTTTTTTTCACTCTTCTGTTAAGTTCATCCCATACTTTTGAACTGTAGTCTCTCTCTCTCTCTCTCAGGTTGTGTGTGTGTGTGTGTGTCTGTACGTTTATATATTGGATTGGATTTCCTACATTTTTCAACTGATTTCAACAAAACTTCACAGGACTACATAAAATTACCTTGCGGTGGTTCTGACACTGCCAAAAATTGGAAAAACACAATTGTTTTTGCATGAAATCAATTTGAAAACACGATTACGAGGCATCGCAAGAATGAAAGGGGGACAACTCATATCGAGTTATACTTATAAAACCCAGGTTGTTTGTGTGTGTGTGTGTGTGTGTGTGTTCATTTATATATGGGATCGGATTTCCTACATTTTTCAACCGATTTCAACAAAACTTCTTTTTTTTTTTTGGCAGGTAGTGTTTCTTATTGTTGTGCACACTTTTTTCTTTATTTTTACATTCAGAATGCTTTAAAAATTCCATTTACAAGACAATTGTTTATAATAAAATTCTATTCAATCAGTAGACCCATAACGATTGAAAACAATGTTTTTGTTTGAGTTTGACCCATTCGTAAAAAAAAAAAAAAAAACTAATTAAGACATGTCTGTCTGTCAACCTTAAACAATAATCTTTGTCAATTTTATTTTTCAGTCTTTATGATGGCTGATACTTGATCTATCTCTTACTGTTACATCCCAGGGCAATGCCGGGCTCTACTGTCAGTACATACATATATATATATATATATATATATATATATATATATATATATATATGAGTTCATCCTATATTAATTCTGGGGGTGGCTTCAAGCTTTTGAACTGTAGTGCATATAAAAACGTTTCTTTAAAAATAATAGTAAATCAATTATTATATATAAGAAATGATAAATTTATAAGATAGAGAATTACTTCTCTGAAAGATTTAGAAAAAAACTACATAGAATTTTATGAACAAAATGATGAAAAAAATGACTTTAAAACAACTTCAGAGAAATGATTTTAAACATGAAGACGTGAATATTTTTTTTTTAAAACTTAAATTTTTTCTTTCTATTCTACAAATTGTTTGTCTGTTGATCAACGGAGCAAGATTGCATTTTCCTACAACCCATGCATCGTGTAATTCACATTGAGAACTTTTCATAAGAGGGAAAATAAAGTAGACCAGAGAATGACTAAAATGGGCTTTGCATGATGAGTAAAAAAGGTTAGCATTTAAGAAAAAAGGATTAACAAACTTGGAAAATTGGTGCTACACAATCTTATCATAATTTCTGTTTATTTGGGTTTTGTATCACACTATACAATAATGAAATTTAAAAAAAATTCTTAGAAATTTTGTTAATCAAATATTTTTTACCTGTCAGCCTTCCTCTTATAAGCATCCCCCAAAAAGGTCAGGATTACCTGCCACAAGAGATAATCTACATCATTTGTTGTAAATCTTTCAACTTGACTCAAATCACCTGTTTTAGAAATTTTAAGGTCAATTTATTTTTACCCCTCTGTACAAGGCTCGAGAGCCACTCACGGTAGTGGGTTACAGAGTAAAAGGCACAGTTTTATGCGGATATGTCGGGAAGATAACAATTAACCCTTGAGTTGAACAGTTTAAGAAGCATCCTATTGGGAGCCAGTGGAAGTGATAGAGCAGTGAAAAGCTTGCCTCATCCTGTCTGCGAGAGAGGGAATTGCAGTGTGGAAAATAATTCATCACCCACAAGGCCGTGTAGATACTTTTAGACTCTATTGCAATTGGAAAGTGAAAACTGGGCAGCTCCTGCTCAGATATGGCAGAAATACTCCATTCTCACTCTTGTAAAAGTAGAAGAGAGCAGGAGGAGTCAGGTACTTACTGGAGTGGTAGAGGATCAACTGAAAAACTTATAATGTTTTTAATAAGAAATCCTGAAGTTCACAACAAAAATCTTTTAAAATCTAGATGTCCACAAAAAAATTAGAATTGTTTAAATTAATTAATGTTTTACATTTGGCAGCTGTTAGAAATTAAAAAAGAAAAAAAATTACCGATTTAAATCATTTGCATTAGGAGTTCTACCCAATGCTCTTAGAAGGTTACTTTTTAAAATCGGGTTGCTGGTCTCTGTGTAGGTTTGCCACAAATAATTCCAGTTTTCTGAAGAGCCATCAGCCATTGAGGCCAACAAGACAGAGTCAAATAAGTCTGGATGAATGCTTGAAAAGATAAAGATTTTTTAATAACAATCAATAATGCTCAACAATAACCAAAAGAGGAAGAGGATTATTATTATTATTTGTTGATTATTATTATTATTATTATGTAAGTAATACATTGAAATCAATAACCTGCATAAATTATTTCACTACAATGTCAAAAAATAATTTGAATAATGTTCAGTTTTTAATTTTAACAAATATATGATATATATATATATATATATATATATATATATATATATATATATATATATATATATATATATTTGGTTGGATAGATGTGAGTTTGTGACCCTGGGTTTCACGCTTTTGCGATTGTCAGTTGTCTGACGTTCACAAAAGCGTGAAACCCAGGGTTACAAACTCACATCAATCCAACCAAATATGTTAGCTCTATCTCTGATATTGAGCGCTTTCTAATAAGTACCACGCATATAATATATAAATAATTATATATATATATATTTATTTATATACATATATTTATATATATATATATATATATATATATTTATCTGTTCATTTTTTTTCAAACTCTACTCAATTAATTGGTTGAGTCTAACAATGCAATGATATATTTATTCTTTATTTTCATTTCCCTGAAGATTTTGGCTAGCAGTGTACGAGCTGACAAACAGTTATGCACACAGACATTTTTATATGTACATGTATGTAATACATATTTTTCAGGGCAGATCTTATCTGATTTGTTAGACGACATGGAGACAGAATAATGACAAGCAGGTTTAGTATTGTATGCAAATTAGACAGACCAGTATAAACCGAGAACTACTGGCAAACACCGTGGGACCTATGCCTAACAAAACTGGTTGCTAATCAGGACATGGAGAACTGTACTCTTACTACTTCTATGCAGAGAGATATGCAAAACTTAACAGGTGGTTTAATCAGATCTCATCTGATCTGTTACAGGATATGGAGACAAATGTCAGTTGTTGGGATAAATAAATAAATTCGAAAATATAAACCTTCTATTATTATAGCGCCATTCCTGAAAGATTTCTTGACCTCTGTTCACAATAGCTCGATTTCCCATTTCAATTGCAATTTTTAGAACAAATGATCGCAGGGATCTGAAATAAAAAAAATAAAAAAACATTTTGAAATCAAAGACGTTCTTTTCCAATCAAGGTAACTAGTTTGATAAAAAGGCAATGTTATTATTTCTGAATGGCACAAAAATTAATGCTTGCTACCATTTAATATTATTAAGTTTTGAGTGAAAAGACCTTGAAGAATTTTTTTTCTTTTATTGAAACAAAGCAAGGACAGCAATCTTCAGAATTAGAAATTTTGCCTCTGCTCTGAAACAAAATTTGCATCACCATTCGATCCTACAATCCTTGTGCCTGACTAATCCTAGCAAATATGCTATTGCAATTCTGTTGTGCCCTTTCATACTTGTATGTCCTCCATCTTGCAATAATGAAATTGCCTTTCTATCAAGCCAGTTCTACTGACAGTAATTTCATATTATGAAAGATCAACAAATTAAAATAAAAAGATTTAATTTATTTGTTAATTAAAAAAAGGTAAAGCAAAAACCGTGTGACAGTCTTTCTGCTCTAAATTTTTCAATCTCTAAAGACCCCAAAATCCTAGGTTTTTTTGTGGCGGACATGAGACAGAACCTGGGACAAGCACAACTGGTCGCGACTTGCCTTGTCCCCACCAAAAAAGAGCCCATATTTGCTTAGCATGTAAAGCTACTGCAGTTGAAATGAGGGAGAAAAAAGCACTTACTGCTCTGCCGTAATCTGTCCTTGGCCAGATAACATAAAAGAATGAGTGGGGGGACTTGCATTTTTATGCAATAAAGATGCAATGCATTATGGGACAGGGACACAATGAATTATGGGATCACAGGAAAACGCAAGGGATTATGGGTATATGGACAAATATAAAAGCAACTACTTTTTCCCAGTGCAGCGAGTTGTTGGAAGGACGTTCACGGTTGGCGGCAAGAACAGTCTGTTAGTGCGATTTTGAGACAGAACTCAAGAAGGAACGACTCAAGGTTGAAATGCCAGCTGGGAGAGCTTGAATTTACTCGCTGGTTGCTGTTTTCTTTATTCGCAACATTTTTTTGTGTGTTTTAATAATAATTGGCAAATAATAAAGATTGATCTATCATAAAAATTCATAATATGAATTTAGTAAATACATAATACTTCAAATACCTTGGTGTATGGATTAGTTTTAACAAATTTAGCATAGGAGATAATGAAATTGAACAGAGTAGAATGGGGTAGGGGTAGTTCTAACACTCCAAAGTACTACAAAATGAAAACATTAAACTAAAAAAACTCCTTTCATGTTATTAATAAGCTTTATCAGATCAAGAGCTTTATACAAATGTCATTCATGACACTAAAATCATTCAGAAATATCTAAACTGCCAACTATATACAAACACTTTCTTAGATCAATGGTTAAAAATGGTGTTGGGTGAGTGAAGAGCCTATGTGTCTTGTTGAACACCATCTTACTTTGAAGTTTGTTGACTGGTGTAACAGAATCACAAGCAAAGAACTGTACTAAATCACAGAAACCACACCATTTGGGGACTTTCAACAGCAGCAACAACTAAAATGGATAGCACATTTAACTTGAAAAGAAAAGTTTCACATTACTTCAAATGAAAGGGTTATGAAAGAAACCCCCACCAATATTGGAAAGAGCAATAACAGTTATGAGACTTGAGAAACCTATTTTCCTGAAAAATTGTTTTAAGAATAAGATCTTACAAATTTCAACCAAAAGCAGCACTGGCTGCTCAGTTAATGAATGTTTCCTTATAAGAAAATGGCTAATATTACCATTATTAAGAAAGAAAATTCATTTTAATTTCAACTCATTAATTGTTCAGTTCCCTGAACAATGAGATTGTCAGGGTACCATGCTAGATTCTTTATGGTGTTCTAATCTAATCAATATTACTTGACAATTACTAGTTTTACCATAATTCCCAAGCCTCAAACTGGTTGAGCTTTCAGTTTTCATCATAGGTTTACTTTTCTATAATAAAATGTTGTCATGAACCAAAGTCCCTTAAGCTTTAGGACTAACTCAAAAATTAAAAAAAAAACAAACACATAGCTTATATAACCAAGACAAACTTCACTGATCAGGATATATAGTGAGCTTAACACTATACACATCCTTTTCAAATAATATGTGACAGTGTATTGGATTATATGGTATCAGTAGCAGAGAAGAATAACTTTTATTATTCTCTTATAAAAATATTAAAGAATCTCTAAATAAGCAAATCTTGTGAAAGCTACATGTAAAATTTCTAGAAAAATGTTCTTATTGTTTCTAAGCAGTTTAACTTATAAAGATATTGCTTGTATGATAATTAAAATAACATTATAATAAATGAACAATCTAAATTTAACACAATAAATATTTGACCCAATTCCTTGTATTTTTTAAAAGACTTGAGAAGTCATAAACATTTTCTGGTCTGAAAGTCTTGTCAGCCCCTACGTAATTTTCTGTTTGAATATTCCGCAGGGTATTATCAAGGAGAGAATTTCAAATGAATGATACCAGAATACCCATCACCTGAAGATGCTGTTTGGAGAGCTTTTGCAACAATCAACAAAGCACAGCTTCATAAAAAATATCACACAGGACATGGCACTGAATCATTTTGTGCCATGAAAATGACTGGTCTTCATACAGACCTTCTCAATGTGTGACAACATTAATGAAAGTGAATAAACTGAATCCAGTACATGGGATTTGTATTACAGTATTACTTGTTCTTCTATTGTTCTCATTACTTTGTGGTAGGAAGTGATAAGACTTTCAGACCACTCTCTCTCTCTCTATATATATATATATATAGAGAGAGAGAGAGAGAGTGAGAGTGAGAGATTTGAATCTAGCTATGGTCAGTTTTATATTATCAATCTGAGAAGGTTATCCCAGCATGCAGCATCTTTCAAAAGTTCCTGAAAACCATGCCACAGATTGACCCAAAATGTGCGAATAAAATTAGGTAGATGAAACCCTAACCCACCCCTACATAATACAATTTTCTATTTCAACGCTCTGTGGAGTATTATAGAGATGAAAGTTTCAGGTCATCCTTGAATGATAGGTGTCATTTCAATGAACGATACCAGAATATCCATCAGTCGGAGGAAGCTATTCAAAGAGCCTTTGCAACAATCAACAAAGCACAGCTTCATAAAAAATATCACACAGGACATGGCACTGAATCATTTTGTGCCATGAAATGAATGAACAAAACTGAATCCAGTACATGTGCTTTGTATTACTCTACTACTTCTTCTTCTATTGGTCTCATTGCTTTTTTGTTGGGGGTGACACGACTTTTGGACCAGGCTGTACATTTTTTAAATCCATCAAAGCTTGTTTTTTTTGTTTTTTTTTTTTTCAATACAATATTTGGTTGTGAAACAATTGGGGAAGCAACATATATCAGGGAATAAAGTTGGGTTAATACAAATTTAATGTTATGAAGGAGACTATTTCCCTTCAAGTTTGGACTCGGTCAATGGATGAAAGACTTAAAAATACTACATCAAGAGGAGTAGCAACAGTAGCTTTTGCTGAAAACATTTAGTCATTCACAGCTAAACATTCTTTCCACTAGTTTCTATTCTACATTACATGTCACTGTACCAAAAGGTAATAAACTTGTTATTAAACCAATTCTGGTTTTCTACTGTTGTTTTTGATAACTCACTTACAACAAAATGGCTCAATTTTCTCTATGTTCACTGTGAATTCAAATTTGTAAAGTTTGTATAAAGTCAGATATTTAGTATGATGAACGAAAGACATATAAATACTCCTACATCAGGAGGAACAACAGTAGCTTTTGCTGAAAAC
>OZ010604.1:85309630-85362130 GCA_963932145.1 Acanthosepion lycidas | reverse complement strand
CAAAAGGAGAATTTATCTTAATCTAATTTTTTATAATGCATTGGCTATCTCCCCTTACTCCTACTGCTATTGGAAGATTCTATTATCTATTTTTAATGGTATAACCCAGTTTTTGAACCAAATCTTATTTGGTGGGTAATTACAAATGCTAAGATCACTGCAACACAAGTTCTTAAAGGAGTTACATGTCTTACAATTGTCTGCAAGGAATGGTACTCAAGCAAGGCCTGTTTCTCAAGAAAACATTGCAGATGGCCCCAAGACAAAACAATCTTTGTTTGAATGACAGACTTGATGCGGAACTCATCAAAAATCCCATATTTTGTTAAAAATCTGTGCATATTTATATATTCCAAAGCAAATATATTGGCATGATGGCAAGAAAGAAAAAAATTTGATCACGACAGACTGAATAGAAAGGTATTAAGAATGAATATTTTTTAAGCTGCTGTCCATTTATATGTGAAAAAATTTCAGGTATGTAAAAAAAAAAAAAAAAATTATATGGCCTCTAGTCAGACAAAAACATCTGACAAATCAAAAAATATGATCTCATCATTTGCATCGCAGTTGTATAAGAGCTTTGCATTGTCACCAAACAGTAATGAGAGGTATGCCATCAGCAGCCAGCGGCATGTGTCCACAAGTTTTCTGTAATAATTTACAAGTCTCAGAGAAACCTGTAATGCCATTTATTAGATTTTCTAATTGGAAGAAGGTGATAAAAATAACATTGTTAGTGTTAAAATTAATTCAAAAATGCAGGAAAAGGAATCAAGTTGATCACCTGCATCAAACAAAGTTATATTTGATAAAGATTATGCAAAAAGAAAGTTTATGTGATGAAATATCATTCCTAAAAGACCTCTCTGATAAAGAGCCTCAATATTTTCTCCGATAAAGATGGCATCTGGAGAGTGGATGAGAGGATAGGTAATTCCAACAGATATTGATATGAAGTTCTTTATCTTGTACTGTTGGCGATACACCATCCTTACACAGAGCTCTTGATTAAAGAATATCACCAAGAAACAAAATATTTGGGAGTTGGTACCACCATAGCAAAATCAGCACAACAGGCTTCTGGATCCCACAGGCTAGACAAGTAGTGTTAAGCAAATGCACCATTTGGAAAATGTATAACATCATGGTTTCAAATATCTCAGATTAACCAATTTGCTTAAGCATTGTGTTAATCTGATTAATCCTTATGAGAACATGGATATCAATTTCAAAGGTCACTTTTGGGTACAAAGAAATGAGAAAGAAGAAAAGGTATACATATTAATATTTACATTCTGCACTATTAGAAGCATACACATTGAAATTGTGCAGAACATGGAAAGTAAAGCATTTGTACAAGCATTAATTAGATTTTGTAATACATATGGAATACATGCATATATTTTTTAAGACATTTTTTATGTTTATATGTTCTTTTTATAGATACAAATATTTAAGTAAATGCTCTATTTATAATAAACAGTATTAACAACACTTACCTGCCTGAATGTTCGAGAAATTTTCACAGAAAATACGCGTCCTTCAACAGGAATCGAACATAAAAAATGTTTTAAAAAATAATTGTCGAACTTTGTTCATTTCATAATGTATGACATCATTTGTTTACATTTGGATATGCATTGAGCAGATATGAATGTACGAGAGAAAATCATAGAGAATTGTGTTTAAAAACAGTAAAATTGACCTTGCTAACCGAACGCTCCTCTGTGGCCCAATCGGTTAAGGCATGTCAGGCTATATGATGGTTCCGTATAGGATACAGTTTTGATTCCTATCGGAGGATGCATATTTTCTGTGAAAATTTCTTGGACATTCAGGCCGGTAAATGTTGTTAATGCTGTTTATTATAAACAGAACATTTACTTAAATATTTGTCTCTATAAAAAGAATGTAGAAACATGAAAAATGTCTTAGAAAATAATTGTCAGACTTTGTTCATTTCATAACATGCATAAATCTATAGTGACAATACCAAATCCTTTAACAGCAATTTTGGGGAAGATATAAGAGAGCACCATCTGGATAGTTATGAGTTCAAGGAAATCTTTATGACCCATACTATAAACCACATAAAAATTCCCTTCTATTCCCCATGGATGGGAAGCGTGTGGGAAATGATGATAAAGACTACAAAGTCTTTCCTTTTTATAAATCTGGGCAGAGGCAAAACTGACTATTTTTAACTTCTCACTCTCATTTTGGACATAGAAAGAGCTGTAAACCCCAGACCTCTGACATATCGGAGTGCTTCTGATAGTGACCCATTGCTTTTAACACCCAACATATTTCTTCACCCCTATGCCAAGATTGATTCCAGTGGTTCACCTGATATTGAACCTACTTCTCTCTCTCAGTTGTTAGATTCTCTCCTAGAAAGAAAGAATTTATTAGCCAACTTCAGAGACTTGTCACATGAGGAATATCTCTTAAGCCTAAGGGAAAATTGCAAAGCTTTGCATATTATAGATTTTGCAAATTAATGACATAATTAAAAACCCTGCGAAAGCCAGACCATTTTGGAAACTTGGCAGAGGAGATTAACTTTTCTATGGAAATGACGGAAATGTACATTCAGTATGCATAGCCAAAGGAGATGCAACCTTTGAGAACCAGAATATACACCATTGATGAAACTTTCCTTGATGCATAAAATATTAAAAAGAATTTTAAATCTGAAATTAGTAGAGAATTACAAAGACACTGAGAGTCAAACATCCGAAGATCTAAGAAAATAAAGAAAAATTGCAACAATGAATTTGTGTATTAAATCACTTATCAGTCCTGAGTATGACATTAAACTACACCCACCTTCTTATTGGTTATAACATTCTGATTAATCAGTGGTCCCAGGTATGGCCATATACTACACCCACCTTCTTATTGGTTATAACATTCTGATCAATCAGTGGTCCCAGGTATGACCTTAAACTACACCTACCGTTCTAATTGGATCAAACTTGGCCTTGAACGAGATATTAAACTCTATTGAAAGTAATAATTAATAGTGAATAAAGAATTCACTTCAATTGTAATGAATTAAGACTGGATAAAAGATTTAAAACAGGTACTAACATACATGTAAAAATTCTTCTTGAATGGGTACAAGATTTAAAAGAATTTACATCAACTCACAAGTGTTGAATTTAAAAATACTTCATTTTTACAAAATGCACTGGTTCACTTGAAATAATGTGAAGTTTTATTGTTCACGTTGGGAAAGACCAACTAGTATTGTCAGCAACCCCAAAGTTTTTCAGTTCATCAACATTTCAAGTTAAAGATTCTATATGGAATTCTTCAAAAGTGTTGGTTAAGATTTTAAACTAAATCTGGTGACAAGGCACTGCTTGCAGAAACTCTGAAAGTGTATAGTCACCCCTTAATTGTCATTTCTTCCAGGTCCATTCCGACCAGGAGTGGTAGCACCTGTTAGGGTTGTCCTTGATAAGACATTAAACTGTTTACATGTAATGCAATATGATATTAATAAGAATATAAGAATCATGATGATGATGATATACAACTAAGTAGAATTCTTTTGACAGCTCATCATTTATCATCACTATTGAACTTTAAAGAAATCATCCAGGAAGATGTATAAACAACATCAAAAGGGCATGGCATAAATAATAATTTCAGATGAACCAATCACATTGGAACATTTGATCTGCTTCATGATGACAGGCTATCATTGAAGAATTATGGTTCATCAGAAGTAACCAAAAAAGTATCTAAAGTCAAGCAAGCACCAACTATTGTGATTGTATTACATATTGTACATAATGATTTCCTTTTCTTTTCTTCTTTGTTATCCATCAATTATTGTAAAATAAAGGTTTAAATTAGTGTGACTCAGTTTTTGTGCCAAGTAAGATTTTGTGCATAATTACAAATGCTAAGATCAGTGTGGCACAAGATCTTGAAGGAGATAGACATCTGACAGCTGACTCCTGGGAATGGCACCCAAGCCAATAATGACTGTGAGGGTCCACTTCTCAAGAGAAGATATGAGTTTGAATATTCTGGATGGCCCCAAGACAAACAACCTTTGTTTGAATGACAGATTAAGTGCATCAAACTATTTTTAACAGAAATGTATTGGAATCTATCCTATTATTTAGGTGTACCCAATAAAAGCACGTTTTTAGCAACTCTCTCATTTCTTGTCTTTGATGTATATGATGATGCTGTATATAAAATATCTTTTAAACTGTTCAATTGTCTCTTCTTTGCCTGACTTGATGTGGAAGTCTTTAAAAATCCCATAGTGTTTCATCCTCTGAGGGACTGTATCAAGGTAAATGATGTGTTGATAAAGTTCCTTACTTTACCTGAAATTTTGACACATACATATTTCAGTAAACACTTTTGTTTGTTTTTGTGTGTCTATATACTTCAACCCCCACTTTTGTGTGTCTGTGTGTATATGTGTGTTAAAAATTTGGGCAATGATCCTGACAGTTATAAATTATTGACAATTGGAAAAATGTCCATGAAAGTATATTGTTTTGAAAACACATCCATCTATGCCTAATCGGTGATATGCATAGTCAGATGCGTTTTCAAAACATTATACTTTCATGAAATTTTATCCAAGTGTCAATAATTTTTATATATAAACTTCAGGTAGAGTATATCTATAAAAGGACAATATGAATAAAGACAAAAGAAAAACTTACCTTAGCCAATACATTTCCTTTCCTTTTGTCATTAAATATATATATATATATATGATTTCACACAAAGCAAACAATAAAGCCAGTAAGACACCAAGGGTTAGTGAATGTTAGAAAATATGAAGACAAAAAAAAAACACTATTAAGGAGAGAGAGCAGTAAAAGAACAATAATTATAAACAGTATGAATATAAAAATAATCACTGCACAATGATTGCCAGTTTCCCAACTTAATTTACTCCCTCTCTTGCTCTACTATATATATATATATATATATATATATATATATATATATATATATATATACAAGGGTCATTCAATAAATAAGGTGAATTTTTTGGTATAAGGACTTCTAATACAGATAGAAGCTTACTTTTTTTTATTTTTTTTGTTTTACTTCTTTTTCACATGGATTTAATTTCTTTTGCAGATTAAAAAAAATCTTTGAGAGTTTTGGCGATTAATAAAGATGGCTGACCAAGAAGCATGCTCCAGAATTGAACAGTGGTCAGTTATCAAGTTTTTGGTTGCTGAAGGGTGCAAACCAGTTGAAATTCATAGAAGAATGTCAACTGTGTATGGTGCCACATGTTTCAGCCAAAAAAAAAATGTCTACAAGTGGGCTAAATTGTTTAAAGAAGGACAGAGCAGTGTTGAGGATGAAGACAGGCCTGTGAGGCCTACAGAAGTGAGGTCTCCTGAGGTGATCGAATCAGTCAATGACCTCATTCAGTCTGACAGAAGAACTACTGTGAACTGCTGAGGCAGGTAAAAAAAAGACATAAATAACAAACGCAGGGGTCATCAGTCAGAAGGAGTCATCTTGCATCATGACAACGCAAGGCCTCACATAGCAGCCCAAACGATGCAGACCATCAACAAGCTGGGCTGGGAAATGCTCTCTCATCCCCCTTACAGCCCAGACCTTGCCCCTTCAGACTTTCACCTGTTTGGTCCCTTGAAAGCGTTCACAAGAGGCACGAAGTTTAAAAGTGACGATGAAGTCAAAATTGTTGTGAGCAACTGGCTGAGACATCAGTCCAAAGATTTTTATGTTGAAGGAATACGGAAGCTTGTGCACAGATGGGAAAAGTGTGTGACAGTGCTGGGAGACTATGTTGAAAAATAAAAAAAAAAGTAAGTTTCTATCTGTATTAGAAGTCCTTATACCGAATAATTCACCTTATTTATTGAATGACCCAACAAAAGGAACAAATTATGACAGAATGTAAAAAGTTTTTGTGTGATGTGTTTTGTCCTTTAGCAATTTACTAAGATGCAAATGTATAGAAAGTGCTTTAATTACCATATCATCCACTGTAAATTTACATCCAAGTTCATTTCACCTTTCTTGATAAATCTTCTATTATGATGATGTGGAATATTTAATCAAAAAAGTGATGGAAACACAAACAAAAAGAAACTAAATGAAATTGGCTAGACTATAGACCCAAAACACATATACTTAAAAAAAAAAAAAAAAAAAATCTTCAGCATCCTTTGTGTACATGTGTAGTTGCATCAAGATAAACATCACTTTTATCCAATGAAGCCCTAAATGCTGAAATGCATCACATGAAACCTTTTTCCAAGTTATCATATTTTTTCTCTAAAATTGTCTTTCATATATAGAAATTTATATATCATTTTCCCATATATTTTCCCTGATAGTCGAAACCAAGGTTTTGTGTGGTTATATAAGGTGTTTTTGCCCCTTTATTATATTTATTTGCCCTGCAAGTCCTTTTTTAAGGCATCTGCATCAAACACATTTTGATATACGTCCGTTTTGTGGTATGGTATTTTTCTTAACAGATTTTTTTATATATATTTATACTCTCATATTTATTCAGTTGAATATATATATTTGTTTATATGGATTTATGCTCTCAAAATAATTCAATTGAGCTCTCGGAGAGGAAGGTGTGATTTTATAAACAGTGACTGCTGCTGCTAATGCAATGCTCTTCAACTAGAATTGAGCTCTCCTAATGACTGACATCTTTCGTATAGTAAAAGCATCAAAATTTTCCTTACTTTCTGCTGTGTGACAATAGCTTGGGGGTAGAACATCTGACTAATGCCAAATCAGTTGGGTTTTGATCCCAGCTTGAAACAATCTAGCCAAACTGATGAGCTGTGATACAGCGAAACAGTCTGTATGTGGATGACTACATACATACATATATATATATATATATATATATATATATATATATATATATATAGTCACTAGGGATTAATATGAAGCAGAGAAGTGGGAAAACAGGTTTTCTCAGTTTTTCATTAAGGCTGTTTTAAGATATTTAGAAACCTGTCCTTGAATTTGATTATTTTTGTCTTTTTTATTTTTATTTATTTATTTTATGTTTTTGGATTCTTTCTTCCACTCCAAAGTTTGGTATTTGTTCTAAAAAAAAGTTTATTTCTTTTAAGTTATAGGTTATTAGAGCCTACATAAAGAGGAGTAACACATTATTTCATGATTGCTTGACATATGAAACTGTCAGTCACCATGCAGTGTTGATTTCTATTTCTACATTTTTTATATCTAGAAACTCTTTAGCACTTATATTAAGTACTCTTCCCCTACAAATATAGCACATTTTAAGCAATTATATATTTTAGATTTTGCCGACGCGTTTCGTCTTCTGACTTTTTCAAGGCAAAAATGAAATCGAAATGTTTTCGTTGTTATAGTTACATTAAAAAATCCAAATTTAAAAAGATAGACACTTCTGTCTAAGCCTTTTTTTCTGGTTAATGTAAATTACATTTATAGTAAGGGATTTTTTTTTCCCATGTCGACAATATATATATCGCTGCCATATATGGTCTGGTGCCCCTTCTGGTGCCTCGGGGTTCTTGATAGGCTCCAGAGGTGGATATGCAATGTAGTTGGCCCTGCTCTGTCATCTCGTCTACAGTCACTTTCTCACAGACGCATCGTCGCCTCCCTCTGTCTGTTCTACAAATACTTCCATGGAAATTGCTCCGAGGAGCTGCATTCGCTTGTTCCCAGACGTCATGAGTTCAAGTGCCATACGAGGCTGGCATCCCGCTCTCACCTCTTCACTGTCAAAATTCCTAAATGTAGCTGTCTCATCTACTACAATAGCTTAATGTCTCGCACCTCTCGCCTGTGGAACTCCCTTCCCTATTCCTGTTTCCCTGTAAGCTATAATCTCCAGCTATTCAAGTGTAATGTCAATCGACATCTCCAGTTGCCTATCCACTACCCTCATCTTTTCTTCTATCACTCCCATCTGATTTTGCTCTAAATTTTCTGTAACCCCTTGCATCCTAGTGGCTCCAGCCTTGCTTGGGGTGAAATGCTTAAAAAAAAAAAATATATATATATATATATATATATATATATATATATATATATATATTAGTAACTTATTTGTCTTTTCTCTCTAAATATCTGTGAGATCATTGCTCATTCTTTCTATGCCTGAATGAAGATTTAAGATTTTACAAGCATTGATGGCTGGTGACAGGAAAACTTTTCTGAGATAGCTGAAGGAGAAACTGTGACAAACAGAAGGAGGATGACTTTTATGGTGCCTCTCTCTTTTACTTTAGCTCGACAGTTTCCTTAAGAGCAAGCATGACTTTTCAGAATCAATTGACTGGTTACTTGGCAGAAGTTGATAGTACAGGATTTCTTTCCAATCCTACCAGATGCATAGCATTACTTTCTTAGGGTGGAGACCCACTCTTGAGGTGTCTAAAGTTGGACCTTGTCGCTTACCCCAGGAATTTTTCACTGAACATTGCTGTAAATGAACTGTTTCTCATCACACATCACAATTTGCTTCAAAAATAAAAAAAAAGGGTTGCATTTTCATTACAGAAAATCACAGATGAAATTTGATTCAAAAGATTCTTTTCACTCAAATCATGTGCTACCCAAGCATTGTAGCGATTTGAGTACCCAAGCTTCAGTAAGTTCTCAGTGATAGTGGATTTTAATAAATCAGATCCTTTTTTTTTTAAGTGAAGGAAATCCTATGCAAATACACAGACCAAAACCCAAGACAGAAAAAATAGAAAATCAGAATTACTATTAGGTTGGTGCAAAAATAATGTCGTTTTCTCTCATAGTAACATATGTGAGAAAACGACATTATTTTTGCACCAACCTAATAGATCAACAGAATTCCAAGGAAAATTTAAAAAAAATGTTTTTATAACGTCATACTGTCTATTATTCCAAATCAGATATCAATTTATTTTTTTAATATCATTGTTCACCTAATGCAAGGCCCAAGAGCCACTCAAGGTAGAGGGATACTGAATGAGGTTGTTGAAGATGTACATATTATGAGGATTTGTAGAGTAGATAACAGTTGACCTAAGACATAAACAAGTTAAGACAGTAGTGATTGGAGAAGTATCATCTTGGGAATTTGTTCTACAGTTTTGGGGAAGAGCTTAATAGTTGAATTCCTCCTTACCAATGGAATATGCTTATAAATATAGAAATTTTTATAAATAAAGAAGCAAAAAATTTTAAAATTGCACATAACAAAAAGCCAAAAATTATAAAACAGTAAATATTTTCAAAGAAACTTTAATTTTTTTGGCAAAAAGAATCTAAAATGTTTTTTCTTTGGTCTGCAATTTTTTTCTTGGCTTCTTAAATAAGTAAATTATTTAAAGAAAGTAAATTGAGCTCAGAAGTTCAGAATTTGACATAAAATTATGCAATATTTACTTTTCATGTTTTGAGCTTAATTTAAAACAGGATGTTAGAAAATAATTTCACTCTTTTTTTTTTTTTTTTTTCAATATGTCAAATTCTGCTACCAATATGTAACGATTATCAATGAATTCTTGCTTACGCAAAAATTCAGTTAAAAAATCATAATGTTACCATTCTCTAGAAGGAATAAATTACAGTTATTATACTCCCCCAGAGTTCCATGAGAGTGAAAGAAAAACAAAATAATTACTTATTGGTTTGATTGAAAAGAAACATTTTTTTTCTGAAAGGAATTTTTACCTTGCCATATTGCACAAGTCATCCATTAGTGTTGCTCGGTCTTCTGGTTGAAAAACCTATCAAAATAAAAATAATTATTAAATAAAAATAACAAAATTATCAATTAACCTTTATAAAGTTTTTTCTAATTAACCAAATTATTTCTTCTAAAAACAAAAACTCAACCACATTATCTAAATTCTTATTTAAAATATTTTCCCAAAGTCAAATATTGGCTAGTTTTTCTTTTTCCTTACTAATATTTTTTTATCACATGGTCATTACATTATACAAATATTAAATAAGCAGATTAGTCAGAGGTTATATCCTTCTTGTCCAACCAACAATGCTTCATTCTTTCTTGTTCAACACATAATGCCTACTATAATCTCTATAGAATCAAACACCGTAAGCATTTTTAACAGAATCAAAAATAAAAAAATAAGCAAAACTGTTTTTTGTGTCTATTTTAATATAAAATTTTTGGGAAAAATAAATGACAAAGTGCAAAAAGTTTTCTTGTGGTGCATTTCGTCCTTTAAGATTTCATTGGACTAAATTTGTTTATGTTGATGCAACTACACATGCACGTGAATGAGGGATGCTGGGAATTAAAATTTTATTTTTTATCTAGCTGATTTCATTTAGATTCTTTTTCTTTTTACCACTGTTGTTAATAGATAACCCAAATCCTAAACTATGAAATGCATCACAAGAAACCTTTTTCCCCACTTTGCCATGCATTTTTCTCCAATATTGTTCTTGATATATCAAAATAGATATTGTTACCTCAGATAAAATTTTACCAATTTCCACTTAAACTTGGATTAACTAATTTTTTCTCTCTCTGATCTGTTAGTTTGTAGCATCAAAAGAAAATCCCATCTTTTACCAGATCCTTTTCTGTTCTGGCTTTTTATCCAAACATCATTAATCATATCAAATATCAAAATGAAGAACAAAATGTTAAATATTGAAGATTGGCATTAAAAATTATGACCAAAAATAAGAATCTATGAAATGAGACATATCCAAGAAAAACTCAAAAATGCTTTGACTATAGAATGTTCTAAACAAAACAACAATGAAAATATTAGTCTTAATAATTCATGCAATTAAACTGATTTCAACAAAAGATAGTTTATATAAAATGAAAGCAAACAAAAACCAATATCTACTAATAAAGTTAATATGAACCAACAAGACTACAATGAAGACACTAGTCAAAATAAACCTGTCTATATCTATAATTCTCAAATTGTGTCTGTCTGTCTGTATGTATGTATGTATGTATGTATGTGTGTGTATGATCAGACGTTGTTTATGCATTTCCACAGTTTTCATCTGATTTTGATGAATTTTTTTTTCTTTGATAGATAATTCTTCAGTGCTGGTTTTGAGTCCAAATTGTCTGGAAAAAATTACAACCTTGAAGGTGAAAAATTGAAATTCTTTAATCTCTTTTCAGCTGACTTTAAACTTAAACTGCTCCAAATGAACGGCAAAAATTCCCAGTAATGAAAGACCTGGGCAAAGGCGGGTTATCCTGCTAGTAAACTATAAGTTATTTAAAATCTTGAAACAATTTTACAACTGTTTGTTCACCAACAAAAATGTAAACGATCTGGGTTTACAAAGGAAATGTTTGTCGCAGACTATTTCCACGTCACAGAGAATAAATCACTAAGTTCAGACTCGGACATTGCGGGGCAGAAAGAAATGTCGAAAACTCGATTCGCAGGTACTATCTCATGAATCACAATGCACGCAACCAGTGAGAAAAATAATTCATTCTCCAACAAATTGGTAGCCAAAATACCCGAATTTTGCTTCCCCAATTTGAGAACATCAAATACTTTTATCGACCGAGCAATTTTTCCATTTGTCAACAGCTGGGAGAGGATGTTCAGTATTTTGCATATCAAAATACTTTTATAGTGACTCCTGCAACAGACTTGTTTTTTAATTCAAATATTCCATCTTCAGCATGTCATGTGGAAAACGTGCCCTTTTGTTTGGTAAGTAATTTTCTTTTTTGCCACATTTTCTGTCATAGAATACACACGACGCGCTGTCGCTTGGTTTTACGAGGTAAGTCGCCGTTTTCCTTGCTATAAAAAAATCTAAATTTCTTTTTCCAACCAACGGAATTCAGAATACAAAAGCAGAAAAAAATATTTGTTCTTAATTTTTTAAATGAATTTCTTGGATGAGAAGTTATTCTTTACATTCTGTCTAATGTCCTCATCTTTGTTGTTATTATCCCAATGTTTCGGCTGTTATGCCCTCTGGCCTTCTTCAGGTTGAATTTAGAGTCAAGTAACTTTCAAGGAATTTCAAAATGAATCCGTCATTTAATCTACAGATTTAGATTGTTTTTATTCCTCTGTCCGTTTCTAGGGATATCACGTCAGATTCTTCTTTTTTTTTAGTCCTACTCAATTATTATTGTTTCCACAGAGTCTGAATCTATACCACCCAGCACAGAGATTGAACTCAATTACTATAAGACCAAATTCACAAACCACTCCTTTAATCCACTAACACTGTAGCTTAAAGGATTAAAGTCTTGATCCATTAATCTGCTGGCATCATAATGGACATAAGCAGTAACAGTGGAACAAGAACAGTTTTTTCCCATAGGGTTCAGGTAAGTTACCTGCATTGTTAGACACATGAAGTATCACACATCAAAGATGACGATATTATTCTAAATGTACCACATATACTTGGGTATAGTGCAAGCTTTTATGATCAGTTAAAAGGTCATTTTTTTGAAGAGGTTAAAAATCATGCATTTTCAGTGATCAGTTGCACAACACACAGGTAATTTTTTTCTGAAGTGGTTAAAATTCATACATTTCTGGTGACTGTAAAATACTTGGTAGGCCTACATTCTCACGGTACCTTTGTACAGAAACTTAGGCTACATAAGTGGCAGGCCCAGTGTAAAAGAGCTACCATAGACAGGCACGAATGAAAACAAAAGTACATTATCTCAATTTTTTTTGTATGTGGTTTTTCTCACCATTTTGGGGTATTTTTGTACCATTATACCATTTATTTGCTATACATTATATCCAGGATAACACCCAGTACTGCAATATTTGACTATGGTAGGGCTACTAATATTGCTCAGAAGCAGGGGTCACATTATATAAGAGCTGTATGAAAAATCTCAGGTTTTTCACAAAAAACATTCATACATGAAGTAGACTCATACACAAGTATATACGGCAAATGATGTAAATAATGGATAGTTGTTGTTACATTGTGTTCCACATTTACTTTTCTTTGCTAAAAATGTACACTTTAGTTTTGGTAATGAAATCCTGCATACACGCAAGAAAGCCTGAAGAAGGGACCCATCAAAATTCTATGGTAAAAAACAATACACATATTATTTGACAAATTATTTGGATTGACATCCTCATTTTTGCTGTTTTTATCACTGTATTTTGGTTAATGCATCCTTCCACATTCTTTGTATGTGTCAATGTCTTTTTCTCTCTAATAGGTTTCACCAAGATTTAAGTAGGACAGTAAATAATCTAATTACCCAAGCACAAATTCACAAAAACAATGACTATATCATTTCTTTTTTTAAAGAATGCCCTAATCCAGTGGTTCACAAACTTTTTTCTCTGGGCCACATTTTCAAAACAAAAATTTGCTCACACCTCACCGACTTTTATGTGATAAAAAGTACATTTAAAAATAAAAAATATTGCAGGTTAAAGAGAGATAACTATAGATTTGAAGTCAAAACATTATCATTGATAACTCTCTCCTCCAATTTGCAGACCCTAGTTACTATATTCTTAATGCTTGATATAATGCAAAAATATCACAATGATAAAATCGATCAATAATTATTTATTACTACTTATACTGGGACTCATGCATGCAATTACAAGTAATGCATAATAATATTTTTAATTTTAAAATTATATTTATTTTTGGAATATGAATTTTTTTAAAACTGTTTCTAAATCTTTTCTTTCAATCATTCCACCTCCCCCTGCTATCATCTTCCATCGCATTTATGAGGTGCACTGCACTGTTTGGGAAGCACTGCCTTTTTTTATTCTCTCTCCTAACTGAGTGGAGCTACAAATATTTTGATTTCCAGTGTATCAATGTTTACAGCAAATATGATGATGACACTTGTTTGAATGCCAAGCTTTTTATTATCTATTCATTCAGTTGCTTTCAGCAATAGTAATACTAATATTTATCCATGTTTAAAATTGGTGGATTCCACCTCCTGAAATTTTATGATGGAGTCAAGGTACAAAGCTATCACTGATTTCATTCTAATTCCAGATCATAGTTTCCAATTTGAAAATATTAATCTAGAATCCTATTTCTTAGAACACTTGGTAGAGGATGTTGATTTTGTTTTTGTTTAAGATCATTTTTATCTCAATCAGCAGAGCCTCCATCATCACCAGCACATTGGCCTAATAAATAGATTAATTTAGGATGTGATAAAGAATGCTTAAATAATCAGGGCCCATCTCATCTCATCACATCTGTTTATAGTAGTGTGGAATTTCAAGTTTCATTATTTTCTCTTCAATTTGCAAGTGAACAGTTGTGGTTCAAGTTATTTGTTTGTGAACCTTGAGCACAACCGATTCTATTTTCAAATGCTTAATTTTCCTAACTGATCTAGATGCATTTGAAATGTTTAGTATATAAATTCCACATCCTAAATTTTAAAAATGGATTCAGAATGCATTCTATCACTGCCTTCAATTGAAGATCATAAATCGTTTTAGAAAAGTTTATCTTCAATCCTATATCTTGGAAAACTTGACAGAGGATGTTTTCATTTTGATGATGAATTCAGGGTAGGTGCCATCACTGCTTTCATTCCAATTCCAGATCATATTTTCCAATTTGGAAGGGTTTATCTTGAGTCTTCTTTCTTGAAGCATTTGATAGAGAATGTTAATTTTTTTTTTTTTTTTTTTGTTAAGGTCTTTTCTAAGATTTGATCAACTTCTACTCATAGTTGTTGTTCAATTAGATTATTTACGTTGTTTGGAACATTGTCCTCATCTTTGTTACCATATTTACAGTAATTTGTGGGGATTGGAATTTGGAACTGAACTCTTTATATTGTCCCCATGGATAGATTGTTCTAGTTCTACATATCATGCCTATTCTAGATGTCAGTTATTTCCCTTTAACTCAAATCTCAAAGATTTTGTTCCCCTCAGCTGTAGCCAGATATTGAACTCCCAACTCTTTGTGTAAAATCACTGAATTCAACCAACGATTTTATCCACTGGGCCAATGGCAGATTTATAAACCTAATGCCTCAGTTCATTTTTTTTACCAAAGCTCATATTACAATTTTGTTGTTATTATTGTTTTTTTTTAGCACTCCATATTACTGGTTCCCATATTGTATTCATTTTTATGCTTGCTCAGCTCAAGAGATTTTTGTGGCATAGCATATGTGCTGGTTCCTTAGATTTTCATATTTCCACTGATGTTCTCTGTCTGTTATTTATAAATAAGCCAGTCAAGCATAGAAATGAATACAATATGGGAACAGTGGATAAAAGCATTGACTTGACCCAAAGAGTTGTGAGTTCAATACCTGGCTACAGCTGAGGTGAACAAAAACTTGGAGAGTTGAGTTAAAGGGAGATAACTGATACTGAGCCATCCAGAAGAGGCACGGCACGTGGAACTATAGTGGATGAAATAAAGGGTTCAGTTTGAAACTCCAGTCACCTCCAAGAAGGCTGGAGTGTACAATGTCTGAAAAGTCATGAATATGGCAACAAAGATAAAGACAACAGTCTTCTAAAAAGTAATGGATTTTTTATTTAATAATCCAATAGATTTTTATCAATTAAACATTATATTTAATGGATACTTATATTTGAGTAGATGTTCCATTTTTTTTTATTTTCAAACAGTATATTTATTTATTACTGTCTACTGAATATTTGAGAAATCTCATTAAAGGTTAAAATCTCTTGATCAGCAATGCCTTTTGTGGCTGAGTCAGTATAACTGCCAAAGGAGATGCAGGTTCAAATCCTGCTGGAGAATGTATATTTTTATTTAATAAGATTTTTCAAATCTTCAGGCCAGTAGACAAAAATAAATAAATACACTATTAAAAAATGAAAATGAAGCATCTATTTAAATATGGACATCCACTAAAAATAATGCTTAAGTGATAAAAATAAAGAAGTTACAGAGAATAATAATGATGACTTTTGGACAATACTAGTAAAGGCAAACACATGAAACTAAGATTTTATGGTTGACCTATTGACCTATCCAAACATGTAAGAAAGTGCAAGAATTTGGATAAAGATTTCAAGATTTAAAATGCAATCAAAATAAATTAACGTTACATGTTCTTCCCAACAGTTGCTGCACAATAAAAAAAAATTGATTAGACAATGACATAGAAATAAAGGGATGAGGTGGTATACAGGACGCTCTTCTGCTGATTATTACACGAGAATCTTGAGTAATTATAAAAATTTTTTATCAAATTTCAATTCCTAAAAACAAATTCTATACTCTGACATTATAATGTAAACATCTTTAAAATATATTTTTATTAAATAAAAAATATATTTTTATTAAATATTATTAATGAAATGCAAATATTCAAACAAAGAAAAAATGAAATTAAAGTAGAATTTAGTCATCTTATAATTTACATTTAAAGATAAAATTCACATCTAAAAAATGTTTATCAAATTATCATGTTGCTAAGGTTCATCTTTCTAACTTTTATTATAATGACTGATTTGTTTTTTTAATGGCATATCATCTCCTTCATTGGTCAGTTAATGCTGAAATTTAATTTTCTTGGAAGCCTTGAAGTAATAAAAATGAAATGTTATTCTGCTTTCACAATTGAATTCATGGTAGATAATACTCAGCTTTTGTGCATATACATGTTTGTGTGCAACAAGAAGTAGTGATAATGTGTGTTTTATGTTGTAAGTATTGTTGAAGTTATATTTTGGAACGCAGTTTGATTTCTTTAAGAAATTGTAAGATATATGGATTAATGTCATGAAAGAGTTCTTTTTCCTTGGTTGGTTGATTTTGTTTTGTGGCACATCAACCTATATATGTAATTTAATGCCAAAATCTAAATATTTTGAGCACAGGTTTATGGTTTCAACCAAATATATTTTGAATGCAATTTTATGCCTTTAACTACAGTAAATGTATTGTTAGTAATTCTACTATAAAATGTTTGTTGGTAATTTTTATATAAAATTTATTGCTGATATTTTTACTATAAAAATGTATTTTTATACTTTCATAGTTTTTTTTTTTTTTGTTTTGTGGTGTGTTCACTATATGCCTATATCTGGTACCCTAACAGGTACTACCACCTCTGGGTCAGGGTGGACCTGCATGCTCCTCAAAAGCTCCAATCTCTCGATCAGAGGCTTTGCTGCCTGATATAGTTTTATTTAATAATTATTTAAATTTAAATACTTTTCAATTAACATTCTTTAAAATTAAAATTATTTTTTATAACAATTACATGGCTACTGGACAATCTTTTTACAGATGAAGAAGAGACCTGAAACAACAGAAATGTGATTCTACAGAAGGATGCTGAGGATACCTCGGACCAAACATATGCACAATGAGAGATAGTGGAAACAAAAAGAACACATACTTAAGACCAGAAAGAGAGTTTAAATTTCAAGGGCACATAATGAATGAAGAGGGCTTGGAAAATTTGATACTCACAGGACAGATACAAGGAAAAAGGGACAGAGGAATAAAATACATAACCTTCCACACAGGATTGAGTAAATGGATGGTATAACAGGGTTTAGGTGAGATAACAGAGAGACAAAATTTATTAAGACCTACAAAGGACAAGAAATTGTGGAGAGCCAACATCCTGAAGGGACATGGCACATAGAAGAAAAAGAAGATATGCCAAGTTAGGCATCTACAACTACATCTACACAAAAAAACATATAAAAGATACATGTGAAATGAAGAAGTAAAAATGATTCATTTCTAGCCTTTCAAGATGTTTATTACTGCATATCCAATGCAATTCAACTCATTGAAGTTTTAGTTGTCTGTCTATATTTCTGAGATGAGGTATTATGTACATTATTTACATTATTCGAAATATTGTCTTCATCTTTGTCACCATATTTATCACAACGTTTCAGCCGTTGTATGCTCCATCCTACTTCCGGTGGTTGGAATTTCGAACTGAACCCTTTATTTTGCTCACTGGGGTAGACTGTTCTAGTTCCACAGTGCCATGTTTGATGGATGTCAGTTATCAGTTATCTCCTGCTAATTTCCCTCTGAAAGTTCTCCACTGCTTTAACCAGGTATTGAACTCACACTCTTTGGGTCCTGTCACTGGATCTAACCAACGCCTTTATCCGCTGTGCCATGTGTCCTTGAGTGTGAGTTCAATACCTGGTTAAGGCAGTGGAGAACTTTCAGACGGAAAATTAGCAGGAGATAACTGATAACTGACATCCATCAAACACGTGGAACTAGAACAGTCTACCCCAGTGAGCGAAATAAAGGGTTTAGTTTGAAATTCCAACCACCTGAAGAAGGCCGGAGTGTACAACGGCCAAAACGTTGTGATAAAGATGGCAACAAAGATGAGAACAATAGTCCGAATAATGTAAATAATGAAGTTTTAGTAATTTACCAAAAGATAGGTAACTTTCACTTAGTTTTACTTGGGGTATGTACTGTTAGCAGTGAATTCAATTTCAGTATGTGTAAAATAATTCAAGACATATTCTGTTTTGTACTTCAGAATAAAGTAAATCTAATGGTTGTGTCCTTTAACATAGTTCTATGAACCTTCATAAACATTTCTGTGTCTTTGCAAAAATGATTTAAAACACTAATCAAATTCTGTCAGCTGTGGGTATTACAAATTTCTTTGTATAAAACAAAAAAGATCTGCCAGTGGGGAACCAAAAAGAACAACATCGAAATAGAATAAGAATCTTCATATCGTATTAATGTTGTTTCTTATTCCAACACTCTCTGTCAATTCACTCTTTATTGTTATTTGTCATGACGCTCTCTGTAAGTTCACTCTTTATTATTAGCAGATTAAAGTGTAATTTTTAAGGATTAACTGGTTAATCCTTTATACTGACTACTGCAGGAGACATTATGCATGCAGTTTTTAATCAGATTTTACAAATGCATTTTGGGAAAGGAAATAAACTACATCTTCATTATATAAGGCTTAATGAAAGGAAGCAGATTATCTATTAAAAAGGTTTCAGAAAATGACTTGAAAGAAAAAGTTGTTTCTACCATTATACTTTCTCTAATGAACTGACAGCTAATGAGGTTGATTAATTAAACAACGCTGATTACAAAACAAAAATATTTATTGGCAATCACGATTGTCTTCAACACTTTGATCTTAAAACCATGAAAAGATTAATTAAAAATCATTTGTAAACATAAAATCAATCTTTTCATTAAAAAATTGCTCAACAGATGTAATTTGGTAGCTTCTAAAGATAATGGTTTTCATGAAATAACTTTTGTCTTAATTAAGTGGCATTAGGAGTGTTTCAATATTCAATCAAGTTAATTTCAACTATAACAATTTGTTAAACTTACACTAATATTCCATCACAGATAAAATTCACATTTACTTAAACTGTTTACACTATTTACATTGTTCAAATTGTTGTCCTCTTCTTCACTGTCATATTCACAACGTTTTAATCATTGTACATTCCGGCCTTTTTCAGATGATACATGTCGGAACCCTTTATTTCATCCAGCAGGGTAGATTATTCTAGTTCCACATGCCATGCCTTTTCTGGATATCTCCGTTTCAGTTAATTCTCTTTAGTAACTCAACTCTCCAAGTTTTTGTTCATTTCTGCTGTGGACAGGTATTGAACTCACAACTCTTTGGGTCAAGTCACTGGATTACCACAACCAACCCTTTTATCCACTGCTCTCTGCTTTTTATAAGTTTCCTTAAAATATTAAATTCAAATTTGTGTGTAACTGATTCCTACCCTATATTTTGGCAAAATCAATATATTTATTGTACGTCCTGGGTATGGCGATAAACTGCATCCAACAGCAAGGTCTCAGATAATGTTTTCAGAAAAATAATGTTGCCAGCTCTAAGTTTTTGAAACAATAATGTTGCCAGCTATACATTATAACCATGGAATATTAGTGTTTGAGCCTTTTATATTATATATATATATTGAAAGAGAGACAGAGATAATAACTTCAATCTCGGCTAAAAAAGCATAGTTTCTTTATTAAAAATTTTCATTTCAAAAGCCAGTAGAGTATCACACTATTTAAAACCCAGAGACATCTATGTAAAGATAACTATAAAAATTATACTTAACGAATAAAGAAGAAGAAATGTCAGATTTTAAATAAAAATCCCATTTATGTTTTCAACATAAAGATAAAATAAGCAGAAATGGGTCTTTGATGGTTGCAATAGAGTAATTGAGGCTTGCTTTGCTGTGAAGTCTTTTGTGTTTGTTTGTTTGTTTGGGTTTTATGGCATATCAACCACTGTGGGTTATTTAATGCCAAATCCAGTTTTTATATATATATATATATGCTAAATATATGAATTTTAAATGCCTATTTTGTATGGAACATTTTTAGCAAGCTAGAGCTCATTTGCTTGTACACTGCAAAATAATCCTAGGTATTTTTGTTTAAGTCAAGAATTTCCATTTGATAAGGACATTTTATTTGCAAAATGGTAAAAGGTAGGATATGTTGTTTACACATCAGTCTACATCTTTGATAAGAGACCAATTCTTTTTAGAAAATCCAATATAATTTTTGGTTCAGTTTTTGCAAATAATTTCTTCATGTTCTTAATTGATTGATTGTTTTGTTTAACGGCATCTCAAACTTAGTGGTCACTTTATGATTTTGAGTGACTTTAAAAGTCAAAAACGTATAGCTGGCAACATTATGGTTTAAAAAAAAACAAAAAAAAAAACGTATAGCTGGCAACACTATTGTTTCAAAAACTTATAGCTAGCAACATTATTGTTTCAAAAACGTACAGCTGGCAACATTATTATTCCAAAAATGGATAGCTGGCAACATTATTGTTTCAAAAATGTATACCTAGCAACATCATGGTTTCAAAAATGTATGGTTGACAACATTATTGTTTCAAAAACGTATAGCTGGCAACATTATTTTTCCGAAAACATTATCTGAGCCCTTGCTGTTGGATACAGTTTATCGCCATACCCAGGATGCGGATGTAGTTTACCGTCATACCCAGGACGTAGTCTTTTGTGGCTGAGCAGTGCTAAGCACACCGAATGTGAAGGAGGTTTCCTCAATATAAGGAGGATACAGCTTTGATCTCTGGTAAAATTTTAAAATTTCTTTATTAAGACTTTTGCTTGCCTAGGCTGGTAGACATTAAATTTCAATGTCTAATCAAACATGTGTATCCACTAAATATAATGTTTATAGTCATAAGTAATATATATATATATATATATATATATATGTGTGTGTGTGTGTGTGTGTGAAAATATATAGAAAATTGGAAAGAACTGTTAGGTAAATAATCCAAAGTTCTTTAGTATTTTTGTTATTATTTTTAAAAAATAGTGCTCGATACAAAAGTAGAGCATAAATATAATTATTTATTTAAAAATATGATTCTAACACGCTACATAAGAGTTCTCATGTTTCAAAACAAGCGCTGAAAACTTCAATATAATTATTTAAATTAAATTGAATTAAAGCACGCTCTGTTCCATCTTCAAGCGAAATTTTTTTTGGAATAACTTATTTCTGAAATGGGTCATCCCAAGTTTTACAAGTGACCCATGCCCTTTATGCCTACATGAGAAACTACACATTATTAAGTTTCTAAATAATAAAAATCTATTAAACAATAGACATGAGTTAATGGTTTTTGCCGACATCATCAAATCTTTGCATTGAATAATTAGCATAAAATTTTTTTAAAATCCATAGTCCTAATAAATAGCTTAAATACCCTACAAAAAAGATAACCCTTTATGAAGTCGTCAAAAAACAAATGTTACGGCAGTTTTTTTTTTATATACACAAAACCCTCTCAGAAAAAATAAAATAAAAAAATAAATAAATCTCCATAGACACGTAAACCAGACTAGACGAAATCATCTTCCGTTTTAAATTTAGACACCCCAACCTTACCCTGACTTGACGCCTATGAATGTAACTCTATACTGATACAAATTATTAACACCCTGTGCCCCCTCTTTATATGAACAATCGCGCTGGCCGTTACCATGGAAATTTTTATTTCAATAATGGATCTGCTATTAAAACACGTAAATTTCAGAAATAAGTTATTCTAAAAAAAATTTCGCTTGAAGATGGAACAGAGCTTACTTTAATTCAATTTAATTCAAATAATTATATTGATGTTTTCGGCTCTTGTTTTGAAACATGAGAACTCTTATGTAGCATGTTGGAATCATATTTTTAAATAAATAATTATATATATATATATATATATATATATATATATATATATTTTCTGTTAATACAATATTTTTATAGATACAAATGTTAATAAGTGCTCTGTTTTTAATTAAACAGTATTATTTACATTTACTGCTCTGAATGTTTGAGAAATATTGTAGAAAATATGTGTTCCCTGACAAGAATCGAACCTGTATCCCATAAGGCAAACCATCATATAGCCTGACATGCTGATAACTGATTCAGCCACAGAGAACTTTCCGGTTAGCAAAGTCTAAATTATAAACGTACATCTTTGATGATCTTTCTCAATATATCATTTCTGCTCTGAAATGTAACCCAACGTAAACAATTTCAACATATTAGATAAAATGCATTAAATCTAACAAATATTTTAATATATTTTCTTTATTATTTTTCTTTCTTTATTTATTATTTTTATGGATGCAACCTATTTGAGTAAATGCTTTAGTTTTAATTAAACAGTGTGTAATTAAAAAAATTAATTTTTAAAGATGTGTGTTTATAAGCAGTAATTTGAACTTTGCTAACCGTAAAGTTCTCTGGGGTTGAATGGTTAAACAGCACCTCAAGCCATATGATGGTTTCCTTATGGGATACAGGCTCAATTCTTGTTAGCGAATGCTTATTTTCTACAAAATTTCTCAAAAATTCAGGCCGGTAAATGTAACTAATACAGTTTAATTAAAAACAAAGCATTTGCTCAAATAAGTTGTATCTATGAATATAATGTATAAATAGAAAATATGTTAAAATATTTGTTGGATTTAATCCATTTCATCTAATATATATATATATATATATATATATATATATATATAAAATATGTGTGCAGCCGAGTGGTTAGAACATAGACTTTCCAACCATGAGACCTGTGTTTGAATATCACCACGATCAATTTGTAAATTTGTTCGGGAGGAGACAATCTCAGTGTGCGGAAATTTTTGTAAAGTGTCTGAAAACCATACTACAGGCTGAAACAAGCCTTGTGATGGAAATTGGGTAGACAGGACTGTTTAAAAGCATTTGAGGTGTTGCACTAGCACAAAGTCACAAGTCATTGTGACCGAGGGTTTGAGCATACTGGCATTGTTCAAATTGCTGATAATACAAGTCTATGTGCTCTCTCCCAGAAACTGTAATTAAGGTCCATTCAGCTTAGTTGAACACAATTGTGTCTGATCTGCCACCTGCAACATGGATCTCGAGCAAATGGCTATGTGTGGAAAATGAGTAGCTGGCCATTATATAGGATGGCCACTGAAAAACTGAAGTTTGCAGGTTATAGAGTATCCTTGGAGATTAAAATGGCTGCATATGCTGTCCATCAGTGAGTTTTTCTATTCCACTGAAAGATCAATTATTCAAACTCAGAGAAAAAATTGGCAACATTATAATGTCAGTCTTTCAGTGGCCATATATATATATATATATATATATATATATATATATATATATATATGTACATATAATAATAGTAGGCCACTCATATTTGAGGATACTAGTCTACTAGAGCGGCTAGCCAATCCCTAATTCACATACACACTCAGGCACATGTGTGTTTGTTCAACACCCACAGACTCCACCTTTGGTTTATACTGCAACTATACTGAGCAGACGTTAGTTACAGTGTTATCTAGCATGATCAACAATTTAAACAAGGCCAACACACCTTTGGTCACGATGACTTGTGAGCTTGTTCTAGCACAGCTATTGACAGTCCCTCAAGTGTTCTGTCTACCCAATTTCACTCATAAGGCTTGGGTCAACCCATGGTATGGTTTTTAGACATCTTACAAAGGTGCTGTATGCTGGGATCATTCCCCACCAGACCGATAACAAATCAACCATGGTGAGATTTGAACCTGAGTCTCATGATCAGAAAGAGAACATTTCAACCACTCAGCCACATGCCTATATATATATATATATATATATATATATATACACACACACACACACACACACACATACTCTTGTTTAGAAATCAGGGGATTATTTTGAAAAGTATTATTTTTTTATTTCATTTTCCTTTTTTATCATCAGAGTTTTTACTGATCGTTCTAGATTACAGATGTATTTTCCAAAATAATTTCTCCAAGGACGATCAGCATTTTGGCCATCTTCAGGGAATAAAATTGTTTTCAATAGGAATATATGTTTACTTTCTTCAGTATCATATTTTGATAGTTTAAATGTTATATTTTGTATTTGAAGTATTTATCATATTATATATTAGGATGCTTTTTGTCTGAGTTTCACTTACCATCATCAGATGTTCTAATACTTTGATGTTGCTACTAATTATATGTTGTTGTTGTTGTTGTTATGTGCTTTATTATACGGCATTTAAAATACAGGTTCCTATGTTCAATGTTATTTTGCTTGTTTTTCTAATTATTGCATCTAATATTTATCTTTATGCAAATAATGTTGCATAATAATTTTCCCTTTCTCACAAGTAGTTTGCAGAAGCTGACTAAAATGAGATACTTTTTAATTGAAATATTAGTAAAATAGGTTTAACGGAACTATTATCAGATATGCAATATGTTAGTCAATATTACAGGGTTGTACTATCACCATTTCATACAGAATATGCTTTTTTTATTGGTAGTAATATTGATGATACAATGAACTAATGGGGATGAAAATTGTATTATTACTGACATTAAGATTAGATATTTTGAATTTTTATATGTAATTAATCATATCTATTATGTTTTTACTAATGTTTTCATCTTGTTTATTGTTGTTGTGACTTTGATTACAATCAAGTAAACATCTATCAGTCTCTTGAGTCCCCTAGGTTGACTAGGTAATCCCTATTGAAGACACCTGCTCATATAAATTTTCAGGTACATGTTTCTTCAGCACTCACTGAGCTAACCTGCAGTTCATACTTCAACTATGTTCAGAAAACTTTGTTAGTTACAGTTTCTGGGAGACAGCGCACAATGTGGCCAGTTTAGTAGTTGAAGAAGCTCAGTATGCACAGACCTTCAGTCATGATGACTTGTAGCTTCAGGCTAGCACAACTATCAACAGGTTTCAGACAGTGCTGTCTACCCAATTTGACTCACAAGGCTTCAGTCAACCTCAGTTAATTATATTATTTTTGTGATACCAATAAGAACAATTACCATTCTAATTAAGAAAGCAATAAAATTGAATTAGTTTCTTTTTATACAGAGTGTTAAAGTTATTATTTCGAGAATCAATTGTAGAACTTAGGAATGGAATTCTGCTGTTGATATTAAGTTTTAAACTAAATTAGCGGACAGAATTATTTTCAGAATATTTTTTCAGATTTTTAATTTCATCAAATATGTTATCTACATGTAAATAGATTTATTTTAATTTTCAGAAAAATAACTATCAAATAATAATGAAAATTCAAACTTAAATTATAATACTAAAAGCTATTAAAATAAAGCTGAAGTTTATTCTCTGAAGATGACCAAAGTAGCTGAAAGTTCTTGAAGAAACAGTGTCAGAAAATAAATCTACAATCTAAAACCATCAGTAAAAACTCTTGTAAGAAAACAAGAAAAAAAAATCTTTAAAGAAATACTTCTATAGTCATCAACTAAAAAATACAAAAGAGAATTTGATGCCAAAATACACACACACTTAAATATATATCAATATGTATAATGATATATCTATATAACAACAGAAATATATATATATATATATATATATATATATATATATATATATATTTCACATATAGTGCTGGTGTTAATAAAACAGTGCTCAATGTAATAGAACAGAGCTATTAAGTATATATTAACAAATATACATATTATCACTCACCCATAGCATGACTCAGAGTTTCATGCACAACACCATCTTCAGGTGCTGAATATAGATTGACCATTATGTAAAATAAATTTTAAAACATATCTAGTTATCACAATTATATATGTCTACATTGTTGTTTATATATTAGGTTGGTGCAAAAATAATGACGTAATAATGTTGTTTTTTGACGTTAAAAAATACGTCAAGAAACAACATTGTTATGTCATTATTTTTGCACCAACCTAATATATATATATTCAGGTAAGAGTAAAGCCAACAAATCTTATAGCCCCACCCCACTTTTTTTGTAAAAAGAAGTTGTATTTTGCTTTTAAATCTAAATAAATTGTAATTTATAATCGCCTGATGAGATGCATTGATACACATTGAAGCAAGACTGCATAGTGTAGTGATTTTGATACGTTTTCAGCATAATATCCTAAAATAAATATATATATATATATATATACAAAACAAACAAATGTATATATATATATATATATATATATATATATATATATATACAAAACAAATGTATACATATATATATATATATATATACAAAACAAACATGTACATATATATATATATATATATATATATATATACAAAACAAACATGTACATATATATATATATATATATACAAAACAAACATGTACATATATATATATATATATATATATACAAAACAAACATGTACATATATATATATATATATATACAAAACAAACATGTACATATATATATATACAAAACAAACATGTACATATATATATATACAAAACAAACATGTATATATATATATATATATATATATATATATATAAAACAAACGTGTGTATATATATATATATATATATATACAAAACAAACGTGTACATATATATACATACATACACAAAACAAACGTTTATACAAATATATATATATATATATATATATATATATATATACAAAACAAACATGTACAGATATATAATACAACTACAGCTATAAAAATATATAAAACTACTAGAATTTAATTTATTTCAAGGAGAGCAGAATTTTTGCTAATGATGTGCTCAAAAGAGAAACTAATGCAACAATAATCAATGTTTATAAAAGTTCAATTGACTTTAGATTTTGACTAAATTCAAAGACTTTCATGGGCACACATTTTGTGATATTTTTTTTTTCATTACTAGACATGAGATGTTCATGAGTTTATTAAAAAAAAAAAAAATTCGAGAATAGACGGGTAAGGCAAAATAAAATGGTAGGTAGGAAAATTCAGTTAGAATGAATTTTTCAGAACAAAAAATGGTTAGAGAGGAGGTTGGAATAAATGGACTAGAAATTGACAGTTTGGAAAAAAGCAGAAAATATAATAAACAGAATAGGGGTGGAAAAACGGTGGGTAGGGCAGAAGAAAATCAAAATTTAAATAGTCAGCTAAGCCTGTTCACTTTGATAAAGAAGAAAAATTAAAATATATAACCAAGAAGGAAAGACTTAAAAATAACTTAGAAGCATTTTATAAAAATCTGGATTTATTTTAAAACAAATTTGACAAAAAGATTTTATGCACACAAAAACACACACAAATATATAATAAAAATCAATAAAACTTATCAATATATATAGGATTACTTGAATTTAATATATTTCAAAGCAAACAATTTTTGTCAAGAAAGGACTTAACAGAGAGCTAGTGAAGAATGGTATGTCATCAAAACTTTGGTTGGTTGGTTGGTTGAAAAATAAATCATTTGAACCTTTATTAATTGACTGATTTTATATATATATATATATATATATATATATATATATATATATATATATGTGTGTGTGTCTGTATGCGAGAGAATTACAATTAATGAGATCTAAATGATTTATCTCATACAGATGATCATTTTGTCCATGGAAATGTAGTTTTCCCTTGACTTATCAACACAAATGCATTTACTAAAATGAATAAACTGTTTTGTCACAGGAGATTTGAAAGGCAAAGGAAGGAAAGAAAGATAAAAGAAAAAGGAAAGAATAAAAGGAGAGGGAGTAAAGATTGGCTTATAATAGAGGAGGGAGTTATATGGATATAGAGGAGGAAGAGACCTAACGTGGTTGTGGTGGAGTCAGGTACAGATAAACGTGATGGTTGAAAATGGACACTGACATAAATGTAACCAATCAACACCAGTGCAAGGAAGAAGAATGAACAACAAAAAAAAAAAAGAAGGCCATTAAAAATTTTAGAGAGAAGATTAAAATAGAATGGGAGTAAGAATTTAAAATTAAAACTTTTATAAAAAGATGTTAATATTAATCCATTCAATAATACATATTTAAATATATAGTAAAAGTTACAGTAAAAAAATTTAAATTATTAATATACTAATTTCATTTAAATATAACCAATGTCATTATATCAATATAATACAGTGTAACCCGGATATAAGAGAGTTGTCGGGACCGGAGAAGAAGTCTCTTATATCCGGGTTTGGTCTATTTTCTTGAGGTAAGTATGGCTCTAATTTGGGACCAGATAAAATTTCTCTTATATCCGGGTCTCTTATATCTGGGTTACACTGTATTAATAAATTTTCAAATACTAAGTTTATAATTAAATTATATCATACTTATACTATTATTATTATTATTTATAAATTACCAAACTACTCTCTCCCTCAATTCCCAAAATTATTGGGAGAGAGTAGTTTGGTGTTTTAGTCTTGGGTTGGAAAAGAGTGTCTGTGGTTATTTCCATTTCCCTGAAGAAATCCCAATATAAACTTGGTGGTTTCATCTATTTTCTTTAGGGTAAATGGTGGCTTGATAAATAACATTAGATGCTCTACATTTTCCCTTCATGGGGCAAAGTTGGCTATTTCTACAATTACAAGGGGAGGGGAGTACTAGAATTCTTGTTGACACCATTGAATTTGTTAAGGATATACTTGTTGTGGGAGACAATTACTCTAAACATTGTTCGTACATGAATAACTTATTTTAATGGTTTTTCTATTGAAGATCTTACCAAGAAGGTTGCTATTCTGAAAATGTTTGTTTATAAGTTTCAGAAAAATTTATCCAATAATAATTCTAGATAATCTACAAAAAGCAGGACTGAACCAAATAATATTTCTTTTTCTATTTTTGTGTGGATTACTACTCTTAACTTCCCTATGGTTATTTGTGGAGTTTAAGTAAGATAGTTTATGTGCAAAACCACTTTTCTGGAGGGCATTTTCATACAGTGCTTTATTCTTATCAAATATATTCTTATTAGATGAAAGTTTATTGATTCTAGAGCCAATGGTAATTGGTATCTGCTTCAAGATGATATGAAGGTTAATGTTAATATAATTAGGAGTTTCGTGTTCCTTGTGGTAAGGTTTAAATGTATTATTATTTAAGTGTGATGTCAAAGTAATCAACTAGTTTGGAAGTGATCTCTATCTTGAATCTCAAGAGCTTAAAATCTTAAATGATTTTTTTTTCTGTAATTTAACAGTAAGAGGACCATTATTATTGGGGGACATAAATGAGTTCATCATCTCTATACACACCGACTAGTTCCGGTTAAATAAATCTACTAATTATCTCCAAAATGTAAATACAGACAAGACCAGCTACTTTTGCCAAATCATATGCCCCCATTGGAACGTCAAAGTCACTACTCCCACTCTTAACATCTTGGCAAATTTTTCCTGAAACTTATAAACACTATATAAACTGATCCCTCACTTTGTATCCACAGTAGTTTGTATACATTTATATTTCAGAAAATCTAAAATGCATGTCTGTGTAGCTAAGCAGTATTTCTTTGATTTGTTTATCAACCATTTGCAGGTTATTTAAAGCCAGAAAATATTTTTAGATTGTAAGAATTTTTTTGGAGATAATAATACTGATACAAATCTTACTAATTAACCCATAGCTGGGGGAGAAGAGGTGGATTTATACATTTCCCAAGGGTATTTGCACATAAATGAATATAACAAAGCCAATGGGAATCAGAAGTCAGCTCTCCGATTAACAATTCTGAGTTATTATCTATTGCACCACCTGCATATCCACCCAGCTACTTGCTTAATTTTGGTGATCATAAAGGAACTGCTGTTTCAACATGATGTGGCCATGAGCCAGCTGTCAGTAAAAGTCCACAAATCTTTCAAATTGGGGTTTCAACAATATAGCTGACATGAAAAGATCTAAGTTCAGTTACATAAGTTACATATGACATGAACACAGATAAAATAGTAAATTAACATTTTACTATAATGGAGTAAAATAATTGTAATAATAAAAGTTCTTCATTTAATAAAATAATTATTTTTTATATACAAAAAAATCTCTCATTGTATTTCAAAAGAATCTACAAACCTTGTGATTGGTTGTAAGCTCTGAAATCAAAGCCTTCCAAGTTGCTTCTTCATAGTTGACACGATAAAAACCAAAACTTCTGTAGTTGGCTTTCACCCATGATGTTCCTTCAGGGACTGTAAATGTTGCTGAAAGATGAAAGACAAGTTGTTTTAAAAAGAACATCCTCAATTAAGCATTTCACCCCTAGCAAGGCGGGAAGCCACTAGCACACAAGGGGTTACAATATAAAGCCAATTCCTTCAGAGCAAAACACCACCTGCTCTCTCGTACAATATAATTTGGTCAAGGTATGGTCACTGAAACCCAGAAAATGTTAATTAAAAAAAGTTGTGTCATGCTAAATTAAGGTTCTAGAAAATCAATATTTGCATGCAGTGTTCAAATTCATCAAACATCCTTTAATTCTCAGAGGGAACCATTTTTGAAATCCATCTCTATGGCTGATGCTAACCTCCAAGAGAGCAACACTTTGTGCCTTCTTGATCTCACATTTTCTACTGACACGAAGTGAAGCAATTATATTGAATCAATTGCTGGGGCTGGAGTCTGCTGATAAGAACATTGGTTCATTTTTCGTGCTAAACAATTTTTGTCATCGGAATCTTTCTTGCACATTTATAAATCTAACATTTGTCCATGCATTGAATATTGTTGCCATATCTGGTATAGTGCTCCTACGATATATCTTGAGATTCTCTACAAAATCCAAATAAGGGTTTGTTATGCTATTCGTTCTCACCTTGCATTTCTTGCATTTCTCACCTTGCATTTCTCACCTACTGTCTTTTCTATAAATATTTTCATGGCAATTATTCAAATGAGCTCTCCTCCTTGGTTCCCCGGAGCACATGATTTTAGACATGCTTCTAGATTGACAACTTGATCACTTCGTTTTATTGTCAAAATAACTAGATGCAACTGTAAGTTCTATTCTAATAGTTTTTTCTTGCACTTCTCACCTGTGGAACTCTTCTAGTTTCTTGCTTAATTGTCACATACAATCTATGAAAATTTAAATGCAATGTTAATCGGCATCTTCTGTCTTCCTGAATTGTGTTCTTTTATTGTCCTTTCTCCTCATTAAAGTTTTCTCATTTTCTTTCAGCCTCAGTAACCACATGCATCTTAGTTGCATTATCACTTTGCTAGGGAGGGAATATTTTTTTAAAAATTACTAATATTTGTAACATGCAATTTTTCATCCCACTGCATTTGCACAAATACTAATGTACATAGACATAAACTTATACAGTATCCTGCACATTTGAAAAATGAGTATTGAAAAATACTCATTTTGAAACTCTTAATAACATAAAAAAGGCTACTTTGACATGGTTGATTTCTCAAAAGCCTCACTTCTGTGATTATATAAAAGGCTGGTATTATCATATACGTAAGAGCCTAGATTTTGCTGTAGCTTATGTAGAGAAATAAATTTTATATTTAAAAATGTTTGCTTTTGATTTCATTTTTCCATGTACATTTCAACTATCCTTTATACATGTATGGATCTCACTTTCTCTCTTTAAGTAAAAAATGTCCTAACCTGGGATTTTGACTTCAGTCACTTTTCCACAATTGTGACATAGTGTCCCTCTGTCTTTTCTATAAATATTTTCATGGCAATTGTTTTAATGTGCTTTCCTCCTTGCTACTTTGAGCACATGAATTTAAGCATGCTCCTACGTTGGTAACTTGATCTCTTCGTAACTGTAACTTCTATTCTAATAGTTTTTTTCTCACACTTCTCACCTGTAGAATGCTCTTCCAGTTTAATTCTCTATCATCAACTTCTGTCTGCATGATACCTGTTCTGTTATTGTCATTTCTCTTCACTAAATTTTTGTCATTTTCTTCCAATGTCAGTTAACCATTGCATCTTAGTGGCATTTTCACCTTGATTGGGGTGAAATAATTATATACATATATATAAGATCTAATAAAAAAAGTATTGGTACTGTTGCTATGGTAACAGAGCTAAAGTACAGAGTGAAGTCACTTGTCACAGATTGACCTTGAACTCTGTCGCACATGCACACTAACTTATGTTCTTAATCATGTCACTTGTCTATAGCAGTGTTTGGAAGGAAAGTGTGTAGAGTGTGGTCATCTCACCACACCACACTCTAACATGTATATGTTATATAATTATATATGTTATATAATTTCTTTCTTAAGCACATTCTTATAATTTCTTTCAAGAAAGAAATTCGGATTACTAACACAAAAACAGAAAATGTCTCATATCGAGAATATTTAACATTGAAAAACATAAGGAAAAAATTAATTATTCTTAATAATATGTGGAAATCTCCACTTTTACCTGAAGACGGTCACGAGACCAGAAACACGTGTAGTAAAATTATGGAAAACAAAGCATAATATTTTTTTCTAAATAAATCCACATTACAATCAAAAACCTCTCTTCTCTTCTTTTTAATATACATACTTTTCTCTCGTTGGAACCACTATAACCTCTTTCTTTTATATATATATATATATATATATATATATATATATATATATATATATATATATAATCAGTGTACTTTACTGTATATTATAGATGTCCTTTGTGCTATCATTGTTGTCATTTCAAGATGAGAAAGAAAAAGAAAATATTCAATTTTATCCAGAGACACCAAACAACAACATGCACCTGTTGAGAACTACGCAATATCTTGCTTAGAATGAAGATAACAACAACAGTCCAAAAATGTGTGGAATAATGAAAAAGTTTTATTGCAGAAATTTAAACATTTTGATGTATATGCGAAAAATATTCTTATTTTAATCAAGATTTATATGTTGAGAATTATAAATCAACAAAGGATCATTTTTATCAAAGCAGAGAGAAAGCAAACACTTTCCACTAACCTTTCCAGATGTCTTCATTAAATAAAATGCCACTTTAGCTTTGCTTCTTAAAAGAGAAGCAATTAAGAATTATCAAATACATTTTTGTTCTAGTCATTTCCCCACATAGTAAGGCAATAAAGCCACTAAGATGCAAATGGTTACTGAGTGTGAGAGAATATGAGGAAAATAACATTATTAAAGTTAGAGAACAAGAATTGAGAAGACAGGAGATAACGATTGACATTGTATTTAAATTTTTGAAGATCAAAGTTGACTGGAAAGCAAGAAGCTGAAAGAAAATTCTACAAGCGAGAAGTGTGAGAGAAGAAACTGTTAGCATAGAACTTACGGTTCCATCTAGCAGCCATTTCAACTGTAGAAATGATAAGACTTATCTGTCAATCTAGCACTGTGCTTAAATTCATAAAGTCTAGGTACGACAGAATAAAGTAAATCAGAATAATTACCATGAAAGTATTTATAGAAAAGGCACAAGAAAATTATGTTACAGAAATGGGAAAGTGATTGAGGACAAAATACTAGGACAGGACCAATAACATTGCAGATTCTTCTGTAGATTTTATCCAGAATCTCTAAATATATAGCAAAAGCACTGAACTGTATGTGGCAGAAATATTCAATGCATTGGTGAATAGTAGACTTATGAATGTGTAAAATAGATTCTGGTGAGAAGAATTGTCTGGTACAACACCCTGAACCAACTTTCCTAGCAGTAGACATATCAATTGATTCAATATGATCTTTTCATTTCATGTCAGCAGAAAATTTTATCCCAAGAAGACTATTCCCCCAAGCTTAATCAGATTACTCCATTTTTCCTGGCAACATGAGAGAGCAAGTAGTGATTTCAACTCTCAAGTAATTATGCTTGACAAGCAATTATAGCTGTGTAGCTTCAGAGCAATTACGGTCAACTGTTAGCAAGAACAAACACATAATATGGATAAAGTCTAGGTTATATGTCTCCTTCCTGTCAAACACAGTTTCTTTTCAACATTGATTTTTACAGCTTATCAACCTTTTGGAGATAATAATGATTTACTGATACAAGTCCTGCTAATTAACCCATATCTAGGAGGAGAAGAAGAGGTGGATTCATACTTTTCTCAAGAGTAAGTGAATGTAACAAACATGACTGGAATTGGAACTCTGTTCTCTGATTCCCAATATTAAGCCATACACCACCTACACATCCAAGTGTTTATCCATTTAGGTATTGATCAGGCTTGATGTTGCTTAACTTTGGTGATTGTATATGGACTAAGTTTTCAATATGATATAACCATAAAACTGTTTTCAAGAGATTGTAATTTTATTTCTAATAGCTTTCATTTGATACGACAAGAGAAAAACAATAGGAAAATAGCATTCATTTCAAGAAACTAAACAGCTTAGTCACAATTGATCAATAAAATTATCAGATTCATACAAAGTTTTCCTGCATTATTTATTTCACAATGTTAGAAAAATCTTAGAAGTGTCTGAACTTTACTCAGTTCTTCATTTCTTGTGTACTCACATAAAGAGAAATCAGTCAGAATTTAAACACTTCCTGTTCTTTTATTGTTCACACTCCTTAATAATATTTTCTTTTTCTCCTATTCTCTTGCACTCAGTAATCCCTGGCTTCTTAGTGGCTTTATTGCCTTGCCTTGTGTGAAATGATTAAAAAAAAATCTCATCATATGAACAAAAGAAACATATCATTTTTGAACAAGGTTATTAATGTTAATAAAAAATGGATTTATCATGAGAATCCATGAAGAAAATTATAGAGAGATTGAAGTCAGCCTTGAACATCTTAAATGGAATCTACAAGAGAAAATATTTATTTCTGTGCTTGATAGAATTTTTTATTACGATTTACCAGATTCTAGACAAACATTTGCAAAATAATGCAATAATGTGCAAGTGGCACAGATGCAGGAAGAGAAAGGGCATTTTTTTCTGAAAAGACTTTTTTTGTTTGCTTTTTTTAAAAATCATTTCACTCCGTACAAGGCAATAAAGCTACTAAGACACAAAGCATTACTGAGCATGAAAGAATAAGGAAAAAGAGAAACATTATTAAGGAGTAAGAACTATAGAAGATTAATCAAGAAGACATTAGATAGCGACTGACATTGCATTTAAATTTTTGAAGATTAAAGTTGGCTGAAAAGCAGGAAGCCAGAAGAGCATTCCACAAATGTGAAGTGCAAGAGAAAAAACTGTTAGCATAGAATTTATGGTTACAGCTAGCCATTTCAATTATAAATTGAGGAGACCTTACCACCATTCTAGTACTATGCTTAAATTCATAAAGTTTAAATACCATAGTGCAGAGTTCATCTGAACAATTACCATGAAAATATTTCTAGAAAAGGAAAATGGAAGCTACATTACAGTAGTAAGAAAATGACTGATGGTGAGATGCCAAGTAAGGACCAATAATATTGCTGATATTTCTTTGGATTTTATCAAGATATATAGTAGGAGCACCAAACCATATGTGGCACTAATATTCAATGTATGGGCAAATAGCAGACTTATAAATATGTAAGATAGATTCTCAAGAGAAAAATTGTCTAGCACAACACTGTGAACCAACTTTCTTAGCAGCAACCCTTGAATCGATACAATGTTTCTGCTGAGCATGTTAGCCAAAGAAGGTGAAATGACTCAATCTCCAAGAGGCTAGCATCAGTCATGTTATACATAATATTTACTGCAAGATTGTATTTACCAAATTGTGATGGATACTATGTAGCAAAGGAAATTCTTCTGCATGAAGCATCTCCAGACCTTAATCACTTTTTTTTTTATGTCTAATCAGCAATTCCAACATACTAAAAATTCCAAGAATTCCTCAAATCAAAACTTGAATCATTATTTTATGACTGTTAAAATGTCAGGAATGCTCATTGGTCAGCTGTAATGGTACAGCTTGCACAACACCATAATGACTCACACTAACAATGCTAAGAATCCCAAAGACAAGCAGATACAAAATATCTGGATTAGCATGGAGGTGGATGTTATATCAGCATATTCTTTTTTTCCTTGACAGATGCCTTATCAAAGACTTGGTGTCAACCCAGGTATTTCTACATCTCTGCACATATATATTTCGACTTCCATTACTTTTCCATCACCATAACATAGTTCCCCTCTGTCTTTCCTATAAATATTTTCATGGCAATTGTTGTCCTCTTTTTGTATCTTGACCACATGAATTTAGATGTAGTACTTGATTGGCAATTAGGTCTCATCATCTTACTATTGAAATAGCTTGATGTAACCATAAGTTCTATTCTAATAGTTTCTTTTCTCACACTTCTTGCCTCAGGGACTCTCTACCAGCTTCTTACTTTCATGCAATCTACAATCTTCCATAATTTAAATGCATCATACATCATCATCATCTGTCTTTCTGAATCCTGTTCTTTTATTCCCCTTCCTTCTTACTAATGTCTTATATATATATATATATATATATATATATATATGCACACATACACTTGAAGGGACACAGTATATAACAAGAAGAATGTGTAATAATAGGCTTTATACTGCCACACCAGTGGCTAGGGGTTGAAAATTCAAAATTCTACTCAACTGGCTGTCCTTCTAAGACTAAGGAAAATCAATCTTCCCTGCTATTTAACCCATAGCTGGAGGGAGCGAAAAAATGGATTCATGCCTTTCCCAAGAATATAAGTGTGAAGTAAACATAATAGCCATGGCCATATACTAGTATAATTAGGTGCAGAAAAATCCTCAGCCAGATTCACTTCCAATAGTTTTATCAAATATATTTTTTATTCCTTCCTGGTTAGGCTTTGAACTTTTCAGCACACCCTCAAAACTAGCTTATATATATATATATATATATATATATATATATATATACCCACACAAAAATACGAAGAAAATATTGACCTAATACCAATAATAAGAGCATTCCAAATAGCGCATAAACTAATTACATAAAGCATAGTATAAAGATAACAAAAAATGTGAAAAATCAACAGTCAGTTGCTGAAACCTCCTGATGAGTGGACTGAACAATTACAAAAAGGAAAGGGTTCCTTGATAAAACTCTGGAGCCGAGGTACTGAATATAACATCAATCAGCTAAGTGAGAAATTTTATTTGTATTATTTATATATATATATATATATATATATACATGTATACATGCATCTATCTAATCTGTATGCTTAAAATGGAGATATATATTCCTTCTGAAATTTTTATATCTAGAAAACAGCACCAACCATTGAATACGTAGTGAATTTGATCCTTACTAGGAGCCCCTCCTCTGTTACAGGCTTGTGCCAGACTAAACTATTATTAAATATGTGCCTAGCAAAAAAAGCAATTAGTTATTTCCTTTGGGGCATAATTATATTCTGGAATTAAGAAAAAGAATATTTTCTAAATTAGCAAAACCGTTGCCTAGAAAGTCAAAATATCACGCAAAGATAATCCCTCTTCTCTTCCCCCATGTTGCTGGAAGACATGTTTTATCTTGGGAAATTTCCACTCTTCTATATTGGGACAAGGACATGAAAACAATGAATTTAATAGGAAAAATGCAAAGTTTTCACAAAGAAAAATGCAAATAGATTCCAGGTGCCTTTCATGAAGTCCAGAAAAAAAATACACAACAGAAAGGAAAATAATTATATGTAAAACAGGCAAATTCAGAAATTTCTTTTCACTTCTGGCAAAATGGTTTCTCAAGAGTTATTGTGCCATATATATATATATATATATATATATATATATATATATATATATATATATATGTAATTTCTATATATATTATTTTTACATGTGCAGTACTTATTGGAAAGTACTCAATATCAGTATATATATATATATATATTATTTTCAGATAGTGTTTCTATGAAAGAACAAAATGAATGAAAAGACAAGAGGAAAAAACTATTTTTAGCCAATGTCTTTCATCCTCTGAGGGACTTTATAAAAATTTATATTTGATAAAGTCCCTCAGAGGATGAAACACATCGGCTAAGAATAGTTTTTTCCATTCACAGATACACTATCTGAAAATAGTTACATATACATATATATATATATATATATGTATATATATATAATTATTATTATTATATTTTTTATTATAAGAGATTATAATAAACACATTTTTCATGTTTCAATACTATGATTGTACTTCCTCTGGTGATTGTTGGTAACAATCGCTAGAGGAAGTTCAATCATAGTAAGTATTAGGTTGGTGCAAAAATAATGTCGTTTTCTCACATATGTTACTATGTGAGAAAACGACATTATTTTTGCACCAACCTAATACAATCATATATTGAAACATGAAAGCTTTTTTATTTAAAATGTTTTATTATTAATCTCTTATAATAAAAATATTATAATATTTTGCTCTACTTTGTATTGAGCACTTTTTAAAAAAGTAAATGCTACCAACTATGGATTTTTACTCTATTTGCTCTTTCTCTTATTTGTGTGTATATATATATATATATATATATATATATATATACGGTAAAAATATTGTTTTAATGTTTGCTATAGTTATAGGTAAAAGTGGGATATTGGGGTTATAGCAGATGTAAATTTAAAATGAACACTGAGGCCCACACTGAGTGGCAGTGGACTATTTCATTCTTGAATGCAATCTTCAGGCCATGTTTCAATGGTGCAAAGCTTATGCGATTATCTTTTTGGCTAATTGATAGTAACACTTGGATTTCAAATTATTCTCGAGGCTATTACACTTATTTTATAGTGTTCTCTGACCCTGCTACATATAATACACCATTGACAAGCATATATAAATAGTTGAGGCAAAACACAATATACATGGCCTGAAGATTTCATATTTTAAATATGTCCATTTTCCCTCCTATAATGTTGTTTTCATTCCTGTTATGTTTGACACAGGTTACATATGTTACTAATTTGTTACTAATCTATGTACATAAAGTTGTCTTTTCAGGCAATGTTAAACTACTGGCAAGTGAAAGATTAGTTTGATTTCAAAAAGCAGAATACTTTTTAAAAAATAGACCTATGCGCTTTGCTGTGATTAACCAATCAAATGTAACCTATGCTAAATTCAAATTCACCAGAAAATTTTTTTTTTAATATAGATCATGACACAATGTTATCTGCCTATAAAAGCTAGACAATTTCTTTATGGGAAGATACAGATTGTTACATTGTTTCATAAGATGTATCGAAATCAGATGCTAAAACTTACCAAGAAGCAGAAGTGAAAGTAATGGGGAGGTAATTTAACATAATGTTACCCAGCTATATGCTCATTCAGCTTCTTACATGATATTTTGTAGTTGCTAAATAAAAGACCTCTTTAAGAAACTGGCAAACAACCATACAAAAAAAAATGGATCAAAAATACAGAACTACTTTGGCAAATTAATATGTGACCGTTAAATAAAGAGCATCCATATAAGATGTTAACAGTACCAAGTAATCAATGTAAGATGTTAATAATAGTAACCAAACACTAATACAAAGCAATATTAAATCAAAATGAAGCATACACATAGAATAGTATGCCATATAAGGTGCACAACAATTCCTCTACTGATTATTACTATAAGAAAAAGTATTATCAAATTCAATGTTTAAGCATATTGTAAAATAAAAGGCAGGCTATGCCTACAATCTACAGTCAAGAAGTTTTTATCAAAGAATCTTTCTGATAATTTCTAATTTTTCATACAAACATTGAAGACAGGGTTCATTTAAGGATCTACATTTCTAGCTTTTTTTAAAAATTTTCCATTTAACCTTAAGAGTTTTATTAGCTTCTTTTAAATTCCAAAAATGAAACATATGTAACAATATCTACAATAATAAGAATAGATTTATTTGACCCTGATAAACTGTGTGTCTGTAAAACTTGAAATCATTATAAGTTTTATGAACTTCAACTATATATCATATATATTGCAAAAAAACTTCAAAATTAAAAGTAAGACATTTTTTCATCATTAATATTGTTGAACAATATATTCTTCATTTTGTTTCACTTTTTACTGCCATCTTTGAAGCAACTTTAGAATTCCATCATCCCAGAACATTTATTATTCTCAGCAAAGAATTATTCTAAGTGCCTTTTGCAATCTACAATCTAAATTGAATTTTTTTTCATTAGGAGAACACTGCAGGGACCAGAAGAAATGGCATTTGAAAATGACAAAATTTGATGAATATAGCAATGAACAATTCTCAGCTAAAGAGGAAAAGATATTGCCAGGTCACCAAAAAAAAAAAATATATTCTCTTGTGTTCCCTTGATGAAATATTACACCTTTTCTGTTAAGTAATTTGGGATGCTTTTCAGCAATTGTTACCTTCAGCTGGTTGGATTAGGTAAAATCTTCATACACTCTTTTGCTTATCCAGGAAACGAATACATAGTAAAGAATCCTTTTCCAATTTACCAACTTACATAATATCAAAACTTTTGGGCCAACTTAACTTTTGTTAATTTTGCCCCCAAATAGAGTGATTAGCAGTACTCTCTTCTCAGTACATTTTATGATATTTTGAAGGTCATCAAACAAATTACTGCATTTTTATTAATGCTCTATGGTGGAGGATAGAGCTCCTTAAGCAGACTAATGCTGAAAAAAGACTATGCAAAAATATTAGGTCAGCAGTAAAATGTTCACCTTTTAGCTCTTTTCCTAAGTTAAAAAGGATTTTCTTTTGCAAAAGTGATCTTTATTATTATAGAAATGACAAAACTTCAAAGTATAGAAGTATTAGCAATTAGTATTGCTGCCTTTTGGCTTGAGCAATTGCCTAAATTCAATGGAACAATATCAAGATTTTCTTATTGGAAATTTTCCCATTCTTCTAAGCAGTAATCCTAAAGCTCTTGGAGATTATGCAGTTTTTGTTGGAGCACTTGTTACTTCAATTCCTACCACAATTGTTCAATCGAGATCAGGATTTTGTGTTAGTTTTTCAAATGTTAAATATCTTCATCCACAAGAAACCATTTTGATGTCCATGTAGAGTTGAAAAATTTTCCCCTCTTCATAGTCTGGCAGAAGATTAGACCTTAGTAACTAATACAGTTTTCACTGTTTAGGTTTCTGTCAACTTTTACCAATTTTTTGTACCATTACTTTTGATGCAACTGAACACCACTGCATGTCCACAACCAAATTTTACTACCTTTTTGTGAATCTTGCATTGTTTTTTCTCCCATTGGTCTTCTTACATATTCTCATGCATCAGTAACTCTATTTTTACTTTTCACTACTTTCCAGCATTCCATGTTAGATGTTCTTTTGCCCACTTCAATCTGCTCTTCCAATATTTTTTGGTTAATGATTGTTCTTTTTAGCTGCTATACACACCTGTATATAAACCTGTTGAAGTTGTTTTCTTTTGTATTACTCTGTGCACTGTATCAACTGACAACCTCACTGTTAAGACTGCATTCAATCCTCACTTGTCTGGCAGTTAATTTTGGATTGCCTACCGAGGCTCTCACAATCTTTCTTTCATCTCTTGTTTGACTTTAGAGGTCTTCCAGTTCATTTGCTTGTGAAACACTTCCAGTCATAGCAAACATCTTTTGGATGTTTTAAACACTGTTTCTGGAAATTCCTAGCTGCCTGTTTATCTCTCAATAAGTCATCTTCCCCTTCAAAGTCACAACCTTCATTTTTGTTTCAGCAGAAATTTTAGCCTTGATTTTTGTGTAAAAAACCAGGTTAATATTCATTTACAATGACTTGTCAAGGCACCTTACATTCATAATAGAACATTTAATACTTAGGAATTTGCATATTATCATATTTAAGCAGGTGATATAATTTATCATTTCAGATCTTTTATAGGCCCAATTGTTTTGCATGACTTTTTTTCTCCATCAACCTGCTTAAAGCAGTGTTTCTTCTGTTACACTGCGCCTCTTGAAAACACAACAACTTATTTTCCTATCCTCAATGTCCATATATAATAAAAGTATACAGTTAAACTATCTTGACTTGTTAATGAAATAAAAGTGTATAATTATTTTATGTAGTTGGCCTAAAACTTTTGCATGCTAGTGTATTTGTGATGACAATATAACATTGGCTTTTCTCAAATAATGTCTTGGTTTGATCATTATCAACCTCATCTGGTTTACTCAACTATAGAGTATCATCCAATAATTAATATTATATGATGTAGAAGAGAGTCTGTACACTCAAAATACTCAACTTGTACCATTTTGGTTATGTTAATCACTTTGATGCGTGGTTTCCACATAAGTGAAAAAAACTGGTTAATTTTTTTGTATACAGTTACCTACTTAAATATCAGAAAATGTTTTTTAGACAAATTCTGATGGATGCTTTACAACAATGTGGAACACTAGAGATGAAATGTTAGAAACCATTCAAAAAGTTGATGCTATCTATATAATGGGATTGGAAGGTAGCTATCTAAGTTTTTTAGAAAACCAAATGATTCCTACTCATAATGCCCTTAAAGCAAATGAAAGCTGAAACTGACAAAAAACATCAAGAATTGGTTAACAGAAATATTATATTCTATCAGGATTTTTTTCATCTTGACTGAGAAGTTCTTAATCATCTGCTGGATTCATCAGATCTTGCATTTTCAGATACCATTCATTTCAACTCTTAGAAAATTGTCTTAATGTTCAATTTGTTGTATGAATATAAAAGGCATTTTTAACAGTTCTTTGTGGAGTTAAAACTAACATTATTAATTTTTCTGAAACATGTCCAATAAAGTTAATATTGCAAATAAAAAAAAAATTGATTTTCTATTCTCAGTGAATAAATTGAATAAACCTTTTGGGTTACTTAAAACTTAAAACACCGGACCTCATCAAGTTCATTCTAGACCTTGTATATATAATCAATCAATAAAGAAGCTAAAATAAAAATATCTGGTTTATTCTATCATTCCAAGAAGTATCTAACATGTAGCATCTTTACAAGAATCACATCAGACCAACAATGGGCATTGCTTTCATCCTTGCATGAAATACTGTTGCCATATATGGTCTGGTACCCCTGCTGTTAATCTCGAGTTTCACGACAAAATCCAAAGACTGATATGCAATTTGATCAGTCCTTACTTGGGGTCTCAACTCCAGTCATTTTCTCACCAACATAATTTAGCTTCCCTCTGTCTTTTTTTATAATTTTCATGGCATATGCTCTGACAAGATATTTACACTGGTGCCCCGACTGCATGCTACTAGGTTGGCATCTCGGTCTCACCCTTTCACTGTCGAATCAGTTAAATGTAACCGTCTCTTCTACTCCAACAGCTTCTTCTCTTGCACTTCCTAACAGTGGAACTCTCTTCCTTTTACTTTCTTCCCTGATAACTATAATCTTCAAAAATTTAAATGTCAATCGATATCTTCTGTTGCCTTGATCCCTGTTCTTCTTTTTATCCTTTCCTCAATCACCCCCTATACCCAGTCTTTTCCCTCACTTACACTCTCTGTAGTCTCTTGCATACTAGTGGCACTCCCGCCTTGCTTGGGGTGAAATGCTTAAAAATAAAAAAAAACTGGGCTGGAGTGGCTCATTCCTCAGTTTCCAATTTCTTTTCCATAGATACAACATTGCAAGACTCTTTATTGGTATTTCCATGGCAAATGTTTGTAAGAGCTCCATTCCTGAGTTCCACCAGTTCAGACCTTTACAGCTAGAACATGCTATGCTACTTCCACAGATTTGAATCATCCTCATTTCCTCCATATTCCAAATGTAAGAAGAAAGTTTCACTTTGACTTTTCACAAAAACTAGCACCTTGTGCAACAGATGACCATGTGGATGATTCACTTTAATATCAACCTCTTCAAGTCAATTGATATCTATCCTCTTTATCATCACTAGTATCTTCTCTTCCTCGTTTATCACACACCTCACTCAATATTATCATTTCAAGTGTAGCTATCTACCTTAAGAGCCTAGTATTTGGTGATTTGGTTAAGTATATAAGAGAGAGAGAGAGACACACACATACACTATTTATATACTATATATACTATGTACTTATATACAGTTCAGACACACAGACATATTGGCCCTGTTAAAATTGATAAAGAGAATAATGGCTTTTTGTTACTACCACCTGAATATGTATGATAATTATGAGGCGGTGGTTTGCTATATTCACTGTCAACAAATGTGACGTTAGTAAGTCAACCTTTTGCCAAGTGATATAATTGAACTGACATCTCTCTCTCTCTCTCTATATATATATATATATATAGATAGATAGATAGATAATATTAGTAGTCAATATATATATATATATATATAAATTCACAAGAGGATAGAATCAGGGTAGAACTCAATGTCCAGGACACACTAAGAATATAATATAAAAGGCTCAAACACTAATATTCCATGGTTATAATTTATTACATTGGAATCGTAATCACGATCCAATTCATCAGACCTACAAATTTAAAATGAAATCGGAAAATATAACTCCGGGTATAAAAAACAAATTTAGTGGGTGTGGGAAACAAGTGTGAGAGGGAAATGTATAAAAGCTCTAGAGAGAGGGTGTAACAGAAAAAAGAAGAACAGGAAGGCCTAAAGGTGAAGGTGGGGATTAAAATTTAAGAGAGAGAAGTTTAAAAGAGAGGAGTTAAATAATGGTTTAAATGAGTGAGATTCAGATAAATATGAATTATTTTCAGATGCATAAATCACTAGCGATTCACTGACCTAAAATTAAAAAACAGACACCGGAAACGTGTGGATACATTTGTGGTGACACTACACACACTAAAAAAACCATATGAGCTAAACTTAAAATCCAACCAATTCATACTGCTGATGTATATGTGAAAATTTTCTGTCTGCTTTGCATCACTAACTTTATGTATAAAAGAGAAGAGAAGATTGTAGGGAGGAAAATAAAAGTAAGGTGCAAACTAAAAACGAATTCATTTATAAGAGAAATGATCTGTAATCAAGAATAATTAAGACAAAGCAAGTAATATCACCTACAGGTTACAAATTTAGCATAAACATATACAAAAACTGATATATATATATATATATATATATATATGTATATATTACACAACAAAATCCCAAATTACCTCATATGGTGGAGGGTTTAGATCTATTTCAACTGACAAAAACTATGTCAATCTTATTCAACCCCAGTGCATAGACTGTATTCATGTCAGAATTAGAAATTTAACTTTGACTGCTGTCTACTAACAGCGAAGATACAAAAGAAAATCATTAGGGCCTTTAAGTTACTAGGGTTTAGGATTAAGATTTTTTTCTAACCTTAAAATAATTGATTATCTAGACATCACCCTTAACCTCAATAATAAAACTTTTAACATTACCATAATGAGAATATAACCCCCCTTCTCTATTAATATTAATTCTAACCACCCCAATGCCATTGTGAGACAGATACTTACTACTGTTGACACTAGGATTAGTAGATTATCATCCAACATAAACATCTTTAATAAAATTAAAAAAACTGTATGAAAATGCTCTCCATAAAAGTGGTTTTAAAAATAAATTTATCTTATCTAACCCCATAAGTAACACTGAAATATCTAAAGTGGAATGTAGACACAGAAATAGAAAAAAAAGATTTTCACTAGAAAACAATTAAAATTAGCTATTCCGACATCAACGACATGTACAAAATTATCAACTCTCATCATAACTATATTTTAAGTAAGTTCTATGGGATAAACAACAAACCTGGTATGGAACCCACCTGTAATTTAGAGATAAAGAAAGTTGTCTAGTTGAGAGCAAATGCAGATCTACTAGAGTTATAGACCAAGCAACCATTTCCCCAAAGAAAATATGTTAAATTATAATGTTTATATTGAAATTTCAACGGGGGAATGGAAACAGAGATTTTATACTCATAGGCATTCTTTTACCAACCCTAAATTAAAATACCAAAACATTTTAGGAATTGAAGGAGAAAGGTCTTGAACCTACAGATCGACTGGAAAATTATAGGTTTTACTCATATACTCCTAATAGTCTTAGAGGTAGGTTTAACTTGTATTTATAAAAAATATTAGAATAATAAAATACAATAATCAAAGCAAACTATTAAATCAAAGGAATGAATTAGTTTTAAAATGTCAACATCAAGGCAGATTTAAACTTCTATAATATAGATTTTACTTGATTACTTTTTAATTCTGAAATGTCAAATGTACAATGATTTCTAATTTCTATATTTCCATTTCTTCACTATATTAATTATATCTTATAATTGTCCCCCTATTCTAAGAACTCTCTTTTCTTTTATCATTTACACCTCTTTATCTATATACTTTTTAATGTTTTTTTTAGGTTTTTTTTTTTTTAAATATAACTTTGTGTGTTCATTTTATAATATCTCTTCCCTTTAAGGCTAATACCTTCCACCCTCCCCTAACCATTGTCTTGGGCATTTTTTATGACTCAAACATCAAAACAGATAAATTCTGCATCAATTTTTCAATGGCTGTCAAAGTTAAATTTCTAATTCCGACACGAACAAAGTCTATACACCAGGGTTGAATAAGACTGACACAGTTCTCGTTGGTTGAAATAGAACCCTACCCACCACCATATAGGGTAATTTGGGACTTTGTTGTGTAATCTATATGCTCTGTTATAATAAATACATTGAGCTCTTTTTGTGGATCAGCTTTAATATTTTATATTGCTAGGATCCACTTCAATTATATAACAATGAATTTATCACCTGTACTATCTATCTATCTATATATATATATATATATATATATATATATTAGGTTGGTGCAAAAACAATGACGTAATAATGTAGTTTTTTTTTACGTATTTTTAACGTCAAAAAACGACATTATTACATCATTATTTTTGCACCAACCTAATATATATATAATATAAGTGTGTCTGTCTGTGTGTGTGTGTGTGTGTGCATATGAGCATGTGGCCGAGTGGTTAGAAAGTTTACTTTCTGACTGTGAGACCTGGGTGAGTTCAAATCTGTTCAATTTGTCAGAAATTGACTTCCTGATGTTATCGGGTCTGGATGAGGCAAATCCCAGCATGGAGTACTTTTGGAAAGTTCTTGGAAAGAATATCACAGGTTCACCCGAGCCTTGTGAGTGAAATTAGGCAGACAGAAACCTTGGGGGATGTTGATGGCTGTGCTAGCTCAAAGTCACAATTCATCAGGACTGAGGGTTTGAGCCTGCTGGCCTTGTTCAGATTGATGACCACACTAGATAAAAATCTCTCCCAGAAACTGTATCTAAGGTCTACTCAGCATAGTTCCAATATAAACCACAGGTGGGATCTGTGGGTGCAGAACAAACACAAAATGCATCTGAGCAAGCTTCTGCAATAGGGATTAACTAGCTGCCCTATTAGATGGGTATCCTCGAATATGAGTGGCCAGCCATTATTATTTAAATATATATATATATATATATATATATATATATATATATATATAGATATATGAGGTTGACAGTCAGCAATGACAGACTATTTCATGCTTAAACGCAATCTTCAGGCCAGAAGATTGTGCTTAAATATGAAACAATGTCCACTTTTATATTTATATACACTATCACTGACATAAAATATATGCTCACCAGACACTTCCTTCATAGCTAAACTGGTATAGTATGTCAGGCTATATGATAGTTCTGTGGTTCAATTCCTGTTGGAGGATGCATTTTCTATGAAATTTCTCAGACATTCAGGCCAGTAAATGTTGTTAATACTGTTTATTATAATCAGAACATTTACTTAAATATTTGTGTCTCTATAAATAACATATAACAATAATATATATATATATATATATATACATACATACATACACATACTTTTACATGGATATGTTAAATAAAGAATGCATTATTTCCCTTCTTTTTACTTTTAGCCAAAATCCTAACCAAATATTTTTCCCACAATTCTTCTCATAGTAAATATTTTGCTTAACATTGCATTATAAGGCTGACATCATGACAGATGCTAGATAACGTCTTCTATCTTCACTTCCAATACACTAAGCATCATCAGTTAGTTTGCCTGAAGGCCAATGTCTTTAAAGAGGCTCTCTCTTTAACAGTGTGTACTACCCATGGATCAATAATAGTAATACTTTTCTATTCTTGTGCAACAGCTGCCATGGTTTCAGGAGCCAAGAGTGTGTTCAGTCAGTGGCAAACATTTACGAAGACTGCACGCTGTTTGCACAAAACTCTGACACTGTCTGGAGAGACCACTTAAATATCAATCAGCCACTTATAATACTAACTAAACGTACAGTAAAGTGGAATGCAAATAGAAGACTGGCAACAATTTAACTGCTTCCAGATGAAATGTTCAACACAGTTGGCTGATTTTATTGGGAGAACATGAAAAAAAATTCTTGGATTTGTTTGAAACCAAAAAGTATTGCTATATTTAGTACGTAGTTATTTGTGTCTCGACTGTCGAAACCTGACAAGAAAAAGAATCAAGTTTTATTTATTAGTTTTCTTCCTTTATAGCTGGACTTTTCAACCAGGATTTTGTCGTATTTATCACAAGGTGTTAAAATTTAAATAGAAATGTTTTTTTATCATTTCAAAAACTCTAGCATTTTTTTTTGATAATGTTATCTGAAAAGTAGTAATTTTATTTTACATCAATAATTTTTCATTATTAAGATTTTTTATTATTCTGTATAAGTTTTCAGTTTTGCAATACCAAAGTGCTTTCGATATATAGTTTTCAAGTTTCTTAAATTGCCAACATTCAAAGGAAATGATATTCTTCAATTCCAATGAATTTTTACCAGATTTTCATATATATATGAACTGCTTCCATTTCAATAGCAACAGCAATTTAATTCTAAGCTAAAACTCTTCTATTTTAGAGTTAAGCATAGCAAAGTTGTTTAAATATGGTATGAAGACTCACAGAGGCATTATGACAAAAATATTCTTGATAATAATTATGAAAGTTTATCACCTTCTATTTTCCTCTTCTAGCGGATTATCATTCATCTGAAATATTTGCTCTTGGGATTATCAGGCGCCTAAAGGATTGAGAGTTTGAAGAACAAGATATAATAAAAGCCAAAAATTTTTATTGCATTTTATTTTCTCCTTATTTTATATACTGCATTGTCAGCCATCTTTAGTATTCAATATTATCCACATGGGCACAAACAATTTAGGGTCAAAGAAGACTACAGAAATTTTGTTATATATATATATATATATATATATATATATATATATATATATATATATATATATATATATATATATATAGTAACAAATATCATCAACTTAAATAAACTTTTCCGATTTCTTTCTCCCAGTAGCATTCACAGATTTCTATTCTAAAAAAACAAATATACCATTATATACTGATATACCCATGGAAATTTCAGTTTCCTATTTAATTTTCTGATGAATCTAAATCCTTAACTTAATGATTTGATAAGTTCATGGCAAGTTCTATGACAATAAAATATCCATAAAAATTTCTCTATTGCATTGTTAAATATTTGAGCTTAACAAAATATTGCAATAACTATCAAAAATGAATGCTGATCACTATTTAAAGAAGCAAGAGGGTACAAATGAAAATATTTGAAATTGACAACTTTTTTCATTTCACTGAAATATATGTTAAAAATCTATATTCCTTTCTTTTTTCCATTTTCTCTCTGAAACCAAGTAACATCTCTGATATGTCTTTTCTGTCTCTCCACATGATCAGAATGGAATAGTCCATTTTTTATGAGGTATTTGCAGAGCATAAGGATCGTGCTAATTGATGTCACATCTAACTTTTTGAAGATTAAAGTGAGAAGCAAGAAGCCAGAAGAGAGATTAACAAGTGAGAAGCACAATAGAAGAAGCTATTAGCATAGAACTTACAGTTACATGTAGCCGTTTCAACTGTAAAATTTATAAAGTAAAAGTATCATAGAGGAAAGTTCATCAGAACAATTACCATGAAAATATTTATAGAAAAAGGCAGTGGGAAGCTATGTTATGGTGGTGGGGAAGGGAGTGAAGCCAAGATGACTGATCAGGACCAATAACATTGCAGATTCTTCTTTGGATTTTATCAAGAATCTTTAAATATATCGCAGGAGCACCAGATCAGATGTGGCAGTATTATTCAAAGCATGGGCGAGTGGTAGACATAAAATCTGTGAGAAAGATTCTGGCAAGAAAAATATTGTCTAGCACGACATAGTGAACCAACTTTCTTAGCTGCAGACTTAGTAATTGATTCAATCTACTATTTTTGCATCATTTCAGTGGAAAGTGTTAGTCTTAGAAGACAGAATGAGCCACTCTTCTGGAGGTTAGCATCAGCCATGCTGATGGATGGTAAAATGGTTTCTCTCAGATGATGTAAAGAGAGCAGTTTCATTTTTTGAGATGTTTAAATTAACAAGCCACTCCTTGCCCCATTTAACAAAAGATTGTGGGTCTTTTTTTTTATAGCAGTTGTCAATTTAACTTTATCGAACCAATCAGACTTACTATTGAAATAAGCTGTGTCGTCAGCATAGATAACCAAGTTGATGAAAATTAGGAACAGTGTAAGTCCAAAGACAGGTCCCTGAGGAACACCTGCGTTTATGCTAAAAGATGTTGAATGCAAACAGCTTTCATGATAAGCATTTTTAATTGCATCTAAACTACCAGAAAAATTGATTTTCCACAAGCAGTTGAAAATGTGTCTAATGGATGATTTGAAAATGGATTCCAGTTCAGCCAAGCCAATGCACTGAATCACCTAGAAATTTATCAAATCAACTAAAAGGGTTCTTAAACTGAAATATATATATATATATATATATATATATATATATATATATACCCCATGATTCTGAGATTAAGTTTCTCAGCACTTCACCTACTTTTATTAGAAATTCAAAGAATTTTCTGTTCTTTTTTTAAAAATTGGTTTCTGTATTCCAACTCATTCCACACCTATAAGAATGTTTACCATTTTTAACCTTGAGTCCTATGTTTGATGTGTGGCACAAATTATAGCACTCAGGGTACAAACAGTTTAAAAGTGCATGTGAACTACAGAGTATATGACCTCCACCCCCTTACATTTAAGATAACCTCAGATTCAAAGCCAAGCTTTCTGAAGCACCATTTCACAACTAATCAACAACATTTAAACCCAAGTGAACTCTCGAATACATAAATTACATCTGAATTTTCTGGATATAAGCTGACCTGTGTTGGACTGATTTCCTAATATGCCCTTAACTAAAAGGTGAAAGTCACTACCATAATTGCCAGGTGACAATTGTTAATTTCCATCTCTCTTAAGGGGTATAAACAGGATGAAAGAATAGACACGATTTAAAAGTTTGTAAAGCACTGAGGTAGACAACAAGACAAACAAATTTGAAACGTGGACACACATTGTAACAAGATTAGAACAAATCATACTAACTTGTAGAAAAAAACTAATACACACTTGATTAGCAGAGAAAATGACAATCAAATTGCAACTGTTCGACTCCAAACTCGTGTTACTTCACTTCAAATCAACAGTCTTTTAACACAAAAAAATGGATGCCATATTTAATGAGTGACATCAACTGAAATTGTTGGCTGGATATATGCATATTATTAATTTTGGAAGTGTTAAAAAAAGCCTGACTTAACAGTATGTTAAGGGGACATCAACTGAAAACAGAACATATATACGCTCCCCTCATCTGGTACTTAACTATCTTCTAATGCAGGGTCAATTTAAAGGTGTAGCACACCTGTATACATGCAGATTTCTTGCAACCAATTTCACAATAATAATAGTGAAAATAGATTTTATATTTTGTGTGTGCATATATATATATAAAAGGAAGAGGCTATAGTAGTTCCAACAAGAGAAAAGTGTGTATATTAAAATGAAGAGAGAAACCGCAAACGTTTTTGGTTGTAATGTGGATTTTTAAAAAAAATATATTATGCATTCTTTATATGGGAAATGAAGTATAAAATATTTTTTTAAAAATCCACATTACAACCAAAAACGTTTGCAGATTCTCTCTTCTTTTTAATATATAAACACCCAGAGGAAATGGCCTGTTTAATGCTAAATGCAATCATCAGGTCTGGCAATTGTGTTTAGCAAGAAACAGACTGTCACCTCTGGGTGTTCACTTCAGTTTCCACTTTTTTATTTA
>OZ010604.1:85237130-85304630 GCA_963932145.1 Acanthosepion lycidas | reverse complement strand
TCATTATCTCATATATATATATATATATATATATATATATCATTATCTCATATATATATATATATATATATATATATATATCATTATCTCATATATATATATATATATATATATATATATATATATATATCATTATCTCATATATATATATATATATATATATATATATCATTATCTCATATATATATATATATATATATATATAGTTTAAGAAAAACTAGGTAATCTGTATGGGTAAACCTAAGGAGGATAAAATCCAGAGAGCTCAATATAAATCCAGAGCAAATAATTTAAATAAAAACTGACTACTTTAAGGTTCCATGTAATAAATTATTTCACCACAGCCCTTTTAAAAGGACTGCGAATCATCAGACTTTACTTTCTTTAAAAAGGCTGTGGTGAAATAATTTATTACATGGAACTTTAACGTGGTCTGTTTTTATTTTAATTATATAAATATATATATATATATATATATATATATATATCTCATCTATATATATATATATATATATATATATATATATATATCTCATCTATATATATATATATATATATATATATATATCTCATCTATATATATATATATATATATATATATATATATATCTCATCTATATATATATATATATATATATATATATATATATCTCATCTATATATATATATATATATATATATCTCATCTATATATATATATATATATATATATATATATATTATAATAATATTTTTTGTTTAAAAATATGATTCCTTCGCTACATAAGAGTTCTCATGTTTCAAAAACGTGAGCCGAAATCATCCAAATAATTAATAAAATTAAGTTGGATTGAGGTGTTTAGTCACGTTTCATCTTCAAGCGAAATTTTAGGAAACTAAATTTCTAAACTAATTTTCCTAAAATTTCGCTTGAAGATGAAACGTGACTAAACACCTCAATCCAACTTAATTTTATTAATTATTTGGATGATTTCGGCTCACGTTTTTGAAACATGAGAACTCTTATGTAGCGAAGGAATCATATTTTTAAACAAAAAATATTATTATAATATAAGCTCTACTTCTGTATGGAGCACTGTTTTTTAAAAATAAAAACAAAAATACTAAGGAACCCCGGATTATGCACCCAACGTGTTCTTTTCTATTTTCTGCATACCTGCACAAGGATATATATATATATATATATATATATATATATATACTAGCTTAAAAGTGGCATTAAAGCTAGGACCTGTGAAGGGCTCTTGATTGGGCTTTCATCACAATAGGTACGGTGAAGTAGATGTGATAGGCACAACTACAGAAGTGAAAATTGATCACTGCAATATATATCTAATATTAATATCTAAGTTTACCTTTTAAATGTTCAATGATAATTCTTCTGCTGCCACTTACTTTAAAGAAAATTTGATGTATGTAGGTCCTTATTTTCTGTAGAAAAAATCATTTTTATTTTATGGATCACTTTCACTGGATTTCACAATTAATTTTGATTATTCCCAAATTAATTTCCAAGTTATAAAAATTGTTATTGTTATTCATCACCAACAACCACCGAAAACAATCGCAGTAATGAAAACTTGGGAATCAAAAATTTCAGGGTTGCAGGACCAGATCTGGCCTGGATTGTTTTTAATGTGTTCACATAGTCGGCCTGATCCCAAAATGGTGTGATATGTTGGGCTACGGCCTCTAGGAGTAAAGTTCAAAAAGTGTGACACAATGACACACTGTTCACATTTATTATATAGAAAAATATAAGCTATTGAAAGTTAAATAGTTGTGTCCCTTTAATTGAAAAGGGTGTGACATAGTGGCACACAAACATTGACATTTATTATAATTGCAATAACAATGTATGTTTTTATTTATTGAGAACAGTATTGAGGAAATTTTAAAACAAAATGGAAATGTTTATTTGTGATGTGTTTCATTCATTAGGACTTCATCGGTCTGGGTTTGTTGAATTGTTATGACTATACATGAGCATGAACGAGAGACACTGGTAGTTTCAGAGTTTTTGAAAGAATTTTTTAAAATAATTTATTTGCAATCAAGCCAAATTCATCCATATTCTTTTTTTTATTTCCATCATCTTTATTTTTAAATATCCCACAATGTGATGATAAAATCTGCCAAGATTGGTGAAATGTTATTTCAAAAAATTCTTTCAAAAATTTTTTAAACTACCCGCATCTCTTATTCATGTGTAGTCACAACAACATCAACAAATCCAGTCCGATGAAGTCCTTATGGATGAAATGCATCACAAATCAGCTTTTTTCCATTTTGTTTTACAATTTTCTCAATATATTTATATATATATATATATATATATATATATATATATGTGTGTGTGTGTGTGCGTTATACATGTATTTATCACTGAAGTTTTGAGAACATACTACATTTTGATATGCCATGCTAATTGATGAATACCAAATCTTTTGTTGATGGCTCATGACCAGCCAAGAAAATTTAATATATAAAGTGATGTTTAGGTACACCTTCTCACAGACCAACTCCAAAGTGATATTTAATTCTTACTGGCTCCCACATGAGTGCTGCCTTGTTTCAGAGTAATATAAATAAAGTAAATAACTAATATCTCTCCACAATGGTTATTCAAATTTCTCATTACTGGTTGCCATGTGTCAGATTAAGTTTAGCTTAATAGAAATCATATTGTGGGGAATTCCCTTAGAGTAATGATATAGTGAGCCTCATCTTTATCGAGTACTCATTACTTGGGGCCTTGTGTCATAGCAACCTAAGCAAATATCATTTGTTTTTCCATTGATTAATTCGTTTTCTATAGCATATCAACTAAAATATCATTTAGTCACTACATTGTAGAGCTTCGTAAAGCTAGTACACTATTTACATTATTCGGACTATTGTCCTAATCTTTGTTGCCATATTGATTACAACGTTTTGGCCATTGTACACTCTGGCCTTATCAGGTGGTTGGAATGTCAAACTGAACCCTTTATTTTGCTCACTGGGGTAGACTGTTCTAGTTTCATGTGCCATGTCTAATGGATGTCAGTTATCAGTTATCTCCTGTTAATTTCCCTCTGAAAGTTCTCCACTGCCTTAACCGGGTATTGAACTCACACTCTTTGGGTCCTGTCACCGGATCTAACTAATGCATTTATCCACTGTGCCATGTGTCCTTGAAATATTGTAATAAATATGGCAACAAAGATGAGGACAATAGTCCAAACAATGTAAATAGTGTACATAATACCTCATCTTAGAAATATAGACAGATACTAAAAAGCTAGTCTCTCAAAAGGCTACCATTATAATAATTTCAAATTCTCATCGAGTGTCCTACAATTTTGGGCCTTGTGTCAGACTAGCCTCATTTAATAAAAATCTGTTAAATAAAAAATATTTTATACACAAATAGAAAATAATGAAAGCAGAAAACTTTTATGAAAAATGTCATTTGTAGGCAGAGAAAAGGAAAAGCAAACAAATCTTTTTTTGTGTGTCCATAAGTAAAATATTAAAACAAATGATTTGTTACTTTTATAGCTTTTGCTGTTAAAAGCAAAGGAGAAAGATTTTAGGTAAAAAAGGAAATCATTTTCATAATTTACTGAACAGTAATAATTGGATTAAAAGTAATCAAATTCAGATCTAATTTTGATTAATCAGATTACAGGTGTTCCTTTATTTCTTTTTGAATGCTTCTTCATATGGAATTTTAACCTTTTTCTTTTTTTTTTTGAGTTCTTGATCATTTGCTCTTAAATTATGTCTTCCAAAATGTTTCATTTCACTGCATGGCTGTAAATTAATACCTTTTTTTATTCTCATTCAATTCCAAACTTTAAAAGTGTTCCAGGATTTTATGTAACTCTGGTACTGTGAAATCCCATGCTGACTTCCAGGAGAGCAACTCACTCTACCTTTTCAGGCTAACGTTTTCTGCTGACATGAAGTAGAAACATCATGTAGAATTTTTCTCAACAGAATCACATTTATAAATCTACTATTTATCCATGCATGGAATATTGTTGACATATCTAGTCTGATGCTCCTGCTATATATATATATATATATATATATATATATATATATATATATATATATATATATATCTTAAGATTCTCAACAAAATCTAATGAATGGTCTATATTATGTCATTGTTCCTGACTTGGCATCTCAACTTCCCTCACTTTCCCACATGGTTTCCTTCTGCCTTTTCTATATTTTCATGGTGATTGTTCTTCTGAGCTCTCCTCTTTGGCATTTCAACTGCATGGATTTAAGTATACTACTAGCAGTAAACATAAGTTCTATTCTATTAGTTTCTTTTCTCACACTTCTCACCTGTGGAACTCTCATTCAATTTCTTGCTAAATTCTTCAAAAATTTAAATGCAACATCAATCGACATTATTTACATTATTCAGATTATTATCCTCATCTTTGTCGCCATATTTATTACAATGTTTCAGCCGTTGTACACTCCAGCCTTCTTCAGGTGGTTGGAATGTCGAACTGAACCCTTTATTTCATTCACTGGGGCACAGTGGATAAAGGTGTTGGTTAGATCCAGTGACAGGACCCAAAGAATGTGAGTTCAATACCTGGTTAAGTCGGTGGAGAACTTGATGAGTCCCAAAAAAATAGAATGAAACTTAAAATATGCCAGGTGAAACATTCAAATATTACATTAACTGGGTATTGAACTCACACTCTTTGGGTCCTGTCACTGGATCTAACCAATGTCTTTATGTTTTGTGTGTTTAAGGCAGTGGAGAACTTTCAGAAGGAAATTAACAGGAGATAACTGATAACTGACATCCATTAAACATGGCACGTGGAACTAGAACAGTCTATGCCAGTGAGTGAAATGAAGGGTTCAGTTTGACATTCCAACTACCTGAAGAAGGCTGGGGCGTACAATGGCCGAAACGTTGTAATAAATATGGCAACAAAGATGAGGACAACAGTCCGAATAATGTAAATAGTGTACATAACATCTCATCTCAGAAATATAGACAGTTCAATCAACATCACCTGTCTTCCTGAATCCTGTTCTTTTATTGTCTGTTCTCCTCATTAAACAGTAACTCCTTGTGTCTTAGTGGTATTATTGCCTTACTTGGGGTGAGATGATTAAAAATATAATCAAGTGAGGTGATGAGGTCATGGAAGATGTCTTAAGCTTACACAACTTGGGTTGTCAAGTCGTAAAAGTCCTATTGTTAGAAATCTAAGAAGACTCTATAAACTATTCAAACAATTATTCTTGCTAATTGAAACATGTGCTTCTCATGAAAGACAATATTTGATGGCATCCAAGAACCCACCCCCCACCGACTCTATTTTCAAATAGTACAACTTCATGAAACTAACAATAGGTACAATACTAGCTGTCTACAGTGTGTGACTTAATATTAGGTTGGTGCAAAAATAATGATGTAATAATGTCGTTTTTTGACATATTTTTTAATGTCAAAAAATGACATTATTACGTCATTATTTTTGCACCAACCTAATATAAGCTGACCAGATCATGCAATTTCACATACCAAAACTGTGATATAACTTTTGAGTTATTTTATTTTATAAAGTGTAATATTAATATATCATAAAATACAATAGATGCTTTAATTCATTGTGGCAAACAGGAACATCACCCATCTGCAAAAATAGAGTTTCTGTGCCCTGTGCATAGTTTGCAAAAAAAAAAAAATAAAATAATATTAGGTTGGTGCAAAAATAATGATGTACTAATGTCGTTTTTTGACGTTAAAAAATACGTCAAAAAACGACATTATTACGTCATTATTTTTGCACCAGCCTAATAAATCGTAGATAATTACTAACTCACATATGGTAAGTTTTTATTCCCCTTGATTATTGCGATAAATCAAAAAAATTACCTTCTCAATAAATGCTGTTGCTTTTCTTGATGAGGAGGGCATATTCTTTGGTGCATGAGCAAGAATTAGTTTGCTGTGTTTGATTTTTTGACACTTTGTATTTTGCCTCTTGGAATTTTGACATTCACTATGTGATTTCTGATTTCTGATTTCTATACAAATCATCTTTCCTACCTTCTGAACTTGTCAGTCTGGATTTGGACTTTTTTGCTGCCCTCTTATTGTTTGGAACATTTCATTCTTATGAATAGGATATGATGTAGAATCTTTCATGCTATTGCACCAAACTTCTTCTATATGCCCTATCTCTTCATGGACAATCATGGCTCTACAAAATTTCCTATCCTTTGTAGCTTTTGTCATTTCAATGCCTCTCTTAATCGCTGTTCAGTCAACCATTTACATAAACTTCTTAGGTAAGTTATACATTGCTTTCTCTGTCCTTCTTGCCTCCAATATATCTTGTGAGTATCAAATCCTCTAAGCCCTCTTTCCTCATTATATACCTAGGAATTTTCAGTTGCCTCTTTCTGATGTTAAGTATAAATGTCCTTTTTATCTTCATTTTTTCTAAAGCTTTGCTGTTGTCCATAAATTCAGTTCATGGTATTCTCAACATTCTTCTGTAGAAGCACATTTTGGTTCCCTGAAGTCTCTTCTTCATCTGTGAGGAGATTGTCCAGCTTTCACTACCTAATAGGAGGACCAATATTATATTTCAGAGATGAGGTATTGTAATTATTTACACTATTTACAATTGTTTGGACAGTTGCCCACTGGGCCATGTTTCCTTAGATAAAAACATTGGTTGAATTCAGTGACTTGACCCAAAAGAGTTGTGAGTTCAATACCTTGCTATAGCAGATGTGAACAAAAATTTGAAGAGTTGAGTTAAAGGGAGATAACTAATACTGAGAAATCTGGAAGAGGCATGGCATATGGAACTAGAACAATCTACCCCGGTGGGTTTGAAATAAAGGTTTCAGTTTGAAATTCCAGTCACCTGAAGAAGGGTGGAGCATACTCTTTTTTGTTGACAACAAGCTACTTTCCATTTTTGAATAAATGCAAAATAGAATTAATTACAAATTAAAAAAATATCTGTGCCCCATAATGGTTATTGACATGAAAAATGGAATCCTCAAGCTGAGTTCAAATTCTTCCCTAGTCTGTTTCATTTATTTTTGGTACTAATACTCTCAGGAAAGGGAAGAATCTAGTACTTTTACAACCAGCTATAGATAGGGTAGACTTGGCTCACTAGGCTTGAGTGGCAGTCACTCTAGGAGAAGGAGTACTCTGAATTCAAAACCATAGAGGAAGCCATTGGAAACCAATCTACTATCTTTTCTATGAAGTAAGGACAATTTCACTCTAAACAAGGCTATAAAGCCACTAAGGCACAAGGGGTTACAGGGAGTGCAAGAGAATGAGAAGACTTTAGGGAGGAGAAAGGACAATAAAATAAAAAGAATTTGGGAAGACAGGAGGTGCTGCATTTAAATTTAAATATGGTAGGTGGCAGGAAGGAAAGAAATTAGAAGGGTGTTTCACAGGTGAGAAGTGTGAGAAAAGAAACTAGAACAGACAGTTGCATCTATCTAGTTCAATAGTAAAATGATGAGACCTAATTGCCAGTCTAGTAGCACACTCAAGGAGGAGAGATCATCAAAAAAATTGCCATGAAAATATTTGCAGAAAAGACAAAGGGGAGCCACGTCATGTCAGTGGGAGAGAGTGAGACTAAAGTTGAGATTGATTACTGAACAGACCCTGCTTTGAATTTTGTCAAGAATCTTGAGATCTATGATAGGGAGCACCAGACCAAATATGGCAGCAGTATTCCTTGCATAGATGAATGGTAGATTTATAAATATACAAGATGGATTCTGATAAGAAAAACTGTCTGACATAGTGAACCAACTTTCTTAGAAGTAGTCAAAGTAATTGTTATCTTTTTTTGCAATCATGGCATTTCATCACTTGTACGCAACTGATGTATGTTGCATTTTTGAATGCCATTCTTCTGATGGTGTTGTATACGCATCACATTCACTGAGTTTCTAGGATCTATGAACTGTCCTCACCTGTCCTGCATATTGAACCCGTGAGCATTTCACCAGCATCTCCACTTGTTCTTTCATTAAATCTGAGTCTTATATTAAACGAATATCTATGCTTTACTTGATGCTTTGGATATTATGCCCAAACTGATTGATTTTAAACAATCTCATTCTGACTTCATTTCATAGGCATTGGCACTAGATGTGATTACGATCAAGGCCCCCTATGAGCAATATTTGACATTTCAAAGAAACCTGAAGACAACCCAGAATTTATAACTGATGCAGAAAAAAATTAATTTAAAGAATTTCTGTGTCCTTTTCATAATATATATGACGTAGTTGCCATATTGAGGAGAAAAGGTCAACAGCTGAGAAAAATAGAAATATACTTCTGGACAAAAGCAGTTGAAACTTATAAAACTTGCAAGCTCTGGGGTAAAAGATTTTACAAACCAATGAAGCATAGAGTAAAAAAATGTTTATGGTAATGGTAACTGCTATTTCCTTATAAGGAAACATTCTACATTCATTAACCAAGCAGCCATATCGAATTTTATCCAGTCTTTATCTAATGAGGTAAAGATTTAGATGATATAATTAATTATTATACCAGTTTCTTTGTTTTCCCTCAGGTTTTTATTTCCTGTCAAATACTTTTTTTTTTTATCAATGACTTAAATAACCACCAGATTGAAAAACATTAAAGTTGCTAGACAAGTGAATCCTGGATCAGTGAGGTTTTTGATTGACTGATTTGTTTTTATGGATTTTATCAAACATTTGTGGGTTATTTAAAGCCAAAGCACACAAGGTCAGATAAACAATTATCATTAGTGTTGCTATGATAATGCAGTTAAAAGAGACAGAGAGAAGCCACTTAATACAGATAGACCTTGCACTTTGTCATGTATGCTTGTTAAGTTATAATGTTATCACTCGATAGAAGTGCTTGGAAGGAAAGTGTGCAGAGTGCGGTTGTCTCAGCACATCACATGGGTTTCATCAGTGAGCATAGCTTGTGCAGCAGTTTTTCACCAAGCACAATATTCCCCAGATATTGCCCCTTGTGACATTTCCTTCATTAAAAACCAAATTCTACCTGAAAGGAACAAGATGTAGCAAGCCCAGAGAATACAATGAGGCAGTTGCTTGCTGTCCCAAAAATAAGTTCCAGGAAGTCTTCCATCAATGGAAATGATGCTGGATAATTAGGTAGCTTCAGAAGGGGACTACTTCAAAGGAGATTAAATGCTGAATTGATATCTGTTGTAGTTTTATTTTTCAAAGCCCTAGTGATGATACTTTTTGATCAGTCCTTGTATTTGTAATTGCAAGAATAATTCTTTATTGTTTGCAAATCTTTTAATATAAATATAACTATTTTTTTGAAATAACAATGATTTTTCCTTATAGAAGTCCTACTATTTAACCCATAGCTGGGGGGACAGAGATGGATTCATACCTTTCCTAAGAGTATTTATGTGCATGTGAATGTAACAAACTCGAATTCAAACCCAGCTCTTTGATTTCTCATTCCAAGCCAATATCTATTACACCAGACGCACATCAAGATCAGTGAAGACAAACTGATGAATCATTACAGAAAATTACCAAAAATGAATCCAACAATCTAACAGTAATATTGCTACAGAGAAGTGACCAAATTTTAAATCTTTTCACAAATTATTGGCTGAGATGAAGTTTTTAAGACTCCTTAGAATTGCACTAAAAACAATTCCTTCATCCTGATGTTGAAGTAACCCTACTTAATTAAATTCCTTCTATAAACCTTCTTAGCCCAAATAGAAATGAGTGAAATGTATAACTAAGAAATGTATCTGTCTACATGTCTGAGATGAGGTATTGTAACTATTTACACTTCTGAGATGAGGTATTGTAACTATTTACACTATATTTACTTTATTTAGGCTGTTGTGCTCACCTTTATTGCCATATTCATGATGTTTCGGCCATTGTATGCTTTGACCATCTTCAGATGATATGCGTTGGAATTTCAAACCGAGCCCTTTATTTAGTCTACATGGGTAAATTGTTCTATTGTGCTTTTTTTGGATATCTCAGTTTCAGTTAATTTAGTAACTGAACTCTCCAAGTTTTTGTTCCCTCTGCAGTGGCCAGGAATTGAACTCACAATTCTTAGGGTCAAGTCATTTTCATTTTTGGACGACTCAACCAACACTTATCCACTGGGTCATGTGTAGTTTCAGTTCAAAATTCCAACGTATATCATCTGAACAAGGTTGGGTGTACAGTGACCAAAATTTTGTGACTATGGAAATAAAGATAAAGACAACAGCCCAAATTATGTAAATAATATAAATAAGAAATATATTTTACAACCTTTGTTGTGAATTAAAAAACATATTATTCTTTATTCATGCACATCATTGTCACTGGTTGTGAGTAATTAGTATCTTAAAAAAAAAAACTAAATAAGATTTCATTTGTTTCTGCTAAGTTTGTAATCAAGAAATACAATGAAAAGTACAAAAGCTATTTTGAATGAAGGGAAAAATTCTTCTATAATATTGCATTTTCAAAGCCCACACATTTCTTATATTCTAATATCAATAATAAAAACTATAGTCTTACACAAAACATTCGCAAATGATAATTATTACTGTTAAAGATAAAATAACAGAAAATATATTAAACTCCACTTTCTCCATGAGGAACAGTTTTTGTTTTTTTACACTGAAAGCTTTTCTTGCATTTAATTATGTTTGAAGTAATAAAAAATAGTTATTTTCATTGAATACCCGCCGTATTTGATTAGAGGCTCCAATATTTATTATAAGCAGTGTTTATTTCATTTATTTTCTACTTGAGAAAACTTAATAAAGAAAACATGTTTCCATTTGCAGGAGGAACTACCATCAGATCTGACATGCTTTTACTGCTCAGCTACAAAGAGCTTCACAATGAAGGAAGGTTCTATTTTGCCTTTAAATCATACTCACTCATATCTGCCGAGTTTCATATCCAAAACATAAACAAATCAATTTCTGAAGAATTAATGGATTTATTTTTAATCCAATATTTTTTATTACTTCAGCAAGACTATTTTCCCTTCTAATGAATGCACAAATCGTTGTTCAGATTATTGAAAGCCCATATCTGCTGAGTTCCATATCCAAAATATAAACAAAACAATTTCTAAAGAGTTAATGGATTTATTTTTTAATCAAACATATTTATGAGTTGAAATATTATTTTCAGTGGCTATCCATATTTGAGCAGATCCTCTGTTTATTCTAAACAGTATTTTATTTAATCTACCTGCATGCTAGAAACAACTTAATAAAGAAAATGTTGGAATCAAAAATGCATCCATTTGCAGGAAGAACCACTCTCTGGTGTGGTGTGCTTTTAAAGCTTGGTAACAAAAGAGCTTCATGAGTATGTCAACTGAATTTAAGGATTCTTCAAGTTATATAAATATGATAACGATATTATCAATAAATTTGTGTATTCTACAGGATACAATTCATATATGTATAGTAAACAAACTGTTTCAAATTATATAAATATAAAATCACAAAAAACATTTATATTGTAAAGAATATTAAATTTGAAGAATAATATTAAAAATACTGTAATTACTTTATCTACCAACCTGAGCTCATATTCAACCAAACTGTGTGTGGATTGGTTGGCTCCGTTGAGGAAACATAGGTCATAGGAATGTACCATTTGTAGCTGAAAAGAAAGAAATTCACCGATAATGATCAATGAAGTCAAAAAATTCAGATACATACAAGACTGATAATAATAATAATAATAATAATAATAATGTTAATAGTTCAAAGTTAATTTGCGTTCAAACAATTGGTTTTTATTCACCCCACCCCCCCGCTTCATCTGGTGCTCTAACATCCAGCATTGGAGTTTGTGTCTAGAAGTAGAGGTGAACAGTTAAAAATTTAAATTTTAAAATAACTGAAAAAGAATTAATGATTTTACAAGTTTTTAATTTATATTGAATTTAAACAGATGTCTGTCAGTCTCCTCTGCGGTGAAGCAATGATCAAAAAGGAGGAAATCAGAACCCACTTATAACATGGTATTAAAGAGGAAATTCTTGACGGAAGTTAACCGTTTTTGGAGAAGCATTCTTTTAAGAAGTCTTTTCTTATTTTTAACATTCAATAATACATTTTTAACAATTCTTATTGTATTTTTTTCTATCAGTTTGAAACTTTCATTATTATAATGGCAATGTAAGAACCTTTGCGAATAGGTTTGCAAAGTCCAAGTTCACCATCCAGTTGGTATGAATGAAAGCATTTCTGATGATCTCCACAAAGTGGCAAGACTTCTTTACAGAGGCATAGAATAAAATTTCCTTGTCTTAAAAATACTGATAAATAAATGCTGCTCATAAAGCAGAGCTTGTTTAATGCATGGAAAAATGGTTGACTGCTTGTACCACTGCAAAAAGAAAAAAGTACCTGACCCGTTCAGGTATGCTTTAGCTTTACAAATGTCAGATTAGTCAGAAAGGAAAAGGAGTATTGCTGCCATGTCTGGTCCATCCTCATTTTCCAGCTTTGATAGAGTTCAAAATTGTTTCTGTGGTCATATTGGGATGACTTACTCTAAAAACCCTCTTTCCCCACAGAAACAACATTTCAATCCTATCACCGTTCCTATATCAAATGTTCTTTAGTTCCACCAGTTCAGAGCTTTACAGCTAGGACATTTACACTATCTTTTGTGAGGAAGACTTATTCTCCATTCTGCAGTCTCTTTCCCAAAGAAGCAACATTGCAAGCCCATCACTACTCTCTCACTATTTTCATGGCAAACATTCCGATGAGGTCCACTCTTTTATTTCACCAGTTCAGACCTGTCCAACTAGCACCCTCCCACCCATGCTATTCCAAGTATTTCTATAGTCTCCTCAAAGAACTAACTATTCTTCTTAATTTTCTTCCTTGCCAATAAATAGAACAACAATTTGCTGAGTTCCTAAAAAAGCATTATAAGAGAGATATCTTCCATTCAGAAAGAGGCTAATAAAGGCTGCATCAGAGAAGCACTTAAGGAAACTAGAGTTTTTGTTTTATGTTTTCAGTAAAAACAAATTCAGGTTATCATAGGTGACACTGTTGATTACTTTGTTTTATTTTAAAGGTCATTCGTAGCAGTTCTGTTTAAGGAAACATTAAGATTACATCTGTCCAAGACTGATATCAGCTATGGTATTTGTAGTGAAGATGTTTAGCTGACTCATTAAGGACCTTTTCTTTTTCAGTGATTGACAACTCATGGGAACAGGTGATTAAAATGATGTCTACTGAAGTTGGCCCACTGTTAAACCATCATGTGCAGAAATTATCCTTAAACCATCATGTGAAGAGATTATCTTTAAGCCATCATGTGTAGAAATTATCTTTAAGGCCATCACATGTAGAGATTATCTTTAAGACCAATATATTTAAAATATGTTCTTTGCTTTATTTACATTCAGACTAATATCCTCATCTTTGTTGTTATTATCACAACATTTCTCTCATTTTTGCTGTCTGGTTTACTTCAGGTGTCTGTTGGTTCAGGTAACATTCAGGGGATGTTGAACTGAACCCTTCATTTAATCTATAGGGTAGATTGTTCTAGTTGTTGTCCATGTCTGGGGATATCTTGTCTTTAAAGTGTTGATTTATGAATTTGGTGGCATATTAATTTTGAGTTCAATCCCTCGCTCAAGTAGTACTGAAACAGTAGAAACAGAATAAGCAGTACTAAAAAAGGACAAAACAATACATCCCTAGATATGGTCATTGGGACAGAAAAAAATCCTAACTCTATAGAGTGAATAAATGGTTCAGTTTGAAATTCTTTGAAGGTTATCAAGATCCACAGACACCAGAAGGACAGAGAGCATGCCAGATTGTGATGATAATAACAAAGATGGGGATATTAATCTTAATGTAAATAGTGCAAATAATAACTCTTCATCACAGAAATTCAAAATTTATAAGATGTTGTTGATGCAGAACTTCCAATCGAGAAATGCTTTGTCTTAAGATACTTTTCAAACCGATACCAAGTCAAAGAAAATAATTAGCATAAGTATAAGTTGCCATTATTGTGGAATGAAAACAAGGAATTGCATCAAAGAACTCATTTTCATTGAAAGGAACATTCATTTGTTTCTGACTTTTATGTACCATGCTTCAGCTCCATCACATAAATTAAGTGCAAATTTAGTTTCCATTAAAAATTTCAGGTGTGGATGAGGAGGCAGATCTCATATTCAATCATATCCTCCTGTAAATATGCAATCTTAACATCTACTGTAACACATCCACTGATTAGATGCCTTATAAAGTATTTCCTTTGAATATATCAGTGGATCTTTCCGCAGATTGGCCACGTCTTACTGAAATCCATGAGCTAGCAATCTAGATTTAGTAACAAGATTGCCATTTCTTCTCGATAATTATCCGTCTTGCAGGCATAACATTTTTGCTTTGATCTTAATTATCCTTCTATATCTTAGTTTCACTTTCCTTTTGCCAGCAGAATTCAGCCTACAATTGTCTGCAAATCTTCAGTTACCACTACTGACCAATCGTTCTTTGATAATTTGCATGAGGTTAACAGCATAAATGTCACAATAAGGCCTGGAAATATCCTCCTTTTTTAAACGGCTTCACTAAAATATGGCAGTAAATCCTCAACAATTTCCTCATAGACACTATTTACATCATGGTTGCTGAAGACATTAGGTTTATAATACCCACAAATTCATACACAAATGTTCTCAAGGACACATGGCACAGTGGATAAAGGCATTGGTTAGATCCAGTGACCAGACCCAAAGAGTTCAATACCCAGTTAAGGCAACTTGGAGATAGCTGATAACTGACATACATTAAACATGGCACGTGAAACTAGAACAGTCTACCCCAGTGAGCGAAATAAAGGGTTTGGTTTGACATTCCAACCACCTGAAGAAGTCTGGAGCATACAACATCCAAAACATTGTAATAAATATGGCGACAATAGCCCGAATAATGTAAATAGTGTACGTAATACCTCATAGAAAATAGAAATATAGACAGATACTGAATTTCCTCATAGATGAAGAAGAAATCTGAAGCAACAGAAAAAGGGTTCTTTTCAGGGAAACAGAAGCAAAAAGTATGCTTAGAGTCTGAATTTCTAGAATGAGATATTATTATTTACATTATATATATGCAGATTATTATCATCTTTGTTGCTGTTATCACAATCTTTCAGCTATTGTGCTCTCCAGCTTTCATCAAGTGCTTCTTGATCCAGATAGTATTATTAGTAATATCATGAATTTAAAATTAAATCAATAAATATGAATTAAAAATTAATATTGGTTCTTCACCTGTGCTGTATTTATCACAAAATTTTAGTTACTATATGTTCTGGCCTTCCCTGGGTGCCCCTGGGTGCTAATCAAGAATTTCAAATCATCTTAGATGATTACAAATACAGGTTGCAATGTACTACTGCAACTCTTTTGGACTGTCTCCTTGTTTAAGTTGGTGAATGCTACCATAATTCTTGCCTTCAGTTCATTTTTGGCATTACAAGAAGTTCAACTGGGCAACACACATGATAATCAAGGTGGTTGCAGTCTAGGGAGTTAGGTGGCCAGATGTAAGGGCTGATGTGGTTGCAGAAATTGTCTGGCAACCACAACTAGGTTCTCCTGTTTGTATGGCATAGTGCAGAGTCCAGTTGCCAGATAATAGGGTCTTCCAGTAGACACTCTCTTGACACAGGGTAGCACTACCTCCTCAAGCTAACTTCATGTAAGCCTCTGTGTTGAGTTTGAAGCCCTGTGAAAAGATGAATGGAGACATAATGTTGCCATCACTAGTGATCACTCCAAACATCTTCATAATCATCATTAGACTAATCTAACCCTTTCTGAATTCAATGCACTGTCCTCAGATTGACACCTAAACACCCTGCTCTTTCTCTCACAGATGGTGCCCAACTGACCCTAGTATACTCTGCACACAATAAAATCAAAAACTAACAATGTGTATGCACAAAATGAAAAATATAAAATGGCGACAATTTACCCATCATACCCAGTAAATAGGTTGCCCTTATTTCTATGACTTGTCACGTCCAGTGTCCTTTCGAAAGAATTTCAGGATGCATAACTGTTAATTTTTTTTCTTAGGACACCAATCTGCTTTTCCAATAAACTAATGTATATTTCTACATTATGTCAACCATGGATTGAACTCATAAATTTTAGGGAACAAGATGTGGATATTGGATTTGTGGAGCCTTAAATTCAATATCGCTTCTCTTCAAAATTCCTAGATATTTAACAAATGCAAAAATTACCTGACAAAGGTCAGAGAGTACACCATCTAAAACATTGAGATTGAAACAACAACAATAAAAATAAGGGAAATATATTTAAAAAAAATCATTGTATAATGTTTTACTGTTCTTCAATGTTAATTCTTTTTTTCTCTAAATTTTTTAAGTCAGTTATTTATAATCACAAAATACTGCTTGTTGCTTATATGAACTGAAATAATAATGATATATTTAATCCGTTATGATTTGTAAATAAAATAATATTCTATTGTATCCTGAAGACTTTTCAGGAAAGATTTTAAGTCCTGATTCCATTCTTATTTTCCTCCTCATGAAATGAAAATTGTATTTTGTAAAATCTTTTTGTTTCTCATTATAACAAACTACAAAATGCCAACATCTATTTATTCATTTCTGAAAGGAAATACATTTGAATGCATTGCATTATAAATAAAAAGGCTTTCACCTCAAAATAAAAATTTCAGACCATAATGGAAAAGGAGAAGTTTCTTTTGAAACAGTAAAAGACAAACAACAATAATGACACACATGATGTAAAATGAGAAAATAGAAACAAAAACAGGAAATCTTGCATTAAAAGGCAAAATAAGTGCTTAGTAAAATCAGAAACAATAAAAACAAACATGAGAAAAGTTGTTCAATTGTAGGTAAGTAAACATGTTACATAAATAATATTGGTAAGAATTTATCCTGAGCAAATTTACTGGTTCGTCAAAAGCTCTCTAGAAAAATGAAAGCAAAATTTTGTGAGCACATTCGCAGTATAATTAGTATTACACTGATAGCAGTATAATTATTATTACACTAATCACAGTATAACTATTATATATTAATCCATTCAAACGAGCATTGTCATCTCGGTTATTATCATCACAACATTTTAATGATGGTAGCCTCTAACCATCTTCATGTTTGGTAGCATTGGGAATTATGAAGCAAACCCTTTATTCAATCCATAGGGATTGAGTGCATGCTCAAGGAAATATTTGTCCTCTTGATATCACTTCTACTGAATTAAAGTATTTCACTAACTCCACTAGGAATTGAACTCATGGCCATCAAATAATTGCATACAATTGTTTAAATAAAACAGTGTATAATTAATTAGCATACACCAAAGTGTATTATTTTCAATTTTTTTATTTTTGTGGTGTAGGGCGTCAGAATTGACAATGTACTTTCAAGTTTGCCAGCTGCATTTGATAAGGTATTGCAAAAAATTAAAAACACAAAAACAATATCCTAAAGTTTTAACCAATTTTTGGTCTTTAAGGGGAATCATCGGTTGCCCATCAGGTTAGCCGTTTCAAAGGTACAAATGCAAACAATAATTCCACATAGTTACATATATTATTGGGTTGGGTGCAAAAATAATGTCGTTTTCTCACATAGTAACATATGTGAGAAAACGTCATTATTTTTGCACCAACCTAATATTAGGTTGGGTGCAAAAAATAATGTCGTTTTCTCACATAGTAACATACGTGAGAAAACGTCATTATTTTTGCACCCAACCCAATAATATATTTAACATAACATTTTTGAGGATGTAAACATATTTGTTTCCCTTTCTTGATATTTAAACTTAAAGACTTTGTGACATGACCAGCTGGTGTCTGGGACCCACTGTGATGTTAGGACACCTAGGATGGAAGGCAGAACTTTTTTCTTCTTCTTCTTCATCTCTTGTTTTTGTTTATTGTGCAGGAGCATCAGCCACATCAGTGGGCCCCCTTCTAGGTAATTGGCTACCTGTAAGCATAGCAGTTCACACTCCAGAAACAGGATCTGTTGATGAGCTTGCCATAATTGTAGTGGAACGAAAATGTTTGACAAGATAGCCTGTCCCAGCTGTCATCCTAACTCAGACTTTAACGGCAACTGAGAACTTTGCCAATTAGTGTTTGTAAAAGAAATGAAGCTGAAATGATTGGAACAGTCAGATGTTTAATTTGATTTTATTTCGAAGATAATGGAATAGTAAAGATTTTCTAAAACGTGGTATTAGCTATAGATATGAAACTAAGAAATATATAAACAAAATTTTTATTTATTTCTGTTTAAGTTGAATTGCTGCCAATGTTAATATTACATACAATTTTGACTTTTATAACTGAATTAGCCAAACTGAGAGCATTTTTGGGGAAGAATGTACATTTTGGACTTGCAGGCAAATTATTTTTTGATCTAAACAATGGCTCTGAAAATAAGGATAGATGTGTACACGTGTAAATATAGAAGAGAAAATATACAGTTGATTTTCTATGTAAAATTGCATGCTGCATATAACATATATTCACACTTGAAAACACACACATGTACACACTGCTGACAGAAATTATTGACACGGACTAATTTTTTTAATTCATTGGAATAATTACAAAGATAATTGAGTCATAAAGACTTGACTTGCTGTGACACGAGATGTATAAAGTTAGCAAATATACAATCAAGATTTTTAATATTAATTTTGAATAAACAAAACAAAAATGATATGCCCTAAATTTATACACAAGAAAATTGCCCATCCTTTTTTTGATTTTTTTTGGGGGGGGGGTTACATTTAACTAAATTGACTTGAAAGGATTGACGGGAATACCTTGACCTATTTTATGTGCAGAAACTTGATATTGTTGCAGAATATTTGGGTTTCTTGCTCTTATATGTCTTTTCAATCCATTCCATAAATTTTCAATTGGATTCAAATTGGGACTCTGTGAAAGCCAAGTTAAAACTTTTATATTCTTTTCTGTAGAAATTTCTGGACTAATTTTACAAGTATATTTTGTATTCTTGTGCTTATGGTCATATCACATTGAAACAGTGGTTCTCATCTAGTCACTCTAGTTAAGCAACAATGAGCCTTGTCAACCATTAAACAGGTGACCACTGGGGAATACCAAGTGTTGTAAAGCCTAACTTGATGTCTCCAAACAAATTACATGTCATTGATCCCAGACATTCTAATCTTGTCTCATCTGACCAAAATGTATTCTCCCAGAATGCGATAGACTTAACAATATATTCCTCAGCAAATGATAAATGAGATTTCAAATGATTAACCTTTATAAAATTGGTCTCAAAAGGTCAGCATGTTCATCATAGTCCTATTTCTTGCAAGGCTTTAGCAATAGTATTTCTTGTTACTTTCACTCCAATAGCTTCTGAAGCATTCCTGCAATCTTTAGTTGTAATATTTTGGTTATTTTCAACAATTCTTTATAAATTACATTCTCCTCTGGCTAACAGTTTCTTCTTCCTAACATGTCTGAGTTTATTTACAACAGTATTTTCTCTTTTGAACTTATAAATGATGTTTTCAACAATTGATTTAGGGATAGTAAACAAATTCCATGTCATTAGGTCCCAAAAATTCTAATCTTGTCTCATCTGACCAAAGTGTATTCTCCCAGAATGAGATTGACTTATTAATCTATTCATTTTCAAATGTTAAGCAACATTGAACCTTGTCAGTACTCAGATGGGTGACCACTGTGGCTGCTGTAAGCTTTTATGTTTTAGTCATAATATGAAATATTTTTGTAACAGAAAAAGAAATTTGGTTTGGTTTATTTTGTTTTACGGCATATCAACCTCTATGGGTTATTTAATGTTGACAAAATTTTCATTGTTGGTAATATATTTTTCAAAAAAATTATTTCTAGTAATATTTTTTCCTTCCAAAAAATCTACTTCAGGTAATTTTTTTTCCAAAAATGTATTGCAAAGTATTTCTGGTATTAAAACCTATTTTTACACTTTCATAGTGTTTTGACCCAAGTTTGGGGGTTATCTATTTGCCCATAGCTGGGACCATAACAGGTGCTACTACCCCATGTCAGGGTGGAGCTGGGAATACCAGCAATTAAGGAGGTGCTTCCATGCTCCTGAAAACCTCCTGACCAGAGGCCTTGCTGTTGGACGTAGTTTATCGTTTTACCCAGAATGCGGATGTAGTTTATTGTCATACCCAGGATGGAAAAGAAGTTTGTATCTAATAATATCCACAATATGGTAGTATAATACCTACTGGATTAAATAATATGGTTTATTTTGAATAATGCTGCTTGGTAAAATGCCTTTAAAAAACGGTAACTGTTGTGGATCCAGAATAGGTCCGAAAGAAAACTCGAACTCAGCAATTTAGTGAAAACATATTATTAAACAAAAAGAATGAATACAAAAGTGTTGTATGTCCGACCGACGGCAAAGTACAGTAGTCAACTCGTTTAACTGTAGAAAGCCCTCTTGAAAGGCATAATATAGTAATAGGATGAGTCCATATAGTCCATAAAGGTAGGTTCCATAACAGTAACAAAACTGATTGTTACTGAATATGTGAGCAATGACAAACTATTAGAGAAAATAGAAACTTATACATAACATCTGGAAGAGACAGTTGAAATTTCTAGGGCACTTAATGAGAAAGGAGGGCTTGGAATATCTGATACTCACAAGACTGATTGAAGAAAATAACACAACCTACTTAGTGAGTGTGAGTGAATGGATGGCAGAACAATATTTAAGAGCAATAACAAAAAGACACAATTTATTAAGAGCTATGAAGGACAGAAAGTTGTGGAGAGCCATGATCACTAACGTACTGAAGGGGCAAAGCACATAGAGGAGAAGAACAAAATTGTCTTCATACAACAGGCTTCCAAGGATTAAAAATTGCAAGAGATTTCTAGAAAATGCAAAGTGCAGCTATGTACAAGCGGTTCAGGCCAAGATGGAAAGCAAACAACTTGAATCCCAGGAGTTCTGGAAAATTTCCAACCAAATTCTCAATAGGGGCAAAGTGTCATTCCCTACTATCACAAATGACCCTGAGGTTATCTCATCCTCATCAGATCACTATGATCTAATCCTACATTAGATGACAAAGGCCACCCAATTCCTATCTCATCCTTTCTCATGGAGCACAAACTGGGCAGGCTGAAGCCTTATTAAAACCTTAGAAAACTACACGTCCAGATAAAATCTTGGCTGTTTTTCTTAAGAATATTAATTAATCCTGGGCTATCCACAGTCTGAAGGAGAAATATTTCCCAAGTCTGTGGAAGATGTCAAGTGTATGCTCTGTTTTTGAGAATGTGGGTGAGTGCTCATCCCCCCATCTCATTCTTAGTCCATCAGCTTCTTTAGTATCATCAGAAAACTCTTTGAGGCTATAATCAAGAAGAATATTGTGGTTACCTCAGTTAGGACAACCTTTCAATCTAAAAACAATACTGATTTCAATCAGCTCAACCCACTGCTGATATCCTGTCATTGCTAACAGAAGAGGAAATACACATCACAAGGACATTCACAGGTCAATCACACTTGACAAGGTGTGGCATAGAGGATTGCTGCACAAACTCTTCAGCTTTGGAATCATTGAAAGAGTTTCCAATTATCAAGTCCTTCCTAACAGGTAGATCCATGAAGGTAGTTGTTAACAGATAGTCCTCCAAGGCCCATGAGACTAATACAGGCATCCCTCAAGGCTCACTTCTCACTCCAATTCTCCTTCTGCTATATATTAATGATCTGCCTAAGAGTATACTCTAATCTTTTGTGTATATTTATGTAGATGATACAACAGTATATGGATACACCTCTAAAAGTCTATATAAACAAACCCTGGCAGGTGATCTCTTTTCTGATCTCTTACTCTAACTCAATGGGGCAAGGGAACTGGCTGTTCGCATTCAATACTTTAAAAACCAAACTAGTAAAGTTCCATCATCATCAAGCAGACCCTAAATTTTCATCTATTGCAATTAACAGGCATTCTCTCAGGGAGGCCTCATTGCTTAAGCTTGACCAAGACTTCAAGTGGAACTCGTATATATGATCCACCACTAAAAGATGTTTGGTTCCCTGTAGCACTTCAGTAAATACCCGACTCTGCTTGCTTTCATCTACCTTTACAAGCACTAGATCAGGCCCAAAATGGTGTACTGTTGCCATATAGGTCATATCATACACTCTCATACTAGAGTGAGTGACACTTTGATCAAAGGGTGAAGTGACAATCCATGTATACAGGCCAAAAATGAAGTACTTTTGCCATATATGAACAGGAACTGTCCTGTCTTCACTCTCAAGCTCCTTGCTTCTCTATCACTATTTCCTATGGAAAATGTTAAGACAAAATACATTTCTTAGTTCTACCAGTTTTAAGCTTCTCATCTGGCCTATCTGCCATGCCATGTGCACACAATGCAGCAAACCAATCCTTATTAACTTTGTATTCCATCAGTGGGAAGTTCCATTTGAATAGCTTTCTTTCATGTTTGGTTTGGTATGTCTGTTTTACCAGCACATCAACTCTCGTGGATCATTTCTTCCATGAACTGCTACCTTGTGGAATCAACTCCCAAGGTGATGCTTACATGACCACTACAATCTTAACCTGTTCAAGTCAAGCATTAACCCTTATCATTCTCACATATCCTCATAAACTGCACCTCTTATTCTTATCACTCACACAACCTCCTCCTTCAGTATCCCTCTACCTCGAGTGGCTCTTTTGCCTTGTATAGGGTGAAAATTAATAAAAAAAACATTTCCAATCCATGGGAATTACTAGAGAATTTGAATAGCAACCTGAAAATTACAATAAAAACAAAAAATTACAATAAAAACAAAAAAAGAGACTTGTCAAAAATTAGTAACAAATCAGGCGTCATTTGCACAAATCCAGTAAAACTGACTTCAAAACCAAATTCAAAACAAAGTCAACATTTTTATCACATTTTTTTTTCAGCATAGACTTACATATGTCAAAAGGTTGTAGAATAAATATAAAAATGACTTAAGATATATGATGTAATGTGTAGAAAAGAAGATGACTTACTTTGTGTGTCAATGTGAACACATATATGCCTGGCATACAAAACGAATGAATGAAAGGAAAAAGAAATAGGGCCACCCTAACATCTTAATTTAAGAAAGACACAGTCTTGGGGCTAGGAGAATTTGTGAGAGTTGTTGGGCGTATGCAAATTTTTTGCGAGATCAGCTTGGGATAAAAAACACCACGCGAGAGAGAATAGACAGTTTGTGAACGTCGTGCTACTTGTACAGAGAGACTTTGTCCATTGGAAATAGATTACTTGGGTCTGTTTCACACATAATGGAATAGAAATGACATTTTTAAAAATGCTAATTAACAATTAATTATAATTGTCAATCTATAATAATAATAATGTCATCTAAGTGTTTCAGATAATATTTTACTTTGTGATACATAAACAATGATGACATATCAGGTATTAATAGAATTGGGGAGGCCACTACCCTGAATAGACAGGTCCTGTGAGGAGAAGGAAGACAAGTTCAAATTATGCCAATCTGCAGGATATACTAATGTCTGTAGGATGATAGAGTTGTACTAAAAAGTAGCAAAAATGAAAAACAATCTAAGAAATTCACAGAATATCATTATCATTTTAACAACATTGTCAAGATTTTCTTTACAAACAAAAAAAAAAAGAAGTAAAAACTGTTAAAAGATTAAAAACAAAATGAATATTTACTTAAAAAGAGAGCGAGGTATGTTGCTTGTGTTGGCAAGGGTCGATAAAAGGAATCTCTCTTGTTTAACCGTGACTTGTTCTCCTCGTATTTCAACCATGACAACAGGGTACCCCATCTGCTTTGTCCAAGTGTCCATAATGGTCTTTACATCCAAATGGTCACCTTCTGATGATGACTATGAAAAGAAATCACAAAATATTTAATTTCAGAATTGAAAATAAAACAATAAACAACCAACCTAATGACTAAAATAATCTTTGGATAAATGTGTAATACAAACTGGGTATCTAGCTCATGTAACCTTGTCCAAAACTAAATTTTAGTATATATGTAGTGAGCTTCAAACATAAAGTTATGATTAGTAGGCTAGTCTTACAGACAATTACTAATCTAAGGAATTTACTGCATACTGAATACTTGACATATTCAGGTGCTTGGAAAATAGTCACCTACAATTAGGTCTATTTAGTCAAAACAAGTGTCACAAGATTTTCCCTTATTTAAGCCAAATCTTTCCCCTTCAAAATCACTATTCATATTTATCCATATATATTTTAATGTATGTGTGATGGATAGATTGTTGTCTAAATTATGCAAAAATGAAAATAACATATCTCATTTTAACAGATATATTTACCAAAATTACACAAAAATATCTTTAAATACTAAAGAGCAAATCTATTCAATAAAATGCCATTGGCTTCAACCCCAGACTCCAGACGACTTTGGAATCTCTTGCAACTCTTCTTTGTACTATTTAGCATTGTTGAATTATTGCTAGCATTTTTTCTTGATTTACAAAATTTACATTTCATTCAATTTCATTTCATTTCAATTTCACAAACCACTCAATGAAATTTGAATAAGCTGATTTGTTTGGAAAAATACTTTGACAAAAACTGTACTTAGTGGTTCTTATGCACCCTAGTAAGATAATGAAATTAATAATTACTATGATAATAAACTAGATAAAAACAGGCATATAAGACTAACTACTAACTCCTTAACATCTACTATCCAAAATAACTTATCCAATCTTAGCAATATCAAAATAATTACAACTACATCCTAAACTATTTATGCAGATGATCAGAAGCAAAAATAACCAGAACAATTTTGAAGCAGGTATACAGGGTGTGATGTATAAATTGTCGTCTAAATAACACAAAAATGAAAATAACATTGACATCTAATTTTAACAGATATATTTACCAAAATTAGACAAAAATATCTTGAAATAATAAAGAGTAAATCTATTCAATAAAACTGCCATTAGCTTTCAAATATTTTAACCGTTTTGGCAACAGTAAACTGGCTCACAGGTTTTAGTCATCAACAGCTGTAGGTTTTTATTCACCGCCATCAACAGCAGTGGATTTTTATTTATAGTCATTAATGCAAGAGGCTTTTTATTCATAATCACCAAGTTACTTTGGATTTGGATTCTTAGTAATCAAGAGCAGTTACTTTTTATACCATGTTACCAACAGCAATGACTTTTTTTTTCTTTGGGGAAACAAAGTCAAATATTTTCTAAAACTTTTCTGTAACTTAAAAATTTATTTATTTATTTGGTTGAAAGTAAAATTAAACTTTGAAGGAAATACAATTTAGAATCCAATTTTTTTGTTTTAAATTTAGAACTTGAGATTTTCAACATTAGATTCCTCTTGATGTTCCACATTTTAGTGATTAGATGACAACTTTTTAGCAAAAAAAAAAAAAAAGAAAAAAAAGAAGAATTTTTGAGGATTATGTATTTTTAGTGATTGATTATTTATTTTGAATTTGTTGGCTTTTGTGATTGGTTCTGATTTTTGAACTTTTGAACACTTTTGAAAATTTTTTATTAAAAAAAAAAATCACATTTCACTAGAATCTTACCCCAGACATAGCTTCCCACAAGTCATCCGTTTGTGCATTCTTGTAGGCATATTTATTCAGGTAATTATTGAGTCTTTTCTCAAAAACAGCTGACCCCAGAAAATGGCGCATCATTCGAATGATCGATCCACCCTGAAAATAGATTCACATTTTTATCTGGTCAACAAAAAACGTGCATTCTTTTCAAAATCTTTATATGTTGGAGTTTTTAAAATAAAGATAATGTTAGTCAAATATTAATTAAGACTTAGAGCAGGTGATTATTGGCATTTCAGAAAATCTATAAATCAAAAGAAATTATGGAATAACACGAGAATTTGATTGATTTCACACGCACACATACATACATCCTTTTGCAAATTAATTGAAACAAAATGAATAATTCCATTATTATTTACTTTTTTTCATATTTTTCCAATGAAACATGACCTAGTGCACATAATAGTACTTTGTATGCCTGGTCCAAAAAGTTATTCCTTCCAGATTGGCCACAGATTCTCGATTTAAATCAAGAGAGTTTCTGGACCAATCTATAGTAATTTGATTTGCTCACTGGTAAGGCTTGCCAGTATGTTCATGCAACTTTACAATTTTCATACACTTCCTTGGAGTAACATTGATCATAGACAACTAATCGACAGTTGAGACAATAGTGTCTGGGTGTGATAAAAACCTGATGCAATCATAGATGATGCAATATTTTTCAAGGCCAAACAAATTTCATCATACACCCCGAAAATAGATTCATATTACTGTACACCACTACAAATGACCTAATGTGAGGAAAAAATAGAAATTGATTACACCCTGTCACTCCAGTGGTTCTAAAACTGACTGTATGATGAAAGAAAGGAAACTAAAGCTGTTGTTTCATATAATTTGCCCAAGGGTGTACATATATGTGTATGTGTTTGTATGTAAGTATCACTGACACATGTTTCATTAAATTTGAGACAAGTATTGTTTCTTAATTTTTTTTTTAACTAAATTTCTTCAGGAGATAAGTAAATGAACATAGAATAGACAGCAGATAGAGATAGTTTTGTCCAACACTGAAAATTGCTACAAAAGCAATAACCTAAAAACCCAAGTCCTGTTTTTAAATTGCCTCATCAGATTGAGACGTTCATATGGATACTATGCATTGCACGAAATCTATTCAGAAATATCTAAACTGTTAGCTGTAGACAACTACTAAAAATAGTAGAAAAAATAAATCATGTAGGTCTTCGTGAGGACCATTCTTCTTTGAACCTTGAGGACTGAGTCTATAGAATCACAAAGAACTGTAACAAATAATTGAAATGACATAACTTGAGGATATCCAACAACTAAAATGGATAGCACATGTAACTCAAAGAGAAAATAATGACATAATCAAGACATTCCACACTAATTCAAATGAAAGGTTAGGAAGGACCCCCCCCTCCATTAATACCAGAGACTGATAATGGTGAACTTGAGAAACCTATTTTTCTGAAAAATTGTTTTAATAGAAAGATTTTAGGAATTTCATCTGAAAGTAGCACTGGCTGCTCAGTAAATGAATGCCAAATGTTTACATATAAGGAAACAGCTTATATTAGGTCGGTGCAAAAATGATGACGTAATAATGTCGTTTTTTGACGTATTTTTTAACATAAAAAAACGACATTATTACGTCATTATTTTTGCACCAACCTAATATTACCATTTCCATTACATGAGATTTTATGCTTTGCTTCACTGAGTATAGATACTGGCTGAATGTTTGTGATTGAGTGTTTTCAACTATGCTTCTGGTCATTTTCAAAATCTAAGGTCATGGAGATATGTTGCCTTTCCCATATTCAATATTTTTAAAACTTGGCATTTTGTCATAGACATGTGACTGGCAAGAGAGATTTTTCATTCGCTAAAATTTAGAATCTATTTTTTAACTGTTAATATATAGTATACATATGTTATTTATAAGTAATTGTCTTATGTTGGTGGAGATCTTATTGGTAAGTGATACTTGTTTATTGATGTGGGGTGTAGACTGTACTCTGATGTGTAAGGTTGCAGGTTAGCCTGCAGGATAGAGTAGTGGTTGTATGTTCAACCTACATATTTGATGATTGTGTATCTGTGGTTGAAGAGAAAAATAAATAAAAAAAATTACTGCCCAGTGCAGGGAGTCAGTCAACTGGCTAGAGACTTCACCTTTTAATCGAGATGTCACCCCTATTGACTGGAATAATATCAGTGAGTGGAATTTTACAAAAGCCAATGCTTTTTCTCCCTAGCAAGATTTTTGTTCCTTATCTGGAGAACCTTTGTCACTCAGGACTTTTGCTAGTTGCTGAGAGAGTCAAGCAAAGAGTGCAAGTGAAGACTTGTAAATGAATGAAGATGTATCAGAAAAGGATTCTATTTTATTTAACAATATTTTCCCCAACCATGTCATCAACAAGTAAATAAATTTTGTTTTAAAGAATTTTAGAAAAAAGTAACCCAAACACTGATACTGAGATGAACAAAAATAAATACACCATGAACTTATACTATTTACATTATTCAGGCTATTGTCCTCATCTTTGTTGCCATATTTTTTACAGTGTTTCGGCTGTTGTATGCTCCGGCCTTCTTCAGGTAGTTGGAATGTCAAACTGAATCATTTATTTCACTCACTGGGGTAGACTGTTCTAGTTTCATGTGCCATGTTTAATGGATGTCAGTTGTCAGTTATCTCCTGTTAATTCCCCTTTCCAAACTCTCCACTGCCTTAACCGGGTATTGAACTCACATTCTTTGGGTCTTGTCACTGTTGCCTTTATCCACTGTGCCATGTGTCCTTGAGGGACACTGTATGTGCTGCAGTAGAATTGGTGTTTCTTGACCAAAGTGGCCTGACTGAGCCCAACCCACACCAGGCCAGTTTTGAATTCAGTTTTTTCTTCTCCTAGACCAGTTGCCACCCAAGGTTATAGAACCCAGTCTGTCCTGCCATTTACCCATAACTTGGGGGAGAAGAAAAGGATTCATACCTTTCCCAAGGGTATTAGCACATAAGTGAATGTAATGGATCCAACTGGAATTTGAACTCAGTTTGTCTGATTCCTCAATCTGAGCCACTATCCATTACTCCACCTTGCTGATACACATCACTTAATAATTTTAATAAATAGCTTTTTTGATTATTGATATTTCAGATGCAATCTTACAAAAAGCATAAGAATTTGTAAACAACATTGTTTTTATTTTGGAAGGATTTTTGGGTTCCTCAGTTATTGACAATAATTTAGTTTGATGTTTTGAACATTTCATAGTGAAGGACATCTTGGCACCCTCATGTATGCATGTGTGCATATACTGGGTGCAGCAGTTTGTTTTTTTGAGAACATGACCTTCAAGAGCTCTGTCTTTGACCTATTTTATTAACTTCTCTTTTCAGATAAATAATATTAGACATCAAGTTGAACTCAGCCAATGAAAAGGCAACATAGTAATACAGAGCTAGGCTCACACCCTGACAGTTGCCAGGATCAAAGTTTGAAAGGAGTTGGAAGTTGCTGACGGGGACTCAATAGGAGCAGCTAAAGTGCATGCTAATAGTCCTAATAACATCAGAACACATTTGTATGAAAGGTTCATAAAATAATTGATAAGAGCCCCAAAAAGTTATGTGAGTCAATGCAAATGAGCTCAGGGTGTAAGGGTGTATCCTCAGAAGAGTTGTGAATGAGGACATCTGGTAAAAATAGTATATGATGCAGAGAGGTCATCAATTCATATTGGAAGAGACAAGAAACAAGCTAAAATACCAAGAGGCAGGAATTCTTTGTTTTTTCTCCAATGAGAAAATCTTTGATCAAGACTAAAAGGTAAACTAAAAGAATGGTAGGTGTCTATACAGAAGTTTGACTAAAATTCCAAGGATAATGGCTACCAAGATTCCAGCAGCAATTTGGTTCAAGTAGGTAACAGCAATAAGAGAGATGTCATGTTTCATTACTTCCTTCCTCAGGGGTCCTCAAAGTCAATACTGCTGTCAATCAAGTGTTGCAGAACCCAAGAATCGACAGCACATGCTACAGGTCTTCCCAAAAGACTTTCCAACATCTTAAAAGGCTAAGAAAACCCCAATGATGGATGCATGACAGTCTTCAAGACCATGTTCACTAAAACACATGGCATCTGAGAACACCTGACTTGGATCAGCAACATATAAAATATAGTTAAGAGAGAGGTCAGTCAATGATCCCATAACACCATGGAATCTATCTAGTGTGGCATAATCAACATTATATCCAAAATTGATAAAAGATCTCATCAGATGTCAAAAATTCCAACTCCTTATCAAAGTGATCATCAATGCTAACAGTGGGGATCCATTGAATACATGGGATAAAAACATTTTGAAGATTATTTGTGCCAGTTTGGTTTCAAATAAAACTTTTCTGATATGAGTTATGTGCATCTTTATCAGATTACATGCAAATTTCCTCAAGAAACAGACACACACTGTAAACACACATATACAATTATATATATATATATATATATACACACACACACACACATATATATATATATATATACACACACACAATTATATATAGATATATACACACACAATTATATAGATATATACACACATATATACACACAATTATATATATATACACACACACACACACACACATATATATATATATATATATATATATACACACACACACATATATATATAGACACACACACACATATATATACACACACACACACACACACGTATATATATATATATATATATATATGCATATATGATAATATATATTATATATAATTGTGTGTAACATTTCAGTTAACGTGTTGAATATTTATGAGTGTCTGCCAATTTTAAAATTCCCTTTTGATCATGCTATATGACAGAATCTAGCTTCTAACAACTAAATTTTTCAGTTAACCTGATGAATATCTATGTTGGTTCTTAAATTATGAAAAATTTTGAGCAACTGTCAAATATATATATTTGTTGCAAAATAAAATCATTACATTTGCCTTGATAAATTTGATATAGTTTTTCTCTTGTTTTTTTTGTATATTATTTTTGTATATTATAACTTTATAATATTATTTTAAATTGTAGTTGTTATTCTTTTTATCTTTAAACAGACATTTTTATGTTAAAATGCAGACTTTTACTGCCTTTTTACTATCACAAATCTTATAATTGAAATCATAATTCCTTTTCTGATTTTAAGATTATATTTTGCATGCCTGATGGAAATGCTTTAATTATCATATAATCTTTTTCACAATGGACAGAAAAACTTCCAATTCAAGTAAATTCTGTCTTATTGTTAAACAAATAACGTTGACATCTTCATCAATAATTGTAATTTCCCAATGAACATTTGCAGGTGAAAATGATGGAAATGAAACTATTTGTTTTATAATCACATTACAAACTTTAATGTGTAACTTGCTTTGAGCTTCTTTCCAAATTGCCAATCTCGTAATCAGTGCTACTAAGCAAATATAATCTGATTTGAAATAAACTAATTAACAAATAATTTGGTACTATTTTGTACTTACTTAACTTACTTAATTGTTCCACTGGGAACTTCCTCCTTACCAATAGAGGTGGAAGCAAGGAGTGTAGTTTACCCAAACATCTGCTATAAAAATTGTGACATAGTGAAATGAAAAGGGGTTGTAGTACAGAAAAAAATTAATCACCCACAAAGTTGCACAGATATTTGCGAATACTGTCAAGCCTGGAAAGTGAAGACTGGGTAGCTCCAGCCCATATATGGCAGCAATACTCTGTTTTTAAGTGATGGGTCATATATATAAGTTCCACTTGATGTTTGGACTTAGCTTGATTCGCAATAGATGCTAAAGGTAAGGCGCTTCATTGAGACCCCATCGTGACTGGAAGAAACTCAGTCTGTTTAGTAATGATGAAAACTTACTAACTTCATTTTGGAGTTATTAACTGTTACCAGCCAGTTTATTGCCCATTGAGCTGTGTGAGTAAGATCAGAGGTGAGATCAGCTGCCAGGCTTGGGTCATCTAGATTTTACGAGGTGTACCCATGTTCTCATCTGCATAGGTATCTACTAATGATCTAAGACTCTTCTTAGATTATTAATATAAAGCAGAAAAAGTGTTGGACCAAGAAGAGAGCTTTGCGAGAAGGCTTGCATTGACCTCATAGGCATTAGAGTATACATGTCTGTTTCTTTCATACTGTGAATCTGTAATGATGTAGATAACAATAAATTTGTACAGAGAAAATTCTACTTTTTTTTTCAATTAGGTACAAATTCTTTTAACTTAGTTGCATAAATAAACCCCTTCATGTTTATAATTTCTTTGGGAAACTTTATTAAACAAGAGAAAGACCTAAGTAGGATTTTAATTGTAGACCTTGAATGTGTTTCTTTGTGTGAGTGTGTGTGTGTGGACAGGTATGCAATAATGTCCTTTTTATTAAAAACCAAATCTCCCCAACATGAAGACATTATATTAAACATGATTTTTACCATCATGTTAATTTATCTGATTCTTTTAACATCAAGAAAACAATACTTATGAGTTCAATCATTAGGCAGAGCAAGGTGTACTTTGACTCGGTGGAAACAGGGTGGGCAATAACTAAAAAGTACTAAATAAGTTTGGTTTGGTTTGTTTGTTTAGTGGCACATCAACATCCTTATGGGTCATTTAATGCTGAAATTTTATTTTCTTGTGGACTTGGGTAATTTTTTTTTTAATATGAAAATATATCGCTGCTAATTTTTTGTAATGTATTTTTATATTTTCATGTTTTGACCCCAGTTTGCAGGCGGTGGGTCACTATTTACTCATAGCTGTGACCCTAACAGGTGCTTCAACTTAAGAGGTGGTTCCATGCTCCTCAAAACCTCCAGATCAAAGGCCTTGCTGCCAGATGTAGAGTAATGTCACATTCAAGACAATACTAAATAAGAACCAGACAAAACACCTCAAGACATGGTAGCAAAATGACTAAACTCTACCCTGGGAGATTAAAGAATGGCTTCAGTTCAAAATTACCTGAAAGTGCCTGATGAAGGCTAAAGGGCTCAATGGCTTAAATGCTGTGATAATAACAACAAAGATGAGGACAAAAATCCACAGGTAAATAATGATAACTTGTCATTCCAAAAATTCAGATAAAATAACACGTGTATATTATTTAATGCGAGAAAAGAAAATGCGTCAAATTATTTCTTATGGGGAAAATAATTCTCTGTGTGTGCAAAAGACTGAAATATTATTTAAAATAAAAATTTAAAAACAAAGAAGAAGGAAAGAAATGTTTCAATCAGACAGTAAATATGACAAGCAACTTTCTAAAATATTGTTAAAATATAAAGAGAGAAAATATGATGTAATAAATTTACTATTTGAAGAGAAATAACAAAATATTTACAAGCATTGTGGATTAATAACAGAATCATTTTGAATTCATGATAGCAATGAAACAAGTAATTCAAAATATCAGATCCTTATCCATCTTTAAGCACTTCAATCACATTAAACAATATTGGAACCCATTTTAACATGAAATACCCCCATTGGCCAGCTAATAAAATTTATTTGTTCCTTCTTTATAAAATTAATAAGATTTAAGCAGCACAATATTTGCAGCTATATATTACCATGACAGCTGGCTTGTGACATGCATTTTTTAAGTGAAAAACATTTCTTGATACAGTGCGCTGACATTATAGATAGGTTATATACTCAAGGTTGAAACAGTACTGAAATAAACTGTGGTAATGAGTAGTAGTAGTAGGATCGGGATGGACTGAAGTAATGAGTAGTAGTAGGGTCAGGATGGACTGAGGTAATGAGTAGTAGTAGTAGGATCGGGATAGACTGAGGTAATGAGTAGTAGTAGTAGGGTCGGGATGGACTGAGGTAATGAGTAGTAGTAGTAGGGTCGGGATGGACTGAAGTAATGAGTAGTAGTAGGGTCAGGATGGACTGAGGTAATGAGTAGTAGTAGTATGATCAGGATGGACTGAGGTAATAAGTAAAATAGTAGGGTTGGGATGGACTGAGGTAATGAGTAGTGCAACAGTATATAAGGAGATAAGGAAACTGAAGATAAAAAATACTGCCCTCAAAGTAGTTTTGTCTGAGACTACAAATTGCTGCAAAACAAAAATATTGAACTAAAAGTGTGAGTCAGACATTTATATGAATCTGGTGCATCAAGCTAAACTTGTTCAGAAATATCTGAACTGTCAGTTGTATACAATTCACTTTCACAAATGAATGATTAACAATTGTTTTGAGTGAATGAAGCATTCAATTTTTCATTGAATTTCATGGACAGGTTGTACAAAATCTAAAAAAACTGTACGAAAAAGAGAAACCATATTATTTGAGGAAGTTTAAGAGCAGCAACAACTAAAATGAATAAGATATGTAACTAATGAAAATAATGACATAATGAAGATGTTGATGTTCCACACTACTTCAAATAAAAGGTTAGGAAGGAAACCCTCACCATAAAGTAAAGAGCAATAAAATTTACAAGACTTAAGAAACTTATTTTCCTGAAAAATTGTTTTAATAGAAAGATTTTATAAATTTCAACCAAAGGTAGCATTGGCTGCTCATTCAATGAACACTAAATGTTTCCTTATAAGGAAACAGCTAACATTACTGTTACTATTAGAAATGACAAGAACAGATACTACTGTTTGATAGATAGAGACTGCAGAGAACCATAACAAGAATAGCATTGGCTGCTTGGTCAATAAATGCCAAACATTTCCTTAGAAGGAAATGGCTAATATTACCGTTACTAATAGAGGTGGGGGGCAGATACTAGTTATTTAATCACAGTAGGATATGGCACAAGGTCAGTTTTAAGTGGGGAGCCTAAGTGTGTGCACATGGGCTAAGGCCCAAAACTGCCCAGTCTCTGAAACCAAATTTGTGCTGGCATTGATATTCCACTGACCCAAACTCTTTGGTGCAGGGAGGGTGGTACTGCCACAGGCTTAGAATTACTGGTACCAGGCATTCCTCATTTATTTGTCGTTTTCTTTCCAAAGAGACAAACAGAACTGAGAAATAAAAAGTAGTTTGTCCACCCAAACACAGATACTATACTTTGATCCCAGCCCAATGGCCAGGGAGGGAATAAATGCCTAACTCAGGTAGCACTGGCTACTCATTCAATCAATGCCAAATGTTTCATTATAAGGATACCGTTTATATTATCATTGTTATTATGGCTATGGAAAATACTCTTATAGAATATAATTCTTAGGCTGGCAAATATGAGAATTCTTCAAGATTATAGTGTTTTTTGGTTGAATACCTTTTATTATTTCTAAACGATTTTTTCAGCATGAAATTTCATTTCATTTATTTTCCTTTTTTTCAAAGAATTCCTTGACAGTTTTCTTTCTTCAAGCACAAAAGGCAAACAGAGATTTCCAATCTATCTTCTTCATGTGAAGTGTTTTGTTATTTTTTTTTTAAATTTATTCACTCTTTCTACATCAACGATTTTTCACTAAAATCACTCTATTCAAATGATTTTGCTTGAATCACCAAACAATTCAGGAATTTTCAAAAGATAATAGGTTTGTGTCTGGATCAGTTATAACAAATTTATTATCACAGATAAGGAAATTGAACAGAGAATAGGCTGCACTAGAAGTACTTTTGTCCGACACCATAAGATGCTATAAAACCAAGATATTGAGCTGAAAACTTGTCACATTCTTAATGCCTTGTCAGATTTAGACTCTCATGTGGATTTTAGGCATGTGCTCAACACATTCAGAAATGTCAAAACTATCAGAGCTATATGCAACCATTTTTTTCGAGTCAGTGTTTAAAATAGCTTCATCAGGCCCTATATACAAAGAGTTTTTACCAAATAATAAAAACCACATCACTTGAAGACTTCCAACAGCAGCAACAATACAAATGGATAGTACATGTAATTAAAAGAGAAAATAATGATATAATCAAGCTGCTAACATTCTACAGTACTAAAAACAAAAGTTTTGGAAGGAAATTCTCATCATAATGGAAAGAGCAATAACAGTTAGTGGACTTGAGAAGTTTAATTGCCTGAAAGACTGTTTTATGAAAAAGATTTTATAAATTTCAACCGACAATAAAACTAAATGTTAAGTTAATGAATGCTAAAAGGTTAACTTTACCATTACCATTTACTAGTATGATGTAATACTAGTATTAATAATACTAGTACTGATATGTAATATTAATACAAGAATGCTGTAAGAGTAAATAATAAAAGAAAGGTCATGTGGCACAAATTTTCAAATGAGGTGGGCCTTTCTCACCTTTTAATTTTTTTTTTTTTTACCTGTGCTTAGAAACAGGTAACAGTCAACAGCAGAAAATATGCAACTATTTCAGCCATCAGGCTGGTTAAGAATTTAAATTTTATGTAGATGACACTGTATTGATAGTAGACATAGAAAGAAAATGGCAGGAAGTCCTAGATGAGGTAGTAAAGGAAAGTGGGAAGAAAGGACTAACAATCAATTGTCAGAGAACAATTTATGGTTGTTAGTAAAATGGGCAGCCCAAGATACAAAATATAAATTGGGGATGTCAAAATAAAACAAGTATAGAAATTTAACTGTGAAGTGTTATAATAGATAACAGAAAATGTGGCATAGAAATTCAAAGGCACATTGGAATAATGGAAGAAGCCTTCCAGAAGCTAATCAAAAGAAATAGGAAAATAAAAGCCTTCCAAAAGCTAAGAAATACAAAAATCTCATTAGAAACAAAGAAAAGAGTGCTGAACTGTTATGTAATAATAATCACAATGTGGAAGTGAATACAAGACCGTTTTCTCACAGATGAAGAAAAGACTTGAGGAAAAAGTGATGTGGTTCTACAGAAGGATGCTGAGAATACCATGGACAGAACATATGTAAAATGAAGAAGTTTTTTTTTCAAAAATAGGAGCAAAAAGAACTTAGAATCAGAAAGTGACAGTTGGAATTTCTGGGACATATAAAGATGGCTTGGAGAATTTGATGCTTACAGGATATATACTGAAGATAAAGAGAGGCAGAGGGAAACATTAAGTAACCTAATCTAATGAGCTTGTGTAAAATGATCAGAGAGTGAGAAGGACAGTAAAAAATAAACATTACTTTGAACTATGAAGAATAGGAAGTTGGGAAGAGCTATGTTCTGAATGTAAATGGCACATAAAAGAAATAGCAACAACATTTCTATTACTACAGAATCTGTCAACAAGTGATGAAGAGAAAGCTAGTCTTACTAGCAATTTGAAAGTTAGTCTTACTTGCAATGACCTTATTTCAGCACCTAGAATTATTATCATTATTCCTTTTTCTTCTTTTACTTTTTCAAACATTTTTTCAACAAATTTCTTTATTTTATAAAAATATATCTATATAATATTAAAAGTCTTTGCATTCTTGTGTGGTGTATCCATCCAGCACATAATAATTTACAAGTTGTTTATACAGTAAGTATTTTTATTTTAACTTTCTTCAAATAGACAATTTTTTTTAATTAAAATATTTTTAAGTTAAAGACAGACACAAAGAGATCCTGCTTTGCTGTTTTGTCTAGTTGTTTATGGAGTAATTATTTATATTTCAGCTTTCTCTAAACATATTTAAAACAAATTTTCAAGTGAATATGATTTAAAATTATTTTTTGGCATATTAAAAAATATTTTTAAGTTAATCTGATTTAAAGTTCAATTTTATCCCGGAAATTCTATTCCTATTAAATTCTGTAAACAATCAGTAAAGGGTTAAACATGAACTTGTAAACCAGACCAATTATGGCACAAATGAATTGAAATATTTAACTGAATCATAATAAAATTAACCTTCATTTCAATGGAATGTTGAAATCAACTTCAACATTTTATAACCTGAATCATCACTAACCCAAAGGGTCATGGGTAGTCTAGTATAAAATAAGATTTTTTAAAAATATTTTTATTGATAATCTTTCTTTTTTATTGTGTTGTCAGATAAATTTGTTCATTTTTTTCTGTTATTTGAATAAACATGCAAAATATTTTTGCTGTAGTATTTTATGGGTTCCTGTAGCTCTATTTGCAGTGATATATAAATGACTTCCTAATTAGCATAGCCAAGGCATAGACTAGATAAATGCCCAAGCAGTAAAGGTAGACCAACTCTTGGTATGCAAGATAAACAACTACTGTTCAGTTACCATAGTACAGAAACTGTATTGTTTTACTTCCCTTTGTGTGTTCCTTTTGTAGTTTAAATACCTTTTAGATTGGTCACTGTTTTGACCACTTCTGGTTAGCCCTTAGTATATCACCGGAACAATTACAGTAAAAAGCATGAGCACTTGGTTCATAGGTTTATCAACCTCCATAATCTCGCCCCTCAGTGTTATTCATCACCACCTAATCTCGCCCCTCAATGCTATCCATCACCAGTTTGTAACTTTTAACACTTTTTCTCTCTACATTTGTCTATTTTATTTTCATGCTATTATTTGAACATTTGTTTAAAGTAGTCATATTTTATACATTTATAAAAAAAAAAAACATGGCTCAAGACTCAGTGATTTCTATCATCAAGAAAATCTAATGCGATGTTTGCAAGATGTAAACAATGAAGAAGAATACATTATTAACTGATATTTTAAAATTGTTGATGAATAATAGGACTAAAATAAATGGAAAAAACAAATTTATCTGACAAGCCAATAAAAATAACATTGTGAAAAATTAACCCTTATTCTCAGATAATTAAATAAATTCCCAAGTACCAAAATACATATTGACAGGTTCAAGTTACATTCAATAAAAGCCAATAATTAAACTAGCATTTTATTATTAATGATTATTTTTAAATAGGAGGTGCAGCATAGACAAGTTCAAAGTCAGAGATAAATTTGTGTTAATCTCTCACTAATACATTTGGAGAAGGCATGAATTTGTCCCTTCTGCCAGCTATGAGTAAAATAACAAAGCAAACTGAGGTTTTTAGCATTAGCTAGCAACCAATCTCAAAGGAGGAGAACTTAAAGTCTAGAGTGGACTCCCTTGAGGTGTACAGATATTCATTTTAACTTCCTTCCAGTAATTCCTGTAGCAAAGTTCATAGCAATATACAAGGTCTGATCAAAACTATTGCTATGGTAACAGAGCTAAAGTACACAGAGTGAAACTGCTTTGCACAGAGTGACCTTGAATGCTGTTGTGCATGCATACAAAGTTATAATGTTCTCTATCACTTCCAGTGTTTATAGCAGTGCTTGGAAAGAAAGTGTGTAGAGTGCGGTTGTCTCACCACACCACAAAGGTTCTATTACAGGACCATGGCTTGTGCAGGAGATTTTGGAAAAGCACAACATTTGCAAGTCTGCCACCCACCATATTCCCCAAGTCTCGACCCTTGCAACTTTATCCTTTTCAAAAATCAAATCCCACTTGAAAGTAACAAGATTTCCAGACATCAAAGAAATTCAAGAGAATGCAATGTGACAATTGCTAGCTATTCCTAAAAAGGAGTTTCAAGAATGCTTCCATCAATGGATAAAGTGTGAGGCTTTAGAAGAGTACGACTTCAAAGGAGATTAAATGATGAATTTATATGTGTTGGAGTTTTCTTTTTCTAGCACCAGTTGTATAATGGTCCCTGAACTCTAGAGTTGACAGACCCCAAGGGATACATCAACAGGACTAGCAAGCAGGAAGCAGATGAAATAAATTACTCAAGTAATAAACATAGAAATAAATATGATATGGGAGCCGCTAATAAAGAAAGACAAATGACAGCAAGTCTTCGATAGCTGCAGCATCTGTAACAAAAGTGAGACTGCTTCAGTCAGACATGACAAGCAGCACTAATCAGCAGGCAGGTTAGGTTTAAGGTTCCAGGTTCTCCACACAGAATTGACCTACTAGTATGTATATATGTATTAAAGCATTGGTTCATGAATTTGGTGGCATAATAAATGTGAGTTTAATTCCTGGGCTGGGCAGTGCATACTTGGACTCAGAGAAAACAGGAAGAGCAATAACTGAGCAGTACTAAATATAAGAACTAAATGAGATATCCCTAGATACGGTCAGCAGAATGAGAACCGTCTAGCCCTTGTACATTAAATAAAGTGTTCAGTTCAGAATTCCCTGTAGGTTATTCGGGTTGATGAAAGCCTGATGAGACAATGAATCACAAAACGGGATAACAACAACAAAGATGATGAAATTAGTCTGAATGTAAATAGTGTAAATAATAATAAACATTTTATTTAATAATAAATCTCTCTATAACACTTTGGAGTACAAGTGGATAAGAAAAAAATAGATTTTACAAGTTAGATGGAAGGTTAATTTTAACTAAAGTTTTCAGTTGATATATTCCCAGTGTTTTTTCTTTAATTTTGTAGACAAATGTTACACCAAAAAATGAATTTAAAAAAGATATTTAAAAAAGAACTTTCAAAAAGAAAAGATGAACCACATCAATGGAAAAAGAAAAAAAAAAACACATTTTGTGAGGATGACTTCATAGAACAATTTTAGCAATTTACCTTTTTATAAGATATCAGATCAAATATGGAACTGATATCCTCAGGTTTACTGACTTGGACTTCAATTGGATGTGAGGACATTAAAGAGTCAGCCTTCAAACCACTCCACAAAACATCAAGGACAAATAATTCAAACTGAAAGTAGAAAAAAAATGTTAATTTTTATTCCTGCTTACATGTGTGTGAATGTATATACGTAAGTATATAGACAGTGTTGATTCACATGTACACACTGTCAGAGATTAAACACTCTTCCCATAAATATAACAAATTTTAACTATATATATATATATATATATGCACACACACACATATATATATATGTATATATATATATATATATATATATTTGTGTATTTAGGCAGCAAATTCTCTTTTAGGCATGTCTGATTAAATAGATTACAATAATGGATAATTAGATATAGTTTTTGCCTTATCACTTGCACACTTGATGTTGATCTCAGAAAGAGATGGAAGGTACTTGGGAAATAAAAGTGATTCTTACTGTTACAGTACATATCTTGCATCATTTGAAAATGGAAAATATTTATGAATATGAAAGGATTATGCTAAAAATAAGCAGACATATTGTTTGTAATTTATTTAATCAGACATTGAGTATAATCACTGTTAAATAAGGTCAAGCCTGGTCAGATGGATGACTGAGAGTAACAAGTGCTGTTTTACAATATATATATATATATATATATATATATATATATATATATATATATATATATATATACACATACATATATATATATATTAGGTTGGTGCAAAAATAATGACGTAATAATGTTGTTTTTTGACGTATTTTTTAACGTCAAAAAACGACATTATTACGTCATTATTTTTGCACCAACCTAATATATATATTTTACAGTCATATCATGTTGTAACAGTGTTACTAGTACAATTACTGAAGTTAAGTATTCTCAAGCCTGGTCAGTATCTAGATGGGTGACTACCTGAGAATACCAAGTGCTGTTAGCTGGGATGTGCAAGTGGTGTAAAAATGAGTTCAAAATCAGAGAGCCGAGTTCCAATTACAGTCAGGTTCGTTATATTTACTTATGTGCAAATACAATTGGGAAAGCTATGAATCAACCTCTTCTCCCTCCCAGCTATGGGTTAATTAGTAGGACTTGTATTAGTAAATTATTATTATCTCCCAAAAATTCTTACAATATGAAAAATATTAGTAAAATGGTTAGTAAACTGTAAAAAAAACAACAAATCTCTCTCTCTCTTATATATATATATATATATATATATATATATATATATATATACTAAACTTAGCTATCTCTTCTTTCTCTACTGTTCTCCTTCCTCTCATGAGTGTAGTGCACTAGATAATTTTTCTGATAATGTAAACAAAGCCATCTCCCTACACCCTGATGCAAATATATTTGTGTTTAGTGAATTAAATGCCCACCATGCCAGACTGCTTAAGTAATCTTTCACTGGCCTCGCTGGCATCCAGACCGGTAACTTCTCAATCACTCAATCTCTGATGCAAGTGCTGGAATTCCTCAAGCATTTCCTCAGTAATCCTGATGGACACACTTCTCTTCTAGATCTCTTTTTTTCATCTCTGATCATGCAGTAGTGTCTTAAAACATTTCTTTCCACTCCTCCACCAACCAAGAACCTCCTATCAACACAATATCTTTCTGTTATCAATGAGCAGATTGGAACTCATTCTATGATTTCTTTCATGATGTCCCTTGTTTTTCATTTTCCTGTTCAAAAATGCATATCTGAGGTCCCCTCCTAGGTGAAAGCTGGCATTAATGCTTTCATTCCAGCTAGCAAATACCAAGTTAAACGGCATTCATCTCATTGGTTCTCATTTGCATGCTCAGCCACTATAGCCCACAGGAATCACATCTGCTGACTGTACGAGAGTGACATGTCTGACTGCAACAGACATCTATTTATCTGTGCTTGTAATGAAAAGCAAGTGTATCCTCAAAGAAGCAAAGTTGCTGTTTACTGATAGAATGGACCAACATATAGCATCTTGCATGTTTGGTTCGAGAGATTATTGGCAATCCCTTCTCTATTCAATCAATTTGAAGTCCTGACATCTACAGCAGATATGGTTGAATGCTTTGCTCTTCCAAATCAACACTTGACTCATTTCGAGTACCCACACCTTATTTCCCCAATAGGTTCTACAGAGTGATAATGCACATAACCTTATCACTGGTCTCAGACATCATTTCTAAATTAGAATCTTAAACTACTGAACAACAAGCCATAGGCCCAATCAACAGCTCGACACAAGAGCTAGCTTAAATGCTAGTTTAAAATGCTTTTAAGCTAGTATATATATATAATCCTTGGTATATATGGAAATTAGTGAAGCCTGCAAATTAGTGAATTTTAAATACAATCATAATGTACTGAGAATAAATGTAATAATATATTTTCCTATAAAGCAAAACATATTAAAGTTTACCTTCACAAAATTTCTAAAAATTCAGCATACCATGAAGAAAACATGCTCCAAACATAATGGAAGCATAGTTTTATCCTCAAAATCTTTGTTATTATTAAGAGGAAAGATCAAAGTATTTTCTGAATATTTAGTTAAATTTTTTACCCCTTTTTAGGACATTTGAAATTTTGATTAAAAATCTTGCATCAGCAGTTGCACTAATTTTTAGCATAGCAAATTTTAACATATTTTTTTGCAGTGAAAGACATTAATTTGGAAATTCTTGCAAAAAACAAATAATTGTCAGATTTTAATTAAATTTTCAGAACTTATTCACAAATGAATGAAATTATTTTTTAAATTTTTTATTAAAAAATCTTGGTAAAGATATTTTTTTAGATGTGTTTCACCTCCTTTCTTAATGAAAACTTGAGAAATTCAATATGATAATTTTTAGTAACTATATCAGTTAAAAGTAGAATTCTTTGAAGAATTTAAATCAACATTTTTTTTTTTAAATCAGAGCCTATCTTAATAAAAAACTACGCCGAATCAAAAAAAAAAAAACATAATAGAACTTGTCAGGTTGGAAGTTGCTGTCTCAAAGTTAGACCAAAATCAGACATTTATGCAGAGGTTCCACGTGGCACTTCCAGTAGCGTTTTAAAATATTCGAAAATAAAATTCATATTATTATTCACCGCTGACAACGATTCCCTTGCACTTTTGAAGGGCTTCATTTTGAGTCAGCACTTGTAAACTGGAAACTATAACTACCAAAGATAAAAAAAAAAACAAAAGGGGATTCTGGGTTGTGAACTCAGATATGGATCACTCATCAACTGAAATGACATTTCCTGCTTTGCCAACATAGATTCTCCAACAAAGTTATGTACCTGCTTTTCCGTTCTTTTCAAGGGTTTTATTAAACATACATCAATCTGTGTAAGTGAAGTTTTCCTGTCTTCTCAAAGGTTTTATTAAACATACATCAATCTGTGTAAATTAACTTTTCCTGTCTTCTCAAAGATTTTATTAAATATACCACATGGTGTAGAAAACATAATGGTTATTTGTTCTTAAAAATTCTATGTCTTCAGAACCATTATTGTGTCAGGTTTTTATCAAAGTATGTAGTTTCAAGATTGTCTTATTTGGGACACCATCCAGAATAACTTTTAATCACAGTTACCTAAATTAGATTGTACACTAACAACGTATCACAATCCCACCCCTCCAACAACATTATTTAATTAAAGAAGCTTTTAATCATTTTTATGAATAAGGACAATATTATCTGAAGAAAAAAAAATTTTTGTTGAATTTATAAAATTTGTTTTCATTTTTTTAAATTTTAATTAGAAAAATTTATAATATTTTTTAAATCTTTAAAATTCGGTTTCAATGGTGTAAATCTTAGGAAAAATTATTAAGTAAAACTATATTTACTAATCATATATTGCAAAGCTTATGACAGTCTGACAGCCCCCAAATATTTCTTAAAGAATTGTGAATTGTTTTTGTATATTTAAAAATGTACCAAATTTTATAGATATAGCTGCCCATACATGACACTATAAGAAAATAAGAGCAATAGTAAATTTAGAAATTCAATAAAACATTAGATTACAGAAAATATTTTCTTAAATTTTTAGTATTACCAAGTACTTGAAAGGTGTTTGCATTATATTTCTCAATTATTATTTAAGGTTAAAACCCCTGTAGAAAAATATTACATAATCTGTCATTGGCTGTCACGGATGCATTAAAACCTGTCAACATAAACAAACAAGCTACCATTGAGTTGAAAAATGCATTTCTCTAATATTTTAAACTTTTAAAAAATGATAGTTGTTTCAAATCAGATTACTTTAAATAAAGTTTCAGAAAAGTATATTTTATTTTTGGATTTATATTTTTTAATAAATTTATAAGACTGAAAATGGTGCCAAAATCAAAAATTTTAGAAATTTCAAAGAACAATTTCTTCCAATCAAATTAAATTAGTTTTGAAATACATTATAATGTTTTGTTGATTGAAAATATTAAATTTAATCTCTCAGCTTGAAATTAAAACTAAAATAAAAATTTCAAGAAAAATTTTTCCTTATTAAAAATTAATTTAAAATTTTAGGTATTGTGTTTTCATGAAGGTCTCTAGATTAAACATTTTGTCTCCATTTTGAACAGTTAGAGAGTTTTTCATTAAAGATTTATTGCCTCTGTACCAAATTGTCCAAAACCCCTACTCTGTCAATTTTTTAAATGAGCTTGGAACCGAACATGAAAAATGTTAATTGTCAAGCTGTAGGTTTTTCTTAGAGTAAATTTATCAAAGATGAACTTCCTTACAATGCTAAAGATTTCCAACTGCTTTGTTATTTACAAATAAGTGGAAGGGAAAACTGGATTCATGCCTTTCTCAAGAATATGTAAGCAGCCATAACTAAAACACAAACCCAGTTTACAAATTCTATTCTTTTGTGTCTGTAATACAATGCCACTCAGTGCCATATTGAACTCGTCCACTGCAAGGAAAGTTGGCTCCCTGAGCCGCGCCAGAAAGTTTTTCTCCCTGGAGTCGACCCTCCAGATCTACAAATCAACAATTCGCCCTTGCATGGAGTATTGCTGCCATATATGGTCTGGTGACCCTTCTGTTTGCCTCGGGGTTCTTGATAGACTCCAGAAGCGGATAGGCAATGTAGTTGGCCCTGCCCTGGCATCTCGTCTACAGTCACTTTCTTACAAATGCGCCGTCACCTCCCTCTGTCTGTTCTACAAATACTTTCATGGAAATTGCTCCGAGGAGGTGCATTCGTTGGTTCCCAGACGTCATGAGTTCCAGTGCCTTACGAGGCTGGCATCCCGCTCTCACCCCTTCACTGTCGAAACTCCTAAATGTAGCCGTCTCTTCTACTCTAATAGCTTCATGTCTCGCACCTCTGACCTGTGGAACTCCCTTCCCTTTTCCTGTTTCCCTGTGAACTATAATCTCCAGCTATTCAAGTGTAATGTCAATCGACATCTCCAGTTGCTTTGATCTATCCACTACCCTCATCCTTTCTTCTATTCTATCACTCCTATCTGATCTTGCTCTAAATTTTCTGTAACCCCTTGCGACCTAGTGGCTTCCCGCCTTGCTTGGGGAGAAATGCTTAAAAAAAAAAACAAAAAAAAAAACAAGAATTTAAATGTTTCTTATAAAGAATAGATTGAAATTCAATTTCTAAATTTCTGTTATCTCCCCAATTTTACAGTCAAAACAAATTTACAAATAGAAATAAAAAAAAGAAAAAATATTTTGTGTATAAACAAACGGAAGTCAATCAGCTGGTGAAAACGTCAATTTTGGCAATGAATTTAAACAATGAAATATATTATCTGAAATTCTATCAAGGGATTAGTGTTTGTCACCAAATAATAAAAAAAATTACCTGAATTTCTTTTTATTTTTTAATTTATTAAGTTATTTGTTTATTTCAAGATTTCTAACACTAGAAATTCAATCAAATAGCCAAGTTAGCCATTTAACAAAATGAGAGATGGCACAGTGTGATTTTTAAAGTCAATTTAGAAAACAAGATGAATTTTACTGATTCCATATTGTTTTTTTTTCTTTGATTTTACTAAATGTTCAAGTAATAAAAGACACAAGAGCCACTCAACATAGAATGTTACTGAATGAGGTTCTGCGAATGTAAGAGGAAGTAAATGAAAATTATGAGGATATGTAGGATAGATAATGATTAACCATAGACTTGAAGAGGTTAAGATTGTATTGATTAGGTAAGTATTCTCTCAGGAGTGTCCCACAAAATAGTGATTCTCAGGAAGAAGCTGCCCAAGTGGAATTTCCTTTATTCCAATCAAACACAAAGGGAATAGGAGTGTTTTGGGTCCTTTTTGACTGAAAAGGTTGAAAAATATTGCTTAATTTCAGTGATCCTACAGAAACTGGTGTTTCAATATGATGTGGCTGTAACCCTAAGCTTATAGGTGTCTTACCATAAAGCAATTGTTAGCAAACTAGTGTCACAGACATTACTGCTCTAGTGAATTCAATCCATGTGTAAGCTTGAACCAGATTAATATAAGTTTAGTAAATATCTGAGACCTGTTTTGCTTTGGGGCAATGGTTAGCAAGAGATTACTAATTAAAATGAAGTTGATCCTCATTGAGAGCACCAGCTTTTTAGCCTTGTGCCATTTATACTCAAACATAGAAAATAGATGCAATAAAACCTGAGAAAGGAGACACACTGGAAGTGATTACAGTATCTTTTTTTTTTTTTTGCCTTTCTTTTCTTTTAGAAAAATAAAATCTGTAGACACTTACCACTTCGTAATCACTGTTGATGACATTGGCACCAATGTATCCCATAAAAGTTGCAAATCCTTCATTTAACCAAAGATCATTCCACCATTTCATTGTTACATAATTACCAAACCACTAAAACAAAAGAAAACAAAGAAATAAACAAGTTTTCTTTGGTTATCAAGTTTAATGAAAATAGATTGTCTTGATATCCAAAGACAAATTGCCATATAGAAAATAAATAAAATAATGAGTGAATTTATTATGTTCACAAAATACTAAAAATTATAAGATTTACAGAAAGAAAAAAAAATTAATCTAAAAAATATTTTAAACAGCCAATTGAATAATATTTGATATTTTTACTAACAATTATCAACTTGATAATATAAATTTAAACTCAATGTTAGAACTTTAATTTATATGAAAATTGTTGCTGGCTAAATCAATAACAAGTTGGGTACAAGAAAACTCTACATATTATGAATATTTATTAACTTTTTTTTCTGTCCCCCTTTTTTCTGTATCTTCTCATTGTCTCCCTTATCCTTTTCAATCTTTGTTTAAATTTTCTGTTGGTTCTAATATTGAAAGGGAATGACTTCAAAACATTTTCCCCTCCCCAATTTATAGGCAGAAGCACACAAATGCATGCTGGGATTTCTTCCTAGCCAATAAAATAAGCCAGTTCTCAGTTTTATCTTACTCAGTCCTGGTCTGTCTTGAAGTCAGAATGCTACATTCGCATGTCTAAACATGCTCTTTTGTGTCAACACTAATTCTTAATTTGTGAACTTTTTGCCTTATTACTGTTTCTTTGCCTTATTACTGTTAATTTGCCTTGCATATATTGTTTACTTGCTTTATATTATTTTTTGTCCTATTCTTTTCTTTTTCTTGTTATAGCAAATTTGTCAATTCTGTTTGTTGAGCAGTTCTGCCATTTATTTACATTTAACCATGGCCACTCACTCTACATTTTCATCTAAATGTTACACAAACATGGATTAGTTTCAATCTTTTCCTTGTTGTCTTCAGCCAACAAACATATTTCTTCATTGTCCCCATTCAAACCCCAGCCTTTCCCTTTCAACTGGTTTTATTTTCATATTTGTACCCTTCTTTATGTACTGTGTCCTATCATGATGTAGACGATCATGGCCCTTCACAACTTCCTTTCCCTTGTAGCTCTTATCAAACTTTGTCTTTCTGTTATTTCTGCCATTCCACCATCCATATAATGAAGTATATTATGCGTTCCTTTGATCTGTCCTGTGATTATCAGATTTTCCAAGCCCCCTGTGTGCCAGCTTTCTTAATTCCTATCTTCTGACCAAAGAATAACAGATGTACAGATAATAAAGCAGAATAATAGATGATCGGACTGAAAGCATAATTGATTCTAGCTCAAATAGCTTGGTGATCAGGCAGAGAAACTACATTTTGGTCACAGGTAGAAACGTATCAGGTTTGTACATATGAACAAATAGAATAATCGTATAGATAATGTGGGATGTTGGATCACTGTGTCATGCCAGAAATTTTTTTTCTCATCAGAGTCTATCTTGTACATTTACAAATCTACTATTTGCTCATATATTGAATACTGTTACCATATCTGGTCTAGTGTTTCTGCTATTCACCTCGAGGTTCTTGACAAAATCCAGAGATGGATCTGCAATGTAATTAATCTTGACTCAACTTCAGTCACTTTCTCACCAATGTGACATGGCTTCCCTCTGTCTTTTCTGCAAATATTTTCATGGCAACTGCTCTTACAAACCTTTTTCCCTGGTATGCTGACTACATGAATTTAAGCGTGCTAGTAGATTGGCATCTAAGTCCCACCTGTTTACTGCTGAAAAAGCTAAATGCAACTGCCACTCCTGTTCCAACAGTTTCTTTTCTGACAGTCCCCACCAGTGGAACTCCCTTCCATTTCTTTGCTTCCCTGATAACATGACAATCTTCAAAAATTTAAATGCAACATCAATCTCTATAGTATTTACATTATTCGGACTATTGTCCTCATCTTTGTCGCCATATTTATCACAACGTTTCGGCCTCTTTTTTTCAAATTTGTCAGTGTTAATAATAATTTTGTTTTTTTTTTGAAGAGAAACACAGTTGAAAGATTCACTAACCTGATGAGCTAATTCATGAGCTATGGTTATGGCAACAATTAGTTTACGGTGTGTTGTGGAATCGTGTGGGTCATAGAGAATGTTGCTAGTTCGGAATGTCATTAAACCCCAGTTTTCCATGGCACCAGCATCAAAGTCTGGAATGGCAACCAAGTCTGGAACAGAACAGAAAAATATATTTGAAATGCAATTATGAAAGTTAAATTTCAGTACAAGATTGTTTATACAATTTTTTAGCATATTATTCTATATGATCATTTAACTATCAAGAGATGCTTGTGATGAGGAATTTGTTAATAGAAAAAAACTACAGCATTTTTCCTAGAAACAGGAATGGTTTTATGCAACCAGTTTAAGAATAAAAATACCAAAAAACACGTTATACAGTTGGTAAAAGAGATTTTTTTCTTTTCAATCAACCCTGTTGATAGTACTTAAATAATTAAGACATTGGACAAGCTTTTCATTTCAAACTTTCAAAATTTCTTCTGCTAATTTAATGATAACTGATAGTACTTGTAAGTCTGAATGTTTTTTTTGAGTGATTTGGTTTGTATGGCTTATCAGCCCTTTGTAGGTTATCTAAAGCCAGAAAATATTTTTAGCATATAAGAATTTTTTGTACTGAATGTAAAGGCCAGGGCCAGAATGGTCAGTGATTTGCTGGAGTGACTCATGGGTGGGTCATTCTGACAGTGATGGATTGCCTTTTTTGGGGGTTTTGAATATAAGTCCAAAAAGGAGGGTCTCGAGAATCCTGATGCATCGATATGCCTCCCGCACTCGGGTTTGCGACCAGCTAATACCAACCACAGAAGGATGCTGAGCCAATGTGCAACATACATTTCTGTCATGTCAGTTCTACTACTGCCTCTAAGAATCCAAGCTGCCAGGGTAAATAAAACAAATGTGAAAAGTAAATAACACTTTTTGTTGATAATGTTTTTATTAATAGTATGGGGATCCCGAGACAACACAGAACACAACAGAGATAATAATGTATTAGTGATACAAGTCTTACTAATTAACCTATAGCTGAAGGGAGAAGTGGATTTATACCTTTCCAAAGGGTATATGTGCTTAAGTGAATATAACAAATGCAATAACAATTGGAACTCAGTTCTCCAATTAACAATTCCAAGTAATTATTCATTACACCACTCACACATCCAAGCTTACAGCAACTGGTATTTTCAAGCAGTCTCTCATCTAGGTACTGACCAGGATTGATGTTGCTTAACTTTGATGATTGTACAGGAACCTGTGTTTCAACATGATGTGACCATAACCCTTGTAAATCTGAAGGCATTGGTGATAATAATAAAATAATAGTCCACATATATAAAATGTAATCTATACATAATATTTTTTAATTTATACCTGTTCTTTAGTTTTTACTAAACAGTAGTTCTTTTAACTTTGGCTAATGAGCATTTTTTTTCTTTACTATGACTGATAAGCTATTACAGCCTATCTGTATGATTTAATATAGTGCAATTCTTTTACTAATTGCAACAAAGAAAATGGAAACAAAAACAACACTTCTAAAGGTAGTTTCATTAAATGTGATTATATATATATAAGGGTGTTTCATTAAGATGGATCAAAGTCAGCAGTAAATAAGTATTATTGGTGAAAATTTATTTATTTCTCAATTGGATCATGTTATTTAAGTCATGGCAATTATTTGTGAAAAATAATATTGCCAAAATGTCTGCCAAATCTGAGAGAAAAAGAAAAAAATCATTAGACACTTAAACTTAATTCACATTTAAAATCGGTCCAAGTTAATGGAACACCCTTTACTTAACATCAGGAAGAGAGAGTTCAAATTTCTACAGCAAATAATGAGTAAAGAGAGCATGGAAAATTTGATACTCACAGGGACAGAGTGAAGCTAACATTGACAACAATACTAACCTGCCTAGTGAGCTTGAATAAATGGATGTTGGAACAAGGTTTAGGAGAGATAATAAAAAGACAAATTTTATTAAGAGCTACAAAGGATAAGTAATTGTCGAAAGACATGATTGCCAACATCTTGAAGGGACATGATGCATAGAAGAAGAAAAAACGAAAAAAATATATATATATATCTGAAAAGATTACTTAATTTTTAAATATCAATTTTATCCCAACTTCAAACTTTCTTAGTAAAATTTCCAGTCTTCAGGGGTTGTGGTTTTAAATGGTAATTCCATTCTTTTTTCAATTGGAAATACCATTTAAAATCACTACCCCTGAAGACTGGAAATTTTACCAAGAAACTTCAAAGTCGGAATAAAATTGATATTTAAAAATTAAAGAATTTTTCATATTATATAATATTATTAACGCACGATTTTGATTATTTTTAACATTGACTACTATATATAAAAATATCTGCTGTTTCTTAAATCTTATATATATATATATATATATATATATATATGTATGGGTGCATGGCCGAGTAGTTAGAATGTTCACTTTCTGACCATTGTTGATTTGTCAGGAAGGAGACTTCCTGATATTATCGGAATGGATCAAGGTCGATCCCAGCATGTGGCACTTTTGGAAAGTGCCTGAAAACCTTATGAGTGAAATTAGGTAGACAGAACACTTTGGGTGCCATCAATAGCTGTGCTAGCACGAATGCACAAGTCATTGTGACCAAAGGTTTGAGTGTTCTGGTGTTGTTCAGATTGTTGATCATTCTAGGTAACATGCTCTCTCCCAGAAGCTGTAACTAAGGTCTGCTGAGCATAGTTGCAGATTGGCTCTGTGTGTATTGAACAGACACAAATGTGCCTGAGTGAGAGTCTGCAATAGGGATTGGCTAGCCACCCTAGTTGACAGGTATCCCCGAATACAAGTGGCCAGCTATTATATATATATATATATATATATATATATATATATATATATATATATATATATATATATATGATAGGATAGGATAAAGAACAATTAGGAAATGTTTATCAATCTATCATGTTTCACTTTTATTAAAGCTTCATCAGAGATTGAGATATAGAGAAAAAGAAGAAAGAAATTCTCATATTTTATGTTGTTTGATTTTCATTGGTTAATCATGTTTCATGTGCATTTAAGTGTTAAACAACATTAGTATAATCTAGTAGACATTATGTTTGGTGGTTTTTCGTATGCTGGTTTAGGAATTTTTTTACACAAAAAATATTAGATTTTGTTATAATGGATTCAGTAAATATCGGTGATGTAAAATAGTGTTTGTCAAGTGAATTTATAGCTAGTTCAATATAAAGAATTTTATGCTCTTTTTTAATTAAGGTAGCATTTGTAAAATCAAGTTATGGCCAGTTTTGTTCCTGTGTATTATGAATCAGTTTAAAAGGTTGTCTAAATGTAAATCTTTTATGCTTGGAGATACAGACTTTTAGATTTCAAGATATCTCACCAATATAAGTAATTTTACATTGCAAGCATTTTTATTTGATAAGTACCGGCATTTGAAATTGTGTTGGATTTGTTTTTCTTCCTAATTATATCTCTGATTGTCTAATCCTAGTATTAGAGATAACCATTTCAAATTTTGTAAATAGAATGTTAGAGGTTAGGATTATGAATTTTGTGCTGTAGATGTATGAAGTGATGTAGGTGGTGTCTAGTATTTTTTGATTTGTGAACATTGTATGCTTATTTTCTAGCATTGATGATGAAATGATGTCTAAATATTTTTTTCAATCTATTTGTCTTCTTCAAAAAAGGTATTTTGGGCTACATATCATGGACTGAGCATGTGAGCAATGATGAGGTCTTAGACGGGTTGCAAACAAGTTTATGGAACATATAATGAGGAAGGAGGGCCTGGAGAATCTGATACTCACAGGTTGAATAGAGGGAAAGAGAGACAAGGGAAAACAACATGTGACATATCTGGTGAGCTTAAGCAAGTGGATGACAGAACGTGGTCTGGGGAAGGAAGAAGAGGGAAGGAACTTGTTGACAGCAGCAAGGGATAGAGTGAGAGGGAGAGCCATGATCACCTACATCCTGAAAGGACCGGGCACATAAAAAGAAAAATTCTAAGGGCTCCAAGGTAGAATTATATGACTAGTCATGATTTTATTTTTTGACTCTGGTGGGAATAGAAATTAATTAGATTGTTTTTGTTAGTTGGTTTACAATAAACTCTAAAATCTTATTTCTTGTTGTTATGTATGAATCAGAAAAGGTAGTCGTTATGTATGAATCAGAAAAGGTAGTCGTTATGTATGAATCAGAAAAGGTAGTCGTTATGTATGAATCAGATAAGGTAGTTGTTATGTATTAATAAGAAAAGCTAGAGATTTGTCTATCTCTAATTCATGTGTGAATTCGATAGTAGGTTCTACATTATTAAGAATCTTTATTAGGTCAACTAGATTTATATTGTGAGGATATATTAAAAGAATGTCATCTATGTAACTTAGGTAAGTGGAGTTTTAGGTATGATGTGTTTAAATACTTAAAAGATTCACTTACCTAAGATACATAGATGGCATTATTTTTTTTATATCCTCACAATATATATATATATATATATATATATATATATATATAAAATCAGATTCAAGACATAATTCGTAAGTTAATAATCTTATCATTTTTGACAGCTACTATTACTAAAACAAAACACAGTAAGCTGTGAAGAAACATAATTGTTGATGTCTTGTAGGGAAATAGGAAATATTAATATGCTGATTTGAAAAATGAAATTTTATAGAAAGCACATGCCGAAACCATCAAAATTTTGGTCAAGTCTAATTTCATTGCACAAACTGAACATTTCATTCAATAAATATTCTTCTTTTATGCATTGTGTCACTTCAGGATGTGAGATTTGTCACATTTTCACTAATCTAGTCTATGGAATTTATTTGGGAAAAGTCCCAGGGAGCCAAATTTGGATGTTAGAGTTGGGTGTGAGAGATCTGGGTGATGCTATGATTTGTGAAGCAACTCTGCACAAGATATGAAGTCTACCCCCTTGCCATTGGGAATGTGACAGCCATACAGGATACAACCCTACTCAAGGTTATCTCACTTCCACCCGAGCCACCCCAAGGGAGAGTGTTTGTCATATATGAACAGTAAGGTCCTAAAAGCAGGTATTTACCTACATGCTATGTCAGAAAAGTATCTAGTCTTGATCTAGTGCATGGGACTTATTTGGTATAAGTCCCAGGAAGCCAGGATTTTAGATTTAGGTATGACAGACCTCGGTGATGCTAATATTTTGTGAAGAAAGTGATTGAAGTCAAGATGCCAGGTTAGGACTGATAAGGGTGGAGATTATTTTTATTTTTGGATTTCATCAAGAATCTATGGATATATAGTAGAAGCACCAGACCAGATATGGCAACAATATTCCATACATGGATGAATGGTAGACTTGGATAGAGTTAAAGATATTATAAGTCAGGGATCAGCAACTTTATGGAGAGAGGGGGCAAGACAGAAATGCAGTGTTTCAGAGGAGGGCCATGATATCAAATGAACAATAATAAATTGTCTCAACCTCAGACCGCTGCATCGATGAGGCTGTCTTGGTCTGGAGGTGTAATGTAAAAAATGACAAAGTTATACTGTTATATTCTTTAAAATAGGTTCCTTATTTTACTGCAGGAATAACAGGATAAGAACTAACACAAAAAAAAAAAAAAAAATTCAAATTCCTTACCACAAGTGAAATACAGTTAGAAACAGCAAATTATTTGATGAGGCCCTTGTTTCTGATTATTGCTTGATAATTTCTCCACACCAGGTGGAATATTTGTCAATGACAGGAGCTAAACATTATCCAGGTGTGGTTGTCATCACCCAACTTTGTTCTTAAACGACTTTTAGTAGATTTCATTTTCGAAAAAAAAATTTTCTCACGAGCATATGTCCTTCCAAATATTGAAACTATTATTTTTCACATTATTCAATTTAGATTTTCCACCTGGCAAAAAATATTTTTTTGTAGAAGTGAATTTGGAAAGAAATTTTTAAACCAAAAATTTGTCACATTATAAGCCAATTAGCTACAAGTGATAGTTTTTTGCCACTTGCTTCACAAATTAATTAGATAATTAGTGTCCAGGTATTAAGTTGGTAGGCCAGACAAAAATCTTTCACTGGCTGGATGTGGCCCAGGGGCTGGGTGTTACTGACCCCTATTATAAGTAATTAAACAAGCTGACGAAAAACAGATTGGAAAAATGATGTTATGATGAAAGCAAAGAAAACTATAGGAAAAACTACTGAAGTTCAATACTGAAACATGACTCATAATGAAAATAGATTCATGCCAAAAACTCAATTTAACAAGCTCCCTAATAACTGAGGAAGACTAGAGTTGTCGAAATGTTGTGACAAAGACGGGCAGGAAAAGTAGTCAAAAGAATCCAGTTCCATTGAAGAGAAAGAGAAAATTCCAAAGGTCACTAGGCTCAAGTTAAATGCTTGTTATTCAGTCACTGTTAATGAATTGTTTTCTGTCTGTGCATCCTCTGCTCTAGAGGTCAGCAACTGTTTCTGACAATGACAGTCTTGGAGACATCTGACTTGGCTTTAGTATGACACAATCCATTATTCAGCAATTCTTTGTCCCTTCCTTGTCAAGCATGTTGAATTCCTTCTGAGAGAAACCATTTTATATTTCCTTTTATAGCAAGGTCACTAGTGACATTCAATGAACTCTTGTCAGCCTATTCATTTTTGCAAAATGAGAGAGACAGGTTAAGATAAAACTGTCTTGTTTAATGCCATCCTTGCCAACATTGGTTTGACATTGCAAGCAAACTATACATATAAATAAAATATAGAAATAGATTGGAAACTTCCATAAAACAATGAACCAGTCAAATTTTCATAAAGAAACACCAAAGTCGAAACTTAGCAGACTTATAGTAAATGGAAACTTAAATATTGATGTGGAACATTGGATTAATAGTAAAAGACAAAAAGACTGTTATATGGAAATGTAAAGAGATGATTTCTTGTTAAGAGTCTGACATTTTTTATAAGTTTGCTATATTTGTTCATATTTGGAACACATTTAACAAGGCTTCAAAGTCATAGATTTTAAAACAAATTCTATCTCTCTCTTTTCTTTCTGTCTCTCTTATGGAGCCAGAGTGTTCAATATCAAATTGAACCCTTACTGATATAGACTGCATGGATATAGAAATCAATAGTGTCTGGTGACAGTCTGTTTTGTGTTTCAATACAATCTTCAGATCATGTCTCACTACTTCTATAGCAGATGTCATATACAGGCTACTTGGGGAATTAAGGTAAGTACGCGATTCATCTTGTAGTGGGTTATATAAAAATAAACCCTAAAAAGAATTGTTTCATACATGAAACTGACAGTCATAATATGGGGCTAATCTCTATGCCCACACACTATATATATATATATATATATATATATATATATATATATATATATATATAGAGAGAGAGAGAGAGAGAGAGAGAGAGAGCTAATATTAGTGGTAAATATACACATACATATGCAAAATATATAAATATATATACATAGGTGCATACACATACATGTATATTATTTGAATAAAAAATTCCAAGAGGATAGAATTCAGGTAGAACTCAATGTCCAGGACAGAGTAAGGATATAATAATAGGTTTTTTCTGTTTTCTTTTTGAATTTGTAGGTCTGATGAATTGGATCATATTTACGATTCCAATGGAATAAATTATGACCATGGAATATTAGTGTTTAAGCCTTTTTATTATATATATATATATATATATATATATATATATATATATATATATATACTTGGTGTAACAAAAATACTTTTACAAACTTGGTAGTGGGTTTCTCACACCAAAATAAGGACAAAAGCCCATATAAACATATATCCACAACTCTTTCATTATTAAGTTTAAAGAAAGTTTGTGGTAGATGGTGCTGTGTTGTCATGTAGACTAGACTACATTTGTCATTTGTGTACATTTGTGGATAGTTTGTCTTCAATCTTTAACAAGTGTAGTAGTGAGTTAACTGAGAAGTGTTCCATTTAACAATGGCAGGATATTTGTATCATGAGCAGGCAGATATGATTTTTACATAAGTTTTGGAGACAATCCAGGTATCAGCAAACATCAAGCAGCCCCCTAGCATGTTGTACATCTCATACTACTGCATGGAGGATACTTTAGGAGCAGCTCCTGCATCCAAATCATTTGCAACATTTGCAGGGTCTTTCACCCTCTGATCACTCACCACAAGAGAATTTTTGCTGATGGTTTATTGCATACTGCCAATCCATTGTTTGTCTCTTCAGTCTTGTTTATAGATGAAGTAACATTGGGAAGAGATGGAATGACAAATTTATACAACCAACATTTTTGGGTGGATCAGAATGCCCCCATGGTAGAATGCAGGCTAGACACCAGCATCAACTTATGATCAATGGGTAGGCTGGAATTGTAGGTGACTGACGGGTAGGTCCATACGTTCTCCCAGCACATCTTACAGGAACTGTTTACCAAGACTTTATTTTAAACACACATCCAGACCTGCTAGAAGATGTATCAGTTGTGTGTAAATTTATTTATGAGTTCAAATCCCCCTTAAGGAACTGTGTTCCTGAACAAACCAAACTCATAAATAATTACATCAGCCACACTGATACATGCCCTATGTTACATTACAACTAACCAACCACAACTCCATTTAAATATGCACAAAAAAAACTCCATTTAAATATGCACAAAAACCTACCAGACCCCATCTGAAACATACTAGTAGAAAATACAAACTATATAACCTCATCCACATATAAAAAAGAAGGTTAAAAATAATGGAAACACTCATAATAAAAAAGAAAAAGCCAACACCCAATAACATTAACTAGGAACACTGCCACAATGTGTTGACCATGTTTGGAAAATAAAACATCCCTATAACTCTAGATACATACAAACAACACATACATTCATTTAAAAAGTAAAAATAAAATCATCCTTGATAATGGCTAAAAGTAAAGCTGAAAGTGCTCAGAAATGCAGAACATTTGGATACTTTGTGTTCAGAACAGTAAACACTTGTACGAACATAAGAAAAATTAAATAAAAAGCTTAATTGCAATATCTCGTCAGTTGTTTTTAATGAAAAATGTATAAAAGAGGAACTGCTGCCTATATATACACATATGTCAAAAAATATGAAGAAACTGGTAGGATATACCATAAATCAAAATACAAGTACAGACAAATCTTTCATCAATGGACTAATGAGTGGCCCATTAAAGCAAATTGTATGTAGATGGGAAGGGATTATTTTTGAGTTATAAAACCACTATAGTAACTACCAGTAGTTATGTTCATAATGTAAATACTATAAACATGTATGTATGGCATAAATAAATATATACTTAATATAGATATATTAATCAAAAGATGAGAGGTCTGTCTGTACTAAATTAAATACTCCAGCTATGCATTGGATTTATAGTGACATAAAAAAATATTTATTCAAAACAATAGCAGTAAATGAATATAAGAAAATTAAAATATATAAAATATAATTTAATCGCATATGAAAATTTTGTCAAATGAAATTACAAAAGAAAAAGAAATTTATCTGATGATCAAATAAAATCTTGTTTTATTTAAAAAAACAATTTTCCCTTTGTTTAAATGAAATGCAGCCATTTTTCAAGTAAACATAATCAAGTACAAGGCCAACATTTCTTCTAATTGAGCATTTGTAAGCAATAAGAAAAACATCTGAACAATTATTTTATTATTTTCAATTAGAAAAATTGTACTGATTTCCATGATGATTGGATTTGAAGAAAAACAAAGAAATTATCAGTTAATACTGACTCACTCAAAATCAATCTTTTAAAAAACAAACATGAATAACTGTTATTTTAACCATTCAATATATTCATCATTGGTTATTCGCTATATGCCATGTCCCTTCAAGATGTGGGCGATCATAGATCTCCACAACTTCCTATGATTTATAGCTCTTAGCAATGCATATATTTTCAATATTCTTCCCACTCTGTTCGATGATCCATTTTTCAAACTTGTCAGGTAAGCTGTTTCCTGTTTCACTTCTGTCTCACTTGCATTCATTATGTCCTGTGAATGTCAAATTCACTAAACCTCATTATGTCCTGTGAATGTCAAATTCACTAAACCTCATTATGTCCTGTGAATTTTCAAATTCTCTAATCCCCATTATTTCCTGTGAATGGCAAATTCGCTAAGCCACATTATGCCATATGAATGTCAAATTCTCTAGACCTCATTATGCCATGTGACTGTCACATTTTTTAAGGGTAATTATGTCCTGTGAATGTCAAATTCACTAAACCTCATTATGTCCTGTGAATGCCTAATTATTTAAGCCTCGTTATGTCCTGTGAATTTTCAAATTCTCTCATCCTCATTATTTCCTGTGAATGTCAAATTCTTTAAGCCACATTATGCGATGTGAATGTCAAATTGATTAAGCCTCATTATGTGCTGTGAATGTCAAATTCTCAAAGCCTGATTATATCCTGTGAATGTCAAATTCCTTCAGCGTCATTATGTCATGTGAATATCAAATTCATTAAGCCTCATTATATCCCATGAATGTCAAATTCTCTAAGCCTCATTATATCTTGTGAATGTCAAATTCTCTCAGTTTCATTATGTCCCATGAATGTCAAATTCCATCAGCCTCATTATATCATGTGAATGTCAAATTCCTTCAGCGTCATTATGTCATGTGAATATCAAATTCACTAAACCTCATTATGTCCTGTGAATTTCAAATTCTCTAATCCTCATTATTTCCTGTGAATGTGAAATTCTTTAAGCCACATTACGTCCTGTGAATGTCAAATTCATTAAGCCTCATTATATCCCATGAATGTCAAATTCTCTAAGCCTCATTATATCTTGTGAATGTCAAATTCTCTCAGTTTCATTATGTCCCATGAATGTCAAATTCCATCAGCCTCATTATATCATGTGAATGTCAAATTCCTTCAGCGTCATTATGTCATGTGAATATCAAATTCACTAAACCTCATTATGTCCTGTGAATGCCTAATTATTTAAGCCTCGTTATGTCCTGTGAATTTTCAAATTCTCTCATCCTCATTATTTCCTGTGAATGTCAAATTCTTTAAGCCACATTATGCGATGTGAATGTCAAATTGATTAAGCCTCATTATGTGCTGTGAATGTCAAATTCTCAAAGCCTGATTATATCCTGTGAATGTCAAATTCCTTCAGCGTCATTATGTCATGTGAATATCAAATTCATTAAGCCTCATTATATCCCATGAATGTCAAATTCTCTAAGCCTCATTATATCTTGTGAATGTCAAATTCTCTCAGTTTCATTATGTCCCATGAATGTCAAATTCCATCAGCCTCATTATATCATGTGAATGTCAAATTCCTTCAGCGTCATTATGTCATGTGAATATCAAATTCACTAAACCTCATTATGTCCTGTGAATTTCAAATTCTCTAATCCTCATTATTTCCTGTGAATGTGAAATTCTTTAAGCCACATTACGTCCTGTGAATGTCAAATTCATTAAGCCTCATTATATCCCATGAATGTCAAATTCTCTAAGCCTCATTATATCTTGTGAATGTCAAATTCTCTCAGTTTCATTATGTCCCATGAATGTCAAATTCCATCAGCCTCATTATATCATGTGAATGTCAAATTCCTTCAGCGTCATTATGTCATGTGAATATCAAATTCACTAAACCTCATTATGTCCTGTGAATGCCTAATTATTTAAGCCTCATTATGTCCTGTGAATTTCAAATTCTCTAATCCTCATTATTTCCTGTGAATGTGAAATTCTTTAAGCCACATTACGTCCTGTGAATGTCAAATTCATTAAGCCTCATTATATCCCATGGATGTCAAATTCTCTAAGCCTCATTATGTCCTGTGAATGTCAAATTCCTTCAGCCTCATTATATCATGTGAATGTCAAATTCTCTAAGCCTCATTATATCTTGTGAATGTCAAATTCTCTCAGTTTCATTATGTCCCATGAATGTCAAATTCCATCAGCCTCATTTTGTCATGTGAATGTCAAATTCATTAAGCCTCATTATGTCCTTTGAGTGTCAAATTCTCTACACTTCATTATGTCTTGTCAGTGTCAAATTCTCTAAGCCTCATTATGTCATGTGAGTTTCAAATTCTCTAAACCTCATTATGTATCCCAATATTTTCACCTGCCTCTTTCTGATTTTATTACTATTGTTCTTTTTCTTTCCATTTTCCTTAAGACTTACTTGTTGCTTACATGATCCACACAGGATTTTGAAGTTATTGACAGCCTGAATGACAGATGGAAGTTTATGTAATGTCTTTCTATAATGGACACATATCCTTCTGTAGAACCACATCACTGTCTTCTCTTTATCTGTGAGGAAATCATCTTGTGTTCACTAGGATGATTAATATTATATATCAGTTCACCACTCTTTTCTTTGTTTCTAATGAAATTTTCTTATTTCTTAATACTTTTAGTCTTTGGAAAGCATCTTAAACTCTTCCAGTGAACCTTTCAGATTTGTGCGTCCCATTTTCCATCACCTGTTATAATACTTCCCAGATCTTTAAGTTTTCATACCTGTTTGAGCTTGACATCTCCAAATTGTAACTAATGTCTTGGGCTGTTTCTCTTTTGTTTACAATCTTACATTCTGTTGTCTTACAATTGGCCAACATTTGCTGCCATATTGGAGAATTAATATTACAAAACAGATCAGCACTTTGTCTTTTATTTCTCATGAAATGTTTCTTAATATTTTGTTTAATTTTTGGAAGGCATCAAGAATCGATTTTGAATTTATGTTCACCTGTGAAGGTAAATTAAGTTTATTTAATAATGATTCTGATAATTCAGCTACAGAAAAAAAGACAATCCTGAAATATGGGATCAGAAAACATTTATTCTTAAGGCAGCAGCTGAACAGTTTTATCAAAATTGGAGGCAATTCTTGATCAAGGTTCTAGAGAACAACATTTATCCAGACCAGTAGCCTTTGTAGAGTCAAGGCTCTTGATAAATTTAGCTGATTAGAAATATCACAATATATGTGTCCTGTAAGGTGGGGGAAGTCAGGTATGGGATGATCTTTATCATCTAGAGTTAGAGGTAAAGATCATACCAAAGATCTTAGCCTTATTCAGAAAGGATGCGATAACTTCAGAGTTATTTATAATTGAGGGCACTGACGGTTTGCCTCCATTGAATATGGCATTTACAATATTCCAGGATCCCTAAGACCCAAGTATTTAATTATCTATTTTGGCTTGGACTACCAGTGTATAGCTGCTCTTTGCATTTTCTAATACTCTCATGAAGTGCTTAATAAGGTAAGTGTTCTGCTACACCATTCCAATTGATAAAGACAATAATAATGATTACAGTGAGCTGAGGTTAAAACACATTCAGGTATGGACCTGGGCCAGCTATTTGACTTTTATAGGTATTTTGTAAAGGAAAAAGGTTTCAATGCTGGAAGAAATCCCCTCAAAAATGAAGGAGACCATCTTAGGAGGTCAGCTTCTGAAGAGAGCTGAGAGATTTCATTCTGCAATGTGACATCTGAAGCTGTCCAAATCACCTAAGAAGATGATCCTGAATTATGGATATAGAAAAAAGACAATCAACAATGTATATATAGATTATGCAAGACAAGTTTAGAAAATTTGATGGTTTTTTGACCCAATTGGCTATTCCTTCAAATGCCAGGTATATATATATGTATATCACCTATATATATATATATATATATATATATATATATATATATATATATATATATATATATATATATATATATAAAATATCACACATTGAGTGCTGGTGTTAATAAAATAGTGCTCAATGTAAGATAACAGAGCTATAAATTATATATTAATAATAAATATACATTTTTTTCCTCACGAGTAGCATAACAATTTTTTGAAAGAATAATCCCTATAAATAATATGGACTGCTCGACTATTATAATAATCTGGTATACCTCTCAAGATTTAAATTATGTAATAGTTAATATTAAATCAGTCCCTGAAGATTGCACTGTGCATGAAACTTAGAGTCCACTCAATTGTAAGCAATGAAAATGTCTTTCTTCATGCTTCCAATTATTCCTAACCCATGAAAATATCTTTCTCTCTGTTTGCATTTTTAATTATTCCTAACCCATAAAAATAGCTTTCTTTCTGTTTACAATTACTCCTAACAATGAAAATATCTTCATTCTGGTTTGCATTTTTAATTCATCCTAACCAATAATAATGTCTTTCTTCCTTAATATATTTAAGCAAATTTAGCAAAAAGTTTACAAAATTTGGCAATTAAATCTTCAAATTCCATTTTTAGTCTCTGCCCTGGTGTTTTCATTTATTCTTACCCTTGTCAATAATGTTCACTTTTTATCCCCATTTATAGAAATCAGTCATCAACGTTACATCTATTTTTCACCTTGCCAAAATAGTTCTTGTTACAAAAATTCTATTATTAATCAGTATGTATAGAATATGTAAGACAAGTTTAGAAGATTTGGTGTTTTTGTACCCAATTGGCTACTCCTTCAAATGTCAGGTTATATATATATATACATGCCTGGGTCCTCCCTAATATACCCTACTTAACACTGGAGCTACTGTTATTTCCCACCCCACACATGTTCCACATAAAACCAACAAACACTGTACAATTCCTGCACCTATGTATATTAATGTCATATCCATTTCAGGGCAGGTGATTATGTCTCTCCACAGATTCTTTTTTTCTATATGAATTGGCCTGACTTCTTGGGAAAGATAATGGAGTGGTTTTCTCTTATCTTCTCCATGGCTTTGGTTTCAGAGTTTTCCTTCTCTTAGACTGGTTGCTACCTAAGGCTAGAAAATCCAGTATATCCTGCTATTTAGCCTATAATTAAAGAGAGAAGAAAGAGATGCATGCCTTTTCCAAGGGCATTTGTGTGAAAGTGAATACAAGTGACTAACCTGGAATTTGAACTCAGATTTTACTTTCCACACTGATATCAGTTACACTAACTACATAAATGACATCGTTCCAAAGAAAAATGGATGAAGAAGAAAAAAAGAATGGATCACAAATGAAATTCTCAATGGAAAGGAGACAGAAAACAATGCCAAGGCATGGAACAGAATACAGAAAACTACACAAATAAATAAGGAACAAATGCTGCCAGGCTAAAGAAGAATGGCTGAATGAAAAATGTGCAGAAATAGAAAGAATGCGTATCACAGATAAAGAAGATATGCATGAAAAAAATAAGAGAACAGGACAAAAGACATGCTCATCAACAGGCATCAAATCCAAGGATGGAATGCTGATATTAGAGAAACAGAAAACAATTCAGAGATGGAACTAATATTTCGGAGAACTCTTCCATGACAAAAGAGAACAACCGTCAATACACAGAAATAGCAACAAACCAGAAATATTAAAAATTGAAGTGGAAGCTACACTGGGCAAATTGAACAGAAACAAAGTAGCAGGGCCAGACAGAATTATAATAGAGATGCTGGAAGCCTTGGACAATTCCAGCATAGACAAAATCACAAATAAATTAAATCTACAACAGTGATGATATACTGGAAGACCTAAGCAGATCAATTTTCACAGCACTGCCAAAGAAACCAGGTGCAAACAAATGTGAACTATGCTGGACAATCAGCCTAATGAGTGACGTAACAACACTCATCATCTGAATTCTAATGAACAGAGTGCACAGCAGAATGGGCCAGAGGTAGGACAAGAACAGTGTTGGTTTTTCAAAGACACTGGAACAAGGAACACAATATTTATGCTAGGAATGTTATCAGAAAGAGCCATACAAATGCAGAAGTATATGTAGCTGTGTTTTATAGACGATGCAAAGGTGTTCAACAAGTACGCTGCAAAAATCTGTTACAGCTGCTCAGAAACCTTGACATATTCAGGAAAGACATTAGAATAATCAAGAATCTCTGCTGGCAGTAAACTACCTGCATATGGACAGAAAATGAGTTCAACTGATATATAAAAATAGAAAGGGGTGTAAGACAAGGATGTGTTTTCCCACTGGATTTATTCAACCTATACTGGGAGGCAATTCTGAAAGAATTATAGGTTTTACTAGGATTCATTATTGGCAGCCATAATCTTACAAATATAAGACATGCAGATGACACAGTGCTGATAGCAGACATGGAATGGAAACTACAAAACCTCCCACAGAAGGTAGCAAAAGAGAGCAAGAAGAAAGGACTAAGCATAAACTACAAGAAAACAAAATTCATGGTTATTAGCAAAAGGATGATCCCAAAATGTAAATTACAGATTGGAGATACTAAAATCAAGCAGGTACAGAAATTTACATATCTGGGAAGCGTTCAAACAGAGGATGGAAAGTGTAACACTGAGATCCGAAGAGGTATTGGGATGGTCAAAGACACATTCCAAAAGCTAAGCAGAGTATTAAGGGACAGAAAAATTTCACTAGAAACAAATAAAAGAGTATTGAACTGTTACACTATATCTGTCTTTCTGTATGGCAGTGAATGATGGACAATCTCCTCACAGATGAAGAAGAGACTTGAAGCAACAGAAATGTGGTCCTACAGAAGGATACTGAGGATTCCATGGGCTGAACATGAGGTTTTGGAGAGAATGGAAACCAAAGGAAAACATAACTAACAACAGAAACAGACAGCTGAAATGTAATGAGGAAAGAGGGCTTGGAAAATCTGATACTCACAGGACAGATAGTGAGAAAGAGTGACAGAGGAAAGCAGTGCATGACATATTTTACGAGCTTGAGCAAATGGATGTCAGAACAGTGTTTGAGAGAAATAACAAAAAGAAGACAGGAAGATGTGGAGGTCCATGATCCCCTATATCCTGAAGGGACATAGATTACATAAAAGAAGAAGAATCACACGTGTCCCAAGAACTATATAAGCAGTTGATGTGACTTCTCTTACTGTCTCCCATGATGCAATTCTGTTTATTCAATGCCAAATGATTCTGCATTTCAAAGAAAATCGAGGTAAATCTTTAGCAGGTTATGAGAGAATCAAGTTTCACAGCAACACAACAGTTAAGCACAGAAATTTAATTTCAGAACAAGGTTGATATATGCTGGCACCAAAACCAAATTTAAGAGCAAAAAATAAATTACCAAACCAAATTTTATTACAAATTTCAACCGGTTCAAAAAGAGCAAAAAGCTGCATGTTTTATTTTTTAAGCTGACACGAACCCACATATTTGCTTAAAAATAATTCTTAACATATTATCAACAGTTACTTTTTTTTCTTACTGCATACAATTATATGATATTTGCTTATCCAGAATTCAGAAAGACTTAACATGATCTAAAAACGACAGGAAATACATTTTATGAGTTGTTTATTCTCTTTTCTTCAGAAACTAACACTTAAGTAAATCTACAATTTTAAGAGAAGATCTGGACTTTAAGACAACAATAAATCATGTAGACATTTCTAATATCAGATTCTCGAGATGACGGATATTTAACTGAGACTGGCCAAATTTATGAAGATTTCCACCGACATAACATAGAATCCCTGTGCCTTTTATAGGGGTGGGGGGATGATATGCTCATGGCAATTGTTCTCATGATTATGTTGTTGGAAAATTCTAAAAATTCTAATTTCTTTTGGCTTCAAATATAATGGGAATTTGACAGGGTTTCCATCTCTTCATGTATCTGGTGCAAAATAAAGTTTTAATGGAAAGTCAATACTTTAACAACTAATAAGAAACAAACTTTTGTCATAGATTAGGATTATATGGATTAGGATTACAGTTGTGTACGCTTATTTGGAATTCACTGATATATAAGATACAATGTGTTTCTATCTATCTCTCTTGGCCTATTCATACCTATTTATCTCTCTCAGGCTATTCATCTCTACCTATTTATATTATTCATTTTATTGAGGAGAGTATTCAATTTTCTTATTCTTTATTGATTCACCTCAAACAAGGCAACAATGCCACTAAGACGCAAGGGGCTAGTGGAAGTGAAAGAGAATGAGAAGACTTTTGAAAGAACTGGAAGCCCAATCCTCAACAGGAAACCAGAGATAAACCTCTACTGCTGTTCAGAAGAACAGGGAGGATTGTAAACTGGAAATAGGCAAACTCATCTGGGATAGAGTATTTAGACATAGAAATCAACACTGTATGGTGATTTTCAGTATAAAGATCAAACTGAGATGTTC